>CM064508.1:13359948-13959948 GCA_032716605.1 Paralithodes platypus
ATTGGTTCTGAGAGAGAGACGAGCGGTGGGAGGAGCGTAGGTTCACTCTGACCGCTCGGCACGGTCCCCGCGCCGCAACTAACCTCCCCTCCTCACTCATCCCCACGCATTACCTTGCTACACAGGGAATTATGTAAGGAAATTACCTTATTTTAGCAATTTTTCCTTCGTGTTGCACGATTATTGCAAGAGAACCAGTGGTCGTAGAAGGATGGTTCTGGTGTTAATGGAAAGCTCAATTAACGACCTTTCAGGGATACATAATTGTATTACGCTCTGGCTCTTGTTTATGCATGAAAAAGACCACGGAAGCAAGGTCGTTTAGGGAAAAACTACCCACTTGGCGGGTAGTAGAAGTTACTGACGGGCCCGCTCGTAAGGCGTTAAGAGTAGTATGCTGCTGTCACATTTGTTAAATGCTTAATCATCTATCTTGTAATGGAATTTAACCGTGTTGGCTGCGTGTGTCTCGCTATCTATTAACGTTTCTTTTCCCAAGCATACGAATCGATAAACAAAGACAAAAAATATCTTGAAAGATATTGATATGTCAGTAAAGTTTTCGATAAATATCCACATGAATGGTTGCTGATTAAAGAAGCAGCTCATGGAATAGGGCGAACTATATTACGTGAATTAGACCTTGCCTACTTAGTAGGACACAAAGATTTAACATTAACAGTACCCTATACAATCAGATTGGGGTGTAGTGAAGGTTGGGGTCTTACACTGATGGTCAGTTTTAGTTCTTCAATTGTTCGCATTTTACATTAACAACTTTTATTTAGGCCTAACTAAAAAGATTGGTAATTTGTCAAATTACATTACAAATAGGTTGAATTATTGATCCTAATAACGATTCATGCTCTCCAAAAATATTTTGAGACACTACCCGAATGAGCAATAACTTGTCAGATGATATTTAATGTAAATAAATACATGCAGTTTATTGAAAATTGGGAAATCGATCGAAATTTCATGATATAGATTTAACAATAATAACTTAGTTATTAATTACGCGCCATTTATTTCCCGTTCGAGGAGATTCAACAGCTCAATGCATTCTTGTAATGTCCGATTCCATTACCCATCTCCTTTACTCTCAGAAAAAAATTTATAATATTTTCACCAATCTGAGTGGTGACGCCAAGACGCAATATCAATGGTATCTAGATGGCTAAATAACATGGAATTATGTAACTCAGTTATACAAAACAAATTGGAAGTCATCGTCAGTCGTGATCTGAAAAAAAAGGCAACATTGTTTGAAATCCGAGTTTTTAGATAGATATCAAGAAACGTGAATAAAAACAAACATAATAATTATAATAATGTCACCTGACCTTAGTAAGGCTTCACATGGATTATGTTTTTAATTTTGCTGTCCAATGTCCATAGATTTATTGGAAGTTACGGTACAAATAAGAATGGCAAAACAATCCAGAATATTAGAACATTAGAACATCAATAATATTCTAACGCCTGACGACTAAGGCCAAATGACAGAGAATTATAGCCAGAATGGGTTAGGACATTTAACAGAAGTAAAATATTATTGAGGTAGTGAATATCATAAAATACATGATATGGTCAATACAAAAGAAAAGGGACTTGGGAAAACATTAGGCTTGCATTTATTATGTTTAGAGGTGTAGAGTAAGAGAGGATATGCTACAGATGCTCAAGTTGTAAGTGTGTTCCACAAAGACGATGTGGAAAAAGGACTGCCGCTCCGTGATAAGCATGCAAAAGTTTGGTAGATATGAGAAATAGGCTATCGAGTGCTACAGTAGTATCAATAACGACAAAAAACTTATAGAAACATAATTAGATAGGCACATGGCTGTGATGTGCTGATTGGCAATGGAATCCGCCGTGAGTGGGCCAGTCAGTCCTCTGAAACAATCCATTTTTTATTATTTTTGTTTATGTTTATGTTTACATTGTGGAATCAGGACGCGTCATTGGCAGTTTATTCAGACTAGCATTAAACTATTATAGTCAGAGTAGAAAGGGATTATGAAAGTCAAAGGGTAAATAATTCATGACATAGTATGTGTACCTATAATTACTACAGAACCCCCTTAAGTTGTATAAACTCTCTAATGAAAAACCCGATTAAACTGCCAAAATGAGTCAATCCTAATGGGATTAATTATTATATATTTATTGATTCCCATGATAAACTGGACTTTCTATTCACAAATAATAGTTTAAGTAGGGTATTATTTATTATAATCGCAAACAAGTTATATGCATTCACTAGGGGGGGAGGGAAGTAATAGGGGCAGATCTATCCTATATTGCACAGATAGTGGTGGGCGATGTGGCTAGGATGAGTTATTAAACGGAACGTGGTTGTTTTTTAGGTAAACAACCGATGGTATAGACAGTAGTGGTTAGTGTGCATATTCTATCAAGTCATGCTAGTTAATGGTATTTGGATAATTTACGCAAGGAGTTAATTAGTAAGTTAGGGGTATTAGTGGATGAGTAAAGAAATTAAGATGTTATATAATGTTCGGTTAGCATGCAATTAGCCAAGAGTGATATGATGGAAAGCATTCCTCTGTACGATAACTATTCTATATATTGTATGCACAATATAAACTAGGACTAACTCACACGCCATTTGTTCCTAGGCCTCCAACAGCTCAGTCTTCGACCCATGCGTGGTTGACCTGAAAGTTTTCTTGTCTGAGAAATCAACTCTTGGTTGTGAGAGGGGAATCCTGACCAGGATTCGAACCCCCTCACTCCAGGTATATTTGGGAGAGTTGGGCACCGTAACCACTCGGCCATGAGCGGATATAAGGGAAGCAACCTTTGTTCTTATTTGGGAGAGTTGGGCACCATAACCACTCGGCCATGAGCGGATATAAGGGAAGCAACCTTTGTTCTTATTTGGGAGAGTTGGGCACCATAACCACTCGGCCATGAGCGGATATAAGGGAAGCAACCTTTGTTCTTATTTGGGAGAGTTGGGCACCATAACCACTCGGCCATGAGCGGATATAAGGGAAGCAACCTTAGTTCTTATTTGGGAGAGTTGGGCACCGTAACCACTCGGCCATGAGCGGATACTAGGGAAGCAACCTTTGTTCTTATTTGGGAGAGTTGGGCACCATAACCACTCGGCCATGAGCGGATATAAGGGAAGCAACCTTTGTTCTTATTTGGGAGAGTTGGGCACCATAACCACTCGGCCATGAGCGGATATAAGGGAAGCAACCTTAGTTCTTATTTGAAGAACCCTGCCAACTGGGCTAAGTAATACGATTTTAATCTTCCTGGTACTATTATGGAACCTCTCTGACATTATCAAAACTATTCGTGCCCAATAGTCAATGCCCTGGTCAACAAATAGTCGAGCGAAATCAAGCCTCGTCTGGTTGTGCCTCTCGGTTAGCTTTGGTTGACAGCTGGTGATCTATGTGTATATCCCATCTCCTTCAACCTCTTGCTTATAGTTTCTGTAGAATCTTGACTATGCAAATGTTGCTTAGCTTCTGGGCGTTGGATAATGGATGGAGATACATATACTGTTTAATATTTTGGTTTTGTTAAGACGTGGTTTTTCGTTTAGCTCTACTTCTATGTCGGTCTGTCAGTTGCCCTTCTATGTCGGTCTGTCAGTTGCTCTTCTTCCCACCTTTTTTTGACACCGGTAAACGTTCCGACATTCCACTCTCGCTCATCCCAACCATATTGCCACGTTCAGCAACCTTAGCAGCCTCATGAGCCATGACTTGATGAATGGATGACTAGGTGTGATGTGGGGAAGAGAGTATTGGGGATATTCTCATCACCTCAGTTTCCAATAATTACAGCTTCACGTTTTTATATTTGTTTTTACCGAAAACAGTTCGACCTGGGAATATATTGCGTGCAGTTTTAATGCATGGTTGGAGTGGCTGTAGATATGCATGTAATCAGTAATCAGTCAATTGCCAGTATCTTCATTTGAGGGTTTGGTTGACCTGTACGGTACCCATCCAGCTGGTAACAGACCGCCAACCCTAAAAAAGACATCATAAGTGGCCTCTTATTCCAGGGGCCCATTTATACTGCTAGGTCAAGAGAGGCACACTGTGCAAGAAGACTTTCCCAAATGTTTCCTTCCTGCCCGGGACTGGAACCCGTGTTCTTTTGGCTGTGAACCAAGCGCGATAACCAATACGCTACGGATAACTTTGTTTGTGTGTGTGTGTGTGTGTGTGTGTAAGATTTTGTATTATAGAACTTAAATTATATAAACTAAATAATGTTAAAGTTATAATCCCATATATTTCCATAGTAGACAGAATTTCATCGGAGCTGGATTCTAAAATCATGATATGGTAACGATAAGTATATATATTCTAATAGTATCTCATAGAAACAGTAAAAACTTTAGCTGTATATTTATACGCGTTCTTATCATTATAATATTACATGATGCAGATGTTGCAAATAAAACAACTCATATAACCCAGCACCAAAAGATGATGCAGATTATGACATATTATTTAAAGAGTGTTAATTAGGTAAAAGAACACAATTATTTGCACCTCGTTTCCTTATCAAGGAATTCAGTGTAGGATGTGGGTTTATAATAGTGAACTTGTCCTTATGTTTCTGTGTGTGTGAATGTGAGTGTGGGTGTGTGTGTGTGTGTGCATACTAATTAATCTACAGAGAGTGTAGCGTGAACATCGATTGGTATTAACCTCTAAGAGAGAGTGAGAGTGACAAAGAAAGAGAGAGAGAGAACCTTCTATTATTATACAATCAAATAATAATAGCAATATTGTCATTCTATTATGTAGCATCCAGCATGTGTGACTACTGTGTCTGTGTGCCCTGGCTGTGGTAGCTCAGGTGGTGGCGCCTGCCTAGACACCTGAACGATCTCTGCTAGAGCCGACCAAACAGGCTTGGGACGGGAGTGCAAACTAGACAGGTGCCACATACCTAATATTTTGTCACAAAACTTAGTTGGGCTACTGTACCACCCAGGACCAGCAGGTTGTGAAAAAAAATGTTTTTCCAGAAAACACCAGGAATGGGTTAGAAATGGAGGAAAACCCACAAAAAAAAATCCCCTACGTCATTAACACCTTAAGAGCGGCCTAGGCGGTAATTTATATGTACCGCCCAGCGGGGTGTTTTTACCCTAAATAGGGTTGTTTACGTGATCATTTTCATGCCTAAATAAGACCCAGAGCATAAAACAAGTATCTATCCCTGAAAGGGCATAAACAGAGCTTTCCAATGACACCCCAACCATCCTTGTACGACCACTGGTTTTCTTGCAACGATCGCGCAACACGAGTGCAAAAACCATGTAATTAGGTACTTTCCCTACATAATTCCCTGTGTAGCGAGTGTGAGGGGGGATGGAAGGGTGGTTTTCACTTCAGTTGGCCCACCGCAGTGGTGGGCGGCGGTCATAGCCTTACTACGCTCCTCACACCACTCAGCTCTCTCTCTGCAACATTACGTGCTGAAAATGGCACACGACATAAGTTGTGAACCGCCACTTAGTCCAAATTTATTTCACACGACATAAGTTGCGCGCCGCCAAAGAAGGGTTAAGGGGTTCTACGTGCGCCCAAAAGTCGGAATTAACATGGGGAAATTGGTAGGCAAAACCAGGCAAAAACAGGTTTTTGTGCACTCACGCGCACACAGTTGGAGTTTGAGAGTTTTCAACCATCGGCTTTGTTGCGTGGGATACTTACACAGTTCCCATACAAATCTGAGCCCTCTAGGTGCCATAGGACTGGAGTAATTAACCACGACGCACCCTATGCGGCGCTGGGGTTTAGCGTTACAAACATTGCCGACGCAAACGTGTCGTCGCTGAGGTTCTGTGGGATAACCCATATGTACAGTATATATATAGGATCGTACAGTTGGTACGTCTTCCTAATTATACATTTGTAACATACATACTGTGTATATATATATATATATATATATATATATATATATATATATACCGGTATATATATATATATATAAATATATATATAATTAATATATATATATATATGTATATATATATATATATAATATACATATAAATATATATATATATAAATATAAATATAATGTATATATATTCTATATATATATATATATATACATATGTAAATATATATAAAGATATATATATATATATATGTTTCCCTACCTTGGTCTGTAGCGGTGGTGTGGGTGACAGAACACTGTGGTGAAGAGAGAACAATGTTAAGTTGATATGTTTTCCTACCTTGGTCTGTAGTGGTGGTGTGGGTGACAGAACACTGTGGTGAAGAGAGAACAATGTTAAGTTGATATGTTTTCCTACCTTGGTCTGTAGTGGTGGTGTGGGTGACAGAACACTATGGTGAAGATAGAACAATGTTAAGTTGATATGTTTCCATACCTTGGTCTGTAGTGGTGGTGTGGGTGACAGAACACTGTGGTGAAGATAGAACAATGTTAAGTTGATATGTGTCCATACCTTGGTCTGTAGTGGTGGTGTGGGTGACTGAACACTGTGGTGAAGAGAAAACAATGTTAAATTATAGGAGGAGAAACGCAGTCTTACTCTACGATTTTATTATACCTAATGTGAAAAGAACCAAAGAAATATGTGAAGTGAAAAGGAATTAGTGAAGAATAATAGAGCTGGACAGACAGAGTGAGGCGGGAGAGGCAATAGTTTCAACATTAGACTAAATATAAGAGATGTTCCTTCTCTCTTCACCAGAGCGATTAACAATATCTTACCTTGGTAATAACTGCCGTCACATTTTCTCACTTTCTGTTTTTCATCATTGTACTTATATTTATCTTTGCTGAATTGTACGTGAGATGCGATTCCTCGACACAGGTATCAAATGCAAGGGGATTTTTTGTTTTTTTCATCCTTTGCTCATTTGCCTTAAACCTTTATCAAGCTTGTAAAATACCCCAAAGACCCCCGTTCGAGATAAGTTTTTTAATTTTTGGAAAGAATAATGTCCTGGCCGAATGCCGTTTCCTCATAAATTGCAGGCTCGCTATCGCTAGCCAGGAGAAAAATAAATACTTAAATGGCACGTACGGTATGAACATTGACAAAGAAACGAGACGAAAGATCTTAAAATTGCCAAACTAACCAAGCATCTAAAAATGTCAAAACTAATGGGTCTAAACAAGAGGGAGATGGGGGTCCAATAAAACCACCCCTTTATTAGAGTAATCTGTTGTGCATTAACTATTGTAAGACCAAGGTACAAGAGAGAGAGAGTTGGTCTATATCCTCTCTTAATTAACCAACTTCATCCCTTGCCACCTAAGTTTGGTGTCATTGTCATCTCCAAGTAAGAGAAAGAAAGAGAGAGAGTGTGAGAGGGGGGTAGAGTGAGGGGAGAGAGAAAGAGAGTGAGAGGGGGGCAGAGAGAGTGTGAATGAGAGGGGAGAGGAGAGTGAAGGGAGAGAAAAAGAGAGAGTGAGAGTTACAAGGAGTTACAAAAAATAGTTAGTATCTCAAGAGACCTTGCGGTCCATTCCGAGGAGATACTCGAAGTGGAAGGAGAGAGATTGTTTAGTGCACTACACTCTTTACAGAGTTTGCAAAAAACTATTTACTCTCTTCTTGAACTGATCTACTGAAGAACTGTTTACAACTTCGGAGGGAAGTTTGTTCCAGGTAGAACAAATCTAATTTCTGAAAAAAAGTTTCCACAAATACTAGAGCTGAACCTTTTCAATTCTAATTTCCAGCCATGGTTGCGTGTTGTATTCATATTGAGGCTAAACATTTTGCTATAATCCACATTGTCAAACTAATTTCTAAGCGATAGAATAAGCTTTGTAGCTCTAGCTTGTACTCTTTCCAGTCGCTCTATATTTTTCCTGAGTGCTGGAGACCAGAATTGAACAGCATACTCCAGGAGGGGCCGTATCAGAGCGTTGTAAAATGTGAGGACTATTTCCTTATTTCTATACTTAAATTTCCTCGTAATGTAGCCCAATAATTTCTGACTTTTCTTCTCTACTTCAATGACGTGATCGGTTGGGTATCTGTAATAAAAGTGTGGATTTCTAGGTAGTCAACTATCTTTTCTACTAGTATCCGTTCTAAGAGTTTTATTATGATAGAAGTCAAGCTAATTTGCCGGTAATTCTTGGGACACTCGTGATCCCCTTTCATAAAGATTGAAGTCACATTGGCCAGTTTCCAGTCTTCAAGGACCTCTCAATTTTCTAGTGATATATTGAAGATGTCTGTCAAGAAAGGTGCGATTTCATCTCGCACTTCTTGTACAACTAGGGGAAGAAAGCTATCTGGGCCAGATGACTTGAACCTATTTAACTTATCTATTCTTTTTGCTACCTCCTCTGAGGTACATCCAATTCTGCTAAGAATTTCACCCTCATGCACTAGTCCTGGACTTATCATGTCACTGGTATTTTCCCTAGTGAATACTGATGCAAAATAGTAATTTAGGGATTTAGCTATATCAGTGTCAGAAGCTTGAAGTTGGCCTGTTGGATCTTTTAGAGATCTAATGCTACTTTTGAATAGCTTCCTGCTGTTCACATAGCTGAAGAACTCTATAGGACTCTCTTTGCAGATGGCTGCAACCCTTAGTTCTTCATTCTGCTTTGCTTCCTTTATAAGAGATTTTACTCTTCTACACATATTATTGAAGGAATCTAAATCTCTTTGGTCTTGACTTCTTTTGGCCTTTCTGTATGCAACCTTTCTATTTCTAATTGCTGAAGCTATGCCACTTGTGAACCATTTTGGTTGGGTTGAGCATGTTTGGTAAGCTTAGTGGGAACGAATGCAGCTTGTCGATCAAAACACTGCTTTTTGAAGGAGCACCAAATTGCATTAACATTCTCACCCTCAAGTATGATCTGGGATAAGCTTTATAAAATTTGCACGACGGAAATCTAGTTTTGCACTTTAGGGATTGGTGGGTCTGCTGCTAAAGGTGCGAAGAGAGAACCTAACTAGATTGTGGTCACTACCTCCAAGTGATTCCCCAACCGATAAGCTGGTCACACTTTCATCTTCAGTGGTGAACACAAGATCTGGTATATGGTTCCCTCTAGTTGGTTCGTTCACCCGCTGAGTAAAAAATGTATCGTTAGTGAAGTCCACAAGACACCTACCTTCAGCATCAGCATTTCTTGCTTCCCAGTTTACTAGGCAATTGAAGTCTCCTAAGATCACACTGGTTTTACCCTCGATAACAGCACTCAGTCTTGGGTACAGAAGTTCATCCTTTTTTGTTTTCAACATTTTGATGTGGAGGCCTGTACAGCAGCACAATCCTATAGCTACAGTAGAGTTACCTAGATTGAGGTCTACTCCAAGCAGTTCATTATTCTGACCTGATCTTGCAGTCAATTGGGCTTAGAAAATCTCTGATGTACAAAAGAATTCCACCCCCTTCCTCCATGTTTCAGTCTTTGTGGAACATTCTATATCCAGGTATTAACATAATATCTGGTATCACTGTGAATCCAGGATTCAGTGATAGCCAATACATCGAAGCATTCTGTAGACAATAATGCCCGAAGTTCGTAGAATTTATTCCTAATTGACCTGGCATTAAATAATACTACCTAAGGAGATTCAGGTTTTTCTTAGAACCCCCTAGCTTACACCGTTTCCCGAAGAGAAAGGGGTCTCTGTGGGTAGTGCATTTTCTTGCACACTATATCTCTGTACACTATAAAAGTTGTTGCATTTCCCTATGTTTGGTGAATCCTCTCCTGAGGTAGTAGAACCATATCTAGTGGTTCAGAAATTGGCAACTGAGGTGTCGAGTTTAACCCGCTGAGTACCAGCTAAATATTTATAAATGTACCACCCAGGACCGGCTGATTCTGAAATTTTTGTTTTTTCCAGAAACAATAGCGAATGGGTTAGGAATGCAGGAAAAACCATGAAAAACCGATCAAAAAGCTCAAAAAATGGTCCTACAGAGCCCCCCAAAACGAATGTTACAAGAGTAAAAAATTGAAGGCAATTTCCCAAAAAAACATGTTTTTGCGCGCTCACGCGCACGCGCACGCAGTTGGACTTTGAGAGTTTTCAACCATCGGCATGGGCGTGGGATACTTACACAGTTCCCATACAAATCTGAGCCCTCTAGGTGCCATAGGACCAGAGTAATTAGGACCGGTGTGACACTGACGCAGACGTCTGCGTCGCTGGGGTTTAGCGTTACATACATTACCGACGCACTGTTTGCGTCGCTGGGGCTCAGTGGGTTAAAGGGAGTTGCGAGACATCTCTAAATCTATTGGAGAACTCTGCCATTTGTTGAGAGGTATTTTTGCTCTCAGAGGGACGAACTCCTTCTTTTGTGGGACCTCTTTTTTGAAGTTTGAGATCAACTGCTGGTGAGGGTTTGCTCTTTTTCCTGCTGGGGGATGCTTTCTACATTTCTGCTTGCCCTCAACAAGCTGTAAAGATGGTGATTTAGGAAATCACCATGTTTCATTTTACCGCTAATGCTTTAGTGCACACCGTCACGAAGGTAAAGGTTACACTTACCATAGAACTCATCAAAAGGGTCCACAAATCTCACCCCTTTCTGGGCCAGCTAACATACCATTTAAGCCTATTGCTTTGCTGGTAGCACAATTCCCTCCAAACATCCTGGGCAAAATACCAAGTATCATGCCTCTGTCTGTCTTGCGTCGGAGCTCGTCAGTTATGACCTCTCCTATTGTTGACTCTGTGGCACCGACTTTATTTCTTTTGAGAAACAGGTCATTACCACTGACCTGGGCTATTATTGCCGTTCCCTTAGTCTTGGACCAGACTTTTTCCCATTCCTTTGGGATCTAGGAAGTCCTTGCACCTGCGAGGCTCTTCACCTTACTTACATCTCGGCGAAACTTAACAAAGTGAGACTCTTGTCCTTTGACCTGAGAATCCCCAATCAAAATTGTTTTTGTCTCTCTTTTAATAACAAGACCACACCTGCTTGAAATGTTAAGTTTGGTCCCTTTGTTGTTTGAATGAAGCATAGTAGGCTTAACATTTCACTGCAGACTCTGCACTTGATGATCCTTTTTTCCTCTGTTCTGTGAGGACTTAGGGGAGTCATGGTCTAGAAGACTGAATCTATTTGAGGTGTTAACCTGATATTCCTGTCTGGTATTTTTGTTCTTTTTGTGTGGCCTCTCTCCAAGCATTGCAAGGGTCACTAGCACTCGCTGTAGCAGGAATTGCAGCCTCTTCTGTAGTTACTGCTTCAATTGTTGCCTCCTTGACTGACACTACATTCTTATTTTGCTTTTTTTACATGATTAACTTGTGCTGGTGTTTGAAGGAATGGCTGCCACTCTCTCAATAGCTTCAGTTCTAAGGCTATCTGTTACCTTTTTCAACTCTTTTATTTATTTTCTTCCATCAAAAACTTTGTTCTTTAGAATTGTATTTTCTGTGTCTCTTTGCTTTTATTGTTCCTTAATTCCATCTACCTCCTTCTTGAGATTGCCTTCTATCTCACAAAAGAGACAGAGACTATCATGGTGGATGTTGGCATAATATTATGCACCTTCCTTGAAGTCGATACACCACATTAGCTTCTTGCACTTAGCGCAAGTTGTGTTGAGTTTTGTAGTACTAGTTGCTGACATGGTTATACATTTGTTCTAACATGTCAAATACTTTGCAAAGGCTTATAACTTCAAGGAAAACTAATGACCAATGCAGTGCTATAAAAAGGGGGTCGGTGGTGTATTATTCCCGCGTTGTATTCCTGCATCCGCCTTTTCGTCAATGGTGTTTTTTCTGTTCTTGATTCTGACTTTGTTATGGCTGACGCACTAAACCAAAGATCTCCCCGAAATCAGACAGTCCCAACTGAGCAGCACTCGTGTCCTAAAGATACTGATTTTCCGAAAGGAGTGACAGCGATAGCCTGAATCCTCACTAAGTACTACTAACCACCTTCAAACGGCTAGACTCTAGAATCAAGTGATGAAGGGATATTACCCTTATTCCAGTAGACAAACCTGGGTATTATAGTTGGCTTGGCAACCAACATGGGAGTAAAGCTCTCCACCTAAGAGCAGTCCAGCCAGATGCACCATAGAACGGTCACAGGGACTGGTTAAGCATTACACGTTAGGAGTGAGCTTATCGGGGCACTGCAGCCACACTCCATTTATTGGTCCCCACCGCTTGGAATTCCTCCAATTCCAGTCTCTCATAACCTGTAAGCGTTAAATGGTGCTATTTATAGAGATGGCCAAGGCCTCTCTTCCCAAGCATGAGGTAGCAGTAGGATCCTTAATATTACCGTAAGTTAATTATGTGTGTGTGAGTAAATAATAGAGAAGAAGTCTTATAATTAGACCTACAGTATAGGAGAAGTCGGAGTAGATGTAGCTCGGATTCGCAGGGACACTACTCCCTAAAACACGAGCTAATCTCGTCTCTCCTACGAGAGGTGGGGAGAGTGAAAGAGAGAGAGAGAGAGAGAGACTGAGACAGAGTGAGAGGCGGGGGGGAGAGTGAGGGGAGAGATAAAGAGAGAGTGAGAGTGAGTGGGGTGAGAGTGAGAGGGAAGGGGTATATATATATATAGAGAGAGAGAGTACACAGGAGTACAAAGGAAATCAAAACAACAACAGGTTTTGTGACCCCTCAAGGTTACTTGCTCTCTGAGCTACTGCTGATTTAATAGTCAAACAGTTTCATAGAGAGGATATGATAAAGTGTGAATTCAATTAGGTTAATAAAATAACAATAAAGTACTCTAAGGAAATAATGTATTCATTTACAAATGCACTCTTCCGTGGGTTTCGATCAAGGTGTTTGTCTAAGAAAACTTTAAACGAATCAACGGTGTTGCAGTTCATAACATCTCGGGGAAGCTCATTCCACAGATTGACAACTCGATTAAAGAAGTTCTTGGATTCATGCAAGTTATATTATTAACCAATGATTGTGTAACCATTTCCCCTTGTGTAATATGACTGGTCGATTGTAAAGTGCTTGCTGCAGTTCAAATTGTCGATGGCTTTAATGATCTTGTAAACTTGAATTACGTCATCTCTAAATCTCCGTTGTGTTAGGGGAAAAAGATTCAATTCCTCAAGACGCTCTTCATATGGTTTGCTCCTCGAACACGGTATCATTTTGGTAACCCAAGGAATTGTAAAGCGTGAGGATTACATTTTTGGATATACTGTATAATACAAATGTCTGCCTATAAAACCTATAATTGTGTTTGCTTTCTTAACAGCTTCTGTACTTTGTTGACTAGGTTTTATGTTACTCGATATTGTTACTCTCAAGTCCGTTTCTCTGTCTACACTCTCTAGCTGGGTGCCATTGATTGAATAGTTTGCTTTCTCATTTCGGTTTCCGATGTGAGGTACTCTGCATTTATCTTCGTTGAAGCTCATTTGTCAGAGTTTTGCCCAATGTGACAACCTATCTAGATTGTGTTGCATATCTTCAACATGTTTATTTGTGAGTACAGTATTTGCATTTTCTGTATCCTCTGCACACTTTGAGATTGTACAGATTAGACCATCGTCTATGTCGTTAATGCATATTAGGAAGAACATTGGCTGCAATACTAATATTTGAGGTACACCGCTAGTTACATTGGTAACATTGAGAGAGAGAGAGAGAGAGAGAGAGAGAGAGAGAGAGAGAGAGAGAGAGAGATAGAGAGAGAGAGAGAGAGAGAGGATGGGGGGAGGGAGGGAGGGGGGGGGGGAGAGGAAAACAACTATTATTTCACATAATAATACGTCGTACCCGATCCCTTTTAGTACTTTAAAATATATAATAATAATAATAATAGTAATAATAATAATAATAATAATAATAATAATAAATAAAAGAGTAATTCCGTCCGCCAATCGGGAGACGGGATTAGCTCAGGTGGGGAACCAAGGTTTAACCTTTAAACCTTGTCACAGCGAAGATCCTGCCACACCCTCGCTCTCGACCTATCAACAGCCTCCTGTGACGCAACGACCAGAGCCTCCCTTTAAACGCTCGCCGCATAACTCACTCCCAGTTCGCACACGTATATTGTATCCTGATCGCAGATGTCCTATTACAATAGTGTCACCTTCTCACTCCCGTCAGACACTACAGAACATCTCCAACAACCTTGTCAGACACTACAGAACATCTCCAACAACCTTGTCAGACACTACAGAACATCTCCAACAACCTTGTCAGACACTACAGAACATCTCCAACAACCTTGTCAGACACTACAGAACATCTCCAACAACCTTGTCAGACACTACAGAACATCTCCAACAACCTTGTCAGACACTACAGAACATCTCCAACAACCTTGTCAGACACTACAGAACATCTCCAACAACCTTGTCAGACACTACAGAACATCTCCAACAACCTTGTCAGACACTACAGAACATCTCCAACAACCTTGTCAGACACTACAGAACATCTCCAACAACCTTGTCAGACACTACAGAACATCTCCAACAACCTTGTCAGACACTACAGAACATCTCCAACAACCTTGTCAGACACTACAGAACATCTCCAACAACCTTGTCAGACACTACAGAACATCTCCAACAACCTTGTCAGACACTACAGAACATCTCCAACAACCTTGTCAGACACTACAGAACATCTCCAACAACCTTGTCAGACACTACAGAACATCTCCAACAACCTTGTCAGACACTACAGAACATCTCCAACAACCTTGTCAGACACTACAGAACATCTCCAACAACCTTGTCAGACACTACAGAACATCTCCAACAACCTTGTCAGACACTACAGAACATCTCCAACAACCTTGTCAGACACTACAGAACATCTCCAACAACCTTGTCAGACACTACAGAACATCTCCAACAACCTTGTCAGACACTACAGAACATCTCCAACAACCTTGTCAGACACTACAGAACATCTCCAACACTTGTCAGACACTACAGAACATCTCCAACAACCTTGTCAGACACTACAGAACATCTCCAACAACCTTGTCAGACACTACAGAACATCTCCAACAACCTTGTCAGACACTACAGAACATCTCCAACAACCTTGTCAGACACTACAGAACATCTCCAACAACCTTGTCAGACACTACAGAACATCTCCAACAACCTTGTCAGACACTACAGAACATCTCCAACAACCTTGTCAGACACTACAGAACATCTCCAACAACCTTGTCAGACACTACAGAACATCTCCAACAACCTTGTCAGACACTACAGAACATCTCCAACAACCTTGTCAGACACTACAGAACATCTCCAACAACCTTGTCAGACACTACAGAACATCTCCAACAACCTTGTCAGACACTACAGAACATCTCCAACAACCTTGTCAGACACTACAGAACATCTCCAACAACCTTGTCAGACACTACAGAACATCTCCAACAACCTTGTCAGACACTACAGAACATCTCCAACAACCTTGTCAGACACTACAGAACATCTCCAACAACCTTGTCAGACACTACAGAACATCTCCAACAACCTTGTCAGACACTACAGAACATCTCCAACAACCTTGTCAGACACTACAGAACATCTTCACAACCTTGTCAGACACTACAGAACATCTCCAACAACCTTGTCAGACACTACAGAACATCTCCAACAACCTTGTCAGACACTACAGAACATCTCCAACAACCTTGTCAGACACTACAGAACATCTCCAACAACCTTGTCAGACACTACAGAACATCTCCAACAACCTTGTCAGACACTACAGAACATCTCCAACAACCTTGTCAGACACTACAGAACATCTCCAACAACCTTGTCAGACACTACAGAACATCTCCAACAACCTTGTCAGACACTACAGAACATCTCCAACAACCTTGTCAGACACTACAGAACATCTCCAACAACCTTGTCAGACACTACAGAACATCTCCAACAACCTTGTCAGACACTACAGAACATCTCCAACAACCTTGTCAGACACTACAGAACATCTCCAACAACCTTGTCAGACACTACAGAACATCTCCAACAACCTTGTCAGACACTACAGAACATCTCCAACAACCTTGTCAGACACTACAGAACATCTCCAACAACCTTGTCAGACACTACAGAACATCTCCAACAACCTTGTCAGACACTACAGAACATCTCCAACAACCTTGTCAGACACTACAGAACATCTCCAACAACCTTGTCAGACACTACAGAACATCTCCAACAAGCTTGTCAGACACTACAGAACATCTCCAACAACCTTGTCAGACACTACAGAACATCTCCAACAACCTTGTCAGACACTACAGAACATCTCCAACAACCTTGTCAGACACTACAGAACATCTCCAACAACCTTGTCAGACACTACAGAACATCTCCAACAACCTTGTCAGACACTACAGAACATCTCCAACAACCTTGTCAGACACTACAGAACATCTCCAACAACCTTGTCAGACACTACAGAACATCTCCAACAACCTTGTCAGACACTACAGAACATCTCCAACAACCTTGTCAGACACTACAGAACATCTCCAACAACCTTGTCAGACACTACAGAACATCTCCAACAACCTTGTCAGACACTACAGAACATCTCCAACAACCTTGTCAGACACTACAGAACATCTCCAACAACCTTGTCAGACACTACAGAACATCTCCAACAACCTTGTCAGACACTACAGAACATCTCCAACAACCTTGTCAGACACTACAGAACATCTCCAACAACCTTGTCAGACACTACAGAACATCTCCAACAACCTTGTCAGACACTACAGAACATCTCCAACAACCTTGTCAGACACTACAGAACATCTCCAACAACCTTCCAGGAGAATATTACGAAGATAAAATAAAGCAGGAGGGGAAATTGGAACTTCAAAGTGAGTGGGCTGGGGAAGCTCTTCCCGGGCGCGAGGCTCGGCCAATCACAGGGCCCTGTGCCATGAGGGAGGGGTATAAAGTATAAAGGGGTATATATATATATATATATATATATATATATATATATATATATATATATATATATATATATATATATACGGAGCACGAAAGAGAGAGAGAGAGAGAGAGTTCTTGCTTGTGTGTGGAGCGTACACAGATTATTTATTCATATATTACATTTTTAGTTTCCTCTCTAGACCTTCATCAAGCTTTAAAAAAATCACCCCTTAGTCCCCCCTTCGAAATAAATTTATAACATTTTTAGTAGAAACATGTCCCGGCCGAAAGGCTCTACCATCTCCTATAACTACAGGCGCACTATCGCTCGCCAGGAAAAAATCAACACCTAATTGGAACGAAAGGTCCTAATATTGACAAAGAAATGGATTGAATGGCTTTTATATCGCCAAACTAATGGAAAGAACGTCTTACAATCTCAAAACTAATGAGAAGGGAGTCCAGATGAAACAACCACCCCACCTTAACACATTACGAGTGGGTGGGTCGGTCACTTTATTACCCGCCATGCGGGTGGTTTTACCCTAAATGGGGTTGTTTCCATGCTCTTTTTCATGCATAAACAAGACCCAGAGCGTAATACAAGTATCTATCCCTGAAAGGGCATAAACAGAGCTTTCCAATGACACCCGAACCATCCTTCTACGACCACTGGTTCCCTTGCAACGATCGATCGTGCAACACGAGTGCAAAAACCCTAAAATAAGGTAATTTCCCCTTACATAATTCCCTGTGTAGCGAGTGAGAGAGGGTGGAGGAGGGTATAATAAATTTCAGTCGACCCACGGCGGTGGTGGCGAGCGGTCAGGCGGGAATCTATGCTCCTCGCACCTCTCAGCTCTCTCTCAGAGCACACTACGTGCTCAAAATTGTACTCGACATCTGTCGAGGCCCGCATATGGACACGTTTTCTTTAACTCGACATATGTGGAGCGCCGATGGTGCACCAAGCGGTGCGCGAGGCAAGGAGTGTATTTGGTATTCCAGGATATACTTTACCAATGTGCGAGGTGTATTTGTCTCTCGGACTATAGGAGGAAACAAGGGAAGAAGAGAAGGAGGAAGGTAAAAGAGAAAGATATATACTCAAAGGAAGAGAGAAACGAAGACAACGAGTTGCGAGGAGGAAACATGGTAACAAGAGGAGAGAGAGAGAGAGAGAGAGAGAGAGAGAGAGAGAGAGAGAGAGAGCTACTAATCAAGGAAGAAATACAAGAAGGGATGAACATGGAGAGAAAGATGCGAGGAAACATGGAATTAAGTGAAGGAGGAAGGGAAAAATAAAGTTATATATACCTGTATATTCAATCGAAGACATACAATTAAAGAAGGAGGAAGGGTAGAGAAAATTGCCTTTAAAACAAGTAACGCCTCTTGAGACAAACCTTATACAAACCACCCGGGATTCGAACCCTGGACTATGTGATCAACAGGCACTCGTGCTAACCAGTACACCACACTGGCCACAAAAGAGGTCTTGCAACCTGGCAACAGCTGTTACCCAGGATCTGTCTAGGTAGACATCTATCCACCCATAGACGATTTTACACAAGATACCCCCTACCAGTGAGGTATAGAAGCAGCTCCCAGTCTATACTTCACTGGTAGGGGGTATCTTGTATAAAATCCTCTATGGGTGGTTGGATGTCTACCTAGACAGATCCTGGGTAACAGCTGTTGCCAGATTGCAAGATCTCTTTTGTGGCCAGTGTGGTGTAGTGGTTAGCACGAGTGCCTGTTGATCACATGGTCCAGGGTTCGAATCCCAGGTGGTTTGTATGAGGAAGAGAGAATGATATATATAAATTTAATAGAAGAGAGAAAAGGAAGAGAGTAAAATGGAGAGAAAGGTGTATATATTCAAAGGAAGAGAGAAAAGAAGAGAAGGAGGGAAGAGAGAAAGAAGAAGAACACGAAGAAGATATATTTCCGCGTCAATAATAATAATTATACCAATAATCTCAGGCTTTTATCAAACACCATTTCTCTCTTGCCATAATTTTCATCTTCCTCTTTTCCTTAATTTCCATTGACTTTCTCTCTCTCACTGTCACTTTCACTCTCACTCTCACTCTCTCTCTCTCTCTCGATTTATCCAAGAGTTCTTAAAGAAGCTAAATGCGAGCTCTCCAAACACCTGACACTGATCTTCAACAAATCCTTGGAAACCGGCGAAATACCTGACGAGTGGAAGCTTGCGAACGTAGCACCAATTTTTAAAAAAGGTAGCAAATCTTGCCTAGCAATTATCGTCCAATCAGCTTGACCTCAGTAGTATGCAAAATACTAGAAACAATAATAAGAAACAGGATCGTTAATCACACACATAATATGGTTTTTGCAAACAACGTTCCTGCTTAACAAACCATTTAGACTTCTTCCATGACATCCTAAATCTATATGACGAAAGTAAAGTTGTAGATATTATATACTTAGATTTCCAGAAAGCCTTTGACACAGAAGGTTAGTGATGAAATTAAAAGCACATGGAATACAAGGCGGCGTTCTACATTGGATAGAAATTTGGCTTAGTAAAAGGAAACAAAGAGTAGTTATTAATGGGGAAGCATCAACGTGGACCAATGCAACTAGTGGTGTACCTCAAGGATTAGTGCTGGGCCAGTCCTTTTCCTAATTTACATTAATGACATAGATGAGGGTCTCACTTGTACAATCTCAAAGTTTGCAGATGACACAAAAATCGCAAATACCGTACTGACAAATGAACATGTTGAAGATATGCAAAAAATCTATAGAAGCTTTCACAATGGGCCAAAATCTGGCAAATGTGCTTCAATTAAGATAAGTGTAAAGTACTTCATATCGGATACCGCAATGAAAAAGCAGACTACTAGATGATTGGCACCCAGCTAAAGAGTGTAGACAGAGAAACCAATTTAGGAGTAACAATATCCAGTAACTTAAAACAAAGTCAACATTTTGCTGAAGTTGTTAAGAAGGCAAAACAAATTATAGGTTTCATAGGTAGATCATTTGAACATAAATCAAAAGAAATTATCCTCACCCTTTACAATTCATTAGTCCGCCCACTTCTGGAATACTGCGATCAGTTCTGGTGCCCTTACTATCAAAAAGATATAGACAAATTGGAATGAGTTCAACATAGAGTTACCAAGATGATACCCTGTCTTTGGAACAAACCATACGAGGAACGTCTTAACCCTTAACCCTTCCTACCCGGGCAGCCTTTGTTAAGGACGGAGGCTGTATCCGGGCGATCTGGCTGAAAACACAAAAAACGTTGAGTAGAGCTTTTTAGCTCAAGTAGTTCAGGAGTTATGGTGATGGAAGTGGAGGTAACTTTTGCTGCGTATTTACCTCGCCGCGTCCGAACGCTCACCCGCGGCCCAGGCTACGACGAACGTTTTGACTCGTCGCTCTACCTTGAATTATGGCGGGAAGCGATTTTTTAGTGTTTCATTGTTTATTATGCCATATATTATTGTTATTATGATCTATCTATCTATCTATTGCCTGACGCCGTGATCCCCGAAGGGGTGGCCACGAACGAACCGCCCCCATGCACCTCTGTCCCCAGTCAGTCGACGCCCCTCCCCCCAACCAGCACCGCCTTCGTTCATGTAGTTCCTCACTCCATCCTTCCACCTCATATTCGGTCTACCTCTCCCCCTCTGTCCCTCCACCTCGCTCTCGTACACCCTCTTAGTCATTCTCTCGCTTTCCATACGTTCCATATGGCCGAACCATCTCAAGTTGTTCCTTTTCACACTTTCCAGCACATCTACCTCCACACCACACCTCCTTCTTACTTCTTCATTAGTCTGTCTATCCCTCCATGTAACTCCGCACGCCCTCCTTCAGTAATTCATTTCCACTGCTCTCACTCTTGGTCTGAGTCTCTCAACCAACGTCCATGCTTCGCTTCCGTAAGTCAGTGTCGGGATTACCACACTGTCATGCAAGGACTTCTTCACTTCCATACTGACCACCCTATTTCTTGTTACTGCTTTTAGCGTTCCTACAACCCTCTTCCCCTGTTGTACCCTCTCCCGCACCTCTTCATCCATAGTCCCATCTTTACTCAACACACTGCCCAGATACTTAAAAGAGTTGACGATCTCCATAGCCTGACCGTTCAGCTTCACCTCACACTCTGTGACTTCACCCCTTTCGAAGACCATAACCTTGCTCTTCCCCGTATTTACCTTCAAATTCCGTTTTTCGCACACTGTTCCAAACTCATTTACCAGACCCTGCAACTCCCATTCATTATCACTCATCAGAACTGTATCATCCGCAAACAGCAGTATAGGTAGCTTCCACTCAATTCCCTCCCTTTTCAGCGATACACCAACATCCACTGCTCTTGATGGTATTTCTTTCATAACTCCATCCATATATACAGTAAACAACCACGGGGACATCACACACCCCTGTTTCAAACCAACATTCAGGCCAAAGAACTCGCTCTGCTCACTCTCCACACGTACTGCCGCCTTTGCACCCTCATACATGCTCTTCACTGCTTTCAGCAACTTGCCCTCTACTCCGTATATTCTAAGTACTTTCCACAAACCTTCTCTATCCACTCTGTCATAGGCCTTCTCCAAGTCCATAAAGGCAACATACACCTTTTGTTTCTTCTCCAGATACTTCTCCACAACACAATTCAGGGTAAAAATCTGATCTACACATCCTCTTCCCTTCCTAAAACCTCCCTGCTCGTCGCCTATCCATTTCTCCGTTCTCACTCTCACTCTCTCAATCACTACCCTACTGTATACCTTCCCTACTACGCTTAGAAGACAATATTATGATATTTTCACTCAATAAATATATTTTTCTGAAGTAATTTGTGTCTCTGTCACTTATACTTAAGTTTTATTGTTATTATTATAGTAGTTATGATTATTTATACTGGACTATGGTAATTGATAGTCATTTTCACTTCTTTATTGTTAGGAATATATATTTTAGTGTCACTTTCACTTGTTCATATTGTTCTGAAGGCACTTATTATTACATATGTGTGTCTCTTTCACTTAGACTTAGTTTTATAGTCATTATTATAGTAGTTATGATTATTTATACTGGACTATGGTAATTGATAGTGTAATTTTCACTTCTTTATTGTTAGGAATATATATTTTAGTGTCACTTTCACTTGTTCATATTGTTCTGAAGGCACTTATTATTACTTATGTGTCTCTTTCACTTATACTTAGTTATATTATTATTATTGAGTGTCACTATCACTGTCACTTACACTTCAATAGTTTGCCAGAGTGTGGAAATCATTGAAGCAGGGCCCCATATACAGTCCCACCTGACACTCGAGGCATTGCCAAGTGGTTTTTGTGGGTTTGCTTGGTCGTTGAGTTGTGCGGGTGCACACATAGCACCTCTTCTGCATCCTTATTCGGCTGTTAGGACCCTGGAAAGGAAGGGCGACGAGCTGGTGCTTTCTGATGAAGTCGGCACACCCTATTCTGTCCATCATGCCTGGTCCTTGTAGTGGCCTCCCTGGTGTACCCGCATGTTTTACCAGGAGCTCATGTATCAGCTGCTTTTGGAAGGTCCGCAGGCTCTTGTACTTGATGACTGGACACCTCAAACGGTAGATGTTGTACGCGTTTGAGGACAGACATATCTACTGTATGCAGGACAAACTTCTTGTACCACCTGCAAGATGTTCGCAGGCAGTCTATGAAGCCCATCTGCATGTCGGACTTGTCGACGAGGCGCATGTTCAGGTTATAGTCCAGAAGAGCAGCTGGTTTTGTGATAGGGTTCTTAGTTTTTCGGTCCACCTTCCCTGTGGGGACCATCTCTGCTTTGTGGCATGTGGTGAGGAGGTTGACCTTACGCTGGTCATGCCAGTGGATAGAGAGGATGGGGCCACTCTTCTTATGGAATATGTCCGTCTTCTTAGTTTTGTTGGGTAGGCTGGCATGCCCTTCCTCTTCCCCTTCACTGTGCCGACAGTTCCGGTCTTGCGGTCATGGAGGTACTTGGCGAGGATAGGCGACGTGTAATAATTGTCGGTATAGAGGACGTGGTTGTCATGGAAGTACCTCTCCATCATCCTCTTTACCACAGCGCCGCCAAAACCAATGAGGGGGTCAATCTCCACCTCACCACCCTTGCCGCTGTAGACTATAAAGTCGAGCACATATCCCGTCTTGCAGTCGCAGAGGACGAAGAGCTTGATGCCGAAGCGGTGTCCTCTTTGACGGGATATACTGTCGGAAGTGCAGCCTACCACGGAACAGGACCAGAGACTCGTCGATGCACAGCTTCTGAAATGGAATCAGGTAGGTGGAAAACCGATGACGTATCATGCCATACAGTTGCTGATCTTCCAGAGTGTGTCGGGCTCGTGGACATGCATGTTATTTGTCAGGTGGAAATATGAGAGGATGTCGAAGTACCTATCCCTTGACATGAATTTGCCAAATGCTGGAGTCGTTGTGAGGTCGCCAGTTATCCAGTAGTCGGCCAGAACGTGCTTCTTTATGTGTGTCATCAGCATTGTGAGTGC
Source organism: Paralithodes platypus (assembly GCA_032716605.1). Lineage (NCBI taxonomy): Eukaryota > Metazoa > Arthropoda > Malacostraca > Decapoda > Lithodidae > Paralithodes > Paralithodes platypus. The sequence continues at coordinate 13,383,416 of CM064508.1, forward strand.
CAAGAACACATATAATTCTGCCACAGTGAGAGCTCTCCATGCCACCATCTTTGCACTTGTCTTCCTGCCAAGAAAGTTTGAACAGATAGCCTGGTGGTGATTTGTCTCTTTGACAAGGTATTCCATGACTTCATTGTCGTAGAAGCCACAGAAAAGTTCACTGGGGGTGGCATTTGGGCCACAGGGATATGCTGGTGACACCCCAGAACCCTGTTGTACCTCGTCAAAGGCAGGAAAATCTGGCACAAAATCCGCCCCATCTGACCACACAAACATTTCAGCAGGTCGAGGACGAGGACGTGGAGCTGCAGCAGGCACACGCCCTGGACGCCCTGGCACACGCCCTTGGCCACGCGGATGCCCAGGCGGACGCCCTGCACGCCCAGGCCCACGCCCAGGCCCAGGGGCAGCGGCGTCGGCAGGCCGACTACGTCCACGACCTCGAGGTCCTTTGACTCTTCTTGTCGGGACTCCCTCTTCGTCTTCCTCTTCCTCTTCCTCTTCGTTTTCCTCTTCCTCAGGCGACGTCAGGTCATCTGGGGCAATGTCGGGGTCGTCAGCAGCCTCTTCAGGAGTCAACTCTGGTGAAGAATAGACCGGGCGTCGGCGGCGTGGGGCTGCGGGAGGTTGAGCAATGGGAGCCTCGGCCTCGGGAGTTGGGCTCCTTTTGCGGCTAGCCGGGGACTTTTCCGCAGGAAATAATGACCTACGATGCGGGGCCTGTGGTGACACACTGCGGGAGGCCAATGGCGCACTTGTAGAGGCCCTTTGGTCATCTTAGGGACAGATGAAGCTGAGGGCTGTGGGTGGCCCTCCCGGCGTTCCGGGTCAAGGCGTCGTGACAAAGGAATGCGGGTGGTTGCTAGGCCTGGGTCGGCGTCACTCTCACTATCTACGCCTTCCCTCACTTTTTCTGCCTCCCTGCGTGCTTTCTTGGCTGCACTTTTCACTAAAGACTGTTTATAGAAGTATTTACCCACTTTCAAGGGCGTACGGGCAGGCAAAGGGGAAGGTCCTGGCGTAGGGCTAGGGCTAGGCCTACCCTGACCTACGAAACTAGGCGAAGGGGTAGGCTCTAGCACACTTGGTACTTCAATAGCACCTTCCTCCACCACTTCCAAATCAGGATCATCACTACTATCACCCCCCTCAAATAAATCAACATTGTCATCAGCACCAAATCCCACAAAATCGTCAATTTCGCTCCCACTTCTACTCTGAATATAGAGGTTTTTGTCCACAGAGCTTTCACCACTGCTCAAATCCTGGTTGACAAGTTCACGGTGTATTGCACTGTCACTTAGCAAACGTTTCACTTTCCTTACTTTCCTTTTCTTCTCGGTTGGCAGAGGCGTAGATGTTGCAAGCGGGGTAGCACTGGGACGCGTGGGAGATTGCACAGTATCGGACGCGTCGGAATTCATTTTTTTGCTGTAGCTCTCAATGGCGGCAACGTAGGAACTGATAAGCGTGGTAGTTGAGGCTTGGTGGCGCTACGATCGCCCCCGCAAAGTAAAATTTGCCCGCGCGAAATTTAAAGCACGCTTTCAAGCAAATGCCTTACATAAGGCATACCGGGTTGCGGCCCTTCAGCCGCGCTGTCCTTACCTAAGGCAGCCCGGGTAGGAAGGGTTAACTAGCGGCGCGCAACATAAGTCAAGTATAATAAATCTGGACTATCTGGCGGCGCGCGACATAGGTCGTGTGGCAATTTCAGCACGTAATGTTGCTGAGAGAGAGAGAGACAAGTGGTGGCAGGAGAGTAGTGAGCGTATGACTGCTCCAGACCACCGCGGCGAACCTACTGACACGAATCCCACCTCCTCCCTCCCTCTCTCACTCGCTACATACTGAATTGTATGGGGAAAGTACCGAATTACATGCTTTTTGCACTCGTGTTGCGCGGTTGTTGCAAGAAAACTAGCCGACATAAAAGGATCGTTATGGTGTCTTGGAAAGCTCTGTTTATGCCCTTTCAGGGATAGATACTTGTTTTACGCTCTGGGTCTTATTTAGGCATGAAAATGATCACGTAAACAGCCCTATTTTGGCTAAAAACACCCCGCTGGGCGGTACATATAAATAGACCGCTAGCCCGCTAATAAGGTGTTAAAGAACTAAATTAATATTCATTAACTAAGCGCAGATTGAGAGGCAACCTTATTCAAGTTTCCAGATCATTAACCCGAGAGCGGCGAGAAGACTCCTAAGAGGCATTACTGGGCGAAGGTGACGGGACTCTTAAGATCCAAGGCCTAAAAAAAATATCTTTTAAAAGACCTCAAAATCACTCAAAAAAAGGAATATGTGATTAAGTGAGATAATTCCCCTCTATCCTCCTATCACTCCTCCACATGTGTAAGAAAAAGAGCTTCCCCTCACCCCCTACAATTATCACCTATTTTGTCCTCTTATTCCCTTGTTTATCGGGTTATTTACTGCGCCAATATCTCTCACCCGGTTTCAAGGTCATCAGGGATGCATAGAGAGAGCGTGGGAAGAGAAAGATAGCAAGAGAAAGACATCAGTCTGCCTTCAGACTTCGAAGAGGGAGGGTGTATGTCTCGCGCGCCTCTCACTTCATGACTGGAAGGTCGGCAATAATTCGTCTTTTTCACCCCTCAAATACTATTCCCACGTGTTTTATTGCTGTTACATGTTAATATCTTCATATTAAACATAAAATAGGCGCACATGAATAAGTAGTAACGATATCTATCGGATAATGACGATTTTAAGCGGGAATGAAGCAAAATATGCTCGATTGGCGTGCACTTTCAAAAACCAATGGCGTGCCATTTTTGGGTTAAAGGTATTGATAACATGAACTGTAATAAATATTATACGATTGACCGATCAAACTACACGCAGGGAAAAGGCTGCAAAATCATTGGTAAATCATTCAACTCTAACGAATCCAAGAATTTCTTCTTCAATTGAGTCGTTAACCTGTGGAATGGGCTTCCCTGAGATGTCATACTCTGCAACATTGTTGATTCCTTCAAAGTTCGCCTAGACAAGCACCTTGCCATGAACCCAAGGTTGACTGCATTTGTAATTGAATAACATTTTCTTTAGTGGTGTTTGTTCAATAACCTATCTATATATTGCCTGACGCTGTGATCCCAAAAGGGGTGGCCACGAACGAACCGCCCGCATGCACCTCTGTCCCCAGTCAGTTGATGCCCCTCCTCCCAGCAAACACCTCCTTCATCCATATACTTCCTTACTCCCTCCTTCCACCTCTCTTTCGGTTTACCTCTCCCTTTCTGTCCTTCCACCTCACTCTCGTACACCCTCTTAGTCATTCTCTCGCTTCCCATACGTTCCATATGGCCGAACCATCTCAAGGTGTTCCTTTTCACACTTTCCAGTACATCTACCTCCACACCACACCTGCGTCTTACATCCTCATTCGTCTGTCTAACCCTCCATGTAACTCTGCACACACTTCTCAAGTAACTCATTTCCACCTCTCTCACTCTTAGTCTGAGTCTCTCAACCAACGCCCATGCTTCGCTTCTGTAAGTCAGTGTCGGGATTAGCACACTGTCATGCTAGGACTTCTTCACTTCCATACTGACCCCTCTATTTCTTATTACTGCTTTCAGCATTCCTACAACCCTCTTCCCCTGTTGTACCCTCTCCCACACTTCTTCATCTATAGTCCCATCTATACTCAACCCACTGCCCAGATACTTAAATGAGCTGACAATCTCCATAGCCTGACCGTTCAACTTCACCTCACACTCTGTGGCTTCACCCCTTTTGAAGACCATAACCTTACTCTGTCCCGCATTTACCTTCAGATTCCGTTTTTCGCACACTGTTCCAAACATATTTACCAGACCCTGCAACTCCCATTCATTATCGCTCATCAGAACTGTATCATCAGCAAACAGCAGTACAGGTAGCTTCCACTCATTTCCCTCCCTTATCAGCGATACACCATCATCCACTGCTCTTCCTTGTATTTCTTTCATGACTCCATCCATATATGCAGTAAACAACCACAGGGACATCATACACCCGTTTCAACCCAACATTCAACTCGCTCTGCTCATTCTCCACACATACTGCCGCCTTTGCACCCTCATACATGCTCTTCACTGCTTTCAGAAACTTGCCATCTACTCCGTATAATCCAAAAAACTTTCCACATACCTTCTCTATCCACTCTGTCATAGGCCTTCTCCAAGTCCATAAAGGCAACATACACCTTTTGTTGCTTCTCCAGATATTTCTCCACAACACAATTCAGGGTAAAAATCTGATCTACACATCATCTTCCCTTCCGCCCTGCTCGACACCTATCCATTTCTCCATTCTTACTCTCACTCTCTCAATCACTAGCCTACTGTACACCTTCCCTACTACGCTTAGAAGACATATTCCTCGGTGGTTACCACACACTCCTTTTTCCCCTTTACCCTTATATAGGGGGACTATTATGCCTGTCTTCCAGTCATCGGGTGCACTCACTTTCTCCCATGCTAGTTGGCACATTTTCCACACCCATTCGACCACTATCTCACCACCATACCTCAACATTTCCCCACACACTCCATCTGTTCCTGGTGCTTTCCACAAATTTACTCTTTACATGGCTTCCCACACTTCTGACCTCCTGATCCCCACCTCCTCCTCCACTACTTCTCTTCCTCTCCCTCCCATACCCCATCCAACTAGGTTTGCTGGCACTTCATTCCTTACATTTAGCAACTCGTTGAAGTACTCCCTCCATGCTTCTCGGCTAGCATTCTCCCATTCTTATCTTTCACACCCTTACTGTTTCCCTGGCTACCTTCCCTAACTTTCTTGATTTCTTTCCAGAACAGTTTCTTACACTCCCTCTATTTTACACTCAGATTCCTTCCAAATTCTTCTTTTACTTTCCTTCAGTACACTCTTCACCACTCTCTTTCTCTCCACGTACCTCGCTCATTTCTGTCTCTCCAAATCTTCATTCCCTCTACTACTCAACCACTCTCCATACGCTATCTTCTTGTCTTCCACAGCTATTTATACCTCTTCTGTCTACCATGCTGTACCTTTCACTCCCCTCCCTGTTCTCCTTATTCCACACACCTTATCACATGCTGCACAGATCTTTTCCTTTAACACCTTGCTCATTTCCTCCGTAACTTCCAGGTCGAACCCACCTAGTCGTCTTTCTACTGCTCTCCTGTACTCTTCCCTGATTTCCTCCTTCTGTAGCCTCTCCACCCTCCTCACCATTCCACCCTCCTCTCGCCTCCCTCCAGCTCTCCTCACCCACTTTTTTTGTATCCTAATTTTAGCTACTACTACATAATGATCAGACAGACCCCCTCCAATACACCCTCGCATCCAGCACAAATTTCGTCACTAGTTCATCCACACATATATAATCAATCAGTGCCTTTCATTCCACCACTGTCATTTCTTTATCCTTCTTCCTCCATATCACTTTCCATACGTACCTGTGTATCATTCTGTGTCGGAAAAAGGTGTTGGCTATCCACAGCCTCCTCCCCACACATACAGTATGTCCACAAGTGCACTACCAATCCCATTCACCTCACCCTCCCACCACTCCATCAACTTTCCTATCACCCACCTTCCCATTCATATCCTCAATCAGAAATAATCTTTCGTACTTGTCAAACCTATCCAGGCACGCATCCACATTCACCCAGAACTCCTCTTTCTCTCTTACAAGTTTATCCTCTGTTGGAGCATACACACACACACACACAATCACCCACGTTGTATTCCTACTTTCATTCTCATCCACACAATCCTTGAACCCACAGACCCTTAGTCTCTTACACGCTCCTTCCATTTGTTACTTACAAACAAACACGCACCTTCTCTCACTGCTCCTTCACTCACTCCAGCACACACACCCATCCCACACTCCCACTCTCTCACATCTGTACCCGTCCATTTGGTCTCCGTCATTCCACATACATCCAGCCTGGCATTCATTAACACTTCCAGGGCCTCTCTCTCTTTTGTGTCATCATTCACGCCTCTCACATTCCATGTTGCTATTCTAAGATTGTCCATAAGATTGTCCATAGCCGGTCGGGGTTCATCAACACAGGGTCCGTCCACATCGCATCCGAGGCTGTTCGTTCGTTTTTCGTTGCTTGAGTATTTTTCACAGGCGGGGGTGGCAAGCCCACCGACCCAACCTCATTAGTCGCCTCTTACGAGACGCAGATCTTAATATAATTTCCCCTGTCATGAACTAAGCCACAGGGCAGCACTTCCTTCTCACATCTTTCCCACATTTTCTCCGAAATACTGTTGCAACACTTGGAATAGCAGTGTTTTGGAGGGCAAGTAACCTCAGGAGGTCGCAACACCTTTTATTGCTTGTTTTCTGTTGTACTCCTTTGTACTCTCTCTCTCTCTCTTCCTCTTCTTCCCTCTAGACTTCCTCCTCCTTCTCTCCTCCCACCCTCGTTAACTCACCGCGTAAGTTACATTTGCCCGAAAAGTTAGGCGTAAGTGAACATTTTAAGCAAACTCGTCGGAAACTTCCACTAACTCTGCATGCTCTTAACCCTTTACACCCACCTCGCTCTCGCGCGCGCTCTCTCTCTCTCTCTCTAAGCATTATAATACAAGTGTTAGGTATATATATATATATATATATTATTTTACCTTCTTCCCTAGACTTTCATCCTGCTTTAAAAATACCCCCCCCCCCCGCCGCCCTTCCCCTAAAAGAGAGAGAGAGTTGCATTAAATATTAGTTATTATTTCGAGTGTGTACCCTAGTCAGCCAATATACTGCATGTTGATTGAATTCACAGGAATTTCTTTTGATACGAACCTTGTTTATGTAATTAATGTATCAAACAATTGAATAAGGATAATTAATGGTATGTGCATTGTATTATATGCATACAACAATTGTAAAGGTTAATTAGATTTATTTAGCTTTATTAATTACGGTATATATTTGTTCTATGTAGGAAATGTATCATATATAAATTCATCTATGTTATTCCAAATTACTAATGTTATTTTATCAGATATTTCCAAGTTATGAGGTTTTGATGATACAATGGCATAGTTCAATCCTAGGTTAATTAATTTCCCAATGAAATAGAGCAGTATTTGACAAAGGACAAGAAACATAACCTTTGCATAATTATTACATGTTAGATTCAGTAATTATTATAGGAATCATCATTACAACTCTCATATAATTTTAGGTGATTTACTTACAGTGTCTATGTATTTAAGCGAGGGATTGTACAATTTGAAGGTTAAATCACTGTAGCTTCCTCCTTCTGGTTTCGCCGTGTTAGAACCTTGCTCACGCACTTTTGAGCTGCTCCAGGCACTGTACATGTGATTGGAAGTTAGCATCACATGTTAGGGGTGTGTATGAGAAGGGTAGTGAGAAGTATGGAAAAGGTTTTGACTAGACTTGGACACGAGACATTGGGACGATCACAGCCCCGGAGATTTCCTCTCAACATATTGAAATAATCCGTGTAATATTTTAATCATCATTTGTTACTTCAATAAATCAACGTGGCTGGATACATCCTTTCCTTTACCTAAATAAGAGAGTAAAGGTGGTGGCAGCATATCTATCATATCTATTTTATATCTACCAATCTACATGTACGGACCCAGTATATTTCAAGTAGCTTAACAAACTACAATAAACTAAATCTATAACTCCATAAGGAAACCTCCCAAACGGTTTACCTTTACAATTACCTAATTCAAGGAGACTCACAACTGTTATCTTAACATGGTGTCAACGAATCACCTAACATGGTGGCCAGCAGCAGTCCTCAATAATAATTAATATTGGGGAGAGAAACCGGACGTCTTTGAAGAGTAACTATGCTATCAACACTACCAGTTCCTGTGTTCCTGTATGTTTCTGTGATCCAGTGTTCCTTTCGTGCTAATTAGGTGTCGATTATTTTCCTGGCGAGTGATTGCGAGCCTGTAATTTTAGGAGGTAGGGCCCTTCGGCCGAGACATGTTTCTACTGAAATATTTATACATTTACCTCGAAGGGGAGACTAAGGGGTGTATTTTTTAAGCTTCATGGAGGTCTAGCGAGGAAACTAAACATTTAATATATGAATAAATAAATAGACCCCAACAAGTGGTCTTGCCACTGGCCTGGTAATCCAAAGGTCCCGGGTTCAAATCCCGATGTATCAATGGGAAGATATTATTGGGATGGAATTTGTGCTGTACCTAGTATCAGTGCATTACCACAAGCCCACCGAAACGTCAATAAAATACCCTCATTGTTCCCTGATTAAATAGCACTGTATGAATATTCCCATATTCAAAATATGCTATAGGGGTGCAATGCCTGGTGAGTTATCTGCTCAACAGGTGGCGTTGTGTGTGTGTAAGTGTGAGAGTCCGAGTGTAGGGGGTGAGACAGTGAAGCACGGGAACGAGGTGGCTTCAGAGATGGGGTCGTTTCGGGCCATGAGTGAGCACCGTGCCTCATGTGAAGGCAAGATGGCAGGTGCTCGTTGTACTCTACGTGCTTCACATGTCTCACTCCCTAGACTGGAACAAGACCTCACGGGCCTCACTGTTCATTGTAAAGCGGTGAATGTTAAGGCTCTCAGCCTATGCCCGAGAGGAAGTAAGTTGGAATATAGAAAAAAAAAAAAAAAAAAAAAAATGTTTCCTACTTACTACTAGTGCGTGTGTTGTATGTCTTCTGTGTACGCTCCACACACAAACAAGAGCTCTCTCTCTCTCTCTCTCTCTCTCTCTCTCTCTCTCTCTCTCTCTGTATATATTTGAAAATGAACTAAATGAGCCTTATGTATATTTAACCCCATTCTGTTAGCCATTCTACGTTTTCATATTGACATGTTGAGCTATGTCTTGCATAATTAATATTGATGCATTTATATATTTATTTATCTATTTGTTTTGTTTTATATACTTAATACTGTTTGGAGTACAAGCTTAGCTTTATCATCCTTCACAATTATCAATTTACCATCATAGGTTTTAGCTAAAAAAACAACAACGGTGTTCTTAGAATATCATCCACACTGTTTGCCATTTTGACAATCTGAAATTAGCAACAATATGTACTTTATAACAAATCACACACAATTGAATAAGATTGATACTATTTTCTGATATATAAATGATAAATGGAATATAAAGTACAGTATGATACTCATAATGGGGAGAATTCATCCAAAGTTGATGTGAAGTCGGGGTTGCCTCAGGGATCTGTTTTAGGCCCATTATTATATCTAGTTTATGTGAAGGATATTGTAAATGTTTCACCAACCTTATTACCAATACTGTTTGCGGATGACATGAGCATATTCCTGAGTGGCAACAATGTAGATGACCTTACTCATATAATGAATGCAGAAATAACAAATCTAATGAATTGGACCGTTAAACATCAACAAAATTCATTATATGATATTTACCACAAACAAAAAATCAGTTAATACCAATCAAAACCTATGCATATATGGAAAACCAATTAAAAGAGTTGAGAACACAAAATTCTTAGGGGTAATCATAGACTCAAGATTATCATGGAACGAACATGTTAAGTTCATAAACAATAACATTTCTAAGGGGATAGGAATATTAAGTAAGGCGAGAAAGTCATTGAACTCATCTACATTGGTGACACTTTATACAATTAATGTGTGTATCCGTGTAAACTTATGGGATAGAGGTTTCGGGAATAACAGCCTGTGCATATAATAACAGCCTGTGCATATAATAACAGCCTGTACATATAATAACAGCCTGTGCATATAATAACAGCCTGTGTATATAATAACAGCCTGTGCATATAATAACAGCCTGTGCATATAATAACAGCCTGTACATATAATAACAGCCTGTGCATATAATAACAGCCTGTGCATATAATTTAAAGCCGATAATAAAATTATAAAATAGAGCAGTGAGAATTATCTGCTTTGCTAGTTATAAATCTCATACTAAGCCAATCTTCAAAACTTTAAGTTTGTTTCCATTTTATGATGTATACAAATTTACAGTGACTAAACTAATGTTGAAATACTCAAAGGATCCTACTCCATCTATTATAAAATATATTATAAAGATAATGAAAATATACATCAGTATGCTACTTGGCAGAGAGGTAACTTACATAATCCTATAGATAAAATAAATATGAGAAAAAGAACGCTTAGATTCAGTGGCGTTGACATTTGGAACACAATTCACGATAAAGTTAATTCCAATTGCATTCTAAATGTATACACGATTTGTAAAACCTTCCATATTATTATGACTGAATTACATATTTTTTAGGAAGAGCTTCTAGGATATATTCGTTCGTTTTTGTTCTGTTTGTGTTCTAGTTGACTCGATTTAACACCTTACGAGCGGCCTATGCGGTTTATTTATGTGTACCGCACAGCGGGGTGTTTTTAGCCAAAATAGGGCTGTTTACGTGATCATTTTCATGCCTAAATAAGACCCAGAACGTAAAACAAGTACCTATCCCTGAAAGGGCATAAACAGAGCTTTCGAATGACACCATAACGATCCTTGTATGATGGATAGTTTTCTTGCAATAACCGTGCAACGCGAGTGCAAAAAGCAGGTAATTCGGTACTTTCAGTACATAATTGAGTATGTAGCGAGTGAGAGAGGGAGGAGGGAGCTGAGATTTGTGTCAGTAGGTTCGCCGCGGTGGTCTGGAGCAGTCATACGCTCGCTAGTCTCCTGCCACCACTTGTCTCTCTCTCTCAGCCACATTACGTGCTGAAATTGCCACTCGAGTTATGTCGAGCGCCGCCACATAGTCCAGCTTTATTTAACTCGACTTATGTTGCTCGCCGCTAAATAAGGGTTAACAAACCTCTTAGACGTCTTCCACGATATCCTCAACCTCTACGATGAGAGTAAAGCTGTAGATATTATATACCTTGATTTTAAAAAGGCCTTTGACAAAGTTCCCCACAAACGTTTATTGCTAAAATTAAAAGCGCATGGAATACAAGACGGTGTTTTGAAATGGATAGAAAATTAGCTCAGCGACAGAAAGCAAAGAGTAGTCATATATGGTAAGGCATCTAAATGGACCAATGTAAGTAGCAGGGTACCCCAGGGATTGGTACTAGGACCAATTGTTTTTTCTAATGTACATCAACGACATACAAAGGAATACAAAGGAAATCAGGCAACAACATACCTATTGATCCTTACTAGGCTGCTTGTAAAAAAAATCAGAGTGAAGGTCTTCATCTCCACAATGACTGTGGTCAGAAAAACTAAATTATATTACTACGGTATGTACAATACTAAAATAGTCACATTACATGGGCACAAACACGATTGAACGCGAGTTCATGGCAAGATATTTGTCAAGTTAATATTTGAATGTTTGGACTGTATGGCACTCTACAACACTTCTAGGCAATTTATTCCACAAGTTGACCACTCTGTTGAAAAAGAAGTGCTTCGCTTCATGTGAATGCAACACCTTTCCAACAATTTTGTTTACCATTATTTCTTGTGTAATTTGAGTTATCTAGTGTGAAGTACTTACTGGCATCTATGTTGTCATGGCCTTTGATAATTTTAAAAACTTGGATTAGGTCCCCTCTCATTCTGCGGTGTGTTAGAGTAAATAGGTTTAACTCTTTTAGTCGTTCCTCATATGGTTTGTTTCTTAGTCTGGGAATAATTTTGGTTACTCTCTGTTGCACTCTCTCTAGTTTTTCAATGTCTTTTACATAGTGTGGCAACCAAAACTGGACACAATATTCCAAAGGCGGACAAACTAATTAATTATATAAAGTGCGCATATCGTTGTTTTCGGATCTGTATTCAAAAGATCTCCCAATGAAGCCAATCATTTAATTTGCTTTTTTTACAACTTCAGCGACTTGATGGGCAGGTTTTAAATTAATTGTTATAGTTACTCCAAGGTTCGTTTCTTTATTTATATTCCTTAGTTGAATTCCATTAATCAAATAGTTTGCGCTTTCATTTTTGTTGTCGATGTGGAGCACTTTGCAAATATATATATGAAATTAATTTGCCATTTCTGAGCCCAGTTAGATAGTTTGTCTAGATAATTTTGAATCTTTTGTATGTGCAATGGCAAGTTTACTTTGCTTGCATTTTTTGTGTCATCAGCAAATTTTGAGATTCTGCATGATAGCCCATCATCAGTATCATTACTATACATCAGAACAAGAATTGGACTGAGAACTGAGCCTTGTGGTACACCGCTTGTAACATTTATCCGATTTAAGGCTTTGCCGTTAATAACTACTCATTGCTTTTGGTCACTTAGCCAATCCTGAATCCAATGAAGAACAGACCCGTGAATACCGTGAGCTTTACGTTTTTCTATCAGTCTGTTATGAGGCACTTTATTAAATGTTTTTTGAAAATCCAGGTAGACGATGTCTACTGCTTTATCTTCATCATAATTATATATTTAAGATATCGTGGAAAAAGTCAAGAAGGTTTGTCAGACATAGGCGCTTACTTCAGAAACCATGTTGCAAATCATTTATATAGTTGTTATTTCTAAATGGCATACAATTTTATTTCGGACTATTTTTTCGAGCAGCTTGCATATAATTGGGGCGAGGCTTATTGGGTGATAGTTGCCAGGCAGGGCTTTATTTCATTTTTTTTAAATCGGCGTTATGTTAGCTAATTTCTAATTTTTTGGGACTTAATGGTTTTGTATTGGTTTGTTAAATAGAAGGGTTAGTGGTTTTGAAACTTCATCCTTTACTTCTATAATGACTTTTGGCAAATATTTGTGGGTGCAGGGGATTTGTTGGGTTTTAGTTTTAACACCTTCCGAGCTGCTAGTTTTGTAACGCTACTACCTGCCAACCGGGCAGATTTACCCTAAACGACCTTCATTCCATGCTTTTTTTCATGCATAAAGAAGAGCCAGAGCGTAATACAATTATGTATCCGTGAAAGAGCGATAATTGAGCTTTCCAATGACACCTGAACCATCCTTGTACGACCACGGGTTCTCTTGCAACGATTATGCAACACGAAGGAAAAAAAAACTAAAATACGGTAATTTCCGCAGTTTTTTCCCTGTATCGCGGGACCAGGGAGGTGGAGACATGTGGTGGTGGTGTCAGAGGCGGAACTATGTCCACGCTGAACGGTCAGAGCCCGCCCACGCTCCTCCCACCGCTCGGACTCTCTCTCAGAGCCGATTATGTGCTCAACATCGCATGCTACTTAAGTCGGGACCCGCTCTTTAGGCCTTGGTTCTCTAACCTACTTAAGTCGGGACCCGCCAAACAGGTTAATATTGCATCGGAGATATCTGCGTTCGTAATTTCAAAGTTGCTTAGGGCATTGCAGTTATTAATGTGAACTGGCGGAATATGAGGAACAGAGTTAATATCCTCATCAGTAAACACTGATGCAAAAAAGGTATTATCACTCCACAAGCGGCTAGGTCGTTAACTTCTACTACCTGGCAAGCGGGTGGTTTTACCCTAAACGACCTTGTTTCCGTGCTCTTTTTCATGCTTAAACAAGAGCCAGAGCGTAATACAATTATGTATCCCTGAAAGGGCGATAATTGAGCTTTCCAATGACACCAGAACCATCCTTCTATGACCACGCGTTCTCTTGCAACGATCGTGCAAGACGAGTGCAAAATCCCTAAAATACGGTAATAACCTTACATAATTCCCTGTGTAGCGAGGCAGTGAGTGTGGATGTGTGTGGAGGGAACGTCAGTAGTCGCACGGGACCCGTGCCGATCGGTCATGAGCCGACCTACGCTTCTCCCATCGCTCATCTCTCTTTCAGAGCCATTATTGCTCAAAAATTGCACACGGACTTAAGTCGGACCCCGCCACTTAGTCCTTGGTTCTCTAGGCCGACTTAAGTCGGGTCCTGCTAAACAAGGGTTAAGAATGTCACTTATATTAGTTACATCATCAATTAGTTCCATTTCTTCGTCAACTAATGGGCCAATTGTCGAGGTAACTACTTTTTTATTTCTGATATAGTTATACTACTCTTTTGGATTTGACTTGCTTAAATTAGCTAAATGTTGTTCATATCTTTTTTTGCTCTGTTTAATTAATTGTTTTGCTTTGCGACGAAGAGGGGTGAAATGTTTCCATTTAATTTGGCATTTGGTCCGGTAGAATGCTTCATGCGCGAGTTTCTTTACTGCTAGACAATCTTTCATTTCCTTGTTCCACCATTTAGGTTTATTATTTCGATATGAACGTCTGTTTTGGAATGTTATGCAAGATTCTACATCATTATTATATATGTTTGAGAATGTTTCCCAGATATTCTCTATATCGGTTTGCTGGTTTATGATATTCCAGTTGGTGGAATTGAGGATGTTTTTTCAGCTTGTGAAGTCAGCCTTTCTGAAAATGTTGTACTTTTTCCTGGCTTTCGTTTGGTTTGACGCTATCAATATTCACCTGTACACTTGTGCAATCTCAAAGTTTGCTGACGATACAATTATTGCAAATAGCGTACTCTCAAAAGAACAAGTTGATAATATGTAACACAATCTAGATAAGTTGTCATGTTGGACCCAAATTTGACAAATGAGTTTCAATGCGGATAAATTTAAAGTACTACATATCGCATACCAAAATGAGAAAGCAAACTATTCGATGAATGGCACTCAGCTTAATGGTGTAGACAGAGAAACCAATCTAGAAGTAACAATATCGAGTAACCTAAAACCAAGTCAACAATGTTCAGAAGTTGTTAAGAAGGCAAACAAAATAATTGGCTGCATAGGCTGGTCATTTGAGCATAAATCCAAAGAAGTTATCGTAACTCTTTACAATTTCTTAGTCCGCCCTCTTCTGGAATACTGCGTTCAGTCTTGGTGCCCTTATTACCAAAAATAAATAGACAACCTAGAACGAGTTCAACGTAGAGTTACCAAAATGATACCTAGCCCAAAGAACAAACCATACGAGGAGCGTTTTAGAGAATTGAATCGATTTCCTTTAATCCAGTGCAGATTAAGAGGAGACTTAATTCGAGTGTTCTAAATCAGCAAAGGCATCGACAATATGAACTGTAGTAAGTACTTCACTATCGACTAGTCTAATTACACGCGGGGAAACGGTTGCAAAATTATTGGTAAATCTTTTAACTCACAAATCTAAGAATTTCTTCTTCAATTGAGTTGTCAACTTTATAGACTGCAGCACCGTTGATTCTTTTAAACTTCGCCTAGACAAATATCTTGCATTAAACCCACGACTGACTGCGTTTGTAAATGAACAACTTAATTTTATTCCCCCTCAGATTCATCAAGGATTATTGCGTATATATATATTAAGCTCGGTTCACACATGTACGAATTAATGTCCCGTCCGTCCCCGACCAAGAAAATAGGCAGGACGGCATCAATCTGGAGGCCCCATGTGGCCACAATTGCCATTCCAACGGTTTTTTGCCGCCATTCTCATCCCGTTATTCGGCGTCTAGACGTCGCCAGTCGTCGTCTAGACGCCGCCAGGCTGCGTTCAGATGACTGCTCCCGTGTGTATCCGTGTGTGTCCCATGGGTGTCCCGACATAACATGTTTTCTGGCAGTTGCCCCGACCCACACGGACCATTTTATGCATGCACAAAAAGGACGCCGCCTAGGCACGGCATATTAAGGGGTCGGGGACGGACGGGACGTTAATTCGTGCATGTGTGAACCGAGCATTACTAAGACGCTACGCTCTTTTTCCCAGATATACGAAAGATCCTTATAACTGTATTATGTTACTAACCCCTCTGTCCCCTACTAACTTCCTAATCCTGCCACGGACATTAGCTCCAGGGCAGTACTCTCCTTTCTAGTTTTACATTATCCGCTCTAAACCACTGTTTGGACACCTGATCCACAGTGTTTTGGAAGACAAGCAGCCTAGAGGGGTCACTAGACCTGCTGTTGCTTGATTTTCTTTGTACTCTTTTGTACTCGATGGATCTTTTAAGTATAGTAATTTGTGATTGAGGACATAATTATATACCTTAAGATATCTGATCCTCATTGTCATATATTGTAATATGTATCCAAAAATTACTGCTTACTATGTATTTATTTTGTGACAATAAAGATTTGTTAATTTAATTGAAAATAATTGAAGGAATAGAAGACAATGAGAGTGGACACAAGCCACACACCCTCACTCGACAATGGCCCGAGAACAACTGAACACAAGAACAACTGAACGGGAGAACAACTGAACATCAGTCTGTTTCATTCAGTACTAAAAACATCTGCGGATCAAGTAATATTACATTTACAGAAATTAACTGGAGCGTTTAATGTAGAGCAAAGTAGGCAAACATAATAGTGAGTCAGTCAGTCAGTCATTAGCCTAGTTCGCACTCCCTTAAAGCAGTAAGGAGGATCAGCAAGAAACCTAGGAAAGGGTTCAGGGCTGACAGGACAAGAATGTATATAATAGATGCCAGCTAAAAGCAAGCACTCTAGCATATTTTAGTTAGCGAAAAGGAAAATAGTTGAGGTTAAGATGGAGGGTTGAACTGAGGCTTAAAAAAAAGCTAGATAAAATGTGGAGGGCGAAAAGATGAAGGAAAGGTACGGGAAGTGGTGTAATATTATGATAAGAGGGAGAGCATACTGAGGCCGGAGAGGGTCCAAGAGAAGAGGTTACATGCCACATATGTTATACCAGTCTGACACCTGGTGTCAGGAAGAAGAAGACAGTAAATAGCAATGGAAAGAGTGTTTAATAAAAGGGAAGGTACAACTCAAAATATGTGAATGGAAAGAAAAAACATGTAACTGAATGGTTAGAACGGAAAAAAATAAATAAATAAGGAATACATTTGTTGTCGAAGAAGACGCGAACACTAAATAATACATTTTGAATGGAAAGAGTGAAACGGCAATAGGGCAGAGTAAGATACAACTCAGGATATGTGAATAACAAAAACATGTATTTGAATGGAAGGAGCGGAAAGCCAAACGAAATAATGCAGGTATATTCGAAGGGCACGCGACCAGAAAAGGAACAATTAATTTTAATGGAGAGTGGAAAAAAAAATAGGAAAGAAAATGATCGGTATATTTTCGAAGGGAGGGGGGATTACAAGAAAGACGATATATGTGAATGGCAAAAGTTGAAAGCAAAAGGGAAAGGAAAGGAGGCGTATATTATCGAAGGATATCAGGAATACAGTATAATTATGTGATTAGAAAGGGAGTGGAATATAAAAGGAGAGAAAACCTGCGTATATGGTGGGAAGGTACGAGGAAGGCAAGATAAAATATATATATGGATAAACAAGGGAATGTAATATAAGGATAACACAGATAAAGCTACGTATATTGAGGGAGGGTACGAGGACGGAAAGATAAGATATTCGAATAATAGAATGGAAAGTAAGAAGACAAGAAGAATATTACTCACATTGTATAAGGGTATGAAGAAGACAAGAAGAATATTACTCACATTGTATAAGGGTATGAAGAAGGCAAGAAGAATATTACTCACATTGTATAAGGGTATGAAGAAGGCAAGAAAATAAGACATTCTCGTGAAAAGAGTGGGAGTATAGATGAAGGAAAAATATGAGTGTGTTGTTGAAGGAAACGAGGAAGGAAAAATAAGACATTTGAATGGATAGAGTAGAAAGCAAGGAGGAATTTTTGTTTATGTTCGTACACTTGCTCTTTCTCTCTCTCTCTCTCTCTCTCTCTCTCTCTCTCTCTCTCTCTCTCTCTCTCTCTCTCTCTCTCTCAGAATATAACACTGAGAGCAAACACAAAAACCATGATATGTTGTTAATCAGACTGAGAAGACAAGGTAAGTTCATAATGACAAATTCTTTCTCGTGCGTCCTTGTGATATTTGCCCCAGAAATTTACTCCTATTATAATGAACTTTCATTCTGGCCAGGCAGAAGTAAAATAAAAACATATTCTATGATACCTTCCTGATTTGTTCCTCCTCTGGTTACCAATGCCCCAGCAACAGCGTAATTTATTGTATTTTCACATCTTTAGTCATACAAGGACAAAACGCTATCATAATTGTCCTATGGTGACCACAGAGGGAAGGTCACAGGGCCAAGTCTTCGTATGTGTGTGTGTGTGTGTGTGTGTGTGTGTGTGTGTGTGTGTGTACAAATGAGAACAAAGGAAATCAAGCAGAAACAGGTCTATTGACCCCTCTATGCTGCTTCTCCTCCAAAACACTGAGGATCAAGTGTCCAAACAGTGGTTTAGAGAGAGTAAGGGAAAATTGGAAAGGGAACTACTGCCCTGGAACTAATGTCCGTGGCAGGATTTGGAACTTGGTAGGGGACAGATGGGTTAGTAACATAACACAGTTAAAAGTGATCTTTCGTATATCTGGGAAAAGAAGAGTAATGTCTTAGTAATATATATATATGCAATAATCCTTGATGAATCAGAGGGAGAAATAAAATAAAGTTATTAATTTACAAACGCAGTCAGTCGCGAGTTTGATGCAGGATATTTATCTAGGCGAAGTTTAAAAAAATCAATGGTGCTGCAGTTTTTAACATCTCGGTGAAGCCCATTCGACAAGTTGACAACTCGATTGAAGAAGAAATTATTAGATTTGTGTGAGTTAAAAGATTTACCAACAATTTTGCAACCGTTTCCCCGCGTGTAATTAGGTTGGTCGATAGTGAAGTACTTACTACAGTTCATATTATCGATGTCTCTAATGATTTTGAACACTTGAATTAAGTCGCCTCTTAATCTATGCTGGGTTAAAGGAAATAGATTTAACTCTCTAAGACGTTCCTCATATGGTCTGTTCTTTAGGCTAGGTATCATTTTTGTAACTCTACATTGAACTCGTTCTAGCTTATCTATATCTTTTTGGTAATAAGGGCATCAGGATTGAACGCAGTATTCCAGAAGAGGGCGGACTAAGGATTTGTAAAGAGCTGGATAAATTCTTTGGATATATGCTCAAATGACCTGCCTATAAAGCCAATTATTTTGTTTGCCTTCTTAACAACTTCTGAACATTGTTGACTCGGTTTTAGGTTACTCGATATTGTTACTCCCAGATCGGTTTCTCTGGCTACACTCTTAAGCTGAGTGCTATTCATCGAATAATTTGCTTTCTCATTTCGGTATCCGATATGTAGTACTTTACATTTATCTGCATTGAAACTCATTTGCCAAATTTGGGCCCAACATGACAAGTTATCTAGATTGTGTTGCGTATCGTATCGTCAACTTGTTCTTTTGAGAGTACGCTATTTGCAATATTTGTATCGTCAGCAAACTTTGAGATTGTACAGGTGAGACCCTCATCTATGTCGTTGATGTAAATTAGAAAGATAATTTATTGGTCCTAGTACCGATCCCTGGGGTACCCCGCTACTTACATTGGTCCATTTAGATGCCTTACCGTTTATGACTACTCTTTGGTTTCTGTTGCTGAGGCAATTTTCTATCCATTTCAACACACTGTGTGTGTGTGTGTGTGTGTGTGTGATTTGTATTAACCAATTTCTCAACAGGTGCAAGGACTCCATTTCGCTGAGAGTGAGAGAAGAGAGAATATCAAAGAGAATAAGAGTGTTAGTGTAAGTTAAAGAAAAGTGTTAGCGTCGGAAATAGTAACTCAGAAATATTATATAAAAATACGTTGCCACAGAGTAAAAAATATTCGAAAACAAAATTAAACGTTTTGAAAAATACATCATAAATAACAAACATGAAAGAGCCGTGAAAATAAAATGTATCGATGGCAAGAACAAAAGACTATATCTTTAACCCCTTCTGTTCCGGCTACGTCTATTTACTTTATCTTCGCTACTATTAGACGATTTTACTCAGTTTCAAAAAGGCCTCCAGCAATCAACAGGCCTCGAACTATCTCACTTAACCCTTTTGGCTACCACAGGTCCTTCTTAAACTGCACACAATCGTTTAAATAAGAGCTGAAATGTAACCACAAACATCCCCGTTAGTGAAAGGGTTAAGGGACTGAAAACATTGAGAATACCCTTAACACATTTAGAAGGGTTGGGAGAATAATAATACAAAATACAACTAAATAATATAAAACAAAGTAGAAAACACATTGTAGAAAGTTCTGTTACGTGCCTACTAACCCCTTGAGGATTTTGACGCGTTTTGACAGTTTATTATGGCTATTACTCGACGATTTTATTCATATTTGGAAGAATATACGGACGTCAGAGGGTTAATTGAGATAGTCTTTACCATTTTGATGCCCACATATCCTTCCTAAGTTGTATACAATCGTATCAAAATATCCAGAATAAACTGTCAAAATGCCTCATAATCCTCAATGGGCTAAACAAACGTACATAAATAACGTAAAGGAGAAAATGCAATATAAAGAGTTTGCTACCGGCATTATCAAAAAGGGAAATAACAGAAAATAGAATACGTAATAACCGACACGTAGATGTTTAATAACAGATAATAGAATACGTAATAACCGACACGTAGATGTTTAATAACAGATAATAGAATACGTAATAACCGACACGTAGATGTTTAATAACAGATAATAGAATACGTAATAACCGACACGTAGATGTTTAATAACAGATAATAGAATACGTAATAACCGACACGTAGATGTTTAATAACAGATAATAGAATACGTAATAACCGACACGTAGATGTTTAATAACAGATAATAGAATACGTAATAACCGACACGTAGATGTTAAATAACAGATAATAGAATACGTAATAACCGACACGTAGATGTTTAATAACAGATAATAGAATCCGTAATAACCGACACGTAGATGTTTAATAACAGATAATAGAATACGAAATAACCGACACGTAGATGTTTAATAACAGATAATAGAATACGTAATAACCGACATGTAGATGTTTAATAACAGATAATAGAATACGTAATAACCGACACTTAGATGTTTAATAACAGATAATAGAATACGTAATAACCGACACGTAGATGTTTAATAACAGATAATAGAATACGTCATAACCGACACGTAGATGTTTAATAACAGATAATAGAATACGTAATAACCGACACGTAGATGTTTAATAACAGATAATAGAATACGTAATAACCGACACGTAGATGTTTAATAACAGATAATAGAATACGTAATAACCGACACGTAGATGTTTAATAACAGATAATAGAATACGTAATAACCGACACGTAGATGTTTAATAACAGATAATAGAATACGTAATAACCGACACGTAGATGTTTAATAACAGATAATAGAATACGTAATAACCGACACGTAGATGTTTATTCAAAGGGGGATGGGCTGGTTTTTCTGGCCCTCTTCTTCCTCGTGTTTAGCCCCATTGGTTTTCAGATTTTATGACGTTCGGCTCAATAGTTTGGCGATTTAATGACCTTTCGTACCATTTATTTTTCAATTGTTAAGACTGTTTGTGTCATTTAGGTGTCTATATTTTCCTGGCGAGCGATAGCGAGCCAATAAACTAAGAGGAACCGACCTTCGGCCAGAACATTTTTCTATCGAATAATATACACATTCATTTTGAAGGAGGGCCTTTGAAGGTAATTTTGTGTTTAAGTTTGATTGACGTCTAGGGAGGAAACGATAACAATGTATATAAACTATAAAATAAATACCCCCATCGTCCCTTAATCAATATAATGCTGTAGGTATAATTAAAACAAGGAGAAAAGTTTAAATTAGAGTTAAAGCTAAAGCATGACATATGGATGATTACATTTTTAAAAACTAACCCAAATGGGTCTCTCTTGCTCTCTCATTTAGCCGGCTCAACTGGAGGCGACAACAGCACTTCGCCAGCCGCTTGAAATTTGACCATATTTTGAGTATTACATTGCTCATTCCATTATTTGTTTGCATGAGCTGTAGCTAAACGTTAGTTAAACCGCCCAGTAGTTGCTTTGCATGTTATTTTGCTGTGTTTTTTACTGATAAACGTGTTTATCGAGACTGCCATTGTTTACATTAGTACCGGGTAGTGACGATCGACGCACTATTGTAAACAAACTATTTGCGTGTTCCATATTTTATTGTTCTAGCCCTTGCTGTAGTCATTTTTGCCCTCACAGTAGTTAAGTGCTTAGTAAATCACCCAGTAGTTATCTTGCATTACATTGTACCTGTAATTTTTGACTGATAAACATTTGTTTTTCATAATTATCTTTGTCAAATAGAGCGCCACTGCCGACACCAGCGCCACCTGTGTACGCACAAACAAATTAACCCTACTCTTGTAGTTTATATATCAAAGTCTAGCCTTAACTGTACCTAGTTGAAGCTGTTTATCTTGGTTGACTATATAAATCGCACACACTGACATTTGTTAAGATAGTTTTAATAATGGGTTAGAATAATGTTACTGTGATACTTTTTGATAGACTATTTAAGCGCATTTCAGATCCTTATCATCATATTAATAGGCCTATTACACTCTTGTCAGAGATATAATATAGATTCAATTATTTTGTTATGTCGACCACTGTATCGGGAATTTAGATAAAGAGGTTAAATTACATATCACTGGTACATGAAATATCCCAACAAATAGTTATAATATAATTACCAACGAGGTATTCGATGGGTGTAATCCAGTCCCCCACACGCGGCTAATTCAATTGCATGACATGTAGGAATGTTCACATAATACAATATCGATACAATGAACTTAGCTTAGAGGAGTGAGGACTGGTGATGTAGGACTGTTGTTAATATTGTTATTAGTTGTAGCACATGGTGAACTGTGGGTTGAGTCAGGGCCGGGGGAGGAGATGTTGGCTGTACGGTGTTGTTTGAGAGACTCAAGGGCCGGCCTCCGATCGCTTCGCGAAATTACATATGGCTGCCGGCTCATAATAATTATAACCCATAACTTGGTTTCATAATACATCTAGAGCTGATGTAGATATTTATACATTACAGTTAATATTTAACCTAACTTAAGAATAAACTACAATACACAAAGAACCAGCCGAAATCGTACAAGCGATACGATACCGCCAAATTCAAATGTCCTATTGGACCAAAACCTGTCGGGATCATTACCCTATTCCCGACACACTGTATATACTAACTACTATTGTTATGTCGACCACTGTATATACTAACTACTATTGTTATGTCGACCACTGTATATACTAACTACTATTGTTGTGTCGACCACTGTATATACTAACTACTATTGTTGTGTCGACCACTGTATATACTAACTACTATTGTTGTGTCGACCACTGTATATACTAACTACTATTGTTGTGTCGACCACTGTATATACTAACTACTATTGTTGTGTCGACCACTGTATATACTAACTACTATTGTTGTGTCGACCACTGTATATATTAACTACTATTGTTCTTCCAGTTTCTCACTAGGTTAATTTAACCTCCCATTCACATTTACTTTTGTACTTTCTAGTAAATCATGTCATTTGTCTTTTCATTCCAGGTGTATTATTTACTTGATGTAAATGTAAAATGTGCAGGCTTAAATTGTATTAGTGATGAAGTGATTTAAAGTGAGTGAAGTGATTTACAGTGAGTGAAGTGAGTAAAGTGATCTGAAGTGTGTGAAGTGAAAAAAGTTTTCTGAAGTGAGACAAGTGATTAGAAGTGACTTGAAGTGAGTGAAGTGATTTAAAGTTTTGTTATTATCACCATGTCTCGCGCCTGCACGAGCTGTTCCGGTAGGTTTGGCCGTACCATGCTTGCCTGCCCTGAGGTTCGTGTCTGCCAATTCTGCCAGCTTCGATAAGATTTGGCAGCTAAACTGGATGAAGCTAACGTCAAGATTAACACCCTCACCAAGAAGCTGGAAACACTTTAAGAATTTGCAACGCTCAACGTAGGAGTATCATCAAATGAAGCAATTACTAATTACTACCACTGCGGCATCTTCCAGCAGCCCAACGCCTGACATAGCGGTAGCCGCTTCAGTACATGCACCACATCAGGAAAATTCAAATAAGGACTCCACTCTCCCTCAGGATAACTACCGCGTCGTGAGAAACAATGTTCGCCTCATCACAAGGAAGATCATCACCGAAACCATGTGCCAGAACCGTTACCAGATTCTTGCGGACTTAGACAACGAAGAAGAAATAGAATAAATTCGGCTCGTAGGAGATTCCATGATTCGTGGACAACTTATGGAGTTCTGCGCCAGGGCACCCAGGACAAGGAAATGCTTCTGTCCCAAGTGGTGGTGTGGACGACGTTGCAGCTGCAGTCAATGAAGTTTCGAAGTTAGCCCCCTCACGCACAATGTACGTCATTCATGTCGAGTCTAATGACGTGCAGCGGACCCGATCAGAGGACCTCATACTGAAGCTGATTCAGACGTATAAGGAAAGGCACGCAGAGTCATCATATCAGGGATCGTTCCGAGGATCGGTTTGAAGAGCCGATTCTTCAACATAGCCACTAGCGTAAATCGGGTACTGGCTGAGCTCTGCAGGGAGGAAAACGTTGGATTCATCAATACCTGGGATGCCTTCTACCCTGAAGATCATCTGTTTGAAGCGGATGGAGTCCATTTGAACCAGGAGGGAGCAGCACGATTTGGCCGCCTGCTTCACGATGCAGTAAAGGATTTTCGGAAAAGAAGAAGAGCCAACAAAGGACCACCAGGAACGAGGATCGAGGACAGCGAGGCCCGAGGACCACCAGGGACAAGGATTGAGGACCGTGGATCACCATGGACGATGATCGAGGACCGAAGACTAATAGGGACGACGATTAAGGACAGCGAGGACTGAGGACCACCAGAGACGGTGATCGAGGACAGCGAGCACCGAGGACCACCAGGGACAATGATCGAGGACAGTGAGTCCGAGGACAACCAGGGACGATGACCGAGGACCGAGGACAGACTGGTACATAAATATAGATCCGACCAGAACCAAGAATTTGATTAAAGAGCTTTCCGTGAATTTTAAATCCAAATCTTTTATGGTTTTCTGAGCAAACGTTCGTAGCATACGTAATAGAATTTCAGATTTAGAGGAACTAATGTTTACAGAAAATTACGATGTTATTGGCATAACAGAATCTTGGCTCAATACAGAAGACAGACACTTTTTTGCAGAGTATTAACTTCCCGGTTATGTAATGTTTGAGGAAAGCCGAATAAAGAGAAATTGAGGTGGTGTTTTACTTTTTATCAAAGAAAGTCTTAACCCGACCCTTCTGTCAAAACCTCAAATTGTGAACGTCGACACATCCTTTGTGCATTAAAGAATAAAAAAAGGTACAAAAATAATACTTGCATACTTGGAGGTCTGTATGACCTCCAGCTCAATCAGTGCAGACTGACCGAGAAATGTATGAGAATATTGCAGACGTAAGTAACTCACAAGATACCGTAATTTTTGGCAACTTCAATTTACTTGTGACCAAGTGGAGAGATAGTATAACTTCACATTCTAGACAAGACTTGTATGCAACTGTATGCAAACTTGCAAGAGAGTTCGCTATATCAATTTGTTAGATCTCCAACCAGTGGAAATAACATCCTTGACCTTGTACTTTGAACAAAAGAAGAATTGATAGAGAATTTGAATGTCAGTGATGAATTCAGTAACAGCGACCATCGTACAATAACTTTCAGTTTAAAGTTTACAAGTAACGAACCAAATAGCAGCATCAAGAAAGTTCCTAATTCATTAAAGCAAACTATTGTAAACTTAGAGCAATATGTATAGAAACTGACTGGAGCTTTCTAATTAACAATAACGACATAAATACATCTTGGGAATTTTTTCGCAAACACTTACCTAAAAGCAGTGCAAGACTGCATACCGTCGAAAATATGTCGTATAGGCCATAATGATAAGCCCAAATGGTGGAATAAAGACATTTCAGACTGTTTGCTTGCTAAAATGTTTGCTAATGATAGATTACAATCCTCACAAAATAAGGACGAACGGGTGAAATTTGTAGAACTACGACGCAAAGCTAAAAAGTGAATTAACCCTTGGGATCCGGGGGGCCTCATATGAAGTTTGGTATTTTCAAACTTCATAATTCAGTAGCTACTGATTGAGACCACCTAGAGCAGTCAATTTTTTTGCAAATTGTAGAACGTTTTCTTGTCTGTAGAGTGCTGTTGAGATGACATCGCTACGTTGCGTGGTTGCCGAGTTCTGATGGTTATATCGGCGACTTTTTAGCCGCGCATTTTGCCTCATATGAGGCCTCCCGGATTCCAAGGGTTAAGCAAATGAAAAAGACCCTGGAGTTACATGTTGCAAATCAAAGTAAACCAAACCCGAAAGAATTCTATAGTTATATCAGAAAGAAGAAAGTAGTTACTTCAACTGTTGGACCGTTAGTCGATGAAAATGGAGAATACACCAAAGACGAAGTACAAATGAGTAATGTCCTCAAAACCTTCTTTGCATCAGTTTGTACTACAGAAGACCTCATTGATATCCCTACAGCATCGCCGGTTCAAATAGATAATTCTGATGTTCTAAGCAACATCACCATTACAGAGAGAGAACTATTGACATTTTTAGAAAAACGCAAGGTAAATAAATCACCCGGACCTGATACAATCTCACCAAGAGTTCTATAGGAAGCTAAAGATGAGCTCTCCAAGCCACTGACATTGCTATTCAATAAATACTTGCAGTCTGGAACTATGCCTGATCAGTGGAAGCTAGCCAACGTAACACCAATATTAAAAAAAAGCAGCAAATTAACTATCAACCCAGTAACTATCGTCCAATTAGCTTAACCTCAGTTGTATGTAAACTGCCAGAAACACTCATAAGAGACAGACTCGTAAATCACTTGGAGGAAAAATACATACTTAAAGATACTCAACACGGCTTTCATGACAAACGTTCCTGCTTAACAAACCTCTTAGACTTCTTCCACGATATCCTCAACATCTATGATGAGAGAAAAGTTGTAGATATTATATACCTTGATTTTAAAAAGGCCTTTGACAAAGTTCCCCCACAAACGTTTACTGCTAAAATTAAAAGCGCATAGAATACAAGACGGTGTGTTGAAATGGATAGAAAATTGGCTCAGCGACAGAAAGCAAGGAGTAGTCATAAACGGTAAGGCACCTAAATGGACCAAGGTAAGTAGCTGGGTACCCCAGGGATCGGTACTAGGACCAATTCTCTTTCTAATTTACATCAACAACATAGATGAGGGTCTCACCTGTACAATCTCAAAGTTTGTTGACGAAACAAAAATTGCAAATAGCGTACTCTCAAAAGAACAAGTTGACGATATGCAACACAATCTAGATAAGTTGTCATGTTGGGCCCAAATTTGGCAAATGAGTTTCAATGTGTAGAAATGCAAAGTACTAAATATCGGATATCGAACTGAAAAAGAAAACTATTCAATAAATGGCACTCAGCTTAAGAGTGTAGACAGATAAACTGATCTGGGAGTAACAATACCGAGTAACCTAAAACCGAGTCAACAATGTCCAGAAGTTGTTAGGAAGGCAAACAAAATAATTGGCTTTATATGCAGGTCATTTGAGCATAAGTCCAAAGAAGTTATCCTAACTCTTTACAATTCCTAATCCGCCCTCTTCTGGAATACTGCGTTCAATCCTGATGCCCTTATTATAAAAAACATACAGACAAGCTAGAACGAGTTGAACGTAGAGTTACCAAAATGATACCTCCCCAAAAGAACAAACCATACAAGGAGCGTCATAGATAATTAAATCTATTTCCTTTAATACAGCGCAGATTGAGAGGCGACTTAAATCAAGTGGTCAAAATCATCAAAGGCATCGACAATATGAACAGAAGTAAGTATTTCACTATCGACCAGTCTAATTACACGTGGTGTATTGGAGGACAAGCAGCCTAGGCAAACTCTTTCGTCTCTGTCTATCCTCTAACGTCTTCCCTTCATGCTGGAAGTTTGCTCACATTCAACCTGTCCCAAAGAAGGGTGCCCACTCTCAACCCTCCAATTATCGTCCAATTGCTCTCATCTCATGTCTTTCTAAAGTTTTTGAAACTATTCTTGCTTCCAAATTTCTTAAGCATTTCTCTTCTCATAATTTGCTCTCAGATCACCAGTATGGCTTCCTTAAGGGTTGCTCTACTGGTGATTTTCTTTCATATCTAACTAACTCTTGGTCATCTTCCATTCGGGACTTCGGTGAAACTTTTTCTACTGCACTAGACATATCGAAGGCCTTCGATAGAGTCTGGCACAAATCTTTAATTTCTAAACTACCCTCCTTCGGTTTCTATCCCTCCATCTGTGCCTTTGTCTCTAATTTCCTTTCCGGCCGTTCCATAGCCGCGGTTGTGGACGGCCATTGTTCACTTCCTCACCCTATAAACTCCGGTGTTCCTCAGGGCTCTGTCCTATCTCCTATTCTCTTTCTAATTTTTATAAATGATCTCCTCAACTGTACCTCAATTCACATCCATTCATACGCAGACGACTCAACCTTACACTACTCCATTAGTTTTTCAGAACGCCCCAGCCAGCAATCCCACAACGACAAATGTAATGAAGCCATAAAACTCTAAATTCTGATCTAAATACTATCTCCAATTGGGGCAGAGAAAACCTTGATACCTTTAATGCTTCCAAAACCCAATTTCTCCATCTATCTACCTGTCAGGAACTCCCAGCGGACTATCCCTTATTCTTCAACAATACAAAATTCAATCCTTCATCTTCTCTCAATATTCTTGGTGTCTCTTTTTTCTTCTGCTCTCAGTTGGAAGGACCATATTACCAGTCTTGCTAAGGCAGCCTCCCAGAATCTGGGTGTGCTCAACCGCCTTAGGGGGTTCTTTTCCCCTGCACAGCTTCTTGCTCTGTACAGGGGCATAGTGCGTCCTTGTATTGAGTATTGTTCACATGTGTGGGGAGGTTCCTCTCACACCGCTCTCCTAGACAAAGTTGAAAGGAAGGCCTTTAGTATCATTAACTCCCTTCTACTCACCAACTCTTTGCAATCTCTCTCTCTCCGCCGCAATGTTGCATCTCTCTCGCTATTCTATCGCTACTATAATAATCAGTGTTCCTCAGAGCTTTCCCAGTGTATACCACCTCCTTTACGTAGGGCACGTGGTACCCGACTTGCAACTCAATCCCACCCCTACTCTGTGCAACTCTCCAACCCGAGAGTGAAACGTTACTCTCAGTCTTTCTTCTACTCAACAGCTGAGCTCTGGAACTCTCTCCCAGAGTCAGTCTTTCCCTCTTCCTATGACTTAAATTGCTTCAAACTCCGTGTGTCCGGGCATTTTGGCTCGAATGTCCCTTGATTTTGGCCCTGTCACTTTTTCAACTATGGGGAAGGCACTCGCTATAGGCAGTTCTGCCTTTTGCCTCCCTCAATCACATAGAACAAAAAAGAAAAAGAAAAGGGGTAATTAGAACTGTTGTTGCTTGATTTCCTTTGTACTCCTTTGCACTCTCTCTCTCTCTCTGATGTTCTAATTGGCTCCCATCCTTTAGCACCTCCTCGCCTAATCAGTCAACAGCAGATGAGAAATGACAGAGAGGAAGATCTATAATTAGCTTTCTCTCTCTCTCTCTCTCTCTCTCTCTCTCTCTCTCTCTCTGTAATAGTGGAAGATCTATGCTTAGCTCTGTGTGTTTAATAATTATAATAATATTAATTAATAATAATAATAATAATAATAAAAATTCACGGTTTATTCAGAAAAGCAGCCCGAAGGCTGAAAATATACCAGTAACTTAATACAATTGTCATGTGAACACAACATATATATTAGAAGGTTTAATGGTTAACACTCAGTTAATAAGTATAGAATTATAGTTAGAATTGAAATTAAAACGAAAATTAATTACAATTTAATTAAAATTATAATTAAAAATTGACACAGGAGCTAACAGGCTAATTTGCAATTACAAATATAATTTATTGATAATTATTTAAGACATTCATTATTGAAGGAATGGCGCTGTGCTTGTAGCAGTCAGTCCGTGGCGCTCTGATGGGAACAATAAGGTTGAAGTGGCGAACAGCACGTTGATGGAGGTGGGGCGTCGGGCGGTAGTAGGTGCCGGTGTCTGGGGTTATTAGTATGAAGGAGTACAAAGGAGTACACAGGAAATCAAGCAACAACAGGACCAGCGACCCCTCATGGCTGCTTGCCCTCCACCAAAATACTGAAGGTCAAGTATCCAAACAGTGGTTTACAGTGGGTAAGGGAAACATGGATTGGGAAGACTGCCCTGGGACAAATTTCCGTGGCAGGATTAGATGTTAGTAGGGGACAGTTGTTAGTAATATAAAAGAGGGCAAACAAAAAATACAAATGCAATTAGTCGCGGCTTTAAGGTGAGGTGTTTGTCTAGGCGATGTTTAAAGAAATCAACGGTGCTGCAGTCTATAACATCACGGGGAAGCCTATTCCACAAGTTGAAGACTCGATTGAAGAAGAAATTCTTATGCTAGTGGGAGTTAAAAGATTTAACAATAAAGTAGAAGTGCCGCTTTGCCCAAAATCAAAACGGTATACCCAACTCTGCGATGGGTTACCATCATCACTACTATTACCACCATTATAACTACTAGTATCACCATCATCACTACTGCTATCATCACTACAACTGTCACCATCATCACTACTATTATCACCATCATCTTACAATCATCTTTACTTCTGTCAACATCATCACTACTACTATACCCATCATCACTACTACTAGTACTATCACCATCATCACTACTACTGTCACCATCATCACTACTAATAGTACTGTAACCATCATCACTACTGTCATCATTATCAATACAAGTATCACCATCATCACTACTATTATTACCAGCATCATTGCTATCACCATCATCCCTGCTGTTACTACCATATCTGCTACTGTCATCATCACTACTATTATCACCATCATGACTAATAATATCACCAAGTATACTGCGGGATTTGCCCCGAAAACAACTTCCCCCCGACGGGGGGTGACAATCGTTGCATTGACCAACCGAATTTGCCTGCAAAGTTTGGTGACGATACATTAACCAGTTCAGTACCAGTTCTGTTCTTTTAATTTTATACTGGATAATAATAGATTTTATTCAGTTTAATTAGCAAGCTTTCAACTATCCTAATTAACCCTTTTTCCACCAAAGATTCTTCTTAAGCTCCACAAAATTGTCTAATTGTAGCTAGAATAAGATCAAAATAAGACGTCGCCAGTACAGAAAAGGTTAAATAGTCTAGGAAACGTTTGGGGAAAAATAATAACACTCTTCTTTTGATCTTTTACCATGATCTTTGACCTTAAGTAATAGCATGTTAATATGAAATGTAATAAATATATATATATATATATATATATATATATATATATATATGTTATTTACATAAAATGCTACTAATAGTCAGCTTATCAAAATTTGAGCATTTATAATGATGAAGGTTGACATTTGACTTTGACCTGTGACCTTGACCTTTATGTAGGATTATATTTGTTGCTTGAATTGACGTAACCCTAGACAATCAAGTAAGCATGCCAAACTTCATTACAATCATCAACTAGTTCCAGAGGTATTAAAGGAATAGCTGACCTTGACCTTTGACCTTCATCTTGACCTTCATGATTTCTGAAAATTTAACATTTTAATTTTCCTTTAAAGCACAACTGTCTCAACAAATGTTATGAAATCAAATGGAATTATTTTTATTCTTGTATGACCTTGGTCTACTCTTTCCGAATATGCATGATATGCCTAATGAGAATCTTACTTTATATAGGATATACTAGTAAAAATCATATTTCAAACTTTAACCTTGACCTTTGACCTTGAAATTTCTTATCGAGGATTTAGTTAACTTAACAGCAATGTTCGTATTATCTAGCATTATGAATATGGTGTAATTCGTATAAAAACTTATTGAATATAAATAGTGATCATATACTGTGACCTTGACTTTTGACCGTTGACTAAAACTAGAATACATATATTTGGATGGTCGTCGCATTGACCAACTGAATTTGCATGTATAATTTAGTGACAATAGATTAAACAGTCTAGGAGGAGCTTAGGGAAAATGACAAACACTCTTTTTTTGACCTTGACCTCTGACCTTAACTATTGCAATATATATGTGAAATTTGATATATATATGATATTTAAGTATTAGTCAAAACACAGCCAGTTTTTCAAAATTTGAGTAATCTTTTTTAATAAATAATAAAAGTTGACCTTTGACATTGACCTGTGACCTTAACCTTTATGTAAGAATACATTTGTGTTTGCATTGACATTACTTATGAAAATCAAATAAGCATGCCTAATTGCGTTAAAACCCATCAGTTAGCTTCATATACATTAATAGAATAGTTGACCTCGACTTTTAACCTTTATCTTGAACTTTGTGTCTCAACATTTATTATTTTCCTTTTCACTTAAAGTGCAACTATCTTACTAAATTTTGTGAAGTTTGCTTGAAAATAAAGAAGCATATTGACCTTTTATTTGACCTTGACCTGTGACCTTCACCTTTCATAATTATGGAATTGAATAGTTTCTTGTATGACCTTGACCTAGGTATTCCGAATATACATGGTAAGCCTAGTGAGAATCTAACAGTTAGTGTAAGAAATACTAGTAAAAACACTATTTTTGACTTTTGACCTTGAACTTTGACCTTACCCTTAAGAATATTTATCTAACATTTTGGCAATACGATATCAAGGTTACCAGTAACTTGTATTGTAAAAATTAAGAAATTTGAATAAAAACTAAACATAAATAGCATCAGTTGACCTTTCACCTAGACCTGTGACTTTGACCTTTATGTAAGAGTACATATTTGTGTTCATTGACATTGCCCAGGAAAATCAAATACGCATGACTAATTTCATTAAAACTCATCAGTAAGTTTCATATATATTAATAGAATAGTTGACCGTGACCTTTGACCTTCCCCTTGACCTTCATTATATATATATCAAAGTGTATTATTTTCTATTTCATTGAAAGTGCAACTATATCACCACATGTTGTAAAGTTTGCATGAAAAGTAAAGAAAATAGCATATTGACCAGTTATTTGACCTTGACCTTTGAACTTGACCTTTCATATGGAATTGTATAGTTTCTTGTATGACCTTGGCCTAAATATTCCGAATATACATGGTAAGTCTAGTGAGAATCTAGCAGTTAATATAAGAAATACTAGTACAACAACGATTTTGACCCTTGACCTTACCCTTCAGAATATTTATCTAAACTTTGGCCAATAATTTGTATAGTGAAAATTAAGATATTTGAGTAATAACTAGGACACATGTAATATTGACCTTATTTTAAACCTTGACCTTTGACCTATAAGTTAAATTGAAAATGTATTTTTGACTGACCTTCGCATTGACCATATGAATATACCTGTGCAATTTGGTGAAAATCCATACAACAGTCTATGAGGAGTTTCCGGACGGACGATGACCACAGACAAGCTGATTGGTGGTGCACAGTATACGGGTGGGATCTATGTGCGCGATACCACTCTGCTTTGCAGAGTTGATAATTTTGCAGCCGTTCCACCGCGTGCAAATTGATTGGTCGATAGTGAAATATTTATTTCAGTTCATATTGTCGATGGCTTTAATGACTTTGAACACTTGAATTCAATCGCCTCTTAATCTGCACTGGGTTTAAGGATATAAATTTAATTATCTAAGACGCTCCTCGTATGGTTTGTTCTTTAGGCAAGGTATCATTCTGGTAACTCTACGTGGAACTTGTTCTAGCTTGTTTATATCTTTTTGGTAGTAAGGGCACCAGGATTGAATGCAATATTCCAGGAGAGGGCGGACTAAGGAATTGTAAAGAGTTAGGATTACACCTTTGGATTTATGCTCAAATTACCTGCCTATGAAGCCAATTATTTGATTTGCTTTCTTAACAACTTCTGAACATTGTTGACTCTGTTTTAGGTTCTCGATATTGTTACTCTCAAATCAGTTTCTCTGTCTACATCTGTGCCTTTGTCTCTAATTTCCTTTCCGGCCGTTCCATAGCTGCAGTTGTGGACCACCATCGCTCACTTCCTCATCCTAACACCTCCGGTGATCCTCAGGGCTTTTTCTTATCTACCATTCTCTTTCTAATTCAAGAGGTTAACCCCTCTAGTACCAGAGACGCACCTCATGCATTAGCAATGTATGTAACGCTAAGCCCCAGAGCCATATAGAGTGCGTCGCGGTTAATTACTCCAGTCCTATGGCACCTAGAGGGCTCAGATTTGTATGGGAACTGCGTAAGTATCCCTCGTAACAATGCCGATGGTTGAAAACCCTCAAAGTCCAGCTGCGTGCGCGTGAGCGCGCAAAAGCGTGTTTTTGCATGTTTTTGCCTACCCACTTCAGCATGTTAATTCCGACTTTCGGGCGCCCCGTAGGACCTCTAAATGACCTAGAGGATCGTTTTGTTTGTGTGTTTTACTTAATTTTTAACCCATTCCAGGTGTTTTTTGGAAAAAAAAATGTGTTGACAACCTGCTGGTCCTGGAGTGTACATTTATATTATATTGCCCGGTGCTCAGTTTAACCCTGCCCAAGATATATTTCCTAAATTGATGAAAATAATTTGTTGAGTGCTAAATATGATAAATCCATCTATCCTGGTCTAATCTCGTTAATATTGAGGCACAGATTTCCGATGATTGTTACTCGTTCACGATATTGATGTTGGTTTAAATCAATACATTTTACATGAAAGGGAAAAGAAACCAAGGAATTGAGAATTTATAATTCTGTAGAAATACCTCAGCGTAGAAGCCATTTGCAGATATGTTGGCTTACACATGTGGAAGAAGCATTACATTGTTGGTTAGCGCATGGTAAGTGCCTTACTCAGCCACCGGATAGAAAGAAGTGATGAGATGGGGAACTACCACAACTAACAAAATTAATTATTGTTATTCTAATATACAATATTAGTAAAATACCAGTACTAATAATAATGAGTAAGTCTAAAATAATTAACGTTACAAATGGACAAGCAACCCACACATTATTCTAAAAACTAAAACTAATAATAAATTCATAACATTGAAAAGTAATTGAGTGAATGCAGTCATCACACCCCGGTTTGCTTCAACCTGATTTACAAGATTGGCAACTATTCAATAAAAGCTTAAAATATAATATATTTTAAGCTTTGATTTTTAATTATCAGATATTATCTGATAATTAAAGATCAAACTACACAAGATTCCACTCCTTCCTCAGTCCCCCTTCTCTCCCCCACCACCTTCTACCCTCACAACTGCACACCTCACAGTGAGGCATCTGGTGGTAGAAATATGCACGTTTTGTATACCTAACATTCTAGAGACTATGAATATCGTGGGTCACGGTGAGGCAGGAGAGGCGACAGGACTCTTGCTGCCGACTATACAGTCACGAGCCATAATAGGTATACACATATTTGAATCTGTCTCATTTATCTTTTACTTTACTTCTTATTTCTCAACTTATTCTTCCTCTATCCAAATACTCTTGTCTCTTACTTTACTCCAGCCATCAATCAA
The DNA here is from genome assembly GCA_032716605.1 of Paralithodes platypus. Lineage (NCBI taxonomy): Eukaryota > Metazoa > Arthropoda > Malacostraca > Decapoda > Lithodidae > Paralithodes > Paralithodes platypus. Next base: position 13,418,954 of record CM064508.1, read on the forward strand.
TTTAAGGTATATGTCTCAAACCTAAGTGATATCCTTAGTTATGCTAAAGCATATTGCTGAAATTCGCTTGTCAATCCTGTGAAACATGACTGACATACAGTATTCCCAATTCACATCCTGCAGTGCGTCCAACTATGCAAAATGTGTCGGATGGTTGAAGGCCACAGTGGCTCGCGCGTTTGAGGCTAGCAATACGTATTATGAAAAACATGTATCTATCATAATTATAACCTACTTTATCTCACTCCCATAATATACCGAAGGTTAATAGGCTTTCCACAATATGTAGACGGTCTAATAAAATAAACTGTAGGCCTATACACGTTGTGGTACTTACAAATCTGTAATACTAACAAGGTATGTGATTCACTGGGGAGCCAAAATATGGTGAACTTAATACACAAACACACAACTAACCACGCCGCCACTCTGTTTTCTGTTGTAAGGTTGCTTTTCCACAATATATTATCTTATCCATTTTCTTTAATTCCAAAAAGAGAAAACTGAATATTATGGGATAAATAAATTATACAACTATAGCCGAGCGCTTTGAAACTGAATGAACCAGTGTAGTTGTTGTTACTGAATAATGTAAAAACTATACATAATAATGCTGATACAGATTATTTGATGTACAGTTGCCCACATAAGTTCTGTTCCTCGTTGGAATCCTATGTATTCAAGTAAAATAGTACGAGTGATGTACGAGTGTGGTTTCTTTTAATTATCAGATGGCTAGTCAGATGAGTTAACCACTACACTCGTCATTCAATCATGTGCAAGAAATTTACATGTACAAGATCACGGAGAGGAACAGAACTTATGCGGGCAATTGTACCTGAATGTCCGTCTACAGTATCTATATCTACTCAAAATACTAAAGTAATTCCATTGTTACCGGTACTGTATGAAGTAGAGTATCATAATATGGAATCCGATATGCGTCAAACTTGTTGTTTACATTGATAGAACATTAAATAATGAAAGGTACACTTTAAGACTCTAATCTATCTATCTATCTATCTATCTATCTATCTATCTATTGCCTGACGCCATAGAATACAGAAAGATAGAGGCAAAAGCGTGACGTCACACGGTTATTTTGCCGCGCGTCCTAGCGATTTGGTGGCAGCACTGTTGTAGGGCATACAACCAAATCACCTCAGTTGTTTCTCCTTATTAGATACTCCTTGATATCTGTGTGCCTGGCTTGTCTGCAGTGTTACCAAAGTTAAGGGAAAGTCCGCAAAATGAGGGGGCAATAGATTAAAGAGGAAACGTCTTTAAGAGTGAATTAATGTTGGTAGAAACACTTTTAAATTACTTAATATAAAATAGATATAATTTATAAAATCAAGAGGAAAACATTAAGTATACATATACAGTTATACACTATAACAAATACTTATATATGATGCAAGCTGTACAATCCAAGCAACAAAACAAGAATTAAAATGTAATTTTGAATATATATTATTAGGTACATGTTATGTAGATGTTAATTTGTAAAGTTGCACTAAAACTGGACATGGACCCAGATACTCAAAACTATTTAGGACATCCTATCTCGTCCTATCTCACTTAGGGCGCCCTAACTGCTGCAGTACGCTTATGACGCTATACTCAAAACAAGTTAAGACGGCATACTCAGAAGCAGTGGGCAGCCATTTTGTGAAAAGTTAGGATGTCCTGACTTAGGGTAGGTCGGGGGCTACTCTAACTCGACTTAGGACACTCAACAGCGGAACAAATGATAATGAGAGCCGTTATTTAGGGTGTACCTCCAAACATTGGCCGAGCCTCGGCGTGGATTAAATATGGCCGGTCTCAAAGTGACTAGCCTATTTTAATCGTCATTTAAGGAGGCTATGGAAATAACTGGTGTAATTAATGGTTACAGCGTGACATTTTGTAATGGAACTAGTGGTCTTATACGTTTTGGTCGTTTGTTAAGGCTTGAGAGAACGTATGTAAACAGACAAATAAAAGGACACTCTCCAAGCCTATGATTCTGTGATTTTACTTGATTAACCCTTTCAATAATGGTATTACTTGTGTAATATATACTCAATATACTGGATTTGGGGGCTCATGACCTTTTTGAAGTAGCATAGGCTATTGGTAACTTCACACACTGGGGTTTTGGCCTTTTGGGTGGTGGATATTGAGTTTAGCCTAGGTCTAATTAGGCTTAGCCTATATATATTATTAATTTTCAATCTTTACTTAGCCTACCTTTTACGATTCTAATAATGAGTCAGCGTTTCATTATGCAATTGCATGCATTTTTATCCATTTTCCAAGAATATTAAAATACAACCCTACTAGCCTCGTGGGGAGGACTATAGCCTATGAAGATCGGGAAATGTGGTATTAAAAAAAACGCATATAAATAATATATACAGCATAGTGTCTAGTCCTAGAGAGACTTTTTGATACATTTTACTTAGTTTGATTTATGGAAAGATTAGTTAGTGAGGGGGCTTTGCCCCCCTTATCCCCTATGACTTAATATCATCTTCATATAGGCCTATATTACCAGTAGGGGCAAATAATAGCAGTCAAATTAGACGCAAATGTAACTGCGAGTGTGCGACTATGTAAACAAAGCGGGCGGTACGCCCGCTAACACAACTTTTACCAAAAAAACTAACCTACTATGGGTTTCAGAGGCCGTGTGGCATCGTTTTTCGGGAATAACTTATTAACCCCTCCGATCCCAGCACCGTATATATACGTCAGTAGATAAGTAACGCCCCAATCCCAGCGACGTAGCCTATATGTCCGTCAGTAATGTACTTTCCTTGTAACTGCCTGTAAGGGGAGGTGTGGCGGAGTGGTCTTGCCCCTGGACAGGTAATCCAATGGACCTGGGCTCGAATCCCAATATGTCAATGGGAAGATATTATTGGGATGGAATTTGTGCTGTACCTAGTATCAGTGCATTACCAAAGCACACCGAAATGCCAAATAAATACCCTCATTGTTCCCTGATTAAATAGCACTGTATGAATATTCCCATATTAAAACATATGCTACAGGGGGGCAATGCCTAATGAGTTAATTGCTCAATAGGTGGCATTCTGAGAGAGAGGGTCTGAGCCTGGGGAATGCGACTGTGAAGCACAGAGGCGTAGCAGCTTCAGAGATGGAGTTGCTTCGAGCCGTGAAGCTTCGGATGTCTCACTCCCTCGACTGGAGCAAGACCTCACGGGCCTCACCGTGTTCAGCGGTAGAGTGTAAAGGCTATCAGCCTATGCCCGAGAGGGAGTAGTTGGAATATAGAAACAAAAACAAAAAACAAAAAAAACAAAAAATAACCTGTACCAGTTACCACGACCTTTTGAGCACTGCTCCCATGTTGGCAACACTTCTCAGCTTATATGAGACCCACTAAAGGGTGACAAAGCCAGTGTTGCCTCATCTTTGGAGGTGGATAGGTGGTCTCTCCTTCCATTTTTGCCACATTGCTTGGGACTGCTGGGGACTTTTATTACTGTATCCTACGGTACAGTACGGGTTAACGAACAGTTGGATCAGTAAGATATTTTGGCACAGCTTTTTTCACACCGTCCCCTAATTTTTGTTAATATAGTGCATTGCCAAAAGTGTAGAAATAAGCCACTTGTCCCTGTGTCATGAGGTTATAGTCACACATTAATGACGAAGAAACGGACAAGGATACCGTGGCTTACCTGTGAGAACCACCAAACCATTATTGCTCCTCCATCAAACACAGTAGTTATCAGCCACCACCCAACCCTATTATCGCCTTTAAATTCAAGTAATCTGTCAATATCAAGTATAAATATACAAAAATACATACGGTTTGTATATTTATACTTGATATTGACAAATAACTTGAATTTAAAGGCGATAATAGGGTTGAATGATGGCTTATAACTACAGTGTTTGATAAAGGAGCAATAATGGTTTGGTGGTTCTCACAGGTAAGCCACGGTAGCCTTGTCCGTTTCTTCGTCATTAATGTGCGACTTTAACCTCATGACACAGGGACAATTGGCTAATTTCTACACTTTTGGTAATGCACTATATTGACAAAAATTAGGGGACGGTGTGAAAAAAGCGGTGTCAAAATATCATACTGATCCAACTGTTTGTTAACCCTTCTTTGGCGGCACCCGGCTATTGTCGAGTTAAATAAATGTGGCCTATGTGGCGGGTCACGGCTATTGTCGAGTGCAATTTTGAGCACATAATGTGCTCTGAGAGAGAGCGGAGTAGTGGGAAAAGCGTAGGTTACCTCATGACCGCTCGCCATGGTGGCCGTGGAGCTACTGAGATGTACTCCTTTGTACTCCACCCTCTCTCACTCGTTTCACACGTAATAATGTAAGAAAATTACCGTATTTTACCGATTTTGCCCTTCGGTTGCACGATCGTTGCAAAACAACCAGAGATCGTAGAAGGTGGTTCTGGTGTCATTGGAAAGCTGAATTAACGCCCTTTCAGGGATGCATACTTGTATTACGCTCTGGCTCTTGTTTATGCATGAAAACGAGCACGGAAACAAGCTCGTTTACGGTAAAACCCCCCGCTGGGTGGCACATCAAATATACTCCTCCACCCGCTCTTAAGGAGTTAATAAGTTATTCCAGAAAAACGATGCCACACGGCCTCTGAAACCCATAGTAGGCTAACTTACTTTAACCTACCCTAGGTAAGGATGGAGGAATTCGGGCGTATCACCTGCCTTGTTTACACTACTCGCATGCTCAATATCACGTCCCTGTCTAGTTTGACTGCCGTGGAATACAATAATAGGTTAAGGGGGGGTTTGGCCCCCCTCACCCCCTATGACTTATTTATCATCATAATATTGCCATCAGGGGGCAAAATACTCCTTCCCCTACCCTAACCTATACTCCATTCAATCGACCCGTGCATCTGGCTCCTAACTGGTGTTTTCATCGAGGCTCACGATTCGCTATCGTATCAGTACCCTAGCTCACTGGCCAAAATGAGTGACAAAGCTGATAATTTCTTCTTATTATCTTTATTATTCCTTATTTATTCATTAAACTATATTATACGTTTAAGTAATTTTAATGATTAATTAATAAATTATAGTCTTGTCCAAATATAAAGAGCTATTAAATATCACATGAAACCCAATAATAACTTATATATCATAAAGTAAACACAAGCGAAACAATAATATTATAAACGGGAGAGTCAAGTCAAGTCAAATTGAGTAGTGACAGGGGGTTAGGGGGAAGTGGGGATAGGACAAGAAATAGTTGGATGAAGTGAATTGTAGCAGGAGAAAAAGGTTTCCAGGCTTGACTGGAACTGCCTGAGGGTTTTTCTGGTTTAGCTGCTGAAGAGACTGGCCAGGGCAAGGTCGACAGGGGCACGTTCAGGGAGGCTCCTCGCTGGCACGGGTATCATCTGCCATGTCTGGTCGGGGGCGTATGAGGCTGGGGTGATGGTGGTGAAGGTGATGGGTGGTGGTGGTGGTGGTGGTCAGTTTTTATGTCCTTGGGAGGTCTGGGAAGCCGCGTTTTAGAGCTTCCTCCACTGTTACGCAGCAAGTCACGTAGTTGGTCTTGGGGTCCTTCGTGTGGAAGTAGCAGTTGCAGCCGTCTCTTTTCCAATTCTCCATACAGTAGGACAGGAATCCGTGGAACTCAGGTATTATGCAGTCCTTGTAGGCATAGCTCATGGACATGTTGAAGTCTGTTTCGAGGTGTGGATAACAGATTTCCATGAACAGTTGGTGAGGAGTCTTTGGAGTTTTTGCTGATTGTGGTGTTGGTGGCTGGGGCTCGGAAGTTGCAGCTGGTAATGTCTCCTTTGCTACTGCTGGTGTTTTCTTCTGCTTCTTCATTTTTTTGGCTTTGGGGCTCGCAATCTCAATGGTGGGCATGGAGGCTGCTTCTACATGTTCTGCTAACTCAGGTGGTGGTGTAGTGGTTGCAGTCATAGCCGTGATTACTGAAGGTGGTGGTGGTGGGAGGGCTTCCTCGACCTCCATAGGTGGTGCTGGAGTCGTGTCCTCTTCAGTGAAAAGGTCGATGAAAGGAGTCAGAGTCAGGACCTTCGGCTTGGTGGGTGCTGGTGGTGATGGTGCAGGAAGGTGGTGGTGGGCAGTTTTTCCTATTCAGAGGGCGAGGCAGGAGAAGTTTTGGAGCCGGTGTGTTCCTCTGCCTCGGTGTTCTCTGGTGGCTCCCTGGAAGGTTGGCTGGGATGGATATTACAGGTAGGTTGTTCTCCTTCAGGAGGGCGGGCAGAATCTGCTGCAGGAGGGAGGTGTCGTCTCCAGCCAGAGCCATAGCCGTCCTAATAACCACATCTATGATGGAAAAAGATGTGGTATTGGATTTTGGGCTCGGCCTGGTGGGTCTCCTGCTGGTTGACTCCTTCTGCCCCTCCTTCAGGAGGTCCCTGGCGTGAGTGGAGCCCTTGACAGCGGCGCCCTTTGGTCCCGTCACCTGTCTGGCTTCAGGACCTCTGGGAGTAGCAACTGCCACAAATTCCACCCTTTCTCCATCACCAAGGGAGGGCACAGCCTTAAGGGGGTTGTTTTTCTTGATGGCGCCCTTGTGGGTGAAGATGTCCTTGGTGCCGTCGTCAGGGGTGATGAAGCCGTACCCCTTCTTCACATTGAACCATTTTACAAGTCCAGCAAGGATGGGAGTTGCTGAACTCATGGTGAATGGTTGGTTGTGAGAGAGAAAGGTGAGGTAGGTGTGCTCAGGATGGGAGCTCAGAGCTGAATGAACGGGAGAGTAAGCGAGAGAGGAGACTGACTGACGGCTAACGCAGATTAGCCAATCACAGGCCATGATTTACTTACCGGTATCACACATATAAAATAGGCAGGGACGGAATATCTTCCCTTGCTTGTGTTTACTTTATTATATCTACAATTGTATGTGTTCCATGTGGTATTTTATAGCTCTTAAGATTCTTATATCACCTATCACATTATCATTATCATTACTAAAATGTATCTAGTTTAATTAATATATATGGAATAATAAAGAACAGTAGGCTATATTTCATCCATACGATTATGTGATAATCTACAGTGATATACGAACCTTAAGAGCTGTAAAATACCACATGGAACACATACAATTGTAGATATAATGAAGTATACACAAGCAAGGGAAGATATTCCGTCCCTGCCTATTTTAAATGTGTGATACCGGTAAGTAAATCATGGCCTGTGATTGACTAATCTGCGTTAGCCTGTCAGTCAGTCTCCTCTCTTACTTACTCCCCCGTTTATAATTGTATTGTTTCGCTTGTGTTTACTTTATGATATATAAGTTATTATTGGGTTTCATGTGATATTTAATAGCTCTTTAAATTCGGATAAGACTATAATTTATTAATCAATCATAAAAATTACTTAAACTAATATAGTTTAATGATTAAATGAGGAATAATAAAGATAATAAGAAGAAATAATCAGCTCTGCCGCTCATTTTGGCCAGTGAGCTAGGGTACTGATATGATAGCCAATCAAGAGCCTCGATGCAAACACTAGTTAGGAGCCAGATGCACGGGTCGATTGAATGGAGTATAGTGACAAACTATAAATGGGACTTCTGGGAAAATAGCCTGTCCTAACTAAATCTGGACTAGGCCTAGCCAAATAAGCTGCAAACCACTGTACACAAATTGATTTCATGGACAAATATAACCTAACAGAATCTAATAGACTATGGCCTAGAGCCCTAGACCTACTATAAACAATGTAAATGGGCCTTTGCTAGTAGTTAAATATAGGATATTGCACGATTTAATATGTATATATAGATACATAAGCACAAAATAAGGTAATACAACAGCTGGGTAGCTCTCTCTGCCACAGCGGCGTTTGCTTATTTTGATCAGCTGATATTAATGTCCCGTGATTGGTTGATCCACCCAAACAATGGGATATAAGGAGCCCCGTGATTGGCTGAACAACATAGGGCACCCTAGAAGATTTAGGACAATTTAGGAGTTCCTAACCATTTAGGAACAGGATAGGACATCCTAAACTTTGTTTGAGTATACAACTTTAGACACAAGATAAGTTGTCCTAACCTGTTCATATCTTAGGGCACCCTAAGTCAGTTAGGAAGTCCTTAGTGCCCCAAGTTAGAACAGTTTTGAGTATCAGGCCCATGTACACGAAATACGTTCTTAGGTTATACTTATGACGTCTAGGGATATTTTGTCCCAGCATGTTTGACGTTGGCAACTCCCTAATCTCACAACAAAGACGTGGGTTGGAGGAAGTTTGCTTGTGAACTTCCTCATAATGACGACAATTTCACGATGATCTGGCCTTCACAGTAGCCTCTACTTATGTTTATTTAACTCTGTCATGTCTACAGAGTCTCTGGATAGCGTAGAATTAATTATTAATAGCGTTATTAGTAAAAGGTAGGGATTATTACGAACTAATGGGGACCCTCCCATTTTCCTTTGCGATAGTGCTGCCATCTCTCGAACGCGCGGCTCGCTATTTTCAGATTTGTGGCGTCTCTCTTTCCTCTCTATCCTTCTGTACTCTATGCCTGATGCCGTGATCCCCGAAGGGGTGGCCACGAACGAAACGCCCCCATGCACTTCTGTCCCCAGTTAGTCAATGCCCCTCCTCCAACCAGCACTGCCATCACTCATATACTTCTTCTCTCCATCCTTCCACCTCTTCTTAAGTTTACCTCTCCCTCCCTGTCCTTCCACCTCGCTCTCGTACACCCTCTTAGTCTTTCTCTTGCTTCCCATATGTTCCATATGGCCGAACCATCTCAAGGTGTTCCTTTTCACACTTTCCAGCACACTAATGCCATCACTTAAATGTTCGAAATTATCCCAAACTGAATTGCATCTTATTTGTTTTTTTAACCCAAGAACGGCGAGCGTCCTCATATGAGTCTCTAGTGAGCGAAGGAGAGCGTCCTCATATGAGCCAAGGCCTAAAAATAGCCTTTCAAAACAATTCACTGGCACTCAAGACCAAACAATATGTGATTAAGTGAGATAATTCCCCTCCATACCTCCTATCACTCCTCCACATATGTCCAAACCACCCCCTTTCCTCCCCCCCTCTATTATCACTTATTTTTTCTCTTATTCCCCCTTTTATCGGGTAATTTTTGGTGCACATTTCCCGCCCGCGGTCTCAGGGACACAGTTAGAGATCCTAGCAACAGAGATACTTCACTTGCAAGACATCAGTATCAATCAGGAAGTGAGAGAAAGAGCATATACGGCGCGCAGGCTTTCTCCTCCTGATACGATCGGTCGGCAATAATATCTCTTTTTCACCCCTCAAATACTATTCCCACTTGTTTTATTATTGTGACATGCTAATATCTTCATGTTAAACGTAAAATAGGCGCATATGAATAAGTAATAACGATATTCATGGTAAAATGAAAATTTTCGTCGGGAATGAACAAAAATATCTTCGTCTGGTGGGACGTTTCAAATGCCATAGTTACGCGCTTCCCAAGTTAATTCCATCTTTTGACCTCCTTTTTTTCGATTTCCCTTCTACCATCCTTCCTGTCTTCCACACTATCTTCTTTCCTTCTTCCATCCTTTCTCCCTTCCACTCTACCTTTTTCGCTTTCTCGACAACCATTCTTCCACCCTCTCCTCTGTCCTTCCTTGCTTCCCCTTCGACCACCCTTTCCTCCCTTCCACCCTATCTTCTTGTCTTCCTTACTTCCCATTCTATCACCCTTCCTCCCTTCTACCTCATCTTCTTCCTTTCCATGGACCCTCCTCAGAGATAAGTACTCAACGAAACTTTCTCTAAAAAGTGAATCTGACTTGTACAGGGCGAGGGTCAGTACGAAAGGGTCACCATATCTCTATCGTGGAGTAACCAACGAAAACATCCTCTTGCAGGCTACTTCAAGATGTTGATTTTTTATCTGCAATATAGGCCTATTCCAACTACCACTGAACTTTAAAAAAAATATTATAGTGTGGGTGTATTAAAAAAACCGCTTACAGACTTAAACTGCTAAGTACCGATTAAAAAAAATATGATAACTTAATTTTATAAACAAATACAAAATATTTAATCATTAATTAGAGTAAAATATTCAGTGCCGTCCAAGCAGGGGCTATAATCCAAACACTGACATTGGTCTCCCCCTTCATCCCCCCCAATCTCCTAGTGTATACCTAGGCATGTTGAATTATAAACTTTTCGGGGTGAAATATTGTAAGTAATATTACCTTTACTCAAATTAGTTTCTGTTAATGACAAACATTTTTGTATTTTTCTTTCAACATAGGGAAGACCGAAGGAATCTTGGATGAGGCAAATTACGATCCTCAAGTGGTCTGCAGATATAACTGTCATATAATAGTAAAAGAAAGCAATGTTGAAAGATAAATAAAAGCAAACGATGTGGGCATTACAAAGTTATTGCCTAATGTTATTTATATTTTTGTGCAGTCATGAACATTAATTCAGATACAAACTTATTCGAAGCTGTCTCGGGTTGAATTGAATCTCCTAACTAATTTCTACTGGGTATTTGCATTTTAGAGATTCGTTTAATCAGTTTGAGACTTCAAAATCGATCAGAATTAATTACCACTACTGTACATGGTCATTACAATGTAATAATAATAGATTAATTTACTTTTTTTTCATTCCCACCAACTGATGTAATACAGTTTTGAGAAATCAATTATACCCAAAATGTTTATAATTGAATCTTTATACCGAGACATAAAACATTTACGTGACATTCATTCAACATAGGAACGCTCAGTTCCCAATGAATCTATGAATCAACAACTATGCTTCATAAAAAAATGAATTACCTTCTGCTGCGTTCGGATACCCATTACCCAACCCAGACTTGGGCATCAGCATTATACCACGTGAACAGAGTTACAAATGTTACAATTTGTTTATGCTAAGCTGTAGCTTGTAATTAGTATTTTTCTGCTAACCACATACTATCATCACCATAATCTAAGACAACTTTGATATCGTAATTACTAATGTGTGAATAGGTAAACCTATACTCTACCTTTAGTTAAGTCCATAGTAAACATATTTATCATGCATCATTTATTTAGTGGTTTACTCGTAACCCTGTTTTGCTACATTTCTAAATAAGCATGTATCTCATTAATAAGACATATCTGGTAAAATTGTGATACAACAATATATGTTCAATTTCCATTTTAAATTGTGTTCGTCATAGTCTGTAACATTTTTTTTTAAAACACCCTGATAATATATACTGTATATATATATATATATATATATATATATATATATATATATATATATATATATATATATAAATAAACAAATAAATAAATATAATAAAGTAAATAGAGAGGCACAGTCGATGTTAGATATTTTACTTGTAAAATATATGTAAAAACACTTAATAAACGGTATTATACTTATCATTAAAATTTGCAACCTATGAAATACGAATGAAATAAGAGCTTCATTAAAATTTAATTTCAACAGAAATCGAAAACCAACTAATTCCTTAACTTTTAATTGTTCATGTATATAGCATCCATGTTTCAGACATGGGCATGATTATGACCTATCCGCGGCGAGACTCCGATTCGGTAAACTTCGTGAGGTGCGAAGCTATTGCATTAATTTCTGACAAAAATCGTCATTATCCGATAAATATCGTTATTACTTATTCATATGCGCCTATTTTATGTTTTATATGAAGATAGTTACATGTTACAACAATAAAACAAGTGGGAATAGTATTTGGGGGTGACAAACACAAAATATTGCTGAGCGGTTCATTCATGGAGTTGACAGAGAGCGAAACTGCACCCTCCCTTCACAGGCTCTCGAGTGAGACTGGAAGTGGTGCGGGCTAGTCTCTCTCTCTCTCTCTCCTCCCTCCACACCCCTCCCTTTCGACCTTGAAACCGGGTAGGGAGTTTTGGCGCCATAAATAAACCGATAATCACAGGAATAAGAGAAACATAGGTGATATTTGAGGGGGGGGGGGGGAAAGGGGGGAAGGGGGAAATTTGGACACATGTGGAGTAGTGATAGGATGTATGGAGAGGAATTATCTCACATAAAGACATTCCTTTGTTTTGAGTGACAGTGGGATGTTTGGAAAGGCTTTTAATTAGGCCATGGCTCATATGAGGACACTCGCCCTCCTAGGGTTCTGACTCAAATGAGGACGCTCGCCGTTTATGGGTTAATAAATAAAATCATAATCCAAGGCAGTGATCACATAATCATAATCAAATCATAATTAAAAACTAAGCAACAGGTATAATCAAAATCAAATCATAATAAAAAATGAAGTCGCAGCTTTAATCATAATCAAATCATAATTGTATTTTTCTTTATAATAATCAATGATTAAAATGTGATTATTGTGATTATTTCTTTGTATTTTCCATGTAGCAATTACATTTCTCCCAAATAAATTAGCTCTTCGATATCTGGGCATCTCAGCATCTTCTGCTCCAGTTGAGAGACTTTTCTCTATTGCTGGGAAAGTATTTCGTCCTGAGCGATGTAGAATGACTGATGTTCGCTTTGAGGAGTTGATGTTTATCAAATGCAACAAACACTTAATTGAAAAGTAATGTAGCCTTCAGGATATATAGTATATAATATATAAGTAATGTAGCCTTCAGGATATATAGTATATAATATATAAGTAACGTAGCCTTCAGGATATATAGTATATAATATATAAGTAATGTAGCCTTCAGGATATATAGTATATAATATATAAGTAATGTAGCCTTCAGGATATATAGTATATAATATATAAGTAATGTAGCCTTCAGGATATATAGTATATATATATAAAGTAATGTAGCCTTCAGGATATATAGTATATAATATATAAGTAATGTAGCCTTCAGGATATATAGTATATAATCATATTGTTGTTCAATTATATATTTATTTTGCATTGAGCAATTCCTCGTTTTCACTTTTCTAAACTCAACAAATGAATAGACTTATGAATGTAGCCTACACGAAATATAGTTTATAATCATAATATTTTTCAATTCTATATTTATTTTGTACTGAGTGAGGAGTTCACAGTCCGTGTTAGAGTTCATCAGGGTTCAGTATTAAGCCCCCTCCTCTTTATTATGGTCCTGGAGGCACTGTGTACAGTTTTAGATCCGGACTCCCGTGGGAACTGCTTTATGCAGTCGATTTAGTCCTAATAGCTGACAATGTGCAAGATGCTCGGGCCAAATTCAGAAGATGGAGAGAGGGCATGGCGAGCAAGGGTTTTAAAGTCCTTACTGTATTAACAAAACCAAGGTTTTGCATTGTAGATTAAGACGAGGCAATGTGGAAAAGAGCAGTGCATACCCATGTGCAGTGTGTGGAAAGGGTGTGGGCGCTAACTCGATTCGGTGTAGCGTTTGTCAATGTTGGGTGCACCATGTGAGTAAGCGCTGTAGTAGAATAAAAAGGACCCCTGCCGAAGGATAAGACTATGACGTCTGAGTGTAAACATGACATGTTTACACTTAGACGTCATAGTCTCTAGTTCACTCATAAATAATTATTTGTGTACGGTACTTCGCCTACCGGTATTTATAATTATGGAGATACATCTCTGGAAACTAATATATGTATACAATGTTCTATGCGTCAACTACAATTGTCAATAGTTTATTAATTAAAAAACAATTTTTATCCAAATATCAATCCAGATAACTATAATTGCATAAAGAAAAAAAATGGTGGTCCACGAATTCTTATACATGGGATAGATATTATGGCATCCGAGTGTACCTACTAATCTCTCCCAAGCAGATTAGCTAGATATAAAGCCCTCTAGCAGTTTGTAGGAGTACTATGTCTCTACTGTTGTTCAGCGTATTCCGACTCTAGCAGTCCACCTGCAGACCTGCAGTCCACCCAACCAATAATTATATATATACCGGTATATACCTGTATATATACTGTATATGCGACGTCATAATTTTAAGTCACTCTATACCAGTTCTTTATTTCCACCATACGAAAGCTCAGACCTATAACACTCAACGGGAACACAGCTGACTCTAATATACAGTATATGACTCTTATTTTTTTTTTTTTTTTTTTTTTTTTAAGAGACAATGAATGGAGGAAGGAAAAACACAGATAAAACAAAAAGGTCCATGTGCCTAAAGGCATCCTCCATTCATAAAATGTTTGTAACAACTGGATTTAAACATTTGTTGATTGTAAGTTTGTGGAAAGCAATTCGAGGGAAGTGAATTCCAAAGAGTAGTAGCTCTGGGGATAAATGAATTCTGATAAGCAGAAGTTCTGCATTGTGGAGGAGAAAGTGTAAATTCATGGGCGCTCTCAGCTGCCCTAGATCAATCAATCTACACCAATGTCACATAATACACAGTTCCGGTTCACAAGTTTTATTTCTTATTAGCTAGGGCACAGGCACAAACATGTGGTTGAGATGTATCTATATAAAATACACTCAAGTTATAATAAATATAACAGTATAATGAATACAATTATTCCTGCTTCATAACTCACAGGAATAAAAGATAACTAAGGTAATTGTAAAATAGCATCAATAAAGCATAAATGTGATGAATATATAAATATAACATAAACATACACAGAGAGGTTAGTCGCAAATGATAATAACGGATATTCTGATAGATAGCAAACGTGAGGTAGCGAGTGAACGAGGTAGGTACATAATACTGAGGAGACACACACCGTGATCAGTTTTTATGAAACGTAGGATATCCGTTGAGCAATGAATAACCTGACGTTAATTCAATATAACACAAAATATATATCTAAATCAACTCATAGAGTTACAATAATGAATAAGAATTCAGTGAACTGGTAATTAATTATATTAGCCTGTGTGTAGGGCTGAAGATCTCGCCGTGAAGCATTTATGCGACGGATACTGACAGGAGTTTATACTTAACTCAAAAGGAGGCTTAAACTGAGTTTGAAGTCAGGAAGCACAAACATAAACATAGTCTTACTAAGTGGCTGGTAATAAACACCTTTTGTGGTCACTTACATATTCAATTACGTACCCTGCTAATAACATCATATAGAATAAGATTTGGTGGTGTTCACTTGTATTTACGTGTAGTGTATGTATATTTCCCGAACCAATATATCTATAACCCGTATATGAAATATAGGAAGCTATATGTCAAGGAATATAGATATATCAATCCCACGTATATAATATGTTTTGTTCTCTCAACACGAGTGACGATTGCTAGAAGGCGAGAATTAATAATCTCCTAAATGACGTTAGCTTGAACACTTAGCATATCTTATATAACCTTCGCAAGAATCATCAACACAATAGGATCGAACAAGAGGCACTTAATTTGGGTGAAGTATAGAAGTAGGAGCCGCGAGAGATCTGGCCACATGTGGTGACTGAGTATTGTCCACTGCCTGTTGACACCAGGGCAGACGCCTTCCTCACGCACTAATTAGAATGGTCCCTTCTAACTCGCCTACTACACTCCTTCTTGGTCACTGCACACAAACACCACTTGCAGATACTTTTTAAGGGGAATTAGGCTAACCCCTACGGAAGTATTCTCCGAGTTGACTTATTCCAGCTATTAAGCACGTTCGGCCGAAGGAGAGGTACCCGAAAGTGGAGTCAGCTTTACCTAACAATATCTTGTTTCGGGCAGGTAATATTCAGTTTTTAATTTGGTATCAAGGTAGTGAGTGCGTTTCGAAATATGAGAGGCATGTGAATTAAAGGCTTTGAATTATTGTTGCAGTTTTTAAAGTTCTTAAAATTATAGTTCATAATAGGGTTACATAGGTAATGGTATTCTGTATTTATTAATATTAAAAGTAAGTATTAGAAAGCTTGGATAAGTGAATAATAATTAATTTACAGTTTTGATTGTTCTTAAACATTTGGTATGTTATATGCAATGCTTTCGTTATGAGGGTGAATAATGATCTTGTCGTTTTAATTGCATAAAGGTATTTTCATCGTAGTTTAAATCAGGCTAAGGTAAGGACTTCTCACTTCTGGTGGGGAGCGGCGTGTATATTTTGATCTGCACAGGTAGTGGGCTGTGTTTACCTTTTGGCTGTGGTAGGGGAAACTGTTGTAGGTTTGTTTCTCGTTGAAGGGTAAACATATTCTTTTCTTTCCTCTTGCTTTTGATGGATGCAATTCTACAGGTTGATGTTGGAGGCTCTTCCACATACGGGAGCAGGTTTTGTGTATGTTTTGGCTCATTATCTTTGAGCCCCGTCATTTTTTTTTTTTTTTTTTTTTTTTTTTTTTTGACCCTAGGCGGGTCTAAGGGGGGGAAAGTAGAGGGGGGGAGAGGGAAGAGAAAAGGAGGAAAGTTTGAAGGAAAGTAGGAGAGTAACCGTTGGTGGGCAGACCACCTTGCTATGTTGTGTGTTTGAAACGTATGTTTTTGTTGGGGCAAGTGGTGTATTTTATTTATGTTTGCTATTTGGTAGCTAGCTAAGGAACTAAGGTGTGATTGTTATTATTATTATTATATAAACATATACATATATATATATATATATATATACATATACACACATGCACATATACATACATACAGATACATTTTTTTTTTTTTTGTTTTTTTTTTTTTTTTAATAAATTGGCTGTGGTTCTTCTTCTGTGTTTATTTTATTTAGACTGCTTTTAAACCAGTTGTTGAATCTTAAATTTGGTTGTTGTGCATAATTTTCCTTAATTTTCTCTAGAGTTGGGTCTTGTGATAGTTCTAGTTATGCCATATTTGTGTTGCTTGTCTATGAAGTCGGACATTTAATGGTAGTGTGTTTGTGTATTCGTGTATTTGTTGTGTCGTCATTGTATAGGGGTATCTTTGGTTTGTGGCGAATCTTAGGGCTTTGTTTTGTATTTTTTGTAAGCGTGTGATTTGGTTTTTGCTCATGGTGTGTGTGGGAATAGGGGGGTATTCTAATATTGGGATTACATAAGCTTTTACAAGGTGAGTTTTATTTGTGTGTTCATATCTCTGAATCTGAATAGTTTGCCCAGTGCTGCTATGGCTAGGCCTTTTCTTTCTGTGATGTTTTGAATATAGCCTTGAGTAGTTATGTGTAACCCGAGTATTTTTCCTTTCTGTGCATCTTCGATTCTGTTGTTATTCACATATATAGGTGTTTTGTTTTTTGCTCCTAGTTGTAGTATTGTGAATTTGTTTATGTTGGTTTTTATTTTCCATTCTTCTTCATATGTATTGATTGCTTCTGCTTCTCTTCCTGTTTTTCTGGCTATGATTCCCTTTGCGGGACCTTCATAACCAATGATTTGTGTGATGTCGTCTGCATATGTGATGTTTGTGCCTGTTTGTGATGATGGTATATCATGTGTGTATATTGTGAATAGGCTTGGGGAGAGGACTGATCCTTGTGGGACACCGCAGCTTATTGTGATGTTGTTACTCAAGACTGTCTTTATTTTTATTTTTGCTGTTCTGTTATCCAGGAAATTGCATAACAGTGTTTCTGTGAGAGGGGGTAAGCCTATATTGAGTAGTTTGTATTTTAGTCCTGAGTGCCATACCTTATCAAAGGCCTTGGATATATCCCTCAGGACTATGTGGCATTGTCCTTTGTTGGCTTTGTTTTTGGCTATTAATTCTGTTGTCAGAGCTAGTGCCTCCCTTGTTCCTCTCCCTTCCCTGAACCCGTATTGTGTTGTGTTGTATACGTTTTTTGTGTTTAGGAATAGTCTTAATCTTTCGTTTATTATTCTTTCATATATCTTTCCTGGCACTTCTAATAGTGATATTGGTCTTTGATTCTCGGTGTAGTGTGGGTTTTTATTGGGTTTAGGAATCAGTCTGATGATGGCTTCTTTAAATTTATTTGGGAAGTGTCCTGTACAGAGTGAGGCATTTAATATGTTTGTTAATTTAGTTACTGCAGAGTCAGGGAGATTTGTCATGATTGTTTTATTTATTCCGCTTTTTCCTGGGCTTGTTTTCTTTAGCTTCTTTATTTTTGTGTGTACTTCTTCTGTTGTTATTTTCCTTATTAGGGGAGTGTCATTGTTTAGTCTGTTTATGTCTATGTTCTGGTGAGGTGTTAACCTGTGTCTGTTTTCTTGCAAAAAGTTTCTTATGTGATCATGTCTGGGTAGGTCTGGGTCATTATCGTTAAGAATATTTTCCCAGTGTTGTTTGTGTATGTTGGCTTGCTCTTGTATGCTGTGTATTTTGTTGCCTTGTGCGTCGAATGTGTATGGGGGTTCGTTTGTGTCTTGTCCTTGCATAAGCTTGATTTTTCTCCAGAATACTTCTGGGTCTTTATATGTGTTTGAGGTTTCTAAGCCCCGTCATCTCAATATATATATACATATATATATATATATATATATATTACTGAGGTCATCCTCTCGGGCATGGAAGCAAACATTCTATTTTACTTCTCTCGGTCTAATGCAAACAAATCTTGGTTTACTCACGCTTGTTCTACTGCTGTCACAACAAGGAGGAAGCATTCAAACGGTACCAATGCCATAAAACTCAAGAATCTCATTCTTCCTATGTTTCTGCCCGAAATCAAGCCAAATATGTTCTTCGACTTGCCAAGCACTCTTTCATCAATAATAAATGCACTGAACTATACAACTCTAGCTCTTCCCAATCTTTCTGGCATCTAGCCAAAAACCTCTCCAACAATTGTTCTTCCTTGTCTTTCCCTCCCCTTTTCAATACTGATGGCACAACAATCAATTCTTCCTCTGACAAAGTTGAACTCTTCGCTCAACATTTTGCTTGGATGAGTCCGATGCTATTCCTCCCTCTCCTACTTATGACTAATATCGTAATCTCTTCTAAAGATGTACTTTCTATTCACTCTGGGCTTAATACTAAGATGGCGTGCGGTCCAGACGGTATTCCTCCTGTTATACTAAAACACTTTATTTGTTAAGCTCTGCCCACTCACCCCAGTTCAACCGTACAAAAAGACACTAAATATTTTAAACTCCCATATTTAGGACCACTTAGCTATGAAATTAGGAAATCCCTCAAAAAAACTCTTCGCAACTGCTACCCACATATCAATTTCAAATTCGTTTTTTCTAATAATAACACTATAGGAAATTTCCTCAAAAAAAAATTCTTCTCTTCCTATGAACCTCCATTCCAATGTGGTTTACCAGTTCACCTGTTCTAGCTGTACTGCTAGATACGTGGGTTGCACCTCACGTTGGTTGCTTCACCGTATCCGGGAGCACCAAGGTAAATCCATTCGAACAGGCAGGTTGATTTCTAAGCCTTCCACTTCTGCTATCCGCGATCACTCTCACCAGTTTCATCACCCTTTCTCTTCCACAGACTTCCAGATACTAACTACATGCCATTCACGCTGTGACCTTATCACCTCAGAATCAATCTATATAAATAAATTAAAGCCTAGCCTGAACAACACGGCCACTGCAACACCTCTTTTCACTCAGTAAATATCCTTCCATTTTCTTTTCGTACTTTATTGTATACCCTCTCTTATTAGTATTTGTCTAAGTTTAGCTTAATGCTGTTCTCTTAATACATAGTTTATGTTTTATTATGTTTAGCTCTTCTCGGTTCATATTCATACGAACCTTACTGCTTGATATTTCACATCCATATGTAATTATTTGTTTTATTTCTTATGTAAACTTTCATTTATTTTAGATTCACTGAAAATGGAGACTGTTTTCTCCGAAACGTTTGGTAACCAATAAAGATAAGATGTTCGCTACTACGCTGGTTCTCCTTTTCCTTGTGAGCCTTCGATTCCCAAGAGGAAGCTCCAGTGCAGAAATTATATATATATATATATATATATATTGTCAGAACCACTGGACTATTATCATAGTATTGTTATTAAAGCTAATGACTTATTATATTGCGCTGATATCATGTAGATGTTAAACTTCAAATCGGACATGTATTCATTAGTCATACTGTATATGTTTAAGTTGATCTGATATTGAGTTCTACTGTATATTAGTATGTGCTAAGAAAGATTCATTATCGTGTCTAGAGATAGCTTTTGTATAAATTGACCATATAATTAAGTTATTGTAGATTATATGTTGTGCGTCTTACTAAGGAATGCCTCCAGCTTAGTGCAGGGTTGCCAGTTTGTCGCCTGAGTTTCATCTGGCAAGATTCAAATTTGAATGTCATTTTTTGCTTTGTATGAATTTATGGGATTTGGTACTTAACTTATGACCATTTATATAGATGAAATAGGTTACCAATATTGTTAATCCTGAGTGGCTTTTTATCAGAGATAATTTCTAAGTTGGGTAAATAATGCATGTTAAGATTCTGGTTGCCTGAGTTGCCAGACACCGCTTGGGTGTATATAAGCCAGGTTAAGGGAAATTTCAGACAGGGCGAGTCTTCATACGGGGAGGCTGTTGGTCTCTCTCTCTCTCTGCCCAGCTGGTTTTACATACTAAGATGTTGTGACGCCTCTACTTATTGTTTTACCTTAGTATTGGGATATATTTCTAATTCTGCATGTCGGAATGGCTACACAGAGATAAAACAGGTATATAATTGAGGGGTCAGTATGGAAATATGATATATGATATCTGTAGTTTCTGCTATGTCATTCAATCAGCCTTGAGTTTTATTATGTTGATAACAGATAATATATCATATAGTCTAGTTGCTGCCCCTGTACTTCCTATAGTAAACCCTGCAATGTTAATTACTGTAAACCTTTTTTGTGGAAATGTATTATATATGGTTAGGAGAGCAAAATTAGCTTGGTTGCTACTTGTGCAACCTTTAGCATTTCTCAGAATTCAAGATGGCGCCCTCCAACATCTTGAATTTTGGCCAATTTTCAACTTTTGATCTTGATGAAATAGAGGGTAGTGTAATACCTCTTTTTAGGGGTTTTCCAGGACGGGAAGTCCATTTCTGGGGTTAATTTGTGGATATAGGGTGAGTAACAAGGTCAAACCAGAGGTCAAAGATCAAATTTTTCCTAAAATCTGGAAAAATCACATTTATGTGGTTTGAATATGAATTTATTTGTCAGCCACTACAATATGCAAATATATATATATATATATATATATATATATATATATATATATATATAAAAGAAGTGAATCGTATGTTTGTTTATTCATTATCCACATCTAGCTCCCCTTCTTCGTCTTCTATATTCATGTGCTTCCTGGTGAAAGGACTACATCAAATGTCTCCTCCCTCTAACTTACAGTAGTCCGTGCATGAAAGGCCTGCACTGCTGCAGCTGCATCGTGTGCCACTGCAAGCCTTGCCCTCTGCAGTGCAGCTACAGCTAACTACATTCAGGAGTGCTTGGGGAGCAACTGGCGCTGTTGAGACGGCCGGTGTGATGGTGGAGCTTTCGATGTTCCAACCAAAATTGGCAATATTTCTAGCTTCTACAGGTGGATCACATTGGTCCGCTGCCTTCCACAGTAGCATCTGCAGATGAGCTCGGAGCACGTGCAGCTGCAGGTTCGCATCAGTCGGTGGCAGTTTCTTCAGTGCTGGAGGCTTCTTACGGGCACGGTAGAAGTGAGCACGTGTGTCATTCATTGTTGTACAGCTCTTCTGTCCGTAGAGTGGTAAGAAGAAGGTGCATGCTGTCTCCTGCAACTGAGTGTGGGTCACGCTTGGCTGTCCGAGCACTTCATCGAGACCTGGTATATCTATCTCTAGGAGTTTGAGTGCTGACAGCTTTCCCTTTCCAAAGGGGTATGATACTGTATCGCAGCCTAACAGTGCATGGACACCAAGAAGTTGGCTTCACTTTCTCGGGCCTAACCGCCAAACAGTTTTGTTGATGTCCAAGACATCCCCATTCCATTTTTCCATTTCAATCTTAGCGGAAACTCGCATCCTCGATGTCCAGTACACCAAGAGAACAAAGACATCAGTGTCATCACTGAGGATGCGGATGGTCTCGGCGCCTTCTTCCACTGCTTTCAGCATGTAGCTGCAGAGGGTTATGTCTGCCTCGTCATGGGTAACGACACATTCCAGCTTGTTGATGAGTTGAATATTGTGTGGAAGTTGATAGCTGCATAGAATGTTGTTGAGCAGATTCTTGTTCTTGGAATTGTGAAGAATAGCTTCTCGACATGGAAGGGGAGTATTTGCGGTTAGCCGAACTTCCTTGGCTCTTCCTCTTCTTGTTCGCTCGTGGTCCTTTGCACTGGGAGCTTCTTGGTCTTATCTGTCGAACAGAACTATTTTCCTGGAGACAGGAGAGTAGTGGGCCAGTCTAGTGCGAAACTTGCAGCCAGGTCTCCTGTAATCCCGGAGACTGGCCATACAACGTGGTACAGAAGCTAACCGCCATCAACCAGCACCACATCTGGAGCAGATTGAGTCGTGACAAAGACGCCAAGAGATTTGACGAGCACTGCCTTGTCACCCTTCCTCAAGCAGCCGTACTCGTCGATAAGGGCTGGAGGGACCGGACTCAGTTCAAACTGGAAGACAGTGGCTATATCAATGCTGCGCTGCTGCCCCACGACTAACAGCCGACTGAACAGAGTTTCGATGTCGTAGACGGCCTTCCCTTTGATAGTGACTGCCTTCTTGAGAGACTCCATTGTTTTGACCTTCTTCTTTATTGTCTTGTGGAATTCACTGCTCAGTGAAGCAGAGAAGTGCCTGCTCTGCTCACTCCCGATGGCCAATGCGTTCTGAACATTCACTGTGTCTGTTGCCACTTGTCCATTGCATATGTTATAAAGACCTGGTTCCTGGTCATTGAAAGGGTGACTGTACTTCTCCAGCTCCACCGCGATCTTCCTCCGATCGGCCTCGTCCAGTCTCCTTCTTCTCTCTCCTTCCTCCTTGTGCTTACTCTTCTCTTCCCCATCTACTCCACCGTGTGGCTTCTGTTCCTCCTCAGATTCACCGTACATATGTTCCATGGCAATGTCAAAGTGGGCGCACACACTGAAACAATTCACCCACACAGCCACTTGCTCAACGCTCGTTGAAATGCCCTTCATACCTCCAGAACCCTTCCCTCGTTAGATGTATGTCTGCTCTCTGAACTGATCTGCAGGCACTGCGGATCCGCCATCTGAGTGCCGACACACGTGCGCACTTGCCAGTAGGTCCTCTTTGGCATGCTGGGGTAGGTTCTCCATCTGTCGCACATACCAGCTCAGATAGCGGGCATAGTTCTGATGACCTGCTGCGAAGAAGTATGGCAGCATCTCCTTGAGACAGTGCTGTTGGAGTAGGAATTCACCGTTCCTCTCTCCGCGCAGGAACATAAGCGACAACAATGTCGGTTTGACAAGGCAGTCCACCCATAGCCTCCCGGTCGGGTGTTGTCTGACTGACTCCAGGTAGACACTCTGCTCCTCATAAGCCTTGGCGCCATTCGAGAAGAAATTCTGCAGCAACACAGCAATGATGAGACGGTATGCCCGTAGAGCATTGGTCCAGGCCTTTCCGTTGACAATGCTAGTGATGCCAGCAAACGCTGCACTGATGAGAATGTCCACACCAGATGCCTTCATCAGTTTTCCTATACAGCCCAGGAAACTCATGAGAGTGTGCATCATACCTGGGTGAAGTATGACGCCGGTCCAGCGCAGAGGGTCGTTCCATTGAACTAGGCATGCAGTCTGATACAGTTGGAGGTCAACTGTGAGGTGAGTGTACTGCATCCCAAAACTATTGAGAGTCCTCTCAAGATACACAAGCGTAGTTATTACAGTGTCGGGGTGAGCAAGCGATGAGTCGATCATTGGTCCGAACACGACCAGTGTCTTGGGCTTCTGGGCAGAACCTGCCACCAATCGGTCTTGCTGAGCATTGAAGCCTGCCCATTCAACTGGCTTATCGTTCCCGTGGACTTGTAACAACCATACCGCATCTCGCTCCTGACTGAACATGACTGATGCGGACTGAACCTGCAACTCTTCAGCGGACAGAGCTTTCATCGGAAGCAGGGGTGAATTCACCTTGGAAGGCCCCTTATAGTGCTCCAGACGTAAACTCTGGTGGGTGAATCGCACAGAAGATATGTCATGTTTCTTGAGTCGAGGAATAGTCAGCTGCATCACGCCAATGTTTCCTGTGTTGATGATACCAGCAGGATGCTGGGTGAACTCCATGACCATGGTGTGGGTGCTCTTAATTCCATTTGGGCTCGCAATGTACAAATCGTAATTGTCAGCCCAGCTGAAGATAGGGCCGATCTCTGTGCTTAAGCCAAGTTTCTTGTGGTAATCTGATTTGTTGTCCAACACAAACTTGGCCACTGACTTGCGGAAGCACAGCACTTCATCATATGTGCTTGTGATACCATGCTCATTGAGAGTCTTGATGAGCTCTGAACTACCATGCTTGTGATGTAGTTTCACAGCGAGGCCGAGTGTAGTCTGGTTTCTGCCGGCACCGCAAATGTGCTGTTGAATGCACTGAGCTAGGGTCAGGGATGGCTTTGTGATGTTGCCTCCAGATACAAGGCTAGATACTAGTTTAAGAAGAGTAGCACTAGTGTTTTCAATGATCTTGTGACGAACATAGTCACTGAGGTTGTAGTCTCCAGGCCTATGTGTCGCCCTGACCTTGCCACGAATCTTCCTCACCATCTTCTCCAGCCCGTCATCGTCGCTTCTGCTTTTCTTGGAAATTTTGATAAACTGTCCGAGGCTGGCTTTAAATCCAACTACGCTTTCACAACCCTCGATGTGGAGTACAAGCAGCTTGGCGACGAAGTAATCTGTGATGTTGGACACAAACTGTCTTCTTGTCACAGTGCCCGAAGCAGCGATGTACATGGAGTACAGCTCCGCTGTCGTCCACGTCTCTGTCATATTTTCAGCCATCGTCGTGACCACGGACCTCAGAGCCTCTTCCACAGCCGCCGTCATGGAGGGGCAGGACATTGTGACAACTCGAAATTTATCATAACAGCAGACATGGTATTGTGCGTCAGAAACATTCAGATCAATGACCCCACTGAGTCGAACAACTACATCATTAGCCCACTGGCCCTGTCTCTCATCACAGATGTCCTCCAAGTGTTGCTTGAACGTGATATCACCACATCTATCTAAAGTTTTATACTGTCTGACCTGCACCCAGCTGTGTGGGTTCTTGCTGTCTTTCGCCTTACACTCTTTCCCACACAGCAAACAGTCTCGCTTGAAAACAAAGTCACTACATTGAGACTTCAACAATCTTTTGGAAACACCATTGTCAATTAGTGTAGACTTTCTCTTCGGCTGTTCATTGTTTCTACTTCTCGAAGTATAGCTACAGTAACATGACTTGTGAGCTAGAATATTACTTCCAGAGAGAGTTCTGTACAGTTCATCCTGCTTCACTTTGCTTGTAGCGATGATCTTCTGCACAGCGAAGGTCTTGAATGTTTGCAGCACTCCACTGGCATTACATGGACTAAACAGGCACATCTCCCCTCCAGCAGACATGATGAGTGTGACAGCCTGGGGGTATCAATGCTGATTACACTGGTTTGTCACAATCTGAAATGAGAAGAAAAGTTGTTAAACCACTGATCGCACAGCGTGGGGAGTGCATGCATGGTGAATATTGGTGTTCAATGAACTCTGACCCATTGCTCAACCTGCTAAACAAAATTAAATACAAAATATATAATGATTCCCGGGATATACCTACATGTAGACATAGCAAACATATTATATCTACCTACCTACCCAACCTAGTAAAATGCTGGAATAGAAAGACAATGAACCACATACAATCGGTCAATATTGGTGATTTTCCAGATTTTAGGCAAAATTTGATCTCTGACCTCTGGTTTGACCTTGATACTCACCCTATATCCACAAATTAACCCCGGAAATGGACTCCCCGTCCTGGAAAACACCTAAAAAGAGGTATTACACGATCCTCAATGTCATCAAGATCCAAAGGTGAAAACTGGCCGAAATTCAAGATGGCAGAGGGCGCCATCTTGAATTCTGAGAAATACTAAAGGTTGCACAAGTAGCAACCAAGCTAATTTTGCTCTCCTAACCATATATAATACATTTCCTCAAAAAAAGTTTACAGTAATTAACATTGCAGGGTCAACATTTTGGCAACTTGACTAATATGTTTCATAGCATGTATACTCATTGTTTCATATGACTTTTGTATGTTATGTTCATTTAAGCAAGTGTGGACAAATATTATTATTATTATTGATAGTGTTATGATTGTGTGATGTTTCAAGTTTATATATATGTAGCATGGTACACATGCCATTTACTGAGGACTTGTGGGCACAACATTAATACTTGTGTAACATAGAGGAAAGGAATCCCTATGGTGTGATAGTAGGCTACATTGTCCATGAGTGTTGATTGTGTCCTACAAACATTTTAATATTATTCTATCTATCTATCTATCTCTCTATCTATATGCTCAGGCCCAATCCCCATTATGGGGGTAGCCGACTCAAGACAGAGCAAGAACAGGGAAAAACACAAAAACAACATAAAACAATGAATAAACACAGAAAAAAACACAAATTCACACACATCTAGGTCACCCAGGAGAAGACCCAGAGACCAGGGTCACCAAGGTCGCTCCAGCACTCCCCCGGCCCCCCATCCACCCGGAGAGGTTCCGTTCTCGGCAGGCAGACATGCAGCGGAGCTAAAGCCACAAGCCCCCCCACCACACTTCCAGGCGCACCCTTCATATTAATCGTCTCCCCGGGCCAGGCGCCTGATGGACTATTATCTAGTCCAACTTGCGCCCGACCCTTTACTCCAAATGACCACGTGTTCACTCAACTATTCACAAGCATTCTCCATTCACTCCTGTCCACCACCACTTCCCCTGCCTGATCTACAGTAATTCCTCTCTCATCCAAAGCTTTTCTTACACAGTCTCTCCATCTCAATGGGGGTCTTCCTGCCCTTCTATCTCCCCTTGTACCTGACTCACATATTCTCTTTGTAAGCCTTTCATCTCCCATTCGTTCAACATGACCATACCAGCTTAGCACCCTTCTGTCCATTCTGGCTGACAAATGTTCCTGCTGCCCCACTCTCCTACGTATCTCTTCATTCATCAATCCGTCTCTACGAGTAACTCACTCCACACATACTCCTCAAGCAGCTCACTCCATCACATCCAGCCCTCTTTTCTCCTTTTTCTTCAGAGTCCCATGTCTCCGCCCCATACATCACTGTTGGCACAACAATTCCTTGATACAGTGCACTTTTTACTTTCACTCCGAGATTTCTCGTCTTCCACATACTTCCCCTTGCTCCGAAAATATTATGTGTGACATTTATTATTTAAATGGAATACTCCATTAAATTCATGTTGCTTCTGAAACACTTAAAATATTGCAGTACTATAAATCACTCATTTTAATTTATAACTCCTTCAGAGATTAATGTATTTAGACATACTAATCTGCGTCCTGTAAGAATCCTAAATTAATAAGATTTATTCTATAACTTTGAACTTGTGTTTGATATAGTCCCAGTAGTTTAACCTAACAAGTGCGCATGGGGGTAATTGGAAACGTCCCCCTGTGCTGACGTATTTGAGGTGTTTCCGTTACTAAAATATTCATTGTGCCATTAATAGCATTAATACTTATCCATATGCGCCTATTATGGGTTGATTATAAAGGTATTAACCAGAAACAACAATAAAACGAGTGAAAACAGCGGTTGGATGGTCAAAATCGGAGATATAGCCCGCGAGTTGTATAATGTATGGGTGAGGCAAGCTGCTTTCCCGCCAATTTCACCCAAGGCCACTGAGACACAGTCGATCGATACTCTCTCTCTCTCTCTTGCACTCGCTTGCCATCAGTGATGACAACACCCTGCTTGCAACTCGCTAATGTTAGCACAAAAATATACCTCAGAATAAGGGAATAACAGGGAAAATAGGTGATAACTGAAGGAGAGGAGGAAAGTGGGGAAGGAGGGGAGGTAGAGGACTGAGATTTTGCATGGCCCAGGGGCCAAAAAAAAAAAAAAATAAAAAAAAAATAATAAAAAATAAAAAAAAAAATCGATGTCAAAAGTTGATTTTTTTTTTCACTCACTCTTAAGAGTCTCCCCGCAGTCCGCCGGGGGAACTCTTAAGAGTCTCCCGGCAGTTCCCGGGTTAATAGTCTGTAGCAAATATTTAAGTAATAACATTCATTATGAGGGTTTTAGCGTCCGACACCTGTGCTTTTACCACTCTACAGCAGATAGCTAGTTGCAGGTAGATTAATTGGTATTCTCTTAGGTTAACGTTACCTACTTGGCCGTGACAAGAGGTTGGGAGTCGGCCCCAACGTGAGATTTTTTGGCGACCTTGCTCAGGATAGTAAACCTGGATTAATTATTGAGCACATGAACGTGGAGTAATCCTGACTGATGTTATAATTTATATATATGTTAAATCTTGTCTGCACTTGCTGTGAACATTTTCAGATTCTCGTACAGGCATAACTTTTATTTTTTTGACATTAATCATGCCTCTAGTGAATGATAATGATATAGAAGAGTTCCTTAGTGGTAATCTGACTCGAGTTTCTATCATCTCACTTTCTAAATATGAGTTCAAATTAGGGGGAGGTGTGGTGGAGTGGTCATGCCACTGGATTGGTAATCCAATGAACCCGGGTTCAAATCCCGATTTGTCAATGGGAAGATATTATTGGGATTGAATTTGTGCTGTTAGTATCAGTGCATTACCACAAAGCCCACCGAAATGCCAAAAAAATACCCTCATTGTTCCCTGATTAAATAGCACTGTATGAATATTCCCATATTCAAAATATGTTACAGGGGGACAATGCCTAGTGAGTTCACTGCTCAATAGGTGGCGTTCTGAGAGTGAGGGTCTGAGTCTGGAGGTTGAGACAGTGAAGCACTTGAACGAAGCAACCAGCGGCTTCAGAGATGGAGCTGCTTCGAGCCATTAATGGATGCTTCACGTCTCACTCCCCAGACTGGAACAAGACCTCACGGGCTTCACCGTGTTGAATGTACAGGCTCTCAGCCTATGCCCGAGAGGGAGTAGTTGGAATATAGAAAAAAAAAAAAATAGGCTAGTCATTTGGGAATTCAACATTCTGCCAAGCTCAATAAGTCTGAATTAAAAGACTGTGTAATGAAAGTGTTACACGATAGACTTGACGGGGAAAGAGAAGTAGTGAATGTAGACGGTGACATGGACCGTGGGGCCATGGGCAGTAGTATGACCGAACAGGTGGAGGGACATAGGCTTGATGAATCTAATCACAAATTCCTACAAGGGACATCTGTTACTCATGATCTTGATAGCTCCACCATGCACTTTCAATTAGAGCTTGCCAGAATACAACTTGAACAGTCTAAAACAGAACTAGAGAAAGCTAAAATAAATTTGGAGATGAAGAAATTAGAGTCTTCCCATTCGCAGAGAGAGCAGGGTGGTGTAAGAGCTTTTGATGTTACTAAATACATTCGCATGGTACCCATTTTTGAGGAGAATGATGTAACTGGGTATTTCCAGACTTTTGAAAAAAATGCAATAAACTCAGAATGGCCAAGGGAGAAGTGGGTAATACTCTTACAGAGTGTACTTAAGGGAAAAGCTCTGACAACCTACACTGCACTCTCTGTTGATGAGAGTAAGGATGAAGACTTTGTGAAAGAGATAATCCTAAAATCCTATGAACAAGTACCTGAGGCTTACAAAATTAAATTTATAAATCATTGGGAAAGCCATTCCAACACTCATGTTGAATTCCTGTACGAGAAAACAAAAGGACTAGATAGGTGGCCGCATTCTATGGAAATTCAGGGAAATTATGATCAGCTGTATGAATTAATGCTGTCAGAAGAGTTCAATCGCACCATTAGTAAGGATGTAGCTGCATATCTGGCAGAGAAAGGTATCACTGATGTTAAGAGGGCAGCCACCCTTGCAGATGAGTACATGCTAATCCGAAAAGTAGGAATTAACCCCGATCACAACAGACAAAAAGGCAACACACAAACTGAAACAATAAAGTCTTCACACAATAGTGTTACACCTACTCAAAAAATTACACCCCAGACTAAGACTCCTTCCTGGACACGCAACAAAATTGACTACAACAAGATGAATAACACAAAAGAGAAAGAGACTAGAAAATGTCACTACTGTGGGAAAATAGGACACCTAACTTATGACTGTTATGATAAAAAGAGAGACAGGGTAGTTACATAAAAAGTGTTAAACCAGTGGCATTTGTTTCTACTAAGGGGCATGTAGCAAGAGAGAGAGAGAGAGGAGGAAGAGGCTTTTGCTGATTTTGTCTCCCTGGGCAAAGTTGGGAAGGACAGCAACTCACAGCCTATTAGGATCTTGAGAGATTCTGGTACTGCACAAACACTCCTGAAGAAGTCTGCACTAAACGAAGTAGCAGATGAGGGGAAATACATCCTGCTACAGGGCATTGGTGGTAGTCTTTCTGTTCCACTTCAGCAGGTGGAGCTACAAAGTGAATTAGTAAATGGCAGTGTCACTGTGGAACTCGTGGAGGAGTTACCTGTGCTGGGGGTGGACATGCTCCTTGGAAATGATTTGGCTGGGGGCAAGGTCAAGACTTCTCCCATTGTCGTGGTTAGGCCCACGCAATGTAAGGGTATCGAGAGGCTAGGGACGGTCGAACCAGATTTATTTCCTGCCTGTGCAGTGACCAGGGCCATGGCGCATTCTCAAGCTGATCATAGACTACAATTGAGATAACAATGAGGATAATGGGGATAATAATGATGAAGGGGCAGTTGACTCCTTTTAGGAGCCTAGTCAATATGCTTTGGAGAACTTATTCACCGACATATCTGCAGAGGATGGTTAGGAGCCCCCGGATGCTGGTGATATTAACCCCAATGTTTTGCCCCCAACTAAAATTATCTCAGTCCCAAAAAGTAGATCCTGGATTGCGGAAACTAATGCAGAACGTAGGAGAGCAACCCGATGCAGAATTCTTCATGTACAATGATGTCTTGATGCGCCGATTTATTCCCATTGATTGTGAGGTGGGTGATATTATGTGGAGGTCTGTGGAGCAGATCGTACTGCCCTCATCTCATAGGAAGGAGAATCTGTCCCTGGCACATGACGGTGGGACGGCTGGACACATGGGCGTGAGGAAGACACTGGCTAGGATCCTGACCTGCTTCTACTGGCCAAATATCAAGAAGGATGTGAGTGAGTTAGTTTTACAGGACCTGTGATACCTGCCAACGTTTTTGTAAGCCCAACCAACCCATACCCGTGGCACCACTAATTCCCATACCCCATTTTGAAGAACCCTTCACCCGTGTATTGATCGATATTGTGGGCCCTCTGCCAAAGACCACTTCAGGCCACATTTACATCCTCACTCTTATGGACAGGACTACACGTTATCCCGAAGCTATCCTTCTTAGGATAATTAGTGCATCTAATGTAGTAAAATAACTATTAAACTTCTTCTCTAAGTTTGGCCTTCCTAAACAAATTCAATCTGATCGAGGGACAAATTTCACCTCAAAATTATTTTCGGAAGTAATGAAAGAATTGGGAATTCAGAAATTAACGTCATCAGCATTTCATCCCCAAAGTCAGGGAGCACTAGAAAGATTCCATCAAACATTGAAGTATACCTTGAAAAAGTTTTGCATGGAAAACTCGCCAGATTGGGACAAGGGACTGCCCTATGTATTGTATGCCATCAGGGAGTCACCAAATGAATCTTTGGGATTTAGCCCATTTGAATTAGTGTTTGGTCACAAAGTAAGAGGACCCATGAGGTTGATGAAATAGGAGTGGATGAATGACGGTGAGGGTTTAGGCTTACTGAAGTATGTGTCCGAGGTGAAAGATAGACTTAGGAAGTCCTGGGAATTGGCTGGGAAATGTTTGGACAAGGCTCAATCCTCTATGAAGGTGTGGTACGACAAGAAGGCCAGAGCTTGTGTATTCCAACCAGGTGATGAGGTTCTGATTTTAATGCCTCTACAGGGTCAGCCTCTCGCAGCGACATTCCAGGGGCCTTTCACAGTGAAAAAGAGGCTGAATGAGGTAAACTATGTGATTTACACTCCAGAAAAAAGAAAGAAAGAACGAATGTGTCATGTCAATCTTATGAAATTGTACCATAGAAGAAATAATGTAGTTGCCCCAGTTTTAAATGTAGATGTAAAGGAGATGGATACAGAAACTGAGAGCAGAGACTTGGGTGAATCATGGTATGATGATTCGGACATTCTGGATACTGTGAATATGAAACTGGGACATTTGGATGATGAAAAAAGAGGAAAATTAATTGGTCTTTTTATTTCTGACAAAGATGTATTTAGAAATGCCCCAGGGAGGACCAATGTGTTAATGCATGATGTGGATGTGGGAGAAGCAAATCCCATTAAATTGCGTCCGTATCGTGTGCACCCTCAAAAGGCTACACAGATCCGTTAGGAATTAAACTATATGTTGTCCCATGATTTGATTGTACCTTGGGTGAGTGAGTGGTCATCACCTGTAACTTTGGTACAAAAGCCAGATGGGTCTCCCAGATTCTGTAGAGACTTTCGCAAAATCAACGATGTAACCAGAGCAGATACTTATTCTATGCCTCGTGTTGATGAGTGCATAGATGAAATAGGGTGTGCAAAATTTATAAGTAAGCTAGATCTTCTTAAAGGTTTTTGGCAAGTACCTTTAAGTGAAAGGGCTCAAGAGTAGTCATGTTTTGTTATATTGGGAAAGTCGTACAAATGCAAGGTAATGCCTTTCGGAATGAAAAATGCTTCAGCCACATTCCAGCGTTTAATGAATATTGTCACTCTGAATTTAGAAGGCTGTGTTGCATATATAGATGATATAATTGTTTATGGAAATTCATGGGAAGAACATTATTGCCGTCTTGAGAAATTGTTGGAAAAATTAAGGGAGGTAAATTTGGTAGTCAAGTTAAGGGAGGTAAATTTGGTAGTCAAGTTAAGTAAGTGTGAATTTGAAAAAGCTAAAGTGGAGTACTTGGGATACATAATCGGTCAAGGTACTCTTGTTCCCCCTCATGCCAAGGTTGATGCCATTTGTAGCATGTCTCCTCCAGTAGATCGAAAGGGGATGCAACGACTGCTGGGTATGGTAGGCTATTATCGGATGTTCATCTTAAATTTCGCTGATGTCGTGGCACCTCTTACTGATCTACTGAGGAAAAATGTAAAATTTATGTGGTCACTAGAATGTCAAAATGCTTTCAGCCAACTACAAACTATTCTGTCAAACACTCCCATATTGATGGCTCCAAATTTTGATAAGCCATTTAAACTTGCTGTGGATGCCAGCAATATAGGTGCTGGAGCTGTTCTTCTGCAAGATGATGAGAACGGTATAGAAAATCCAGTTTCTTACTATAGCAAGCAATTTAATTCTTCTCAGAACAATTATTCAGTGATAGAAAAAGAGTTACTATCATTAATTCTTGGTTTGAAACGTTCCAATGTATATCTCAACCCTTCAGGAGAACCCCTTACTATCTACACTGATCACCATCCCTTAAACTATCTCAATCAATTTAATAATCATAATCAAAGATTGACTAGATGGAGTTTATTCCTACAAGAATACAATTTGAAAATCATTCATATTAAAGGTAAATTGAATGTGTTGGCTGATTACTTGTCCAGGGTGTAGGAGGAAAGATAGGTTGACTGTATTTATGTTACAAAATGTTTTAGGGATATAAATTTGTCTTTGTCAAATTGTCTTTAAGGGGGGGAGGAGTGTCAGAACCACTGGACTATTATCATAGTATTGTTATTAAAGCTAATGACTTATTATATTGCGCTGATATCATGTAGATGTTAAACTTCAAATCTGACATGTATCCCTTAGTCATACTGTATATATTTTAGTTGATCTTATATTGAGTTCTGATGTATATTAGTATGTGCTAAGAAAGATTCATCGTGTCTAGAGATAGCTTTTGTATAAATTGACCATATGATTAAGTTATTGTAGATTATATGGTGTGTGTCTTACTAAGGAATGCCTCCAGCTGAGTGCAGGGTTGCCAGTTTGTCGCCTGAGTTTCATCTGGCAAGATTCAAATTTGAATGTCATTTCTTGCTTTGTATGAATTTATGGGATTTGGTACTTAACTTATGACCATTTATATAGATGAAATAGGTTACCATATTGTTAATCCTGAGTGGGTTTTTATCCGAGATCATTTCTAAGTTGGATAAATAATGCATGTTAAGATTCTGGTTGCCTGAGTTGTCAGACACCGCTTGGGTGTATATAAGCCAGGTTAAGGGAAATGTCTGTTACTCTCCGACTTTCCTTCAAACTTTCCTCCTTTTTTCTTCCCTCTCCCCCCCTCTACTTTCCCCCCCCCCCCCCCCCCCCCGCCTTAGACCCGCCTAGGGTCAATATTTTTGTTTTGTTCAGGTAGTAGCTGTCGGGTCTTTATACGGGGAGGCTGTTGGTCTCTCTCTCTCTGCCCTGGTTTTACATACTAAGATGTTGTGACACCTCTACTGACTGTTTTACCTTAATGTTGTGATATATTTCTAATTCTGCATGTCGGAATGAATACACAGAGATAAGACAGGTATATAATTGAGGGGTCAGTATGGAAATATATGATATATGATATCTGTAGTTTCTGCTATGTCATTCAATCATATCTGTAGTTTCTGCTATGTCATTCAATCAGCCTTGAGTTTTATTATGTTGATAAGAGATATATCATATGTTTCATAGCATGTATACTCATTGTTTCATATGACTTTTGTATGTTATGTTCATTTAAGCAAGTGTAGACAAATATTAGTATTATTATTGATAGTGTTATGATTGTGTGATGTTTTAAGTTTATATATAATTATTTAGCATGGTACACATGACATTTACTGAGGACTTGTGGGCACAACATTAATACTTTGGTAACATAGAGGAAAGGAATCCCTATGGTGTGATAGTAGGCTACATTGCCCATGAGTGTTGATTGTGTCCTACAAACATTATTTTAATATTATGTGTGACATTTATTATTTAAAAGGATTACTCCATTAAATTCATGTTGCTTTTGAAACACTTAAAATATTGCAGTACTATAAATCACTCATTTTAATTTATAACTCCTTCAGAGATTAATGTATTTAGACATAATAATCTGCGTCCTGTAAGAATCTTAAATTAATAAGATTTATTCTATAACTTTGAACTTGTGTTTGATATAGTCCCAGTAGTATATAGTCCCAGTAGTATATAGTCCTAGTAGTATATAGTCCCAGTAGTATATAGTCCCAGTAGTATATAGTCCTAGTAGTATATAGTCCTAGTAGTATATAGTCCCAGTAGTATATAGTCCCAGTAGTATATAGTCCCAGTAGTATATAGTCCCAGTAGTATATAGTCCCAGTAGTATATAGTCCCAGTAGTATATAGTCCCAGTAGTATATAGTCCCAGTAGTATATAGTCCCAGTAGTATATAGTCCTAGTAGTATATAGTCCCAGTAGTATATATAGTCCAGTAGTAGTCCCAGTAGTATATAGTCCTAGTAGTATATAGTCCCAGTAGTATATAGTCCCAGTAGTATATAGTCCCAGTAGTATATAGTCCAGTAGTATATAGTCCCAGTAGTATATAGTCCCAGTAGTATATAGTCCCAGTAGTATATAGTCCCAGTAGTATATAGTCCCAGTAGTATATAGTCCCAGTAGTATATAGTCCCAGTAGTATATAGTCCCAGTAGTATATAGTCCTAGTAGTATATAGTCCCAGTAGTATATAGTCCCAGTAGTATATAGTCCCAGTAGTATATAGTCCCAGTAGTATATAGTCCCAGTAGTATATAGTCCCAGTAGTATATAGTCCCAGTAGTATATAGTCCCAGTAGTATATAGTCCCAGTAGTATATAGTCCCAGTAGTATATAGTCCCAGTAGTATATAGTCCCAGTAGTATATAGTCCCAGTAGTATATAGTCCCAGTAGTATATAGTCCCAGTAGTATATAGTCCCAGTAGTATATAGTCCCAGTAGTATATAGTCCCAGTAGTATATAGTCTGCAGCAAATATTTAAGTAATAACATTCATTATGAGGGTTTTAGCGTCCGACACCTGTGCTTTTACCACTCTACAGCAGATAGCTAGTTGCAGGAGGTTAATTGGTATTATCTTGGGTTTACGTTACCTACTTGGCCGTGACAATATATATATATATATATATATATATATATATATATATATATATATATATATATATATATATATATCAACCCAAAATAGTTTATAACATTTAAATTCACACCCACATACACAGGAAGCTGCGTTGTAAAATTCAAGGATACAAAAGTTAATGTATGCTTAGGTAATAACAGGATTGGGAATATTGTGTGAAATTTGTATTATTTTCCAAAAATTAGATGAGTTATTACCACCAATATACGTTTACTTGAGTCAATGTTTATGGACACTTAAATTACCCTTTTCATACCTGGTATCTTTTTAAATCAAAGCATAAGCCTTTTGTCTCAAGGCTGAACAAAACAAAGTACTATATGACGTATTTGGGTTTATCATTATGGAAGACAATGTGATTCACACCGTCTATCTACACGTAAGACATCTTGTTATTGTGTTTTATATGGATAATAATCAAGGTCGACACATTGGTAACCCAAATTGGTTGAAATAAACTAATATTTAAGAAACTGGATGATTACAAGTTAATTTTCATATAACAAAACTTCTTCCCATTATCTTTGTGCGCCATGGTATACTGTTTTTTTTTTTTTTTTCTATGTGATTGAGGGAGGCAAAAGGCATAACTGCCTATAGCGAGTGCCTCCCCCATAGTTGAAAGAGTGACAGGGCCAAAATCAAGGGACGTTCGAGCCAAAATGCCTGGACACACAGAGTTTGAAGCAATTTAAGTCATAGGAAGAGGGAAAGACTGATTCTGGGAGAGAGTTCCAGAGCTCAGCTGTTGAGTAGAAGAAAGTTTGAGAGTAACGTTTCACTCTTGGGTTGGAGAGTTGCACAGAGTAGGGGAGGGATTGAGTTGCAAGACGGGTACCACGTGCCCTACGTAAAGGAGGTGGTATACACTGGAAAAGCTCTGTCGAACACTGATTATTATACTAATGATAGAATACAGAGAGAGATGCAACATTGCGGCGGCTTCCCCACAAGTTTAAGACTATTGTCCAATGTTTCAAGATGGTTTGATGGTATGAAACGCCTGATTTACTCAAGCTATAAACGGTATACATATTGAACATAATAAATATAGTCACACTAAATATTTAGTATGAAACTATGATAATGAGAAAGATAATTGGCAATTTATGTAATGTGTCTGATTTAATGGTTCGAATCAGTAGAATCATTAAGGCGTATCACTTAATTAGCAGTCTTATACATTGAAGCTTTAAACAAACCGAATGCTTCAGTAATTCGCTTTGGCTGCAATGTTTACTTATTATTGGTCTATGATTTACCGACACTTGTTTATTGATGTATTAGGGAAATGCTTTTTTCACTATCATATAATCCTATCTATATCTCTCAAATTTTCCATTCGCCCTCCGTTGTAAAGGCTTATCCGTCAATACCTTTACCTGACCTCGAACTCTTTGTCTCTTTTTTCCCCCCCTTCCCTATCTCCCTCTCACTCTCTGTCAGTACAAAATAGTCGGGAAATCATGTTAAGGACACACCGTAGTGGCCACAGACTCCATAAACCATCATCATAATATCCCTACGACTCTGGTGATATGGTTACTGACTACCACAGCCCAGGCCTTCACTACCTTATGTGTGTGTGTGTGTGTGTGTGTATGGGGGTGTGGGGTGTGGGTGTGGGTGGGTGGAGTGGGTGAAGGGGTAAAGTACTGGGGTGTGGAAGAATACCAAATCAACAAATGCGTTGAGTTTTGGCAACTCTGACATTCAACGTTGAACACTGACCAGACGAGAAGCAAAGTGAAAGACATCATCCCATAATCGTCTTACTACCAGCTCTATTCTGTG
The DNA here is from genome assembly GCA_032716605.1 of Paralithodes platypus. NCBI lineage: Eukaryota > Metazoa > Arthropoda > Malacostraca > Decapoda > Lithodidae > Paralithodes > Paralithodes platypus. The sequence goes on from CM064508.1 coordinate 13,456,956, forward strand.
TGGTCAGATAATATTGAAGAGCTTGGTCTAGAACCACGCTACCAGTCACTATATTTATAAGCAGTAAAGAAGGAGACATGTTTACTCTATTACTGTTTGTGTTAGGATTTGTGGCCTGTTCCAGCTCCACAGTGATCGATGTTGATTCGCCCACTACACTTCCACCTCGTCAGACAAACATCTCGTCACCTGAACTAGTATTTCCCCATCGTTCGCCGAGACCAAAACAAACACAAACACCTCCTTCAGTCCACGAGACAACTCTGCAAACAACTACCCGGTCAGCTGCTGGTGAAGGGGACGATAAAGATGAATTACGACTCACCGGCAGAATTATGGAGGGACAAGACGCCAGGGTTGTCAAGAATCTACCTGATGTCAACAAAGAATCTCCTAGTATTATACACGGAAGGACAACGTTATTTCCTTATCCAGTCCCCGATTCTGTGGTTGCTGCTGCTCACCCTCCGCCTGCTGTGCCTTCAGAGAGCACCAACAGCACCTTAGCAAACGTGAGTGAGGTCATGTCTTCTCCAAATGTAACATCAATAACCTCTAATCTGATACAGACTGCGATAACTACAGTCAGTCACACACCAACTCCTTCATCGCTTCCATCTATGTCTACAGACACACCTTCCCCGCCCCCTGTTCATGAGACCTCCAACAAGATCCTGAACTCCCACATACCCAACCATATCATCTACAGCCTACTGGTCTTGGCTGTCATCGTCATCTTCCTCTCCGCCCTCTACCACTACCTCAAGGGACCACACTACATCCACACCCGTACTCAACCCTAGTTCGTCTCAAGCTGTAGAACATTCAAACATAAAATAGTTCAATATCAAGGGTATGCATATATTTTGTTATACAGTTTCAGGTATTAAGTGTAGAGATCATCAATAATTGAGCCTCTCCTTTGACGGAAATATGACCGTGAAAAACTGTAAAACTGTAATTCTATATAATTGTGTCTCAATAAATATGTTAAAATATTGCGTCACTATCATTATTGTTCCTTCAAATGTTGTGAAGATATAACTGACAATAACGGTAGTCACTCACAAAACTTCGTGATTTTTCACAATTGTATGTAGATACTGTATTTATGAATAATGGTGTATGGACGAAATTGTGTATACCTTGATAATAACAGTGTATTTATTCTTATGTAAAAAACACATGACATACATAAGTTAAACGCAAAATGTGTATTTGCACAAAGACTTAATACGTCCACGGATGTTTATGAGTGAGTGTACCTCTGCCCTTATATTATTGAAATTACCAGATTTAGAAACTTCATATGGAAAATGTACATTTCCACTAATCAATACTGTATATACATTGTTGACGCTATCACGCGAGGAGTTGAATCTCCTTACTACTGTCTTACCAGCTATTAGTAGTTTGAAGGTTTGTTTAAAAGTTGGAGGCTTCATGCTGTATAAGAATCAATGCCCACGACTGTACTTATTATATCCTTAGGTTTAAGGGGAGATTTCCACTTGAGGGATTTATTTCTTGACCCCTTTATCCTTCATGGTTAGCCCCATTGCTTTTGATATTTTAATACGTTCGCCCCATTAGTTTGGCGATTTTAAGAACTTTTGCCCCATTTCTGACAATTTTAAGACTTTTCGTGCCATTTAGGTGTCGATTTTTTCCTGGCGAGCGATAGCGAGCCTGTAATTTAAGAGGAACCGGCCTTCGGCCGGGACATTTTTCTACCGAAAAATGTACAAATTTGTCTTGAAAGGGGATCTAGGGGCTGTAATGTTAAGCATGATGGAAGTCTAGCGAACTAACTAAAAACCTCCCCTTAAGTTATGGCTCATTCTGACATTACCAAGCGTTTAACACTTTCAGTACCAGTGTCGTCCTTTCAACTTTACTCTGGCTAGTATTGAACGCTTGTATCCAGTATAAGAAGGGCCTCGAGCAATCAACAGGCTTCGAACTGTCTCACTTATCCATGTTTACTACCACAGAGCCTTCTTAAGCTGCACAACATCGTCTAAATATAGCTAACATGAAATAAATAAACAGATGTTGCCGGTACAGGAGTTAAATAAACCCTCGAACTGTACAGTACATACTAGGTAGAATATGCAAAAGGAAGATTTGATTCAGCCCTAGATCACTTCCATTAATTTGTTTAGCATGCCTCAGAACGTACAATTACAGGCATTGATGATATCTTTAATTTTCAAAGCTACCTCGGACTGAATTGAATCTCCTCGATAATATTTAACATGACGTTTGCATTTCGGTGTTTTATTAAATTAGTTTGAGGGCTGAATATGTACTGGAATTTATGACCGAGACTGTGCCAGTGACTGAAACATCTAGGTGCTTAAGGAGGGATGGGCGTATATTTGCTTATTTATGTATATATGATATGTTTGTGAGTTTCCTTCATAGACCTCCATCAAGCTTAATTTCCCCCCCCCCCCCAAAACAAAAATCCTTCACGATAAATTTGTAAATTGTAGGTAGAAAAATGTCCCAGTCGAAGGCCGGTTCCTCTTGAATTACAAGCTCGCTATAACTCTCCAGGAACAAATTGACACCTACATGGCACGAAAGGTTTTAAAATTGACAGAAATGGGGCGAAAGTTCTTAAAAACGCTGAAAACCATGGTAATTATGTGTGAAATCTTGAGAGAGAGAGAGATGTTAACTCAACACTTGTAATAGCTATTTAGGGGGGTAGTTGTTTTTCTGGTCCCCTTTCTGCTTTATGTTTACCCCATTAGTTTTCAGATATTAAGACGTTCGGCCCATTAGTTTGACGATTATAAGACCTTTCGCCCCACTTCTGTGTCGATATGAAAACTGTTCACGTCATTTAGGTGTCGATTTTTTCCTGGCGAGAAATAGCGACCCTGTAACTAATGAGGGACAGGCCTTCGACCTGGAATTTGTTTTATCGAAAAAAACATGTAAAAATATATTTAGAAAGGGGATCTTGGGAATTTTGTGTTAAAGTTTGATGGAGGTCGAGGGAGGAACACAAATCTTACATGCAAAAATCGACCAACAAATGAACCCTTCCCTTAAAATACTGTACATACTAGAAGTTACTGACATTAAATAATATATGAGGACTGCTAAGGTTAAGTTATTTAGTAACTTACAAACGCACATATTACAAGCAAACATTTCGTTATTTATGTTTTTACTGTACATACATTTGGGAAACTTAATCAGCTAACACTCCTATTACATGTTATATTCAGTAATTATTATAGAAATCATTATTTCAACTCTTATATAGTTGTAAGGTGATTTATATACAGTGTACTGTGCATTTAAGCGAGGGGTTATACAATTTGAAGGTTAAATAATTGTAACTTCCTGTGTCTAGTTTTTACCATGTCAGATTTTTCTCATGCACTTTTGAGCTCACCAACCATTGTCCACGTGATTCGGAGGTGCCCGTCACATGTGAGGGGTGTGTGTGAGGAGGTAAGAAGATAGGGAGGAGAGACATTTGGAGAGACTTAGACTCGATATATGGGTACGATCACAGCCCGGAGATTTCCTCCAGACATAGGGAAATTCTTATTGTAATATTTTAATAATTATTTGTTACTTCAATAAATACGTGGCTGGTACATCTTTTCCTTTACCTAAATACGAATGTAAAGGTGGTGGCGGTAATCAGATCTATATTATATCTACCAATCTTGAGAGAATCAATGCAGAGAATCGACGCAGATAATTGACCCAGTATTCTTGAAGCAGCTCAACGAACTACAATAAACTAAATCTATAACTCCATAAGGAAACCTCCCAAACGGTTTACCTTTACATTACCTAATTAAAAGAGACTCACAAACGTCCTCCTAACATGGTGTCAACGACATCATAACACTCCTCTGAATCTGTATCGAACTCAAGCACATTATTATAGTGTTATTTACAGTACTATCCCAATGATTCACTGTTTGGTTTTAGAGTGGCAAAACTTGAAAAGTAATGATTTCAAATGCAAAGTTTGTTTAATATGTTTATATCAGTGTATCTAGAAGGTGTGCAGTCTCATGCAACTAGGAAGAGTATAACAATGTATGTATTAATATATGTCCTTGTATGATGATTGATGATGTAACACAATAAACAATAATGATATGCAGCGCTAGAGATAGCTCAGAAAAGAATAGGATACCGACACGTCTGTTTGATCCTGCTGTGAGAATATTCCAACAGTATTTCCAGACTAACATATAACAGCACCCTGGGGACATTGTTGCTTGTATATTGAACAACAGTCGAGGAATGTCAGATTTATGATATTGTAATTTTTCTCTCTCTATCTCTCTCTCCCTCTCGCTCTCTCTCTCTCTTTCTCTCTCTTTTTAATTAAACACAAACATGTGATCCACCGGAATTCGAACCTAGATTACCAAATACAAATGTTAAACACTCTAACCATTACACTATCAAGGCAGTTATAAGTATAACACATCACAAGGATTAATATCCATTTATCGAATACTGAACATTAATCTAATCATGTATTACACCCAACTGTAGGCCTACTTATGAATAGTCTATGGGGAATCTGAGTTTGAAAGAGAGAGAGAGAGAGAGAGATAACATTTATTTGAACGTTATATTGTGGAAAAAAATACACATGAACAATAATAACATTTGTTCAGACACTGGTTCTATGACTATTACGAATACATTATATTCCAATTATACGACTAAATTTTAAATACAACCCCGCACTCACCTCCTTTTGCATAACCTAGAAAACAAAACGACACATTATCTTTGGCAGAACGCCAAAGAGAGAGCGAGAGAATGTGTGTGTGTGTGTGTGAGAGAGAGATAGATAGATAAATACACACATATATATATATATATATATATATATACCAGTATATATATATATATATATATAGAGAGAGAGAGAGAGAGAGAGAGAGACATCAAGTAGTGTAGGAGAAGCAGTGAGACAAATCCCCCCAGCTTTACCTCGCGGCCTGATGCGACTTGAGGGAGATCTGGCAAGTCCTTCAAAGTTGGCCCCTGTTGTATCACAGTAAAACAGTGGGTACACTTTCCCAGACTTATATTCTAATGGTTTCCTATTTCTCTCTAACCAGTCCCCCTCTTTTTTTTTTTTTTTTTTTCGCTTCCTATTTCCCAATTCTCAATCCTCAACATTCCTCCCCCCCCCCCCCCCACACTTCCCCCAGATAAGAAGGAAAGAATGACAGAGAGAGAGAGAGAGAGAGAGAGAGAGAGAGAGAGAGAGAGAGAGAGAGAGAAAGAGAGAGAGAAGGAGGCGATTAGATTAAGCGTGGAGGGTTCGATATAAGATGGCGAGCACGTTTTGCAAGGAAGAGCAAATTGAAAAAGGGACAAATGAAAAGGAGAGAACGGATTACAGGAGATTACAAAAGTCTACTTAAAGTGAACACGAAACATAACATTCATGGTTTAACAGTCTATGTTTTTGTCTAGTAGATAATGATACTAGTGTGATATCTAGTAGGTATGTACAGTATATTAAGGCTTCTCAAAAAATATAGTCAATAAATAAATAAATACACACATAAATAAATAGATAGACAACATGAATACACAAAACTACCCGGCAAAAGAAACAAATATGATATACTGTATAGTACACATTTAATGAAACAAATATGATATACTGTATAGTACACATTTAATGAAACAAATATGATATACTGTATAGTACACATTTAATGAAACAAATATGATATACTGTATAGTACACATTTAATGAAACAAATATGATATACTGTATAGTACACATTTAATATGATATACTGTATAGTACACATTTAATATGATATACTGTATAGTACACATTTAATATGATATACTGTATAGTACACATTTAATATGATATACTGTATAGTACACATTTAATATGATATACTGTATAGTACACATTTAATATGATATACTGTATAGTACACATTTAATATGATATACTGTATAGTACACATTAATATGATATACTGTATAGTACACATTTAATATGATATACTGTATAGTACACATTTAATATGATATACTGTATAGTACACATTTAATGAATAACCTAAATCATGATACATGTACGCAACAGTTTTCCTTATCAAAATACACATTCAGATTCTTCCTTCATACGAGTGGAGAAAATGTTTAACCTTGTGCCAGCAAGGTACATTACTGTACATTACTGACCAACCACACAATTTACCTTGGAGACCCACAGTGATGGAAGGATGCAAACGTTAGGAAGGTAGGAAGGAAGGAACAAATGAGAGAGAGTACAAAGGAGTACAAAGGAAATCAAGCAACAACAGTATAGTGACCCCTCTAGGCTGCTTGTCCTCCAAAACACTGAGGATCAAGTGTCCTAACAGTTGTTTAGAGTGGGTAAGGGAACATTGGAAAGGGAACTACTGCCCTGGAACTAATGTCCGTGGCAGGATTAGGAGGTTAGTAGGGGACAGATGGGTTAGTAACATAACACAGTTATAAGTGATCTTTCGTATATCTGGGAAAAAGAGAGTAACGTCTTAGTAATATCTATATATTTTGTGGTTGCACAATATAGTTAAACATAATCTTGGTTTGCTTTCTATTAATTTTAGTCCTACCTTAAGGCTTTCTTTGTGTAAATCTTCCAGTATTTGTAACCTAGTACAGTAGTTCATAATACAATTCCTATTTGGATGTGTATTTATAGTAGGAATTCATATATGTGTATATGTTTTGTCAACCATTAAATTTATCTGTTTTTGTTTCTTCTTTTTATATGTGGATGAGAGATACAAAAATGCAGAGCTGCCTGTGACAAGTGCCTATCTTTTTTGTTAACTATTCATTGGTGCATTTTCTGTACAACAAGAGTAGGATACATGGTTTGATTTGATTTAATACAAAATATACATTTGAAGCTAAGTTGATTAAATAAGGAATAATATTAAAAGGGAAAATGCAAATTCCAATTAAATATGCACACAAAATAATAATAATAATAATAATAATAATAATAATAATAATAACAATAACATGAATAATTATAATAATCATAATAATAATAACAATAATTATAATATTAATGGCAATAACGAAATACAGGAAAGATATGTACCATTATTATATCATTGTCATCATAATCAGTATCACCACCAGCAACTCCGTAATATTATCATCATTTTGATAAAATAAATAATAATACAACATAAAGTAATACTATCAAAACAAGAAGTTAGGAACACATGGTTATGATAGGCCTTGTTCACAGAATTAGTGCCATTTGGAATAACGAGAGTCTTAGTTTGTGGGTGGCCTTAAAGTTCATCAAGGATCAGTATGAGAATAATCCCTGACCAGCCTTAACCCTTAACTGGCGGGGCCCGCCTTAAGTCGGGCTCCAATTTGCAGCAAGTTAGGAGCATTATTAAGGCTTTTAAAGGGTTAAAATCGAGTGCAAATGGCCGGAAGTGCAGCAGGCCACACGTCCGACACCCAGAGCTTACCGCCGCCCACTGACTCACGCTCCCTCTGTTCTCGAGAGGCCGGCAGTGTAGCCAGTAGTGAGCGTAGCTGGAAAAAATATGCCGCTATACGCTAAACTCCCATGTTAGTGGTAGCACTGTGTGAGAACGATGAGTGCTACGTAGCTCGTTCTGGTCTCATTTTGAAGCTTTTAGCGCCTAGTTTTTTGCTGAAAAAATACATTTCTTTTCATGCAGATACTTGATTGATCATTCAGGAGGGCCTGAATATGCCCAAATAAGCCCAAAACCCCCCCCGCTAGAAAAGGGTTAATGATAATCCCATCTCGCTCCCCGCCTCGTTTACATTTGTCGGTACATTTGTCTCTGTATATTGTCACACACATATTTTCAGATTTGTATCTGACTACACTGCTTGCAGTCAGTGTACATACATAAAAACAATATCAATTTATCGATATTCATAAATATACATGTGCATACTATATTCATATCATATAGCAGTCTATACACGTAGTATACAGTATACAACATAATATATACCTAGTGGTGTGGAAGGTGGTTGGTGGTGTTTTGCCGCGTGGCCTCAGCCAATGCACTGGCTACACTTTCTGACTGGGTCTCGCGGGACAACTTTCCTTCCTCTTATTCTACTTCCATGGTCTGGGACCTCAACATCGAGGAGTGCAACATGGGCGGCTGGGTATCACACCCTCATGAGGTTGTGGAGGCAGCAACAGGCCAGCAACACAGACTCCACATGTTTGGGGCGAAGAGGGATGGTGTTGAGGAGACAACGGAATCTGTGTTTGTAAACATAGTAATAAAATCATAGTTAGAGACAATATGTAATAATATGTTTGGATTTAATTGGAAACCGAAGTAAATAATAAGTTATAACAAACATTATTTGTGTAGGCCTCACATACAACGAAAATACATACCTGTTAGCAACGATACCGAAGGCATTCTCCACAAGCCGCCGTGCCCTGGACAGCCTGTAGTTGAAGATCCTCTCTGCCCTCGTCATGTTGTGGTGGGGGAAGGGCTTCATCATCCATGTCCTCATGGGAAAGGCGTCGTTCCTGATGATTTAGTACGGCACTGGGTGGTCGTCATTGGAAAGGGACTCCGTTGGTGGGAGTCCAACGCTGGTACTCTCTAGTGTCTCTCTGAGTGGTGTTGCAGCAAATATGCCCCCATCAGACGAGCATCCACGTGAACCAATATCCACATACATAAACTTGTAGTCGGCATCGACGAGGGCCATGAGGACAATGGAGTGGAAGCCCTTATAATTATTGTAGTAGTGGGAATCTCCATTGGGGAGACACTTGCTTCCCATCCAGCTCCCCTACAGCATGGTGGAAGTTTCAGTTGGCCAGATACGGCAATATTTAATTCAAATATGCAAATCATGCAAATGTTGATTTCATTTCAACGGATGCCAATTGGAGATTGACAAGATACAAACATTGAATTCGAATATAAGTGGATACAACTGAACGAAGGAATTCAGTAAAAGAAATATAATCATTGGTCTTAAAAATGAATATGGTAAACATGATTGGTGCTAGAATATAAAACAGAAATAAACAAATATTGTGAGAGGGCAAGTGCATTTTAATTTACACAGAGGGAAAATGAGTTCAAAAATGTACACTTCAAGACACACAAGCCTAAGAGAGATTATAGCAGAGTAATTGCCGGCGAAAATGCCATGATTGTGTCAAAGACCAAATTACTAGAGACGTTCATTAAATATCAATATGTTCATGTTTCTGTGTGCATATAATTCAGTCCACTTCTCATATTCCTAATCCTTTAGAACTTACTAACACCACTTAATAACATTTTCATACCTCAATATCACAGTTATGCTAAATATATACGTAAGCAACATTGCTAACAGATTGATGAAGATTAAATCAATATAATTTTAGCATAGTATATGCACACACCACACGAACCACAAAACAAAAATACTGGCGACAACAAAGTATTTTCCACGATCACCCTTTTACTAGTAAAACACAAATATAGTTATCATTCTACTTGGCAAAACATAATTATATCTATCTATTTGCCAGAACCAATGCAACAAGTTAAATTAGATTGTATATTGTAAAAATTACAATTATATTAAAACACATTTACATTTTACTCAGCCATTATGAATGAGTACAACATACTGAGTCCATGTGATTTGGCCTAAGAAGGTTAACACATTATCCAAAACATACATTACGTCACAGAAATAAGGCCTAACATTCCCCGCCACACATCCCCATCAGCCACCACCACCACCACGCTCACATTACACACTACAACGACCCCACCCGATGTCTTTAACCCTTCAACTTTATACATCCGGAAACCGTAGGAATAGGGCGACTCCATGGCCAGGGAGAGGAAGGATTAGGTGAGGCCTTTCCTGCTATGAATTTCAAATCTTTAGGGGGTGGTAAAGAGTGGAAGTGGACAGGTTGCCGATGGCTTAGTGAATTGAGGCCACATACCACAAGGAAAAAGAAAATGTGGTCCAGTTACAGATAGAGTATGTATGAGATCAAAGAGAGGAACTGAACTTATATGGGCAACTGTACCAGACTAGATAACTCACTGGAGGTATCCACCATGGCCTCTAAATGGTAATGCTAAGGAGATTAGCCACTTCAGTTCCGGTGACATGCTTTGTATTATATTCTGGCAGTATTAGACGATTATAGTCAGCTTAGGAAGGACGTCGACCATTTATAAGGTTTTAGGCTATCCCAATGAATCCCTTTAGCTACCATATATATTTCCTAAGCTTCGTAAAATCGTCCAAATGTAGCTGAAATCAGATAGCAATGATATGACCGGTACTAAAAGGGATAACAGAGCTTAGCATAAACCCCCTATAAGTTTGTCATGAGATCATTATATTCAGCCTAGTAAAACGTCTCATTGATAAAGAGGTTATGGATAGCTATTAGTGTCATATTGGCGTCGGTATAATTATATTTTTTGCTCTTGCTAAAACTAGGTGACTACAGTAACATGAAGAAGGAGGTTATAAAATAAATAAATGGTTAGAATGAGCAGATGATACATATACATCAGGAGGATGAGACAGAGGTACTAATATTTGGTCTAGTTTCTTAGTTGTGTTGCTGATCGTGTCTCAACCTTTTATTCTCTCTCTGTCTCCGTCTCTCTCTCTCTCTCTCTCTCTATAGCCACCGAGTCAGCGAGAATGAGGCACTCACTCGAGTCACTGTATGGTGACAGTTTCATGCGAGGTCAAGGAGCTGCCTTTGCCACCACAAACAGTAGAAAAAGGTCAGTAAAGGTCATTCCAGGCAGTACAATCGAACATATCATGAGAGACATAACCAACTTCATGAAAGGAACACCAAACTGGTTCAAGAGATAAAGATGCTCATAGATTCCTCCGAGTACTGACGTTGCTACCCCCCAAAAAAGCCCTCCCACAACCCCACCCAATCAATTGAGTGCAATAAATATCCACTTTGGTTTAGAGTTTCAGCATCCTAACCCACCCGTACCATTAAGATAATTATACAACCCCCCCCCATCCCCACCAAGTCCATCACAGCCATTTAAATGAAACCGTCTTTGGTTTTCAAGTCGCGAGAATTAACCCATCCGAATCAATAAGAAACATAAACAACCCCACCCAAACCAATTTAATTTCTGTATTAACCCACCCCAGTTTCAAGTCACAAATCCAAACCCATCCTTACCAATAAGATAAACAAATCCTGCACGTGCTGAGTGTAATGATATCAAAATAATATCCGTAAAAGCCTGCTCAATAAGAAACAAATTAGACAAACTCAAATGTCTATTATTAAATGAGAAAACTGACGTTATTTGTATAACAGAAACCTATCTGAACCTTAAAAATAAAGATCCAGTTCATGAATATCACATTGAACCATATAAATGATTTCATACAGACCGTAATAATGGCACACAAAGAGGGGGGGTTGCAATGTACGTTGCATCATACTTAAACCCAGTTAAGGTGACTCTTCCCGAAAGTAATGCGGAAACAGTGTGCATCAAAATAAATATAAACAAACATGAAGATGAATATCACTACGGCGCACTGACCACCGAGACAAACTGTTGTCGACGACACCATTTTTTAATGAAATACTAGAGAAAAGCCTTAATTCCGACGAAACTGTTTTACTAGATGACTTTAACCTCCCCCTTATTGACTGAAATACCCTGACCGGAAATAATGCTCAGTCACACCTAATGATAAGCTTCATTCAGGACAATTTTGTTTACTCAACTCGTAAAACAGCCGACGAGAGACAGGAATATATTAGATCTCGTAATCACTACCCAAGAACATCTATAATTATCAAACTTGGATGTCGCATTTGTCAACGTCCGATCACAAAATCCTCAGAATCAATGTTATAAGCAAATATTCTGCGGTAAAAACAACAGCAATGGTTCCGGACTTTAAAGTAACATATTATGACAAACTTAAGGAATCGCTATATAACATACACTCAAACCTCATAAATATAAACGAAGGAAATGAGCTGTGGGGACATTTTAAGTCTACAATTACGGAAGCGCATACACGATTTGTACCCATGAAACCAAACCGTAATACGACTTCAAGTATGCCTCCTTGGTACAGTAGAGGCATTGGCAAGGCAATAAGGAAAAGAAACCAACTCCACAAACTTGTCAAAAATGGCCCAAACAATGAAGTCGTAAACAACTTTGAAAGTAATAAAATAATAATTAGGACTAATAAATAAAGTTATGAAATAGCTACTGCCAGAGAGAGTGCCACAAACCCAAATACATTCTACAGTGACGTAAATAATAATAAGCAGATCAAAATCGGAATCAGACCAATAATAGAAGAGGGTCAGAAGATAACAGGTGACATAAACATGGCATGACATAAACATACCCTGGAAAATAATACCTCAGCTCACGTAATAGGAAATGTCACCATCAGTGTTAGTGAAGTACTAAGAACATTGAGAAATATAAATGTAAATAAGACCCCGGGACCCGACATGCTCCACCCCCAAAATAATTAAGAATATTAAGGATGACATAGCCAAACCCATGACACAGAAATTAAACTTATCCGTACTACAGGGGATCGTACCGAGTGATTGTGAAAATGCGAACATCAAGCCAATATACAAGAAGGGTAGCATGGCTAAAGCAAGTAATAACAGACCAATTAGTCTAATTTTAATTATAAGAAAAATCATGGAAAAAATCCGAAGAGATACAATAGATTACCTCGAATCAAGCAACCTAATCAAAGATAGTCAACATGGCTTTTGATCAAATAAGTCATGCCTAACAAATTTGATTGAATTTTATAGTAAACTATTCACATACAACGATATGACGAAATCACTAGATAGACTTTCAAAAAGCTTTACACAAGGTGCCACAGCGGACACTAATGGCTAATCTGGAGAAGATATATAGGTATCAAAGGTAAAATTCATTCTTGGATACAAAATTGGCATACAGACAGAAGAAAGAGAGTGGTGATAAATGGAGCAGAATCTGAGTGGGAGCCTGTCACTAGTGGAGTTCTGCAGGGTTCGGTCCTTGGACCGGTCCTGTTTCTCGTTTACGTTAACGATATCGATATTAGGATGAACAACACTATCTCAAAGTTCACCTATGCTACAAAGATAGAATATACAGTCCTGACCGAAGAAGATAGAAATGCGCTGCAGTCTGATTTAAATCAGATGGCAGAGTGGTCTGGAAAATGGCGGATAATGTCGATAAATGTCAGGTACTGCAGGTTGGTAGCAGAACTAAGAAATACAAATGTGAAATGAATGGCCAACAAATATAAACAACAACGCTAGTAGTAAAAGACCTAGGGATACTATGATCTGAAAACCTAAGAACTTCCGACCAATGTATAGCAGCTGCAAACAAGGCAAACAGAACATTGGGCTTCATTAAACGAAAATTTACTTATAAACATGAGAACATAATAGTGCCACTGTTCAAATATAAGGCCCCACCTAGAATATAATTCTATTCACCTTATTTGAACAAGGACATTGTAAGTCTCGAGACTCGAAGATGAAGCCATCATTAAGAAATACACCATATGAAAAAAGACTTAAACGATTGCATCTGTTCTCATTAAAAAAGAGGAGGTTAAGGGGTCAACTTATTGAGCGTTTTAAGATACTGAAAGGCTTCAATAAAGTCAATATAAATACGCAATTCACATTTATCAATAATACTCAAACTCGCGGAAATGGAATTAAATTAGAAACCGAAAAGGCAACCCTAGATATCACAAAGAGTTTCTTCACCTCCATTGTGGTGACAGAGTGGAATAAACTACCAGCGAGAGTGGTGGAGAGCGACACAATAAACGCTTTCAAGGGAAGGTTTGACCTCTATCTAGAGGTGGCTGGGGTGATATTAAAACAAAAGACAGAAACAAAAATACTTTGTAAGGCCGGACTGCCTAGTATGGCCTTTGGGGTCTGTGTGGTCTGTGTATCTATATAACTATATGTAACTCTCTCTCTCTCCACTAAGCACCTTTCCCTTCATAAAATTTTCATGCAATTTAAGCTCCTTAGTAATGTATCGAATCTTGTAAGGACGAGACCAGAAGACCCTGGGGACATGTTCGGTAAGTATAAGTATAACATGGCCTTCATTAATGCAAAAATGTTCAAGGAAATATGAAGGTAATATTAATACCCATAATATTTCTTGAGATTCCATGTTATGATTGTTTTTCTGTGTACCATCGGTTACCGGTTCTCCAAAATTGCAGGCTCGCTATCGTTTGTCAATAAAAATCGACTCTTAAATGGCACGATAGGTCTTAATATTGACAGAAATAGGGCGAAAGGTCTTAAAATAGCCAAACTAAAGAAGTGAACGTCTTAGAATCTGAAAACTATTGGGGTTAAACATGAGTAAGAAAGGTAGTCCAGAAAAAGCAAATACCTCCCCTTAAACTGAACACTGCAAATGAGGGAAGATACTAAACAGGACAAGGAGGAAAATAATAGAGAACGCAGAGAAAGGAGGGTTAAGAGCAAGTCAATATATATATAATTTTTGAGTTATCACAGGTTGGGAGTCAATCTTTTCAAATTTACTAAGATTGGTTATGATTATCAGAGTTCCTTACATACTCTCCAAATCAAATAACTCTATGTACTAAAGTAGATACAATATATTATGAAACATGTGGTAAAATATTATTGGCATATTATATTACAAATGAAAGGGTATTGAGAGAAAAGTAAAACTTCGTCTTTCAAATATTATGGGACATCTAATAAAAAAAGATGAACAAATCACATATTTCCTGTACTGAAACGACAAACAAAAATATAAATAGTTATATTAATATCAATGTGCAGTTTAAGAAAGGGGTCTTCGAACGAGGGTGTGGATTATTATGAAAGGTAGCACTATGGAAAGGTGTTAATTAAAGGTAATAAACTGCCTCCAGAAAAAAATGGAAAATGTAATAATTTGAAGGTAGATGTATTGTTTGGTGTTTGTGAGTACGGTTTTGTATTATCTAATGTGCGAACAAGGGTACACTAACATAGCTATTAGAACAAACACATGTGTATTGTGTAGATGAGATTTACTTCTTTCCTGATAATAACAATCTAAACACATAATAATTATATAATAATGATACAAATATTAAATGGTAATGGTTACCAAACTTATATAATTGATGTTTGCAGCTGAATGATGCAAACACTATATTGTCAAGAACGTTCAACATACATGCGCACACCATGTGAATCCCTGTTATTATCATTGATTTCGTTAATTTGTAATATAATTTGTGGGTTGGTGATATTACGAATTATAAAATGAAGACATATTTATCAATGATAAAACACTACCGGGTATGTCACTCAGTTGATTGATGCTTATATTACAAACTGACAATTACATTTACGGCATCGGAGACAGCATTATAAGTAACATAATACTTAAACTAATGGATCTGTTCCCAAGTTCAGTAGAGTCGAGCTAACCGCAGCGTGACCAATGTAAGTGGCCTACCTCCATCCAATGTTGTGTTAACACAGTCCGATAATGAGCCCAGAGTGGTGGTGGCGGTGATTGTGGAGGTAAAGGGTGATGATAGTGGTGGTAGTGATACAGATGGTTGGTGGTAAAGGGAGATGGTAGTGGTGGTGGTGATGATAATGGTGTGAATAGGTTGGTGGTGGGTGCAAAAGGTGATGGTTGTGGTAATGGACAGGTTGATGGTGGTGGTTGTTTCAATTAATAGATTGTTGGTGCTTGTGGAGGAATAGGGAGATGATAGTGGATGTGGTGGAGATAGTGGTAATCGGGATATAGGTAGTTGTGGTGTATAAAATACTTGGTAGTGGTAGTTATAGTGATGAACAGGTTGATGGTGGTTGTGGTTGGTGAGGAAATACTGCTAATGTGGCGGTATATGTAGTGGAATAAAGGATATGGTGATATAATTGTCGTGATCGTGACCGTTAATGTGGTGATAGTGAGGGTGAACATTAACATTAAAAAGCTTTTGTTAACCAAACAAGTTTGTATACAAATAAATGGTAGTACATAGTTTTCTTCAACTGCAGAGCGTTATGAGAGAAAACTCTCCTTTATGTTATCTTCGATGTATTACTGGATTATTCCTCATACAGTTTTATTTGTTCTCTATGTGAGTGAGGGAGACAAAAGGCAGAACTGCCTGCAACGAGTGCCTCCCCAGTGTTGACAGAGTGACAGGACCAAAATCAAGAGACGTTCGAGCCAAAAAGCCTGGACACATGGAGTTTGTAGCAATTTAAGCCATAGGAAGCGGGAAAGACTGATTCTGGGAAAGAGTTCCCGAGCTCTGCTGTTGAATAGAAGAAAGTCTAAGAGTAATGTTTCACTCTTGGGTTGGAGAGTTGCACAGAGTAGGGGTGGGATTGTGATGCAAGATGGGTGCTACGTGCTCTACGAAGAGGAGGTGGTATACACTGAAAGAACTCTGAGGAACACTAATTATTGTAGTAGCGATAGAATAGCGAAAGAGATGCAACATTGCGGCGAAGAGAGAGAGATTGCAGAGAGTTAGTGAGTAGACGGGAGTTAATGATACGAAAGGCCTTCCTTTCCACTTTGTCTAGGAGTGCAGTATGAGAGGATCTTTCCCACACATGTAAACAATCCTCAATACAAGGATGTACTGGACGCAGAGCAAGAAGCTGTGGAGGGGTAAAGAACCCCCTGAGGTGGTTGAGTACACCCAGCTTCTGGGAGGCTGCCTTAGCAAGACTGGTAATATGGTCCTTCCAATTGATAGCAGAAGAAAAGAGACACTAAGAATATTGAGAGAGGATGAAAGATTGATTTTTGTATTGTTGAAGAATTGGGAATAGTTCTCTGGAAGTTCCGGACTGGTAGTAAGATGGAGAACTTTGGTTTTGGAAGCATTAAAGGCAACAAGGTTTTCTCTGCCCCAATTGGAAATAGTAGTTAGATCAGAAGATAAGTGTTGTATGGTTTCATTACATTTGTTTTTGAGGGATTGCTGGCTCGGGCGTTCTGGAAAACTAAATGAATAGCGCAAGGTAGAGTCGTCTGCGTATGAATGGATGGGGCTGGAGGTATAGTTGAAAAGATCTATATAAAGATAAGTAAGAGAATTGGAGATAGGACAGAGCCCTGAGGAACACCGGAGTTGATAGGATGAGGAAGTGAGCGATGGCCATCCACAACTGCAGCTATGGAACGGCTGGAAAGGAAATTAGAGACAAAGGCACAGATCGAGGGATGGAAACTGAAAGAGAGTAGTTTAGAAATTTAAGATTGTGACAGACAGTATCGAAGGCCTTCGATATGTCTAGTGCAATAGAAAAAATCTCACCGAACTCCCGAAAAGAAAATGACCAAGAGTTTGTAAGATATAAAAGAAGATCACCTGTAGAGCGACCCTTAAGGAATCCATACTGGCGATCTGAGAGTAGATTTTGAGAAGAGAAATGCTTAAGAAATTTGGAAGCAAGAATAGTTTCAACAGTTCTAGAGATACAAGAGATGAGAGCAATTGAACGATAGTTGGAGGGTTGAGAGCGGTCACCCTGCTTTGGGACAGGTTGAATGAGAACAAACTTCCAGCAAGAAGGGAAGACGTTAGAGGAGAGACAGAGACAAAATAGTTTGCCTAGGCAGGTAGTCAGCACGGAAGCACAGTTTTTTTGTACAACAGGCGGAACACCGTCCGGACCGTACGCCTTCTTAGTATTAAGCCCAGAGAGGGTAGAAAGTACATCTTTAGAAGAGATTAGGATATTAGGCATAGTTAGGAGAGGGAGGAATAGCACCGGAATCATCCAAGGTGGAGTTTCTAGCAAAGGTTTGAGCGAAGAGTTCAGCTTTGTCAGAGGAAGAAAAAGGGTGGGAAAGACGAGGAAGAAAAATTGTTGAAGAAGTTTTTAGCTAGATGCCAGAAAGCTTGGGAAAAGCTAGAGTTGGATAGTTCAGTGCATTTTTTATTAACTCCTTCAAACATATTATGTTCCAGTAAGTCCACGGAGGCGGGAGCCCGGTATCATTGCCACTGCACCACACAACTGTCAAAACCACACTGCTGACAGTTAGAATTGTCGGAGAAACCTGGGGTTGCCACCAACCAACAGATTTGCATCTAACTTACCGGACTTACTGAGCTCCATATGACGCTAGGGCCTCATATAACTTATTCTAGAATGATGAAGATAAGTCCATATGACGCGGTAGTGTCATATGAGTTTTTGGTTCACCCTGTCATATGACGCGGTAGCGTCATATGAGTCTGAAAGAGTTAATGAAAGGGTGCTTGACAAGTCGAAGAACAGATTTGGTTTGATTCCGAGCAGAAACATAAGAAGAATAAGATTCTTGAGTTTTAAGGCATCGGTACCGTTTAAATTCTACCTCCTTGTTGCGGACAGCAGTAGAACAAGCGTGAGTAAACCAATATTTTTTTGCATTAGACTGAGAGAAAGCAAATGGAATGTATGCTTCCATGCCCGAGAGGATTACCGCGGTAATGCGTTCAGCACTCTCCGAGGGTTCCCGGCCACGGAAGCAAAAGTCATTCCATAGGAAATCAAAGAAGTACTGCCAAAGAGCCTCAAGCGTTGCCAGCTGGTAGGATCGGCTTGCTGTAATGGAGAGATAAGACAGGTGACAGATATTAATTTATGGTCGGAGGAGCCCAAAGGAGAGAAAAGATATATAGTATAAGCAGAAGAGTTAGAGGT
Organism: Paralithodes platypus; assembly: GCA_032716605.1. NCBI lineage: Eukaryota > Metazoa > Arthropoda > Malacostraca > Decapoda > Lithodidae > Paralithodes > Paralithodes platypus. The sequence continues at coordinate 13,475,758 of CM064508.1, forward strand.
TAGAAATAAGACAAGAATGTTGGTAAAGTCTACAAGGTGCGTTTTATAAACATTGAACTAAGTTAAAAGTTAAGTTATATATACTGTATATACTGTATAATTATATACATATATATATCAGAGTTCGGTCAGTTAAGTTAATTAAGTTAACTTTTTGTCGATTAACCGATTAAGTTATTTATCTTTAACCCACAGAACCCCAGCGACGACGAAACCATGCGTCCTGGCCGGTCCGGTCCAAATTACTCCGGTCCTATGGCACCTAGAGGGCTCAGATTTGTATGGGAACTGTGTAAGTATCCCAAGCAACCTTGACGATGGTTGAAAACTCTCAAAGTCCAACCGCGTGCGCGTGAGCACGCAAAAACCGGTATTTTGTGTGTATTTGACTTCAATTTTTTACTCTTGTAAAATCGACTTTCGGGGGCTCCGTAGGACCATTTTTTGAGCTTTTTGATTGTTTTTTTGTGGGTTTTCCTTCATTCCTAACCCATTCGCTATTGTTTCTGGAAAAAAAAAAATTCAAAACAGCCGGTCCCTGGTGGTACATTTATTATAAACTAGCTGGTCCTCAGCGGGTTAACTTAACTACTAATTAATTTTGAGAAATTGGTTAACTTAACTTAACTTAATCGAAATTTCTCAAAATTAATTGATCAATTCTATTAAATTTTGATTAATTATCAATTAACTTTCCTTTGTTCTAGAAATGGAAATCGCATTTCAGACCACGTGGTAACCCTGCCACTTGTATGGTCTTTATATAGTGACCTCTCTCTCTCCCAACCTCAAATATCAGTAGCCTAATTGCGTTTTCATTGCTGTATGTCAATAGTGGGTGTGTATTTTTCTCCTTAGCTCAGCTAAAATGAGAGAGAGAGAGAGAGAGAGAGAGAGAGAGAGAGAAACCGGTCGATAACGATAAATGTAATATATTAACACCTAACTGGCAGTACCCGTCATATGACGGGCTAGAGATAAATGGACAATGAAGCGGTACCTGTCATATGATGGGCGGAATTCTGAGCACATTAGGGGCTCTGAGAGAGAGTATGTGCGTTGGGAGGATGATAGGCGGGCTCTGACCGTTCGGCACGACCACTGTGCCTATACTGAGACCGCCGCTGCAACATCCCACACACTCGGCCTCGCGAGACCAGGAAAAACATAGGGAAATTACCTAATTTTAGGGGTTTTCATCTTCGGTTGCTCGATCACTACAGGATAACCCGTGGTCGTACAAGGATGATTCAGGTGTCATTGGAAAACTCTATTATCGCCCTTTCACGGATACATACTTGTATTACACTCTGGCTCTTCTTTATGCATGAAAAAGAGCATGGAATGAAGCTTGTTTAGGGTAAATATGCCCGCTTGGTAAGTAGTAGATGTTACAAACGGCCCCGTTTTTGAGAGTTAAGTACAATGAAGTATTTTATAATATATCTGCTTTTAAAATGCAAATAAAGTTAATAAAGTATTCAAAAGGATTAATACACTTTAGATGGGGAACGAAGATAATACATTTTTCAAGTATCTATTGGCTATGTAATCGTATGTTTCATCGTAATATACAGGTATCATGCAATTATTGCCAGTAACAATCGACTAAGTAACATAATAACACATGGATGAAATTAAATGTTAATGCAACAGATACAATCATTATGTAGCTATAGGTACTAGTCTATATCTAACAGCTGTAATAGATTGATGATTGGGTTGTAAGAGTGAGAGAGAGAGAGAGAGAGAGAGAGAGAGAGAGAGAGAACAGAAAAGAAGGAGAGAGAGAGAGAGGGGGGGGGGGGGTCCTACTGTTTTAGCGAGATGGAAAACAAAATTGGGAGGATGAAATTTAAACATTTAGGTTTTGAACCAGTGTAATATTTGAGGCTTAGTATGTAAAACAAAAAAAACACACACACACTCGCACACACACACTCACGTACACTGGCAGTAATGCGCACACATACATTGCTATTACTACTCACATTACACACACACACACACACATACACATACAAGTCTTCAAATACCCCTAGACAAAATTAATAAGAATAACGTAGCCTAACTTAATTATTTTGGTCGTGTTTGTCCTGTCTGTCCGACTCTGCAAAGAAACTCAAAGATACAGCACACACACGTTGGGTGAACCCCTGATGCTTTCATCTAACTCCTCCTCCAGCTATCTTCCTCACCTCTTATTACTTCCTCTGTCCCCTTTCATGCTTCGAGGCATTAATTAAAGTCATAAAAATCAATTATTGTTTGTCTCAACGCCCCTATATTCATGTCATGTCGTTCAACTTGCATATATTTGTACATACAGGAATAGACGAAGGACAACAAACTAAATAAATCATTTAAGACAAATCCATGACATGATTCGTTCATGAGAAATATTATGTTTACTTAACCTTGCCGATGTCCTGCTAGTTCAGTGTGTACTCTAGCTTTAACTAACATCAGATAACCTATTTTAACAAAACCTATTATGTAAATTTTGATTTTTGTAAACTAACCTATGTGAACCTAACATATCCTAAGCTACCTTAACCTTGTCTAAATAACATAACATAATCTAATATATCCTATATTATACAAACCTAAGTTAATAAAGATATTGCATGAAAATTATGAACATATTGATTATGTACATGCTATTATTGACGAAGAATCTTGAGAGTAATGAACAATAGACCGCGCCAAATATCTGTAAACATATAATAATGCGGTGTAATGGTTTGAGGTATGTTTTAGGAAAATGTTACCCCACGGAGAGTAATTCAAGATATTTTATCTTAACTCAAGATATTTGGGTGTAGTTGTCACCGTTGCGTCAATTCATAAGGACTCCTTTTGAGCTTCACCGACATTTTCTCCTGGATTAAAGGCGGTGTCACACGAGCGATTTTTCCGCCAATATGTACGGGCAATTGTAGTCTGGCAGCTTCAAAACTTAAGTTCCGTAAGAATTAAACTACCTAACATAATCTACCTTCGATTTAGTTCCCGATTCCAATGCAATAGAGCCTTATAATAGTACGAGAACAAAATTGCTCATCGAAAATTGCCAGAAAAAGCGCTCGTGTGACACTGGCTTAACTCAGGTCAACAAGGACTGTACTGGAAGAATGCAGTTGCCAAATACAAACCTCTTGATCCAGTTGCCATGTATTCTTAAGTATGCCAGCATTATCTTCACCAGTGGAACTACTATTTTCAGTTACTGGCAAGATATTTCCACCTGAGCGAAACAGGCTAAGTTTGAAATTATAATTTTCTGCACATTGAATGAGTAAGCTTAATTACTATGACTAATGTAAATATAGTCTTGGGGATACCTGAATCTGTCTCATACAGGTATCTTAGTTGTTAGTCGGGTTGACAAATAAATTAGCTGTACATAAATAAATATTGTGTTGATAACTATTATATTGTACCTGCTTACTTAAGCTGAAGAAATCGACCGAGAGTGCCTGGAATATCATAAATATAATTGTTGTATTAAAGAACAGGTAAGACTTAGTCTTTGACTACAGTGCATCAATTCCTTCCTGAGTCGAGTAATATGGTTTACAATTTGAGAAAATATAATACGAAAGTATGCTAAATTGGTTAAACAAATTACTGTGAGAGTCTTTTTCCTGAGCGTAATATAATTTGTTTGTCTAACTGAGTAGAAGAACGCAATGTATAATCATATGGAAGGATTTACTTGAGTGTTTAACTTCTTTATAAAAGGAGTCATTCCTAACCATACTAAAACTGCATAATGTTATCCAGAATATATTTATAAGGACATAATGTTCATCTATCTATCTACTTATCTATTGCCTGACGCCGTGATCCCCGAAGGTGTGAAGAGGTTAACATGAAAACATATATTTTATTAGACTGCCATCTTAATACAAGAGGAAAATCCCCATCAAATATAATTATCCTGACTAATTGCAGTACAATCGGTAATATATAATAAACAGATGATACATGAACAAAATTATTAAAGTTAAATGATTAACTTAAACGATTAAGCTTCAAAATTAACCTAACTATTTGATTTTACTAAATGTGTTAACTTAACTTAACTTAGTTGATGACAATTTAAAACTAACTTAACTTAACTAGTTAATTTGTTCAGTTAATTGACCCAGCTTTGACATATACAATATATATATATATATATATATATATATATATACTGTATATATGTACAGTGTATATATATACAGTATATATATACTGTATATATATATATATATATATATATATATATATATATATATATATATATATATATATATATTGTTATGTAATCCAGTATTAATTAATATTGATTATAAAAGCCAGATTAGGATAATATTTTTTGTTTTCCCCTTGTGTGCTTGCTTCTCGCAAGTTCCAGACCTGTCGGGCTCTTGCCTGTCTCCCCCAGCCGTGCGTCATTGCATTCAGGAGAGCAGTAGAAAATTCTAGTATTTCTGGTGGGATATACAGTATATATCCCCTGCGTACTTGCAGTCTTTGCTCTTAGACCAGCTCATGACCACGCCTGTTTTCTCTCTCTCTGTATACATAGTGATCATTATAACTTGTGAAGTGCTATATCTCTCCAGGCTACTTTCAAACGATTTTAAGCAACCTGCAAGCTGATTCCTGTGATTTCAGGGTTGAGTATATAAGTGTGTCCCATATTATAGCCTATTATTGATATTGTGCTATATTATAAGTTTAGGCTATCTAGTGATCAGTTAATAATTAATTGCCATTGATTAATTAATTGCCACAGGGTTGTGTAATGTCACCATGGCTGTCTAATATGTTTATGGATGGTGTGGTGAGGGAGGTGAAAAGGAGAACTATGGGAAGAGGATTGGGTTTAGTAGGGAAGAATGGTAGAGATTGGGAGTTGAATCAGTTGCTGTTCGCTGATGACACAGCATTGGTGGCGGATTCTAATGAGAAACTGCAGCGGGTAGTCAAAGAGTTTGGTGTGGTTTGTGGAAGGAGGAAACTGAAGGTAAACGTCAATAAAAGTAAAGTAATGGTGTGTAATAGGGGAGAGCATAGGGTGAATCTAGATGTGAGGCTGGATGGGGAAATATTGGAACAAGTAGAGTGTTTTAAATATCTAGGAGGAACGATAAGCAGGAGTGGAGGTATGGAAGTGGAGGTAAAACAGAGAGTGTGTGAAGGAAGGAAGGTTTTCGGAGCAATGGGAAGTATGTGGAAGACGAGAAATCTCGGAGTGAAAGTAAAAAGTGCACTGTATCAAGGAATTGTTGTGCCAACAGTGATGTATGGGGCTGAGACATGGGCTCTGAAGAAAAAGGAGAAAAGAGGGCTGGATGTGATGGAGATGAGCTGCTTGAGGAGTATGTGTGGAGTTACTCGTAGAGACAGATTGAGGAATAAAGAGATACGTAGGAGAGTGGGGCAGCAGGAACATTTGTCAGCCAGAGTGGACAGAAGGGTGCTGAGCTGGTATGGTCATGTTGAACGAATGGGAGATGAAAGGCTTACAAAGAGAATATGTGAGTCAGGTACAAGGGGAAATAGAAGGGCAGGAAGACCCCCATTGAGATGGAGAGACTGTGTAAGAAAGGCTTTGGATGATAGAGGCATGACTATAGATCAGGCAGGGGAAGTGGTGGTGGACAGGAGTGAATGGAGAATGCTTGTGAATAGTTGAGTGAACACGTGGTCATTTGGAGTAAGGGGTCGGGCGCAAGTTGGACTAGATAATAGTCCATCAGGCCCTGGCCCGGGGAGACGATTAATATGAAGGGTGCGCCTGGAAGTGTGGTGGGAGGGCTTGTGGCTTTGGCTCCGCTGCATGTCTGCCTGCCGAGATCGGAACCTCTCCGGGTGGTCGGGGGCCGGGGGGAGTGCTGGAGCGACCTTGGTGACCCTGGTCTCTGGGTCTTCTCCTGGGTGACCTGGATGTGTGTGAGTTTGTGCTTTTTATCTGTGTTTATTTGTTGTTTTATGTTGTTTTTGTTTTCCCTGTTCTTGCTCTGTCTTGAGTCGGCTACTCCCAAAATGGGGATTGGGCCTGAGCATATAGATAAATAGATAGAGTTTTCTGTAAATTCATATTATTTGGTTATTTCCTTTTGATTGCATTTGTTAATGTTATAAATGTAAAGAATTAATTAATTTGTGATTAGTTTCCAAGTTTGTGATTTTGATCAGATTCATTTAGTTACCCCTTATTGTATTGCTTGTATTATTATTGTATTTTTAGAAAGAATATTTTCTCAAGTTATACTTTAGTGTTTATGTCACATTTAAATAATTGTATTAATTACTTGTATTGCTTTTATTAATATTGTGTGCATTTCCTTAAGTTATTAAACAGATATCAACCATTTCTTGTGATCTTGAGAAAATATTAATTCTTACGTGATATAATTATTTTTACATTGCATTGCTTCAGTAAAGTTATATAGTTATTTATTTTGTTCACTTGTATATTTTTTGATAATTATCTTAGTGCATTATATATTCTTATTTCTCGTCCTGAAGAGACTATTTTTATTTGTTACATCATAATACTTATTTTAATTAAAGTAAGAATGTTTATGATAGTTTTCCTCGAACCTGGATATTTGGAAGAGGATTTTGTCATTAGTTTTGAATTTCATGTTTGGCCTATTGTTTGTGTCATTTCACCTCGCTTATAATCTTAACATTGGCGACCTTGGCTCAGGATCTTCTGGATTTGTTTAAGAATATATTAACTTACTTGCTTGTGATTGTATATTTAAATGTTCATGATGTCTTCTACTATTTCTACCTTTGAGGAAGCTAAAGATTTTGTAGAGAGTGTTAAGACAGTTGTTGAGGTAGAAAGTAGGAATACAAATGAACTCAAAGTCCTTGCACAATACCTGCAGCTTGCTCCTCCTTCAAGTGCTCATAAATATCAAATTGTTGACATGATTAATATAAAACTATTTAATCTAACTCCTCAAGTTGACATGGATAAACAAATTGAACTTGCAAAGATTCAAGCACAGGTTCGTATCCAGGAAGCACAGGCTCAACAGGCACAAGCACTGGCACAGGCTGAGGATCACACTAAACTTGAAATTGCTAAGCTAGACCATGAGTACCGTATGAAACACGGGGTAAATAGGTCATCTAATCCTGATAATTTTGATGTGGCCAAAAATGTTAGACTTGTCCCTGTCTTTAATGAATCTGATGTAAGTAAATACTTTAAATTGTTTGAGAAGGCAGCTAATGGTTTCAAATGGCCCAGGCAGTATTGGCCAATACTCCTTCAGAGTGTACTCACTGGTAAAGCTCAAGTTACTTATACATCTTTGTCTCAGGATCAGTCTGATGATTATGATGTAGTTAACCCTCTCACGTTCTTGACGCAATTTTGAGCCTATTAGGGATACTTTAAAGCCTTTGTTACCATCAGGGGTATTTAGAAACCTTTAGTTTAGTTACTTCAACCTCTGCAGTTGTCTTTGAGTTACCTGTGGGCAGAAAACTAATTTTGGAGAGGTAATTATAAGAGTGAGATAACTATTTATTATTGCTAATCTGGCAACATCTGCGTCATAAAAACGTGAAAGGGTTAAGAGCCTGATTCTTAAGGCCTATGAGCTTGCTCCTGAAGCCTACAGAGCTAAATTTAGGACCACTTACAAGCAGGATAAACAATCTCATGTGGAGTATGCCAAAATTAAAGAAGATTTGTTGGATCAATGGTTAAACTCTAAGAATGTAAATGCTGACTTTGATAAATTTAAGCAGATTATCTTATTGGAGGACTTCAAAAGATGTGTCAGGAAGGAACTCAGTTTATATATTGATGAGAAAAAGGTAGACACTGTTTCTGATGTTGCAATTTTAGCTGATGAGTATGTTCTCACTCACAAACAATGTGCAGGTAATCAAATAAAGAGATATGAGAGTAAATATGAAGCCTCTTCTCAGAGTACAGGTGTAAAGAAGGAGAGTAAAGATAATGTTTCTCAGGAAGGAAATGCTAGTTCCACTTCTAACTTTTCTAAGAAGAAATGTAATTATTGTGGTAGACTAGGTCATGTTGCTGAGAAATGTTTCAAGAAATAGCGTGATGCTAATAATAAACCTGCACATGTTCACGCAGTTGGTCTGGTGTCCACTCTTGAGAGTTCCCAATGTCTTATAAATGACTGTTTCACCTGCTTTGAGTGCTTTGGAGAGTAACATATGCTCTATTAATAAAGCTCCTCTTTTGAGCAGTAATTCTGTTGTACCTGCTTTTAGTGCTTTGAAGGGTAATGTAAGCTCTACTGATTTAGCTCCTCTTTTGAGCAGTGATGTGGGTGACACTCTCAAGAGTTCCTATGCAAACTTTCTGTCTGATGGTTTTGTCAGTTCACTTAATGGCAGTGACAGGAAATCTGTTAAAATTTTACGAGACACAGGTGCTTGCCAATCCCTACTAGTGACTAGTGTTTTAGGCTCTAATAATTCCTCTGGTGAAACTGTGATGTTGCAGGGTTTAGGGAGTAATTATTTTTCTGTCCCTCTGTGCAGAGTGAATCTTGAGTCTGATTTTGTTCAAGGTCCAGTTATGGTAGGATTGGTTGAGACACTTCCTATGTCTGGTGTGACTTTTCTCCTTGGCAACGTCATTGCTGGGGTCGGGTTTGTCCAGCTCCTCGGTTGTCTAGAGAGCCGGTGGTTGGAGTCGAGGACGGCCCCTCTGATGTGTTTCCTGCATGTGCTGTCACTAGCGCAAAAGCTAAAGTTACTTGTGATTTAGAGGGTGATGAAGATGATGATGTTCTCTTGGCTGATACTTTTCTTGCTAATTTAAACCATTCAGAGGATGAAGCAGTTTCCCGCAGTGTGGATAATTTGTTACCTCGTGAGTTGGTAGAGTTGCAGCAGACTGACCCAGAGTTGGAAGGTTTAGCTAGTTCTGCTTGCAGTGAGGAAGAGTCAGCTAGTGCTTCTACTTGTTACTATTTTAAGTCAGGAGTATTAATGAGAAAGTGGAGACCCCCAACGTCATCAGCAGACTGTGAATGGGAGGTTGTGCATCAAATTGTCATCCCTCGAGTTTGTAGGCAGGATATCATTAGGGTGGCTCATGACTCCAGTTTGGCAGGACACATGGGAGTGAGGAAGACTGCAGCCCGTATTCTGAAGCATTTTTACTGGCTCGGTATTTTCAAGGATGTTTCCTGGTATTGCAAATCTTGTCACACCTGTCAAGTAGTGGGGAAGTGTAATCAAAAAGAGAAAGTTGCACCACTCGTTTCCATTCCTCCCTTTGAGATACCATTCACTCGGGTGTTAGTCGATATTGTAGGACCTCTTCCCAAGACTTCTTCAGGGTTTTCCTATTTGCTGACACTTATTGATATGGCTACTCGTTATCCTGAAGCAATTCCTCTCAGAAATATTTCGGCGAAGAATGTAGTGAAAGAAATGCTTGGGTTCTTCACCAGATTTGGATTGCCTAAGGAGGTACAGTCAGATCAAGGGAGCAATTTTATGTCCAATGTTTTTAAGCAGTCTTTGATTGAGTTGGGCATCACACAGATCACGTCTTCTGCATATCATCCTCAAACACAGGGAGCTCTGGAGAGATATCATCAGACACTCAACTCTATGCTGAGGAAGTACTGCTTAGAACACCAGAAAGATTAGGATAAAGGTCTTCCTTTTGTGCTGTTTGCTTCCAGATAGTCACCAAATGAATCACTAGGATTCTCACCTTTTGAACTACTCTTCGGGAATGAAGTTAGAGGTCCTATGAAGTTGTTGAAGGAGTTTTGGCTGTCGGAATCGGATGACATCAACCTACTGGAATATGTGGCGAACTTTAACCCTTATTTAGCGGCGAGCAACATAAGTCGAGTTAAATAAAGCTGGACTATGTGGCGGCGCTCGACATAGGTCGAGTGGCAATTTCAGCACGTAATGTGGCTGAGAGAGAGACAAGTGGTGGCAGGAGACTAGCGAGCGTATGACTGCTCCAGACCACCGCGGCGAACCTACTGACACAAATCTCAGCTCCCTCCTCCCTCTCTCACTCGCTACATACTCAATTATGTACTGAAAGTACCGAATTACCTGCTTTTTGCACTCGCGTTGCACGGTTATTGCAAGAAAACTATCCATCATACAAGGATCGTTATGGTGTCATTCGAAAGCTCTGTTTATGCCCTTTCAGGGATAGGTACTTGTTTTACGTTCTGGGTCTTATTTAGGCATGAAAATGATCACGTAAACAGCCCTATTTTGGCTAAAAACACCCCGCTGTGCGGTACACATAAATAAACCGCATAGGCCGCTCGTAAGGTGTTAAGGAGCGGTTATCAATAGCGTTCCAGCTAGCTCGAGAGCATTTGGGAACTGCTCAGGAGAAGATGAAAACATGGTATGACAAAAACTCAAGAGTACGCGTTTCAGCCAGGTGATCAGGTCCTAGTTCTGCTGCCAATCCACGGGCAACCTCTTCAAGCCAAGTTTAGTGGACCGTACACGGTGGAGAAGAAAGCCAGTGTTGTGAACTACGTTATTGCCACGCCAGATCGTAGGAAGAGCAAACAACTTTGTCACGTCAACATGCTAAAATTGTACCACAGGAGAGACCCTGGTAAACCCGTCTGCACTGTAGCTGTTCCTCAAGACCCCGAAAGTGAGGCACTGCCATGCAGTATGAACTTGAGTGATAGCCTGGGGCAGAATGTTGCAATCATGAGTGATCTGGAGACAAAGTTATCTCATCTAACCCTTGAGGAGAGGCAGGAATTCACGGCTCTACTCCAGAAATACAATCAAGTGTTCCGGGATACTCCAGGAAGGACAACCGTGTTGATGCATGACGTACATCGGCGACATCTTCGCCGAGTATAATTTGTCATCTGTTTGAAACGGTCAAAATCGTGAACGTCGCACGTATTCTTGCGAATTTGACAAAACTAAGTCATCGGCGACGAAAATCGTGAGTTGTCTCACCAGAGGGAAAGGGGCATTAATAGGCCTCCTGTTCTCCATTTCACGGTGCTACCAGACGTAGGATACCTTTCGTAATATTAACTCAGTTGGGTAATATTATTTACGTTGCATCCCTTGCATTATTCGACAGATATTTTCACAGCAATTGTTCCGAGGAACTTGCTTCAATTGTGCCGCCTCTCCACATCTTTCCCTGTAGAACTAGGGCAGCTGAGAGCGCCCATGTATTTACACTTTCTCCTCCACAATGCAGAACTTCTGCTTATCAAAATTCATTTATCCCTAGAACTACTACTCTTTGGAATTCACTTCCCTCGAATTGCTTTCCACAAACTTACAATCTACAAATGTTTAAATCCAGTTGTTACAAACATTTTATGAATGGAGGATGCCTTTAGGCACATGGACCTTTTTGTTTTATCTGTGTTTTTCCTTCCTCCGTTCATTGTCTCTTAAAAAAAAAGAAAAAAAAAAACGTGGGGATTCATTTGATGATTATGTTATCATATTATTGGATGATTTGGTGAGTTCAAAGATTATGAGAATACATAGGATATTCCAGAATATGGGTAGTAGGATATGTTTAGCCTTTACGGGGTTATAAATAGACCGACATGAGTTTTTAAAGGTAGTTCAGGACCCACCGCCACCTTCAACCTGTCCTGACTCGACCATTGTAAGAGTTATTTTGTATTTTCTTATGGATAGTATTCAGTTAATTGTATATGATAATTTCATTTAAATAAATTATAATTTTACGTAATGTTTTGCAGCTACCACATACACCTAATATTATTTGCTTACTTATATATTGATAGTATTAATATTCATAGTGCAATAATCTAAGCACTTTAGCTACTTCCAAAATAAGGAAAGTCAACTGCATTGCTTTAGCTACCAAGTATAAGGTACCATATAAAACTAGTAATACCAAAAGTAGAGATTAGAAAGTTTGTCATTAATAAACTAGTAAAGGATTACGTTTTGTCTGAGGCTGCCTATCAGTTGTGTGTGGGGGAAAGGGGTACTGATGCATGGATGAGAGTTAAACTGTTAGAACTAGAACATGCACAGATTGGAGCAAAAGCAAAGATATAATGAGCAAAGAAAACGTTAGACAATATGTGAGTTGGAACAAATACAAAGAGATCTTGAGGAAAAAGAATGTGAGAGAGCACATGAAAAGCGAGTGTTAAAGTTGCAACAATAAGGTAAACAAAGGGAGAGTGATTATTTTGTGAATAAACCATTTTCTGATAGGGGGCATAGCTTAAAATGTGTACCTAGTTTCGATAAGACTGACCCGGAGCAATTCTTCTTTCTTTTTGAGAAGGCAGCCAATCAACTGTTACGACCGGGGCTACGAATAAAACAATGGCACTTAATGATTGGACTAGTAATAGGGCACTATGCAACAACGGTACGCTAGATCCAAACCCCTAAACTTATATGCCGGCTAACAAAAACACCTATACCCTCCAAAGTTAATCTGCGATAACGGGGTATCCTTAACTGGGCATAAATGTACTCTACTTCAGGCTAACCCACACTGGCATAACCTGATAACAAATAAGATGCACGTTACGTTAAAATGCATAAAAGGGAAGCTATGGAAAGATCAATTAAATCACTGCAAGATTTAATACAATAAAAAGATGCTTCATACAGTTACTCTAAACAACAATAAACTCTTCACTCCTATCTGAAAGAAAGTGAAGTCTAGTCCTACAGCATAGACCTGGAAACTTCTGAAGAAAGTCTGATGCTCATAAGATGCTCGTATCTTAAATTATGTAAAGGCAGGAGGCAGGACACCATACGTGTAGACTGCATACACTAAAAGATAGGACATATAATGTTAACTGACACGGGAATACTATAAATGCGCAACAGCAGTAATGCTTGACACTAAAAGAAATACTTCCTCATCAACGAAACAGTCTGCTATGGTTGTGCAACTCAACAACAACCTAGACTAATAAATGCCGTGAATAATAATGCATACATATCATAAAGAGCTCATGTCCTAACTAGTGTCTGCTAGGTGAATAAAGTCTAGCTGGGATATCAAGGTTAGGAAACTGTGGCTGAGCAAGACTGGCTCATAGCCTAGCGTTGTCCTTAAGGCGGTATGATTAAAGTTACGTTAAGGACGGGGATGCTCTCTTGGTAGATCCAGATCTCAAGTATCTGGTTCTACCCTGGCGATCCCTCGAAAGTCAAGCAAAGAGACAGCACTGTGTGACAAGGTAGTAGGCTAATACCCTCTTACCACACGATGCTGCACTCGCAAAAGGCACAACCAAATAGACAACCTAGGCTACCACAGAAACCTTCGAAGTCGTGTAGGTATAAGCGAACCGTACACACATCGCTGATAACGACAACAGAAGCCTTATCCCAGTATATAACCCAGCAGAGCACTAAATCAATAATGGAGACATGCACCGAGTTCTTAACCTCTACTAACTAAGAACCTTCAAACCTATTCTAAGTACATGTAAATATCTCAGAAAGCGACGCACATAATACGATGGGCCGATATTAAATTGTGTGCAGAACCCAAAGGGAGTGTTGTGATGTTAAAAGATAAGAGGAATGAAAGAGAAGAAGTTGAGGAAGAGAGACGGTATCAGAATGGTGGAGATGTGGGGGACAGTGATAAAGGATGTTAGTCATGTGCATCCCTAGCCTGCTCTAAAGAACGAAACTTCTTCGGACCCCCAGGATCACACAAAGGCGCGGTGGTTCGGACAATCACGGGCCGATATGTCACAAGGCAGCAGGCCCCCAGAAGGCGCCAGGAACCACCAGCCAATCAAAACCGAGAGGCCACGCGGGCGGGAAACTCCTCCGGGAGCGAGGAAGGAGGAGGAAAGCAACACTCACTACCCCCACGCTGCTCGCTCGCTCTCTCTCTCAACTCTACACAACAATGCATCTTACACTCAACTCCTGATACAAAATACTTCCCGTTGTCACAGACAAAAATAAAGACCACCACTGGACTGTCTGTAACAACACGAGCAAAATGAAAGAGAGAACAACATTCTCTGATAACTGTAGACCATTTCACTGCCCTGGTGAGCGCTAGTGGCTAACGGGAGGCGATTCTGCCAACGCTGGTAGGCATCACACCCCGCCCAAGATATGGGACGCTCAACATTAGGCGAGCACCATATCTGACAAGGCAGAACGCAGACAAGACCCGCCACAACCAGCCACTCCGCCAGAAATGAAATGCAAAGCTCAATCATAAATAAAAAACATTTTAGCATAAATATAATCTTATAACCCCTCCCAAACATAATAGTATAATTTTAGCCTGTTATGTTCCCAGAGCGAGCTTCACAGAGCCCAGCCTACTAAGTGAAAGACAGGTTCAACTTAAGGACTTTAGCTATAACATTGGCAACTTACAATTAACTATCAAAAGAAAGAGTGTTTATGTGAGTTTTTTTATTAATTTTAATGTTGTTTTTGACGGCTGCTCTACAGGGCAAGCCTGATTTTTCTCCACTTTGAACACACACTGAGTGAACGGCAAGGGTTCTTCTGCAAACAAACCCTCCCGTGACAAACAATCAGCCAAAACATTATCAGTGCCCTTAGCATGCCACACATCCAACTTGTGTTCCGGCAGCAAAACAACACCCGACACTGATAAACTGCCCAGTTCATCACAAGACTGGCTCTTTTCTTCGCTCTTCCCGGCAACGGGACCTGCCAATAACCTTTCACTAGTTCTACCTTCGTGACGAGCGAGGCAGCCCCGATGCGGTCTATGGTATCGTCAACTCTAGGTAATGGATAGGCGTCTGTCAGGGATAATGCTTCCACACTCTTGCAATCACCATACACACGTATCTTGCCACTCAACTCAGGTTGCAAACTCACTGGCAACGACCACTCACGATATCCCTTATCCCTCAGACCCTTGGGTAATGGATAGGTGTCTGTCAGGGATAATGCTTCCACACTCTTGCAATCACCATACACACGGATCTTGCCACTCAACTCCGGCTGCAAACTCACTGGCAACGACCACTCACGATATCCTTTATCCCTCAGACCCTTTTTCCACATGTCGTCTAGCTCTGTTTTCACGACACTGTTGAGCAGGATTTATACGGTAGGGAATTAAACTGAGCCTTGCACTGTCTCCAGCCTCCATGTCGAATTCTACCCCGTACATCAGGCCTGGAGAAGCAACAAACATGCGGATGCACTGCCACAGCCTAGTAAACAACTTATCTCGCAGAACAACATGCCTAGTACCCTCCCACAACCCAGCCGAGACCGCAGCTTCTAACCTGTAGTCTCCCTCCTTCTCCACCTTCGTCCCTAGAACAGCCAGGTCATGAGAGGGACAATCAGTATCACCTGTGCGGTCACTCCCATAGTTCATTATTGCTAAGGCCTCCCCGCCGATACCGTACATGCGCACCCCCGCATTCCTTGCGACTACATCTGCCTACGCAGCATCACCGCTTTTAGCGACATGGCCAGATATAGTCGGTCTATGGTAGGGCTGTTGCATTCGACTAGAGCAGCATTGGGAGGCTATGCGACGACCGGGCACATCCACTCCACAGCCAACCTCACCAATCTGCTCAATGTCCTCCTTCTGACCACCACCCTTGGCAGCCATGGGTCGACCCTGACCTGACAACCATGTCAAAGCCTCGTCGCCCACCTTGAACCACCAAAACAACGAGGCTAACGGTCTACCAACATTCAAGTGACCTGCCCGCGGAACATCTTGCACCGCTGTAGTTGTGAGGCTCGGGTGCTCGGCACGACCAGTGGGGTATGAACCGAGCTGGTGCTGGAGCGCTGCACACTGCTGCTCAGGCAGGTGCTCTAGCGCTTCCACAGCCACCAGACTCGTGTCCCCCGCCCACTGCTCCGCCGAGACATGACAATCCCAACTCTCCTCCACCTGTGCCCTACTGCCCCCCTCTCCTTCTCCTCCTTGGCCGCTGCAGACCAACGCAGGGACAGTAGGCTGCTCAGATGGTTGCCTCACAAACTCCTCCAACAGGTTCACATGACATGTTTCCCCGTCCTCGTGTTTGATAGCCCCGTTCCCACAACTCTCCTCCACCTGGGAACTACTAAGTCGCGGAGTGCCATCACGCCCAACCATGTCACTAGGGGTGACAGGTTTTGGGGCCACTCCGGAGCTCACCTCTGGGTCAAGTATTAAGTCGCTAAGGAGAACCGCTGGAGCAAAACTTGCAAAACTCCCAACTTTAGCTTGCTCCTTCTGACCGTTCCTCCGCTGGTCTAGAGACTGAGGAATAGGCTGTGACACTTTAGATGCATGAGATCGGGTGACAACACACGCCCTCTGCTGTGGTTGACACCTCTCGACCAACTTCTGCCCCTCTCTACTCACGTCGGCCACCTTCTCGGCACCGACTAAGGGTGGAACCTCAGAAGCAGGTACCGCAAAGTCGTTGCCGAGAAGAAGGTCGACGCCCTCTACTGGCAGTTTCTCCACGATTCCGACATCCAACTCTCGTGTCACACCTTCTACCTCCAGCTCCACTCGGACCAACGGGTATGACTTTGTAGCATTGATACCCTGCACCACAACTACCCGTGCCACGTTTATAGGTTTGCCTGTAAAGTCTTTCATCAATGTCAAGGAAGCACCCGTATCACGCAAAAATTCTACTCCATGCTTGCAACCAGCCGAACTCACGCAGCCGCGCCCTCCATGGTCACAAAAAGTATCCCGGACAGGTATCAAGCCTTCCAGACACTCCTTCACTGACTGTGCTCCAGCCTCTGACCGTTTATCCCGGGCAAACGCAGACGACTTCAAAGACACTCCAATGTTGCGAGCCAAAGACACAACTGTTGTAGGTAACTTGCTAGGACAGGATCGTGCAAAATGCCCCTTTTTGTGACAATGAAAACACTCTGACTCCCCCTTGGGCTTCCCTTGAGGTGGAGAAGGGCCCGGACCCTTCTTAAACGGGACGGTATTGGGTTTATGGTCAGACTTAATATCATTTCTCTTGTTGTTATGGTTATATGGTGTATCACTGACTCGGGTGGGGGGGGGGGGGGGGGCGGTGGAGTGTTGCGCCCCTTGTTACCTGCATCGTTCCGTTGTGCAGACCCGCACCCACGAATCAGTGACATTTTCAGGTCAGCCATCTCAGCTGCCTCTTGTAGAGTTTTAGGTTTTTTCTCTTTGAGGTTCAAAGTCAGATCGCCGCCTGTGCACTTAAAGAACTGCTCGAGAAGTATCAACTGTTTCATCTCATCAAACGTCGTTGCCTTCTTCGATCTCAGCCAATTCCCAAAAGCGTCAAACAGTTCCCGGGCATGTTCAAGAAAGGTGCACGCACGACCCTTCGTAACACCCCGGAACTTCAACCTATAAGTCTCTGGTTGTAACTCGTTCGCCCGCAAAACAGCTTCCTTCAATACCTCATAATCGATGCAAGACTCCAAGGGCAACGCATCATATGCTTTGAGTCCTTTGCCAACCAACCTAGAGAAAACAAGGGCTGCCCACTTAACCTCGGGCCATTGGTGCTCCCGGCACTTCTTCTCAAAACGCATAAAAAATTCGGTGACACCCGACTCGTCAAACACAGGGACTAACTTAAGAAGGTGCGATAAAGACTGCTCAAGACCTTGATTCCCAGAACCGAGACGCTGCCCTGTCGACTCCACCCGATACTTCTCAAGTTCTCTGTCTGCACAGTACTTCGTAGCCTCAACCTGAAGCTCAGCCTCACGTATGGCCTTTCTCTCCTCAGCCTCAACCTCTCGCTGCCATTGCTGAATCTTAGCCATCTCAAGCTGGAAGAGCATATCTGCAGTTAATCCTTGAGGAGGAGGAGATGCAACAGTTGGAGACCCACCCAAGTGCAAACCACGCTGCCAGTGACTATCTGCCTGCGGGAACGTACCCGTCTCCGGAGCCCGAGGGGGGGGGGGGGTAAGGAGTTGAGTGGAATGGGGGCTGGGCCGAAGGTGCCCCAGCTCCCGCTCCACCCGAAGCCCTACGCACCCCGCCGAGCACAAAGGCCACCAGGTCACCTCTCGACATGCTGCTAGTGCCCACATGCCCCATGACCGTGGCCAAACACTGGAGACCATACCGATCAATCCCCGACACCCGGTTAGCAGTAATAGGCATCTCCAGAAACTTTCTAGCATCCTCCTCACTAGTTATTACGCTAATGCCTTATAACAGACCCAGCTGCTGCACCTCAGAGTCTGCTTCCCGTACTGTGTCCTCACTGTACATTGATCCGTCGTTCGACATAGTGTCCACCGAAAATTCTCAACGTTTATAAAAAAAAAAAAAGTACCTCAACTCTCATGTAGCACTATTCACTCAAAAATATAAAATGCTCGAAGACAACTCAAGTGCTATACTACGTTGCCAAAAAAAAATCCACGTGTCCAAAATATTCCTCAAAAAACAAATGTCCAACAATCCTGCAATTCTTTCTTAGATACCAGGCAAGGTCATTATTTGTTATTACTGCAATAATCAACAAATGGATCCTGGTTTCTACTAAAATAAGATACTGGACAAGGTCGCCATTTGTTATGACCGGGGCTACGAATAAAACAAGGGCACTTAATGATTGGACTAGTAATAGTCCAATAATATGCAACAACGGTACGCTAGATCCAAACCCCTGAACTTATATGCCGGCTAACAAAAACACCTATACCCTCCAAAGTTAATCTGCGATAACGGGGTATCCTTAACTGGGCATAAATGTACTCTACTTCAGGCTAACCCACATTGGTATAGCCTGACAACAAACAAGATGCAAGTTACGTTAAAATGCATAAAAGGGAAGCGATGGAAAGATCAATTAAATCACTGCAAGATTTAACCCTTATTTAGCGGCTCACCACATAAGTCGAGTTAAATAAAGCTGGACTATGTGGCGGCGCTCGACATAACTCGAGTGGCAATTTCAGCACGTAATGTTGCTGAGAGAGAGAGACAAGTGGTGGCAGGAGAGTAGCGAGCGTATGACTGCTCCAGACCACCGCGGCGAACATACTGACACGAATCCCAGCTCCCTCCTCCCTCTCTCACTCGCTATATAAGGAATTATATCGGGAAAGTGGCTAATTACATGCTTTATGCACTCGCGTTACACGGTTATTGCAAGAAAACTAGCCATCATAAAAGGATCGTTATGGTGTCATTCGAAAGCTCTGTTTATGCCCTTTCAGGGATAGGTACTTGTTTGACGTTCTGGGTCTTATTTAGGCATGAAAATGATCACGTAAACAGCCCTATTTTGGCTAAAAACACCCCGCTGGGCGGTACATATAAATAAACCGCATAGGCCGCTCGTAAGGTGTTAATACAATAAAAAGATGCTTCAATACAGTTACTCTAAACAACAATAAACTCTTCACTCCTATCTGAAAGAAAGTGAAGTCTAGTCCTACAGCATAGACCTGGAAACTTCTGTAGAAAGTCTGATGCTCATAAGATGCTCGTATCTTAAATTGTATAAAGGCAGGAGGCAGGACACCATACGTGTAGACTGAATACACTAAAAGATAGGACATATAATGTTAACTGACACGGGAATACTATAAATGCGCAACGGCAGTAATGCTCGACACTAAAAGAAATACTTCCTCATCAACGAAACAGTCTGCTATGGTTGTGCAACTCAACAACAACCTAGACTAATAAATGCCATGAATAATAATGCATACATATCATAAAGAGCTCATGTCCTAACTAGTGTCTGCTACGTGAATAAAGTCTAGCTGGGATATAAAGGTTAGGAAACTGTGGCTGAGCAAGGCTGGCTCATAGCCTAGCGTTATCCTTAAGGCGGTATGATTAAAGTTACGTTAATGACGGGGATGCTCTCTTTGTAGATCCAGATCTCAAGTATCTGGTTCTACCCTGGTGATCCCTCAAAAGTCAAGCAAAGAGACAGCACTGTGTGACAAGGTAGTAGGCTAATGCCCTCTTACCACACGATGCTGCACTCGCAAAAGGCACAACCAAAAATACAACCTAGGCTACCACAGAAACCGTCGAAGTCGTGTAGGTATAAGCGAACCGTACACACATTGCTGACAACGAACGACAACAGAAGCCTTATCCCAGTCTAGCATTAAATAACCCAGCAGAGCACTAAAGCAATAATGGAGACACGCACCGAGTTCTTAACCTCTACTAACTAAGAACCCTCAAACCTATTCTAAGTACATGTAAATATCTCAGAGAGCGACGCACATAATACGATGGGCCGATATGAAATCGTGTGCAGAACCCAAAGGGAGTGTTGTGACCTTAAAAGATAAGAGGAATGAAAGAGAAGAAGTTGAGGAAGAGAGACAGTATCAGAATGGTGGAGATGTGGGGGACAGTGGTAAAAAGGATGTTAGTCATGTGCGTCCCTAGCCTGCTCTAGAGAACAAAGCTTCTCCGGACCCCCAGGATCACACAAAGGCGCGGTGGTTCGGCCAATCACGGGCCGATACGTCACAAGGCAGCAGGCCCCCAGAAGGCGCCAGGAACCACCAGCCAATCAAAACCGAGAGAAAGGCCACGCGGGCGGGAAACTCCTCCGGGAAGGAGGAAGGAGGAGGAAAGCAACACTCACTACCCCCACGCTGCTCGCTCGCTCTCTCTCTCAACTCTACACAACAATGCATCTTACACTCAACTCATGATACAAAATACTTCCTGTTGTCACAGACGAAAATAAAGACCACCACTGGACTGTCTGTAACAACACGAGCACTATGAAAGAGAGAACAACATTCTCTGATAACTGTAGCCCATTTCACTGCCCTGGCGAGCGCTAGTGGCTAACGGGAGGCGATTCTGCTAACGCTGGTAGGCGTCACACAACTCATGTGGCCTAATGATCAGTTAGCATTTCTGGCCCAAACTGCTTTTGTAGGAAAAGCTAGATAAGTGTACACAAACCTCCGAAGCCTAGACTTAACCTATGAGACATTAAAGACTTCCGTCTTAGCTGTGTTTGATCAGGTTCCCGAAACCCACCGTCAACCTTTCAGGAATCTTAAGAAAGGTGAAAAAACAAAACTATTTAGAGTTTGTAGAAGAAAAAGAGATAACATTTCTGAGTTGGCTAAGAGCTAGTAAAACTACTACATTTGAACAGTTGAACCAGCTACTTATGCTTGAAGATTCCTCCGCAAAGTATCTCTATCATTAAAGATGTACCTGCAGGAAAGAGAAGTGCAAAAAGTGGACAAGGCAGCTACTTTGGCTGAGAATTATAGATTAACCCATGGTGACTCTTATTTCAGGGCAGGACAGAGAGGGCCTGGCACCTATACTGACTCTATACACCACCCTTGCGGTGGTGGTGGTTTTCACTCTCCTGGTGGTAGGTATGGTCCTGGTGTCTCCCAGCCAGTCTCAAGGGTGGTCTCTGGGAGCAATGGAAATGGTAAGCCTGGACCAGGTAAATCCCCTAACCCTTCCATTAAACCTACTGGACCTTTGATCTGTGCCTACTGTAAACAACCTGGACATCACCTCAGAGATTGTCCTAAATTAAAATATAAAAGCCCAACGACAGAAATACGGTGCAGTTTTAGCTACTTCTCCAATTACTAATGTTAATAGTGTACCAGTATCCAAATCTAATCCACCTGTTTTGACTGCCAATTCTGACATTGTTAGCTCTCAAAGCCAGGTTTTCTCTGGTATACCACCTAGTAGCTCTGCTCAGTTTAAACCCTTTCCTTCCACAGGATCAGTGTTTTCTTCTGATTCTTCCACTGACTATCCTATTCATATTCTAAGAGATACTGGAGCTTCTCACAGACTCATGTTAAAGGGTGTGGTGCCCAGTTTGGAGGACTTTCTTGGGCCATAGTGTACTCATTCAGGGAGTTGGTGGAAGTCTTGCTGGTCCTCTGGCAAGGGTAATTCTAAAATCTGAATTTGTTAGTGGGTATTATAATTATTGTTGGGATTCAAGATTCACTTCCTGTAGAAGGAGTAAACGTTTTGATGGGAAATTATATCGCTGGGGGCAAAGTGGTACCAGACCCCATTTTACCTCCCTCCCCTCCTCTTGCAATAATACTGAACAACTTGAGAAGCAGTACCCAAATTTGTTTCTCTTATGTGTAGTGACTATACTTGATTTATTTCCAGCTGATACTCTAGACTCGTATATGTGGCAACTGCGCGGTAGTGTCTCGTGATTGGTTGGAGTGAATGTGTTTCATTTCGTAGGTTGCTTGCGATAACAATTAAAATTACTGTTTCATTGTAATTATTTGACTCATCATATCTACAAAGTATAATAGTGTCTTCTATTCTAAATCTTGTAAATGCCGTTTAACATGATATTCTGCAATACAAACAAGCATTAACCAAAAATGCATCTGTACCCAAGTCAACTGCTGCCCAAACGAACATTGACACTTCAGTACATGAATTCTATTTGAAAATTAAATGACCTTAGACTGTTTAACCACATATAAAAGATAGTATAACATTTAAGTACATGTAATATAAGGCATTTACTACATTTAAAGTAGCCTATATGTTCAGGGAAATTAGTAAATGTGGTGGTTGGGGAGGGAGAGGGAGAGGCGGGAAGCTTAAATCTGTTAACCAGACTCTGTTATCAAGCTTTTCCTACATGTAAATATTTTCATGGGCATACACATTTGAATGTAGCCAATAATATTTTGTGTATTTAACTTGTACGAAAATTGGGAAGCCTACAGTTGTGAAGATATTCTCCTGTTGCCTACCCAGGACCGTACCCTAAACAACTCCGCCTCACCAAGCCTATAAACCACTTGTGAGTTTCAGGCTTCCCAATTTTCGTCAAGTAAAATACACACAATATTATTGGCTACATTACAATGTGTATGCCAATGAATATATTTACATGAAGGAAAAGCTTGGTAGCAGAGTCTGGTTAACAGATTTAAACTTCCCGCCTCTCCCTCTCCAACCACCACTTTACTAAATTCCCTGAACATATAGGCTACTTTAAATGTAGTACATGCCTTATATTACATGTACTTAAGTGGAATACTATTTTTCATATGTGGTTAAACAGTCTAATGTCATTTAATTTTCAAATATAATTCATGTCAATGTTCATTTGGGCAGCAGTTGACTTGGGTACAGATCAGGGGTCTATGGTACAGATGCATTTTTGGTTAATGCTCGTTTGTATTGCAGAATATCAATGCTAAACGGCATTAACTAGATTTAGAATAGAAGACACTATTATACTTTGTAGATATGATGAGTCAAATAATTACAATGAAACAGTAATTCTAATTGTTATCACAATCAACCTACGAAATGAAAGACATTCACTCCAACCAATCACAAGACACTACCGCGCAGTTGCCACATCTACGATTCTAGAGTATCAGCTGGAAATAAATCAAGTATAGGAGTAGGGCAGGTAACCAAAGTAACAAACCAAAGATTAATCCTGATGTTGACTTGGGCACATTTTCACTATTTGCTGATGATAGGAATCTAGAGATGAGGAAGATTCCCATTGACTCCGAAAAACTGAAGGAGGCTCAGAAGCAGGACCCTGAACTGTCATTATATTTTGATAAGGCTGTGGAAGAGTCAGACATAGGGAATGATCCTCAGTACTTTTACTGTACATCTCCAATGGTATATATATATATATTTTTTTTTTCTATGTGAGTGAGGGAGGCAAAAGACAGAACTCCCTATAGCGAGTGCCTCCCCCAAAGTTGAAAGAGTGACAGGGCCTAAATCAAGGGATATATATATATATATCTATCTATTGCCCGACGCCATGATCCCCGAAGGTGTGGCCACGAACGAACCGCCCCCAAGCACCTCTGTCCCCAGTCAGTCGACGCCCCTCCTCCCACCAGGCACCCCTTCATTCATATACTTCCTCACTCCATCCTTCCACCTCTCCTTCGGTCTACCTCTCCCGCTCTGTTCTTCCACCTCGCTGTATATATATATATATATATATATATATATATATACAGCACAGTATATTGTTACGACCTGGCACTCGGGTACACAAGGGCTCTCAATCAGGACTCGAATACGGCTCGCTGCCACACCGGAAACACACGATCCCAACCCCTGAGTACTGCCAGCCGAACAAAAAACACCAATACCCTCCAGAGTTCAATCTGCTATAACGGGGTATACAAGAACTCGGTACTAGTGTTCAACAACAGACTAATAAAGAGACAGGAATTATCTAGTCAGGTCAACAATCAAACAAAGAAGTAAGAAACAACAACACCAAAGAATAGTGTTGGCCGAAGCCGAAGTAATCCACCCTTGACTAAGAACTTAAGAAGTCCTCCACCCTCTACTTCGGATCGGCACTATTACGTTACATTAATTAATAGTCCTTAAGCATCGAGCAAGGAATCTTCTGCAAAATGTTAGATGCTTCTCGGATGCTCGTAAGAAGTATGTATCGGATTTTGAACAGTAATTCAATAAGCAAAAACACTGGTAATTAAATACTATTAAAGGTTTAAATTGGCATAAGAATAATTAAAAGAATATGCAATAGTAAATGGCAAACATTAAAAAGAAGTACTCCGCAAATGCAACGGCAATAGCCTACTCGGATTGTGCTCGTGGGCCACTAATCACTAAAGTAGCCAAACTTGGAACACATGAAATCAATAGTGCATAAACAATATTATCATACATAAGGAAAGCTTCAATACTATTCTGTATCTACTAATCGAGTAAAGTCTAGCTGGGGTACTGTGGGCAAAAGGTAGCAGTGAGTGAGCAAAAACGGCTCGTAGCCTAGCGAAGTCCTCACAACTGTTTAAAGTATTACGTTAAAACTAACAAGTGCACTTTGAGAAATCCAGATCCCTTGTATCTGGTTTTCTCCCGGCTCCTTGACAAAGTAAAAACAAACTGTTAATAAAATACAGGGTGGTTAGGCTCTTGCCCTCATGCACTGTAAATTATTAACTCAACAAAGTCAGCCGCGAAGACAACCTAGGCTTCACTGAACCGAAACGAGTATGCAGGTTTATCGCTTAACCACTGCATCAAACAACAACTCGTAACACAGAAAAGCCTTACACCAGTCTAGCATTACCTAGACTAGCAGAAAACAGGAATAATAATAATAACACACAGGGAAATGCATATACAAGTGCAACAAACATAAATCAATCCTATTCTAAGTCAACCATTCCAAAATAGGCTATCTAATAGGCAAGTATCTAGTGAGAACTCAAGCGATAATACGTTGGCTGACTAGCTCTGCACCAACGGGACCATGGAATTTAAAAAAGGCAGGGAAAAGAGGAGATAAGAATGTAAGGTAGTAGAGAAATTTCACATCAGTCAGAAGAATATATATATAGTTAGCAAGGGAAATGAGAAGTCGCTCTGCCTAATGAGTTCTGACGAAAAAATGGCTAGACTTCCCTTTTTATACCCGGCCCTCTAGTGAGCCCAACGTGAACTACTAAGGACCGCCCACTGACAATCATTACGTAATTTCTCTCTCTCCTCTGGGATAGACAAAGGCTCCCCTAGCACTGAGGGGGGGGGAGGGGGGAGTGCTAGTGAGTTAGGCCCACCTCCCACCTGGCGCACCCACTGACCCCAAACGGTGGCTGTCTCTCTTCCCATCATTACAAATAAGTTTTACACACAATACTTATAACTAATGATATAAAATAGAACTCGTTGACTCAGATGAAAACAAAATACATATTCATAATACTTATAGTACAACGGCTCACATGAACTAAGTTAGGAAACTCTACATAGACTACAGCCAAAGTTCCTGCCCTGACGATCCTAGCGAGTGGGGCATGACTAGGCGTTCTGTACAGCATGCTCACACTGGACATGCGTCACACCTCCCCCAAGATTTTACTTGCTCAACCCTGAGCTAAAATCTGACAAACACAGAACCCCATCAAGCCCCTCACACCCAGCGACCGCATGGCACTAAAACAAAGCTGAGTTTATCACCAAAACACATCTTATTATTAAAAAATAAATTTACATTTTATAACTCCTCCCAACAATAGCAAAAAGACACAATATCATGCTCCCAGAGCGAGCTTACAGCAGCTCAGCCGTTTGATAGTTCGTGGACTACTCAAACTCTATAGGCTATGACAAACTTATACGATTGCCTATATCAAAAGAAAGAGTTTTTATATGATTTTTATATTTTAATATGTTTTTCCCGGCTGCACTATAAGGGCAGCCTATTTTCCTCCACTCAAACCCACACACCTGTGATAGCCTACGACTGATCATCCACCTTTGATAAACAATCCGCGATCACATTGTCACATCAAGCAATATGACGGATGTCCAGGTTATACTCCTGCAACATCAAAGACCACCTGGTCAGTCTCATATTGCGATTGTGAAATTGATTCAGGAATCTCAAAGGGTGATGATCAGTGTAGATAACCACGACTGGGCCATAGGCTGGAACATACACCTCAAAGTGCCTGAGCGACAGCACAATCGCCAGTAATTCCTTTTCTATTGTAGAATAGTTCTTTTGTGCAGCATTGAACTTCTTAGAAAAGAAACTTACTGGGTGTTCCACACCTTCATTGTCTGTCTGTAGCAAGACGGCACCAGCCCCTACATCACTAGCATCTGTTGCCAGCTGAAAAGGCCTGTTAAAGTCTGGGGCCCTGAGTATCGGGTGAGTACATAGCAAATGTTTCACCAAAGTGAAAGCCTTTTCACACTCAGGTGCCCACAAAAACTTTTTGTCTTTAGATAACAAATCTGTCAGAGGTGCCAACACCGTTGAGTAACCTTTTATGAAGCGTCTGTAGTAGCCTATCATACCCAAGAATCTCATAATCTGCTTCTTGGTTGTTGGGTGCGGAAATTTATTGATAGCCTGTACCTTGTTCTGAGGAGGGCACACCTGTCCCCTTCCCACTACAAACCCAAGGTACTGCACAGTGGGTTTTACGAAGTCACACTTTGCCAAATTTACTACCAGACCTGCTTCACTAAGTTTCCGGAACAAGGTCTCAAGGTGCTCACAATGGCTCTCAAAGTCGTCATCATAAATGATTACATCGTCCAAATATACGGTGCAATTTGGAATGTCCTTTACAATTTCATTCATCAGGTTCTGAAACGTTGCTGGTGCATTCTTAAGTCCGTAAGGCATAACATTGCACCGGTAGGTACTCCCGTCCACAACAAAACAACATACCTCTTTAGCACGCTCGGACAAAGGTACTTGCCAGTAACCATTTACTAAATCTACTTTAGACAAAAAACGAGCATTACCAATTTTGTCAACACTATCATCAACCCGAGGAAGAGGATATGGGTTAGGTGGAGTCAAACCGTTTAACCTACGGAAATCAATACAAAAGCGTACCTTGCCATCTGGCTTAGGCTGCAGTGTTACGGGGGAAGTCCACTTAACTGTGCCTTTCTCTATCAACCCTCTACCGAGCATATACTCCAACTCATCCCTCAGAGCTGGTAGTTTTATGGGGGGCACACGGTACGGGACTGACTTAAAGGGTAGATGGTCCCCCACGTCAACATCATGCATAGCCTGAGTAGTGAGGCCTGGGTGTTCAGCAAATACAGTGGGGTATGAACCGAACAACTGACGGATAGCATCAAACTGCGGCTCAGGCAAATGAGCTATAGCCTCGTCAGCCCTTAGGCTCGAGTTCCCCGCCCACTGATCCGCTGAAACATGTTGATCCCAGCTATCCTCCTCTGAACCTTGACTGTCCCCCTCTCCTTCTCCACCACGGCCGCAACAAGCCAACACAGGGACAGTGAGTGGCTCAGAGGGGCGCCTCACATACTCTTAATAAGGTTCACGTGACATAACTGGTTCTTTTTCCTCCTGTCTGGAGTGGCAACAAGGTAATTTAAGTCTGACATTTTGTCCACAATTTCACAAGGTCCAGTGTACTTCGCAGAGAGGGGGCCACCAACCAAAGGCAACAAAATCAACACCCCCCGTCCCACAGTGAACTTCCGGAGCCTCACCTTGCGATCACACCTGTCCTTCATCAAAGCGCGTGATTCTGTCAAATTTCTACCCGCCATCTCCAGACTCCCAAGCATGCGCTCACGGCTTTCAAGCACACACTTCAACAATGGACAAGGCTGCACAGTCCCCTCCCAAACTTCCTTCAGCATGCTAAGGGGGCCCCCGACACGGTGTCCAAAAATCAGCTCGCTTGGACTAAATCCCAGGCTCTCACCAGGCACCTCCCGAGCAGCAAACAGCACATAAGGCAATCCAAGATCCCGCTGAGGATGCCAATAATTAAAAAAATCTCCTGGCTGTGCATCGCCGTCCTCGTCGAGCTCTACAGCTCCATTAGCACACGTTTGGAGCTCAGGGTCCTCTAGTTGCAACCGACGTATATCTGAGGGTGCCAAGCGATCTAACTGCTCCCGGAGCAATGCATGACCTTCCCCGATACTGGGCTGCTCCCTCTGTCTCTCTCGATGTACATAACGTTGCTGTCGTGGAGACTCGTCATGCCCAGCCTCGTCACTCTCGATGACAGGCCCAGGGGCTACTCCAGAATTAAGTAATGGTGCTAATACTGAATCACCCAGGAGAGCCGCCGAGTCAAAACTCTTAAAACCCACTCCAGATTTAGCCTCCTCCTGTTGATCGTTCCTCCGCTGATCTGAAGACGGAGGACTAGGCTGTGACACTTTAGCTGCCCGAGCTCGGGTGACAACACACGCCAGGGGTTGTGTCTGGCACCGCTCGACCCACTCTTGCTCTTCCCTACTCACGTCGGCCGGCCTCTCGGCAACGACTAAGGGTAGAACCTCAGAAGCGGGCATTGCAAAGTCGTTGCCGAGAAGAAGGTCGACGCCCTCCACTGGCAGTTTCTCCACAATCCCGACATCCAATTCACGTGCCACACCATCCACCTCCAACTCCAACCGCACCAGCGGGTATGACCGAGTTGCATTAATACCCTGCACCACTACCACCCGAGCCGCGTTTATAGGGTAGCCAGTCAAGTTTTTCATCAGAGTCTGGGAAGCACCTGTATCACACAAGACCTCTACTCCATGCTTGCGCCCCACCCACATCACGCAACCCCGCCTTCTATGGTCGCAAAAAACATCCTGAGCAGGGTTCGAGTCTCTCAGGTGCTTCTGCATTGGCTGTGCCTCAGCCTCTGACGAACTGCCCCGGGCAAACTCAGATGACTTCGGAGACACACCAATGTTGCAGGCCAAAGACACAGCTGCTGTAGGTGGTTTGCTAGGACACTCTTGCAAAGTGCCCCTTTTTATGACAATGATAACACTCCAACTCCCCTTTGGGCTTCCCTTGGTACTGGGAAGGGCCCGGCCCCTTCTTAAATGGGACGGTGCTAGTCTTGTGGTCAGTCTCGGTATCATGGCTCTTGTACTTGTTTGCATAAGGTATATCACTAACTCGGGGGGGTGGGGCGTCACGCCCCTTGTTACCTGCCTCACTACGCTGGGCAAACCCGCACCCACGAATTAGTGATAGCCGGAGGTCAGCCATCTCAGCTGCCTCCTGTAGAGTTTTTGGGTTCTTTTCTTTAATAGTTAAAGTCATTTCTGCACCAGTACACTTATAAAACTGCTCGAGCAGAAACAGCTCAGTCAACTGTTCTGCCGTCTCAGCTTTCTCAGAACGTGTCCAGTTTTTAAGTGCATCTTTTAAGTCCCGGGCATGTTCAAGAAAGGTCGCCTCCCTAGTCTTTGTAACACCCCGAAACTTCAATCGATATGTTTCCGGTTGCAACTCGTATGCCCGTAGGACAGCTCTCTTCAATTCTGGGTAGTCAATGCAAGACTCTAAAGGCAGTGCATCATAAGCCTTCAGACCCTTACCCGTAAGTCTTGAGGAGACTAGAGCTGCCCATTTCTCTTCAGGCCAATTATGCTCCCTACACTTCTTCTCAAAACGATTAAAAAATTCTGTGACTTCAGTTTCACTAAATACCGGCACCAATTTGACTAATTGGGCCAAGGACTGTTCTCTTACTTGGCCCTCACAGCCCATCCGAGTCCCTGTCGACTCTGCAAGAGTCTTATCTAAATCTAATTTAGCACAATATTTCTCCGGGTCGTACTTAAGCTCAGCCTCATGCCTCCTAACCTCAATCTCCTGCCTCCTAGTCTCATTCTCCTGCTTCCTAGCCTCAATCTTAGCAAGCTCAAGTCTAAATACCATATCTGGAGACAGGCAGGAAGAGGGAGCTGCCACTACTGAAGGAGGGGGGGCAAAAACTGGGGAACCACCATGTGCACCACCCAAGGGCACTCCAATCTGCCAATTCTCATCCCTCTGTGGGAGAGTGCTAACCTCCGGTAACTGAGTGGATGGCACTGTGGGAGTCGAGTGAGAGGGGATCTGGGGAGGAACCCCCCCAAACGCCCTCTCCTCCGAAACCCCATGTCGCCCACGCAACACCCAGGAAATCAGCTCCCCCTTGGACATCCCTACTACGTTGGAAATGCCCAAAACCTTGGCTATCAGGTGCAAGCCACAAACATCCACCCCAGTCAGCCTCTCCTCCGTCACATGGTACCGCTTACTCACAAAAACTCTAGCATCCTCCTCACTGGTTACTAACGGCACACCTTCAAATGGCATCTCTCGCTCATCGTCAGTGCTAATGCACGACATACTGAAGTCCACAACAAAATTCTCGAGACAAAATTGTTAAACTTCCTATGCAAGCACTAATTACTAAATTAACTGGAGTCTCTTAAATGCTTTACTAATTGCCATACAAAAAAAAATATTCTTCAATATGCACGCTAAAATACAAACAAACAAATGTTGTACAACTCTGCAAAAATGTATACTGTTCACAAAATCCTAAGCAAGGTCGCCATTTGTTACGACCTGGCACTCGGGTACACAAGGGCTCTCAATCAGGACTCGAATACGGCTCGCTGCCACAACGGAAACACACGATCCCAACCCCTGAGTACTGCCAGCCGAACAAAAAACACCAATACCCTCCAGAGTTTAATCTGCTATAACGGGGTATACAAGAACTCGGTACTAGTGTTCAGCAACAGACTAATAAAGAGACAGGAATTATCTAGTCTGGTCAACAATCAAACAAAGAAGTAAGAAACAACAACACCAAAGAATAGTGTTGGCCGAAGCCGAAGTAATCCACCCTTGACTAAGAACTTAAGAAGTCCTCCACCCTCTACTTCGGATCGGCACTATTACGTTACGTTAATTAATAGTCCTTAAGCATCGAGCAAGGAATCTTCTGAAAAATGTTAGATGCTTCTCGGATGCTCGTAAGAAGTACGTATCGGATTTTGAACAGTAATTCAATAAGCAAAAACACTGGCAATTAAATACTATTAAAGGTTTAAATTGGCATAAGAATAATTAAAAGAATATGCAATAGTAAATGGCAAACATTAAAAAGAAGTACTCCGCAAAGGCAACAGCAATAGCCTACTCGGATTGTGCTCGTGGGCCACTAATAACTAAAGTAGCCAAGCTTGCAACACATGAAATCAATAGTGCATAAACAACATCATACATAAGGAAAGCTTCAATACTATTCTGTATCTACTAATCGAGTAAAGTCTAGCTGGGGTACTGTGGGCAAAAGGTAGCAGTGACTGACCAAAACGGCTCGTAGCCTAGCGAAGTCCTCACAACTGTTTAAAGTATTACGTTAAAACTAACAAGTGCACTTTGAGAAATCCAGATCCCTTGTATCTGGTTTTCCTCCCGGCTCCTTGACAAAGTAAAAACAAACTGTTAATAAAATACAGGGTGGTTAGGCTCTTGCCCTCACGCACTGTAAATTATTAACTCAACACAGTCAGCCGCGAAGACAACCTAGGCTTCACTGAACCGAAATGAGTATGCAGGTTTATCGCTTAACCACTGCATCAAACAACAACTCGTAACACAGAAAAGCCTTACCCCCAGTCTAGCATTACCTAGACTAGCAGAAAACAGGAATAATAATAATAACACACAGGGAAATGTATATACAAGTGCAACAAACATAAATCAATCCTATTCTAAGTCAACCTTTCCAAAATAGGCTATCTAATAGGCAAGTATCTAGTGAGAACTCAAGCGATAATACGTTGGCTGACTAGCTCTGCACCAACGGGACCATGGAAGTTAAAAAAGGCAGGGAAAAGAGGAGATAAGAATGTAAGGTAGTAGAGAAATTTCACATCAGTCAGAAGAATATATATATAGTTAGCAAAGGAAATGAGAAGTCGCTCTGCCTAATGAGTTCTGACGAAAAAATGGCTAGACTTCCCTTTTTATACCCGGCCCTCTAGTGAGCCCAACGTGAACTACTAAGGACCGCCCACTGACAATCATTACGTAATTTCTCTCTCTCCTCTGGGATAGACAAAGGCTCCCCTAGCACTGAGGGGAGGGGGGAGGGGGGAATACTAGTGAGTTAGGCCCACCTCCCACCTGGCGCACCCACTGACCCCCAACGGTGGCTGTCTCTCTTCCCATCATTACAAATAAGTTTTACACACAATACTTATAACTAATGATATAAAATAGAACTCGTTGACTCAGATGAAAACAAAATACATATTCATAATACTTATAGTACAACGGCTCACATGAACTAAGTTAGGAAACTCTACATAGACTACAGCCAAAGTTCCTGCCCTGACGATCCTAGCGAGAGTGGGGCATGACTAGGCGTTCTGTACAGCATGCTCACACTGGACATGCGTCACAATATACTTACATGAATGTAGCTAGGTAGGTGCATTAGAAGTGATGTATCATAAAAAAAAGTTCCAGTAGATATCAAGATGGAGATATATACAAGTGAGGCTTAAAGGAGAAAACTATTTACATTTATGAGGGTGTTTCTGCGATGTATACTTGGCCAACCAGTCAATTCACGAACTCTTCCCAAGTCGATCACATGACTCAACAGCCTTAGTAAAATTTAAAGATTTATCATACATAAGGTGACAACAAAAATAATGTTCAACTTAAATCATAATTATTGGCGTAATATTTTCAGATTAATTAAATAATGGTAATGGGATAATCTAGGATTCTAGGAATAGTTTCTCATGAAAACATCAGACCCATACATAGTTATATAATGTGCGGCGCCCCTCCGTCTGTGATGAACCTGACGGGAAGCGTTCCGGTCCGTCAGGACAGAGGTGCCGGCTAGATCCTTGCCAAGAAATTGATCAACAATGTTTCGCCAGTAATAAGCTAAAACTAAATGAGTATATGTTTTTAAGACTGTGTTATTTGTTTAAGAATACGGAATAACGGGTCTATTAATTAACTAGTGTGACGCATGTCCAGTGTGAGCATGCTGTACAGAACGCCTAGTCATGCCCCACTCTCGCTAGGATCGTCAGGGCGGGAACTTTGGCTGTAGTCTATGTAGAGTTTCCTAACTTAGTTCATGTGAGCCGTTGTACTATAGGTAATGTGGATGTGTGTTTTGTTTTCATCTGAGTCAACGAGTCCTGTTTTGTATCATTAGTTATGAGTATTGTGTGTAAAACTTATTTGTAATGATGGGAGAAGCGGCAGCCACAGTTGGGGATCAGTGGGTGCGCCATGCGGGGAGGTGGGCCTAACTCACTAGCACTCCCCCCCCTCCCACCTCCCCTCAGTGCTAGGAAAGCCTTTGTCTATCCCAGAGGAGAGAGAGAAATTACGTAATGATTGTCAGTGGGCGGTCCTTAGTAGTTCACGTTGGGCTCACTAGAGGGCCGAGTATAAAAAGGGAAGTCTAGCCATTTTTTGATCAGAACTCATTAGGCAGAGCGACTTCTCATTTCCCTTGCTAACTATATATATTCTTCTGACTGATGTGAACTTTCTCTACTACCTTACATTCTTATCTCCTCTTTTCCCTACCCTTTTTAACTTCCATGGTCCCGTTGGTGCATAGCTAGTCAGCCAACGTATTATCGCTTGAGTTCTCACGAGATACATGCCTATTAGATAGCCTATTTTGGAAGGGTTAACTTAGAATAGGATTGATTTATGTTTGTTGCACTTGTATGTGCATTTCCCTGTGTGTTATTATTATTATTCCTGTTTTCTGCTAGTCTAGGTAATGCTAGACTGGGGTAAGGCTTTTCTGTGTTACGAGTTGTTGTTTGATGCAGTGGTTAAGCGATAAACCTGCATACTCGTTTCGGTTCAGTGAAGCCTAGGTTGTCTTCGCGGCTGACTGTGTTGAGTTAATAATTTACAGTGCGTGAGGGCAAGAGCCTAACCACCCTGTATTTTATTAACAGTTTGTTTTTACTTTGTCAAGGAGCCGGGAGAAAACCAGATACAAGGGATCTGGATTTCTCAAAGTGCACTTGTTAGTTTTAACGTAATACTTTAAACAGTTGTGAGGACTTCGCTAGGCTACGAGCCGTTTTTGCTCAGTCACTGCTACCTTTTGCCCACAGTACCCCAGCTAGACTTTACTCGATTAGTAGATACAGAATAGTATTGAAGCTTTCCTTATGTATGATATTGTTTATGCACTATTGATTTCATGTGTTGCAAGCTTGGCTACTTTAGTGATTAGTGGCCCACGACCACAATCCGAGTAGGCTATTGCCGTTGCATTTGCGGAGTACTTCTTTTTAATGTTTGCCATTTACTATTGCATCTTCTTTTAATTATTCTTATGCCAATTTAAACCTTTAATATTATTTAATTGCCAGTGTTTTTCTTATTGAATTACTGTTCAAAATCCGATACGTACTTCTTACGAGCATCCGAGAAGCATCTAACTTTTTTCAGAAGATTCCTTGCTCGATGCTTAAGGACTATTAATTAACGTAACGTAATAGTGCCGATCCGAAGTAGAGGGTGGAGGACTTCTTAAGTTCTTAGTCAAGGGTGGATTACTTCGGCTTCGGCCACACTATTCTTTGGTGTTGTTGTTTCTTACTTCTTTTTTTGATTGTTGACCAGACTAGAGAATTCCTGTCTCTTTATTAGTCTGTTGTTGAACACTAGTACCGAGTTCTTGTATACCCCGTTATAGCAGATTGAACTCTGGAGGGTATTGGTGTTTTTTGTTCGGCTGGCAGTACTCAGGGGTTGGGATCGTGTGTTTCCGTTGTGGCAGCGAGCCGTACTCGAGTCCTGATTGAGAGCCCTTGTGTACCCGAGTGCCAGGTCGTAACACTAGGCACTGATAGTTGTGAGAATGTTGAGTATTTTCTAAATTAGAGATACCGGCAATCCTATCTGCCAACTGTACTTTCGAGTTTCGTCTCTGCTCGGGCTGGTCCAGTCATCTGCTGTATTCGGAAGTGTGAGGAGTGTCTGGTATTAGAAAATACATTGATTGATATTAACCAGAATTAGTTAAACTTGACAGTACTGAAGGGGTTGAGTCTGTTCTCGTATTTACGTATGAAATATGGAAAAATACTACTCTTATTCATGTTCTTTTTTAATTTTGTTTTTCAGTACAGGCAATAAGCAACCAATTGAATGAAAAATTAGTGCTGGACCAAGTACTAAAAAGGCCAAAACATACCATTTTCACAATGAATGGGAGGAAGATTATTTTTTTACCATGAATAATATGAAGTGCGTGTGTCTGATCTGTCAAGCGTCTCCGGCTCTAGCCAAGAAAGAAAATCTTGAAAGACATTTCAAAAGCTGTCACAAGAAGTATGATACTGACTTCCCACCAAAAATTGAGTTAAGAACGAGGAAAGTTCATGAAATGAAATCACAGCTGACTGCAAAACAAAATCTTTTTACCGGCGCCAGATCAAAATCAAGGGTAGCAACCATTGTATCCTTCAGGGGGAGTAGGGGGATTGCAAAGCATAAACAAACATTTCAAGATGGAGAAATATTCAAAGAGTCGTTTTTAGAAGCAGTAGAATCACTTTTTGAAAATAACACAAATAAATCTGAAATACTGTCTTCTATTAAGGATCTTAAGTTATCAAGAAACACTGTCATGAGGAACTGTGAAAATATAGCTGAGGAGCTTAGTGAACAGCTTGATAAAGACATACTGTATGTGAGTGTGTGTACTTTTCATTACAATTTGATTAGTCTACTGATGTGGTTGATACAGCACAGCTATGCATTTTCATTAGAATGGTGTTTAAAGACATGAGAACCAAACAGGATTTGCTGAAAATCCTACCATTAATAGAAACAACTAGGGGTGAAGATATATTTAAGACTTTCAGTGATTATGTTCAACGTACACAAATGCTTGTTAGTAAGCTCGTATCAATAACAACTGATGGAGCACCTGCAATGACTGGACGAATCAGTGGGTTCGCTGCTCTATGCAAGAGTGATGCTAGGTTTCCTGATTATTTTAGTTATCATTGTATTATTCATGAACAAGTACTTTGTGGTGAAATGTTGAACATGAAAGAAATCATGGATTTCATTCAAAGCTGTGAATTCAGTTCGAGCCAGAAGTCTTCAGAAACGGTTGTTTCGATCTTAACTAGAAATGCATGAAGCTTAGCACTGTGACCTTTTGTACATACTGATGTCAGGTGGTTAAGTAGAGGTAAATTTCTTCAGAGATTTAGAGATCTGCTGCCAGAAATAAACATGTTTTTGGCCTCAAAAGACCAACCTTTTGATCGCATTCAGTTGGAAAACGACGTGGGGATTAGCTTTTTTGTTGACTTTACTGCTATGCTAAATGTACTAAACTTAGATCTGCAAGGGAAAGACAAATCTATAGTTGACATGATTAGTGCTGGGACAGCTTTCAAGCAGATACTAAAGTTGGTGTCTTCACAGCTGCAGCAACATCAGCTACGAAACTTCAGAAATATGGTGTCTGAACTAGAAAAGCAAGGAAAAGACTGTGACCAGTTTGACAGTGCTCGATATATTGATCAAGTGACAAACGTTGCTTCAGATTTTGACAGACGGTTTCAAGATATAGCTGCAATAGAACCTGTTGCAACACATATGTGCTTTCCATTTGGTAAAGACTCAAATGTTGAAGTAATTGCATCTACAATGGCATCACAATTTGACATGGATGTATCTGAATAGAAAATGAGCTTCTGAAACTTCAAAATGATATTCAGATAAAAAATCAATGGCAACAGGAGGAAGTTTCTGGAACCTTCTCGTTGAAGAAAAATACCCCAATGTGAGAAAATGTGCCAAGTACCTAACAACTTTGTTTGGATCAACTTACCTGTGTGAATCACATTTTCACACATGAAACACATAAAATCCAAACACCGATCAACAATGACAGATGACCACTTGGATGCTTGCTTAAGGCTAGCAGTCTCCACCTACACTCCTAAGTACAACAAGCTGGCTGACAATCTGCAATGTCAATCATCTCAATAGTAAGCCTAATGTAAGTGTATGATTTGTCCTTTAAATATAGTGATGATAATGGTTGAAAAATATGTGCATAATTGTTCCTCTATATTCATATATTAGGCTTATTAGCCAATAGGATGGGGCTATTTTGGGTACATATGAGCCGAGTAGATCGCATAAGGCTAACTGTGGAAGAAGTAGATCACTGTGGTATCCCAGGGTCGAATCCCGGGAGGATCACATGTTTTCATTGATTTCATTTGAAGATGTTTGGTGTTGAAAGGTAAATTAAGTAATTAAGATTATATTTACATCTATGTATCAGACATTAGAGATAAAAGTGAGTCCAGGTGAGATGAACAAATATTTTATAAAAGAAACCATTTAGCTTGATATAATCTATATTTACATTCATATCATGAATAGCTTAAATGGTTATATACGTATATGATCTAGTATATCTTCCAGTAAATGTGTGCTTCAATGTTAATTACTTCCATGTTTATAATACAAAGTGGTATATTGTGAATATTGTAATTTATTTAATTTAGGTGAGCAACACTCCATTTAATTCCACATGGCTTGTCTATGTATTTTGGATATCTGCTCGCAAAAAAAAAAAAAAATCACGAACGCAGTAA
The DNA here is from genome assembly GCA_032716605.1 of Paralithodes platypus. Classification (NCBI taxonomy): domain Eukaryota; kingdom Metazoa; phylum Arthropoda; class Malacostraca; order Decapoda; family Lithodidae; genus Paralithodes; species Paralithodes platypus. Next base: position 13,513,721 of record CM064508.1, read on the forward strand.
AGATGCAAAAGTGTATTCGATTAAATTAAGCAAGACATCTAACTAATGGTAACATTAACGGTTACACTAACTATACTAGTACCATTATAGGTCGGAACACTGACATCATTGACGGTTATATAGCGAGCAGGTGACTTTTTGGTTTACTCACGCTTGCTCTACTGCTGTCCACAACAAGGAGGAAGCATTCAAACGGTACCGACGCCTTAAAACTCAAGAATCTCATTCTTCCTATGTTTCTGCCCGGAATCAAGCCAAATCTGTACTTCGACTTGCCAAGCAGTCCTTCATCAAAGATAAATGTACGGGTGGATGGGACTCGTTAGCCTTGGTTGACAATCCATCTAGGGGAGACAACATTATAAAAATCTGGGTGGATGGGACTCGTCAGCCTTGGTTGGCAAGCTTTCTAGGGCAGTAAACCGATACAAATCCGTACTGCTTATCTAAGGGTAAGGCAGGTTAGTGGATGGACTAGCCGAACACCACTGTAGAAAACTAGTGCTAAGAAACTACATAGAGGGCCTCGGAGTCGGACAGATCCTAAATTGAGTGGTCACTCCTGTAAGTCCTTCAGTAAACTCGGGTTGTCCCTCTTTCAGGGAATAGGTCCGCTTGGGGGCATTCTGTGTATGGCCACCCTTATTAAGGGGAGTAAGGCGTCTGGCAATATATAGATAGATAGAAATGCACTGAACTATCCAACTCTAGCCCTTCCCATGCTTTCTGGCATCTAGCCAAAAAACCTCTCCAACAACTTTTCTTCCTTGTCTTTCCCTACCCTTTTCCACTCTGATGGCACAATCATCACTTCTTCCTTTGACAAAGCTGAACTCTTTGCTCAAACTTTTGCTAGAAACTCTACCTTGGATGATTCCGGTGCTATTCCTCCCTCTTCCTAATATCCTAATCTCTTCTAAAGATGTACTTTCTACCCTCTCTGGGCTTAATACTAAGAAGGCGTACGGTCTGGACGGTGTTCCTCCTGTTGTACTTAAAAACTGTGCTTCCGTGCTGAACCCCTGCCTAGCAAACTCTTTCGTCTCTGTCTCTCCTCCAACGTCTTTCCTTCTTGCTTGAAGTTTGCTCTCATTCAACCTTTTTTGTAGAAGGGTGACCGCTCTCAACCCTCCAACTATCGTCCAATTGCACTCATCTCTTGTATCTGTAAAGTTTTTGAAACTATTCTTGCTTCCAAATTTCTTAAGCATTTCTTTTGTGAAGCTTCTGCATAGTAGCCACGTGCGGGCGTGCGCGCGCGTCGGCTGCCCAGCCATTTAGAAACCGGCTGGCGGCAGCCGGCCGGCAGGCTTTTCCTTAGTATATATCCTACGACAACGTCACTAATGTCTGGGATATTCTTATGTTGTTTCACAACTTGTAGCTGCCCTTATTCTTAAAGCTAGGGGTTTATTATCTCTGTATGCTTGTTATTGTGCCACAGTTTACCGTTTTTGTGAGCATTGTGAGTCAGGGTGTGGCTTAGAGACTCTGTCCGAGCAGGCTTGCCTGACTAAGAGTGAGAAGCACACCTGTATGTGGTTATGTTGCGAGTTGCTGCCTTTATTTAATTATACCTATGCCATTATACACAGTATGGCCTATCACTAGTATTTATTCCTGCTTATGAGTTAAGAGTTCTCTAAATCCGTAACGTACTTTCTTTGCTAAGCATCAGATCCTACAGTAGCCACATGCAGTTTAGAAACCCGCATCTTGTCTACCTGTACGATGTTTTGAGGACTGTTTGCTTTCACCTTCTTTCACGCAGGGGTGATTAGTTGTATTAACGTAACGTTAAATGTACTTTCTTCTAGTTTGTTATTAAATTGTTTCTGCAATTTAATTCCGTTATCTATCTTTTCCTTGAAGCTTTAAGTCAACTTCTATCTATCTATATGCTCAGGCCCAATCCCCATTTTGGGGGTAGCCGACTCCAGACAGAGCAAGAACAGGGAAAACACAAAAAGAACATAACACAAAAAATAAACACAGATAAAAAACACAAACTCACACACATCCAGGTCACCCAGGAGAAGACCCAGAGACCAGGGGCAGGTCGCTCCAGCACTCCCCCGGCCCCTGACCACCAGGAGAGGTTCCGATCTCGGCAGGCAGACATGCAGCAGAGCCAAAGCCACAAGCCTTCCCACCACACTTCCAGGCACACCCTCCATATTAATCGTCCCCCCCCGGGCAGGTGCCTGATGGACTATTATCTAGTCGAACTTGCGCCCGCCCCTTACTCCAAATGACCACGTGTTCACTCAACTATTCACAAGCATTCTCCATTAACTCCTGTCCACCACCACTTCCCTGCCTGATCTATTGTCATTCCTCTATCATCCAAACCTTTCTTACACAGTCTCTCCATCTCAATGGGGGTCTTCCCCTTCTATCTCCCCTTGTACCTGACTCACATATTCTCTTTGTAAGCCTTTCATCTCCCATTCGTTCAACATGACCATACCAGCTCAGCACCTTCTGTCCACTCTGGCTGACAAATGTTCCTGCTGCCCCACTCTCCTACGTATCTCTTCATTCCTCAATCTGTCTCTAGAGTAAACTCCACACATACTCCTCAAGCAGCTCATCTCCATCACATCCAGCCCTCTTTCCTTTTTCTTCAGAGCCATGTCTCAGCCCCATACATCACTGTTGGCACAACAATTCCTTGATACAGTGCACTTTTTACTTTCACTCCGAGATTTCTCGTCTTCCACATACTTCCCATTGCTCCGAAAACCTTCCTTCCTTCACACACTCTCTGTTTTACCTCCACTTCCATACCTCCACTCCTGCTTATTGTTCCTCCTAGATATTTAAAACACTCTACTTGTTCCAATATTTCCCCATCCAGCCTCACATCTAGATTCACCCTATGCTCTCCCCTATTACACACCATTACTTTACTTTACAGTCAACTTAATTGTGTGATCTTTTATATAGCCTGCTTGACTATCAGCAGTCTATAGTGCGTGCACCCTGTAACCGAGTCATAGGATACCTCGTTGTCCAGGCAGGACTCTTGACGGTTTAGGGTGGTTTGTTGCCTGTGTTTATAGATAAGGGTTGGATCTAGCGTTTTCCGTTGTTGCTTGTTGCCGCATACCTAGTCCAATAGAAAGAGCCCAGTGTTTATATATCCCAGGACGTAACAAATGGCGACCTTGCCAGAATTTAATGAACAGAGGAATATAGTGGTCATTTGTTTTGAGATTCCTTATGATTAGAGGAATACAGTGGACATAGATTTTGTTTTGTTTTGGAGCAACCAATATAACACATTAAAGACTTTAAATAACATTAGTATATACATACTTGCATAGGAGATAAGGCACATTCTATGACCGTGATAATTACTGCAGTACACAAACATGTCTAATACATCAGAACACAGTGATGGGTCAGGTCACGATACAGGCTCGGAGGGAGAAAGACCTGTGGAGTGGCTAGTCGATAGCGAGGAGGGTGCTAGAAGATTTTTAGAGGTGCCCCTTACCGCTGCCAGGGTGTTGAAGCTGAATAAGTATGGCTTAAAGTGTGTGGCAGGTCTTCAGGGTCACCAGGGTTTAAGTGGCATGAGGAAAGATCAGCTGAGGACTTTGATATTGGGTTTAGAAGGGAGAGACCTGGGTGGAGAGGTGACTGGGGGCCCCGGTCCCCAGCCCCCCCTCCACTCTAACCCCGTATCAAACATCAGGGTGCCTGAATTTAGTACATACCCCCAAGTTGATGGTCAATGGCAGCGTGGAATTCAATCACAGGGACCCTCCCCATTAAATGCACCTTGCCCTCCTCAAGGGTTGACTCCAGATTTGTTGTTTCGGCTTGAGATGGGCAAGGTTGAGAACCGCCGAACACAGGTTAGTGTGCAGGCTGAGGTTGCTAGAGCTCAGGTTGAGGCTGCCGAGAGACAGGCTAGTGTGCAGGCTGAGGTTGCTAGAGCTCAGGCTGAAGCCGCAGAGAGAACAGCTATACGAGAGGCTGAACTGCAGGCAGAGTCTACTAGGTATCGGGCTGACAGGGAGCTGGAGATCTCTCGAGTGGAGGTAACAGGGCGAAATATTGGGGGAGGTAACAGACATCGGGACCAATCATTGTCGCACCTGCTTAAACTAGTTCCTGTGTTCGATGAATCATGTGTGACTGAGTTTTTTATGCGATTTGAGAAGAAGTGTCAGGAACACCAGTGGCCTCAGGAAAAGTGGGCAGCATTAGTTTCATCAAGACTCCTAGGAAAGGGGCTAAAAGCGTATGATGCACTACCTTTAGAGTCCTGTGTAGTTTTCGATGAGCTAAAGAAGGCTGTGCTACAGGCCTATGAGTTACAACCAGAAACTTACCGCTTGAAGTTTCGGGGTGTTTTTAAGGGCAAGGATAGTACCTTCCTAGAACACGCCCGGGACTTGTCTGATGCACTACGACATTGGCTGCGTTCTGAGAGGGCAGCTACTTTTGAGGAGTTGAGTGAGCTGGTTCTCTTGGAGCAGTTCTTCAAGTGCACAGGCGGGACTTAACATTAAATATAAAGGAAACATCCTAGAACTCTCCAGTAGGCAGCAGAAATGGCTGACCGCCGACTGTCATTAATTCGAGGGTGCGAAGCAGCAGCTAGGAGTGAGTCGGGTGCAAAGGATCGTACCCCTCCCCCTCCCAAGAATTTTGATACACATATATACACAAAACCATGTAGCACTGACAATAAAACTGAACATAAACCAAATACCGTCCCGTATAAGAAGTCTAATGGTACCTCCCACTCCCAAGGGAAACCAAAGAGTAAAGAGTGCTTTGCATGTCACAAGGAGGGTCACTTTGCAAATGCTTGTCCGAATAAGCCACCAAACAAGGTTGTGTCATTGACCCGCAGCATAGGGGTGTCGCCTATATCTTCTGAGTTTGCCAAGGGTAGTTCGTCAGAGGTTGGGACACAGCCTGTGTTCAAGAGTCCAGAAGGCTCGAACCCTGTCCCGCGACATCTTTGGGGGTCATAGAGGGCATGGTTTTGTGAGGTGGGCTGGCGAAAGGCGAGGAGTTAAGCTATTGCGTGATACTGGGGCTTCTTAGACCTTGTTAAAGAACTTTACTGGTAGGCCGATTAACGCTGCTCGGGTGGTGGTAGTTCAGGGGATCAATGCTACGAAGTCCTACCCGCTGGTGCGGATGGAGCTGGAGGTGGGTGGTGTGGCGAAGGAGCTGGATGTAGGAATTGTAGAGAACTTGCCTGTTGGGGGCGTCGACCTCCTCCTCGGCAACGACTTTGCGGTGCCTGCTTCTAAGGATTCACCCTTGGTCATTGCCGAGAAGGCGGCCGACGTTGGGAGGAACAGGAGTGGGTTGAGAAGTGTAGCGTACAAACCATGGCGTGTGTTGTGACGCGTTCTCAGACATCCGGAGCCTTGCAGCCACCACCTCAGTCTATCAAACCGCGGAGGAAAGGTCACAAGAAAACGGGAAGTGTTGGTCAATTGGAGAGTTTTGAGCCGGCAGTGTTTCTTGGTGACTCATTATTGGCACCTATGTTAGAGTCCGGAGAGGCCCCGGGGCCTGTCACCGCTAGTGCAGGTGCAGGGCAGGAAGAGACTCTGCGACAGCATCGTTATGCGCAGCGTGAGGAAAGGATGGCTCAGCGGGACATTGGAGGTGGAAATAAATTATTTAAGATGAACTTGGATAATCTCGCACCTGCTGATATATGTTCCTTGCAGCTGGAAGATCCTGAAGTCAGGGCGTGTGGTAATGGTGCTGTCGAACTGCAGAGCGATGGGGATGCGCAGCCTGGTGATTTTTTCTTGTCCGAGGGGATCTTGTATCGGAGACATCAGGATCCCAAGAAAAAGTGGGATGGCGGGTCAGGATTAGTGGACCAGTTAGTAGTACCGAGGGTGTGCCGTGAGAGCTTATCGAGATTAGCTCATGATGTGCCTTTGGCAGGGCACCTGGGGGCACATAAGACGGAGGCAGCTCTGAGCAAGCTTTTCTGGTGCCCTGGGTTAAAGGCGAGTGTCGTGTCATGGGTGTCACAGTGTCACACTTGTCAAGTTGTTGGGAAACCCAATCAGGTCACCCCGAGAGCCCCATTACAACTCATCCCTGTCATTGGGCCGCCCTTCAGCAAAGTAGTTATCGATATGGTTGGCCCATTGCCCCCCACTAGTGCCGGCAATACATTTTTACTAACTGTAATGGATGTAGCAACACGGTATCCAGATGCTTACCCCATGCGCAACGGGATGGCTAAGACTGTTGTCAAAAACCTACTTGTCTATTTCTCTCGTTATGGCTACCCTCAGGAGATCCAGTCTGATCAGGGATCCAATTTGACTTCTGCTCTGTTTAAGCAGACCATGCAGCAACATGGGATAGTGTCTGTGGTGTCATCTGCCTACCATCCCGAGAGTCAGGGAGTTTTGGAAAGGTGGCACTCGACTTTCAAGAGTATGTTGCGGTGTTATTGCATGAAAAATGGGAAGGACTGGGATCTAGGTCTCCCATACGTTTTATTTGCTGCGAGAGAAGTACCTGGGGAGAGTTTGGGATTTAGCCTGAACAAGTTGGTTTTTGGACACAGGGTCAGGGGGCCCCTCCACATAGTCAAGGAGATCTGGGAGGGAGTCACAAAGCCATGCACGCTTCTAAAGTATGTAGTTGAAAGCCGTGAGAGAATGCTAAAGAGCTTGGAGGTAGCAGGTCGGAACCTTAAGAGTTCACAAGCTCAGATGAAGGACAGATACGACCAGAAGGTGAAGCTGAGGGAGTTTGAAGTAGATCAGGAGGTACTGATACTACTGCCTCTGGTGGGACACCCCTTGTCTGCTAAGTATTCTGGTCCGTATCGGGTTGTAAGGAAGGTTTCTGATCTCGACTATTTAGTAGCTACTCCTGATCGTAAGAAAAAGAACCAACTTTGCCATGTAAATCTGATGAAAGAGTATGTGAGGCGCCCCTCCGAGCCTCTCACTGTCCCGGTGTTGATCTGCAGCGATCGTGGTGGAGAAGGAGGAAGGGACAGTCAAACTGCCGGGGAGGATAATTGGGATTGTCATGTTTCCGCTGATCAGTGGGCGGGGAATTCTAGACAAGTGGCTCACGAGTTGATATTGCACCTGCCTGAGCAACAGCGTGTACCTGTGCAGCACTTGTTTGATTCAAACCCAGCTGTTTTCGCGGAGCATCCTGGCCTCACTACTCAAGCGGTGCACGATGTCGATGTTGGGGACCACCCGCCCTTTAAATCAGTGCCATACCGTGTTCCACCTATTAAATTACCAGCACTTAGGGAAGAGCTGGATTATATGCTGAAACGTGGGCTGATTTCTGAGGGTGCAGTAATGTGGACTTCCCAAGTCACACTGCAGCCCAAACCAGATGGCAAGGTGCGGTTTTGTATAGATTTCCGCAGGTTGAATGGTTTAACCCCCACAAATGCCTACCCTCTCCCTCGCGTGGACGACAGTGTGGATAAGATAGGAAAGGCCAAGTTCCTCACTAAGATAGACCTGTTAAGGGTTATTGGCAAGTGCCCTTGTCTGAGCGAGCGCGAGAGGTGTGTGGGTTTGTGGTGGACGGTGCCACATATCGTTGCCATGTTATGCCATACGGGCTGAAAAATGCCCCTGCAACATTTCAGAAATTAATGAACGACATTGTAGCCGACATTCCCAACTGTACGGTGTACCTAGATGATGTCATAATATACGACGATGATTTTAACAGTCACTTTGCTCACATCGGACAGCTTTTTAATAAACTGAATGAAGCAGGTTTGGTGGTAAACCTGGGTAAGTGCGATTTTGTCAAAGCCACAGTTTTGTACCTGGGGTTCGAGGTGGGGATGGGTCAGGTGTGCCCTCCACAGACAAAGATCAAAGCCATCGATCAGTTTCCCCAGCCTACGACTAAGAAACAAATCATGCGGTTTCTAGGTATGATAGGCTATTATCGTCGCTTCATCAAAGGCTATTCGACTGTACTTGCACCTTTAACTGACTTGTCCTTAGGGACAAGAAGTTCCGGTGGTCTCCTGAGTGTGCAGAGGCGTTTTCCTTGGTGAAACACCTGTTATGTACCCACCCCATACTCAGAGCCCCGGACTTCAGCAGACCTTTTCAGCTGGCGACTGATGCCAGTGGCGTAGGGGCTGGGGCTGTCTTGTTACAGACAGATGATGAAGGTATCGAACATCCAGTGAGTTTTTACAGTAAAAAATTCAATAGTGCACAAAGGAATTGCTCTGTAATTGAAAAAGAACTCCTGGCGATAGTGCTGGGGCTCAGGCACTTCGATGTATAATGTTCCTGCTTTCGGACCAGTCGTAGTGGTTTATACCGATCATCACACTCTGAAATTCTTGAATCAGTTTCGTAACCGGAATATGAGGCTGACCAGGTGGTCATTCATGCTTCAGGAGTATAATCTGGACATACGTCATATTGCCGGTTCTGATAACGTGATAGCGGATTGTCTATCAAGGGTGGATGATGTTGGTTAGACTGCCACAGGATTGAGGGTTGAGTGTGGAGGAAAATAGGCTGTCACTGTAGTTCAGCCGAAAACAAAATTAAAAAAGCAAAAACCTTATAAAAACTCTTTATTTTTATAACGTGTAGAATTTTGTATAAGATGTTGTAGCAGTATCTAAGTTGAATGTTTTCGCTTATTGTCGCTAAGTTAGTTGAACTTGCTCGGTGGAGCGCAACAGTCTTTATTTTTTTATATATAGTGCCTTGTGTCGCAACAGTGTGTGGTACTATGAGAAGCTTTCTGTTAGATATGAAGAACTTAGTCAAAGGTCTTATATCTTGGGGGAGGTGTGACGCTTCAGCATAGTAGCCACGTGCGGGCGGGCGCGTCGGCTGCCCAGCCATTTAGAAACCGGCGGGCGGCAGCCGGCCGGCAGGCTTTTCCTTAGTATATATCCTACGACAACGTAACTAATGTCTGGGATATTCTTATGTTGTTTCACAGCTTGTAGCTGCCCTTATTCTTAACCAACGCATCTTAGTATATTTTATTCTCGATAGTTGATTGTTTCATTATAATATATAAGATGTAAGTCTAGTGAGGGCGGGAGGAGACGAGTGGGAGAGAGAGACCGGCTTGGGACGTTGCTTCGCTTGCCAGCTTGGGACGAGCCTGAAGCGTTGCCATATGCATTCGATTGCAACGCTAGGCTTGGTTTCGACTCACACATGGGATAGACGATTTTGACCCGGCAACAGTGTTGAGTGTTGCCAAGCCTGGGATGTATTTTGTATGCCTAGGGTGGGGTCCAGACAGATTTAAGACTCAGAGCTCACCTCACTGTCGTACCCTTCGGACCCCCTTGATATCTATCCCTCTGAACCCCACTTAGAAACTTTCTCTCTTACTTTGTATACCTTCTTTCCACTACTTCACCAATCTATTTAATTATCCCATCCCCTTGATAGACCTTATATCTATTATTGTATTAACGACGAGCTCTCAGATAATTGGATAGGATTTTGGGCTTTATGCAGAGATGTAATTGTTAATGAGACCTAGGAAGCTTTTTTGTTGTCTCATATTTGGTGGTTTCATGCTTGCTAGTGTGTTCTTGTGTCAGGTTAGCAGGGGCTAGACCAGAGGGGAGGCTTTTTGCGATCCTTTAAGTAAAGTCTGCTGGTGCGAGTCCTGTGGACCCGCATGACTTTACTAGGATACCCGTGGGAGTCTGGGGGCATTTTCTTGTCTGTGTCCCTGTGTGTCTAGTGTTGTGTTGTGTGAGGGCCCTTGCCTAGTCCACTCAGCACTGCGCTAGCACGTCTTGCTTTGTTTTAGGGTCGCCAGGAGAGAGTCAGATACTTGCGATCTGAGTCTCTCAAGAGAGCACCCTTTCAATTAGAGTAATTTGGCGCACAGACTTGGGAACGTCCCTAGGCTAGAGCAGGTGGCTCAGCCCGGGTATCCGAAGCCTATATCCTTCCGGCTAGACCTCTGCCACCTGGCAGATTAACAGCTAGGGGTTTATTATCTCTGTATGCTTGTTATTGTGCCACAGTTTACCGTTTTTGTGAGCATTGTGAGGCAGGGTGTGGCTTAGCAGGCTTGCCTGACTAAGAGTGAGAAGCACACCTGTATGTGGTTATGTTGCGAGTTGCTGCCTTTATTTAATTATACCTATGCCATTATACACAGTATGGCCTATCACTAGTATTTATTCCTGCTTATGAGTTAAGAGTTCTCTAAATCCGTAACGTACTTTCTTTGCTAAGCATCAGATCCTACAGTAGCCACATGCAGTTTAGAAACCCGCATCTTGTCTACCTGTACGATGTTTTGAGGACTGTTTGCTTTCACCTTCTTTCACGCAGGGGTGATTAGTTGTATTAATTAACGTAACGTTAAATGTACTTTCTTCTAGTTTGTTATTAAATTGTTTCTGCAATTTAATTCCGTTATCTATCTTTTCCTTGAAGCTTTAAGTCAACTTAATGTGTGATCTTTTATATAGCCTGCTTGACTATCAGCAGTCTATTGTGCGTGCACCCTGTAACCGAGTCATTGGATACCTCGTTGTCCAGGCAGGACTCTTGACGGTTTAGGGTGGTTTGTTGCCTGTGTTTATAGATAAGGGTTGGATCTAGCGTTTTCCGTTGTTGGTTGTTGCCGCATACCTAGTCCAATAGAAAGAGCCCAGTGTTTATATATCCCAGGACGTAACACTTTTCTCATAATCTGCTCTCAGATCGCCAGTATGGCTTCCTTATGGGTTACTCTACCGGTGATCTTCTTTCATATCTTACTAACTCTTGGTCATCCAACTTTCGGGACTTCGGTGAGACTTTCTCTGTTGCACTAAACATATCGAAGGTCTTCGATAGAGTCTGACACAAATCTTTAATTTCCAAACTGCCCTCCTTCAGTTTCTGTCCCTCCATCTGTGCCTTTATCTCTAATTTCCTTTCCGGCCGTTCCATAGCTGCGGCTGTGGACGGTCATCGCTCATTTCCTCATCCTATCAACTCCGGTGTTCCTCAGGGTTCTGTCCTATCTCCTATTCTCTTTCTAATTTTCATAAATGAGCTTCTCAACTGTACATCAAGTCCCATCCATTCATATGCAGACTCTACCATACACCACTCAATTAGTTTTCCAGAACGCCCCCAGCCAGCAGTCCCTCAAAAGCAAACGTAATGAAGCCATAAAATATTTATTTTCTGATCTAACTACTATTTCCATTTGGGGTAGAGAAAACCTTGTTACATTCAATGCTTCAAAAACTCGATTTATCCATCTTACTACCCGTCAGGAACCTCTAGAGTCTAGAGGACTATCCATTATTCTTCAACAATACAAAAATCAACCGTTCATCTCCTCTCAATGTCCTCGGTGTCTCTTTTTCTTCTGCTCTCACTTGGGAAGACCATATTACCAGTCTCGCTAAGGCAGCCTCCCAGAAGCTGGGTGTGCTCAACCGCCTCAAGGGGTACTTTACCCCTGCGCCGCTTCTTGCTCTGTACAGGGGCACAGTACGTCCTTGTATTGAGTATTGTTCACATGTGTGGGGAGGATCCTCTCACACCGCACTCCTAGCCAAAGTAGAAAGGAAAACCTTTCGTATCATTAACTCCCGTCCACTCACCAACTCTCTGCAATCTCTCTCTCTTTGCCGCAATGTTGAATCTCTTTCGCTATTCTATCGCTACTACAATAATCAGTGTTCCTCGGAGCTTTCCCAGTGTATACCACCTCCTCTACGTAGGGTACTTAGTACCCGCCTTACAACACAATCCTACCCCTACTCTGTGCAACTCTCCAACCCAAGAGTGAAACGCTATTCTCAGACTTTCTTCTATTCAACTGCTGAGCTTTGGAACTCTCTCCGAGAATCAGTCTTTCCCTATTCCTATGACTTAAATTGCTTCAAACTCCGTGTGTCCAGGCATTTTAGCTCGAACGCCCCTTGATTTTGGCCCTGTCACTCTTTGAAATCTGGGGGAGGCACTCGCTGCCGGCAGTTATGCCTTTTGTCTCCCTCATTCACATAGACAAAAACAAATAGTAATAGTAGGATTGTGTTATGCTGTGCACGTCGCTTGTAAGGAAACTGTAGTGTATATCTGGAAATGTCAAATATTGTGAGAGCTATACAAATTATGGTATTTTCAGGCACCTACATAAATGTGAGCAGGATTATTGATAAACATCTAAAATATATTTTAGATCAAAACGAAGCCTACTAGTAAATCAGCCTTTGTAGAGTGAGCATTTGAGAACAGGCGATATACTATTATATACTGTATATATATACATATATATATATATATATATATATATATATATATATATATACATATATATATATATATATATATATATATATATATATTGTAGAGACAAAACTGTATTACTAAAACCAGTGATATTAGACAAGATAGCATAACTGGATTCCTAATTTGTAGTGGCATATTTGACCGGTCATTAGTGTTGAATGTTTCTATGAAACTCAGATAATTTGAAAACTATTTGTGTGAAATCAGTACATCTATTATTGTGTTTTTATATATATGGTAGTTCTAGATCTTACATATAAAACAATTAAAGTTTAAACCATTCAAAGTGTATTGACATATATTGCATTTAAAACATTATACGCTCATTCCTTTTAATCTGACTGGCGCGCTGGAGGCTTAGACATGCATTATGAAAATAGTTTAGTCCAAAAATAATGTCTAATTTGCAAATTTTAATTCACATACACAATATCTGGATATTCATGGTAATACTGCGGTGACCTTCCATGTTGTTGTAGTATTAGTAATGGTGGTTGTGACACAAATAATCACTTAATGCAGTATTTGCACTAATATCCTTGCATATTCTTTTTTATTCATCTCTTATTTAATTGAAGTAATATTAATCTTTTTCCATTAATTAAATTAACGTATTACCAGAAAGGTAGGTATGTATTAATACAAATAAATGTGTTGCAATTGGGCTTAATACACCAGCTTACATTGATCCCACATATACTTGCATAAATAACCGACTTAAAAATATGATATGATCATGTGGTAAAATATACATATTCCATTTATGATGAGAGAGAGAGAGAGAGATACTTTATAATCCCAATTTATTTAGAGTCGACCTATTTCACGACAGTTTTACCATCAATAAGTCTCCATTAAGTCATTACATTCTTCTTACGGACTCTTCAATTTCAATCAGTCTGTAATCCAACTCTATTAAATCTTTGAGTGTTATGACGGGTTTTGGCAGTTTAATCTGGCTACCATTTGACGATTTTTGTTTAAATTATGAAGGCTATATAGAAGTCAAAGGGTTAAGGGAGCCCACTTCGCTTTGTTTCTTTTTCTCTCCCTCACTCTTTGGCTTGTATCTATTCGGCCCCATTCAGCCTAATGTTTCAAGACGTTTACCCCCATCCAGGTGTCAATATTGTCCAGGCGGGTGGTAGCGAGCCAGCATATATATATTTTGTTTTGACAGCAAGCTAAATTTTAAAATGTTTCGATATAAAAATGTCTCCGGCGAAGCCTGATTTATCCATACAATGGTAGCTCGCTATCCCTCGCCAGGAAGAAATCGACACCTGGATGGGGATAAACGTGTTACAATAGTTGGCTGAATGGGGCCGAATGGATACATGCCAGGGAAAGAGAGAAAAGGAGAGAAAGACAAAAAAAAGCCAGTGACCCCCCTTAATTGAGACAGTCTTTACCCTTTTAATTCCCGGAACCTTCCTAAGCTATATATTATCTGCTAATGATAGCCAAAATAAACTGTCAACACGCGTCATGATAATTAAGGGGTTAAAACCTACTTTTTAATTATATGTTACAACAATGATGAGCCCAACATAGTTATTCAGTATATAATCAAATACTATATATTTCTATCATGGAGAAGACAAATACAAGGACAAAAAATGCAGACGAACACTGAGTGATGATAATAAAGAAAGATAATTCAACACAGAATATAATATACAAATTTTCTAGGATGTTCATTGATTTCTTATGGCAGTTATACTAATTATAAACAGCATTAAATGTTGTTTTAACTTACAGTTCAACATTTTGTTTACAGTTCAAAATGTTGAAATAACTTTGGAAAGTTGACATAATGAATATGAACACCATATGAATAGGAGCACTTTACTGACAACGTTTTGCAGATAGCTTCTCCAGGTCCCTGAAGAACTATCTGAAAAACGTTGCCAATAAAATGTTCCTCCTCATATATAGTGCATATACTTACATTTCTACATCAAAGGATGAATCTTTAGCAAACAGATAAGTGTCAAAGCTAATTTGACACTTATATGCCTGCTAAAGATTCCTCCTTTGATGAAACCGATCACCTATAGTGCTTTAACACTCAACGAGCGGCCTAGGCGGTATATTTGACCGTGCCACCCAGCGTTTTTTTTTTACCTAAATGGCGTTGTTTCCGTGCTCTTTTTCATGCATAAACAAGAGCCAGAGCGTAATACAAGTATGTATCCGTGAAAGGGCGATAATTGAGCTTTCCCATGACACCTGAACCATCCTTCTACGATCACTGGTTGTCTTGCAACGATCTTGCAACCGAAGGGCAAAATCGCTAAAATACGGTCATTTCATTACATAATTACGTGTGTAGCGAGTGAGAGAGGGTGGAGTAGTGTGGAGTACATGAGGCAACCTACGCTCCTCCCACCGCTCGGCTCTCTCTCAGAGCCAATATTGCGCCAAAATTGCACACAGACTTAAGTCGGGCCCCGCCACATTGTCCAGCTTTTTAGATACGGACTTAAGTCGGGCCCCGATGGACAAGGGTTAAGAACAAATTAAAGCATATATGTCTATGGCAACTGCTCTCTCTCTCTCTCTCTCTCCAGTGAGTAGACCTACTTATTGTTAGAGGCGTTTTAGGCTCACTATACATGTGTGGAGAAAACGTATTTGATGAAAGAGAGAGAGAGAGAGAGATCCTATTTCACTTCTACCATCATCTAGCATACCACTTCACGCCTTCCACCCCTCATCCCTTTCTTCACCACCACCACGACCAAACAGCCTCTTCCGCCCCCTATTTCTCTCTCTCTGTTGATGGACCATTAATCCCAAGTTTTGGGGTCACATTTCCGGCATCATATGTTTGGCTTTGATCGCCCTTAGTGGGGCTGTTGGTTGTCCACAGAAGGCTGTCAAGTCGTTTCAGAACTAAAGTTTGTATATTTCACTTTTATCAGAGGGTCTGTCTTCCGTGTCAGCTCGAGATTGTTCAGTCTTGAGAAGCCAAGGGGTAACTGGTGGTCCAAGAGCTAATCAAGACAAGTGCGGAAATTGTAAACTGGACCCCCTCCCTCACTCCCCCCTAACTACCGGACTAGCTACCGGCCTTTGTTGTGAAACCTCGTTCACACCAAGGTGAATGATATATACAGACTTTAAAATGACCGTGTGTTTCACAAATTTTGGTGCAAACTCATGCATGGTCAATGTAATCATGGAAAGGACGTGTCAAGGTTTGGACACCCCCGTCTATTTTGAACGTGTGCAGAACAGATGGCAAGATCGGCCCAGGGGTTACTGCCAACACTAGGCCGCCCCACGGCGTGGGTGGGACGCAATAAAGACGGCGGGTGGTCCACGTGGAAGGAAGGGGGGCCGGAGGGAAAAGGGATCATGCCGAAGGTGTGAAAACGTAGGAAAGATTGCTACTGTAATACCCACTCATGTGTCTGGCCAGGGACGCCCACAGGACTACCCCAGGACCAGCCGGGGGACGTGGAATAGACATGTGTGTTGAGGGCTGGTTGGGGGAATGATGGGTCAAACACGCTTTGAGGACATTGCACAGCCCGTAGCCTAGTAGGTAGAGCTCTGGTCTCACACACAAGGGGTCGGGGGTTCAATCCCCGGCCGGGCAGAGACAAATTGGGCTTGTCTCCTTTCATGTGTTAGCCTCAGTTCACCTAGCTGTAAATAGGTACCTGGAATAAGTGGACGACGTTGTGACGTCCCATCTGGGGTTGGCAAAAATGGTACAAGGCGAGATGGGTATCATATGGTTCACCAAAGCTGATGGCTACCTAAGCCTTCGGGCGAGACGGTACCGTCTATAGTGAGAATGGTACCATACAGATCCACCCTAAGCCTTCGTTTCCGATGTCGCCAATTGGCTAAAAATACAGACTACACACACATCCACAGCCATTCCAACGATACATATAACACCTTCACATATAGGAGGCGGGAAATAACGAGCATGCTCACTCCCGCAATACAACTAGAGTAAGTACAACTAGAGTAAGTACAGTCATTCCATGCTCATTCGTGCGGGTTCAAGGCCGTCCGGTGGCAAAAGCAAGGTCGAAGCAATGTTGGGTGCATGGGCGCCATACACCATGGTCGCTACAAGGTCTCTCACATTTGGTCCCGACCCAAAAATCTGTAAAGTCAGCCAATGACGGCTAAGATCATGTTGACAAATTTGTGTGTGTGAATGGGGTTTAAGGCAACCAAATCATGACTGTGGTTTTCCTCGCGCTGGTTGATTTTCTGTCTTACTACATTATATCTGCAATTATTTCGCAATTCTAAACAATATATCTTGTAGATGTATATCTCCTTTGTGTATCCAATGCTTCACCATGTACTATATCTGTACTTGTATGATTGTGTCCTCTCCATTCTGCTCTAGTCTGTGTATGTATCTCTTGGTAACTGAAGTGATGGTGCCAAACGAGAGCCATAATTCATGTCATAGTTCACAAACCATTGACACCAACCACCCAACCCACCCACCGTCAACAACTGGTGATCACAGTAAAGAAATAACACCCTGTATAGCACCCTTCTAGAGCAATGGACCGTGATGGACAGAAGTATTGGTTTATCACTCTCACCTATACCAACGCTACCATCACCTGTCTCCATTAAAACATCGTCTCCATCAAAACATTGCTATTAATCCGAGCAAACCATCACCACATCATACCTGGTAATAGTTTATGATATATCAAGAAATCCTTCCAATAGTGTTCACTACATGATGATAATATTGTGCACCGCTCAGTAATGTCATGTCATACACGTTTTATGACCATATATGATTAATCACAATGACAGCACCACCAAATATCCTCAATATTCGAGTAACGTTTCCCACTTAAAGTACACGCATGGGTGTGCTTTCAAGACATGTGTGTTCCATCATACGATTCTCCTACCACCCAGATAACAACAAACAACACACCAGAACAACCATTCATGCAGCACTGGAGGTCTGAATATTGACTGAAATGGGGCGAAAGTTTATATAAATCGCCAAACTAATGGGGCGAACGTCATAAAATCTCAAAAAGAATGAGGCTATAGACGAGGGAGAAGAGGGTCCAGAAAAACGAACCATTCCCCCTTAACAATAACCTGGAGTCCGTGTTTTTCCTCATTCAACATTCACAGCCTTAATGTTATCACACAGTAGTGTTCCAGATGCTTGTGAAGGTTTATTTTGATGTGGGAGTGTATGTGGGTGATTTTACACTCCCTCATTAAGTGAGAACCTTCTTAAACTGAATGAAAATCTCCCGTAATATATACTTTGATTTTCATTAAGGACGTGTTATTATCTTTGATAAGATTTGAGACAGACTAACTCAGTGTATAAATGTGTCCGAGAAAATTACGGTATTATAGTTTATGAGCCTCTCCTGTGCTCATGAAT
The DNA here is from genome assembly GCA_032716605.1 of Paralithodes platypus. Classification (NCBI taxonomy): domain Eukaryota; kingdom Metazoa; phylum Arthropoda; class Malacostraca; order Decapoda; family Lithodidae; genus Paralithodes; species Paralithodes platypus. The sequence continues at coordinate 13,531,427 of CM064508.1, forward strand.
TTTAGAGGATAATGTTAACACTACACGTTCCCATGTTATCCGCTTGAGAATATGACGCATGTTAGCAGTTTATTTTGGCTCTCATTAAACGAATTCATACAGCTTAAGAGGGATCAGTGGGAATTAAAACGGTAAATACTATCTCGATTAACCCTCTGACTTTCATATACCCTTCCTAATCTGAATAATATCGTCTAAAAACGAAAAGAGGTGCATCAACGATCTTCCAAGGGTTAGTAGTATATCAGCCACTCCACCAAATGAATACCCAACATTACAGAATCATCACCAAGTTTAGATTTTCTACTCACGAAACCTACTCTCTGCTAATTGCCATATGCAGTTGATATTTATATCACCGAACATTTGCCCACCGATAAAGCATAATGTATTTCCGGGATTTAATCTTATTGCAATAATGGCCTGTTGATCAGTACTTGATCCAGGGTTCAATTCCAAGTGATGTGTGTGGGATGCTTTCTCAAGCGACTTAGCTTGATTTAAGGATTATTTCTGAAGACTAAGTTTAAGAATTTTGTATGTGAAAATTTATGCTGAAAGTTATTGATATGAACACAAAATGTTAATACAATTATAGTTTATTTTATCCAACTGACGGTAAATTGCCATGTTCCCATCTCGATTATTCGGCCATTACTGTGATTTTGTGGCGATATAAGTTATTCATTATGAAAACTGGGCAATAATTCGACGAGGACACATAGTAGTTTCATATTCCCCCAATTGGTATTCATAAATTAGTTGCTAAGGGATTCAAATTACTGTCAGGTGAAAGAAAACCGACTATATTTGTTTGTGTGTGTGGTGTGTTATTGTTAGGGTCATATCGTAATTATTGGCCTGACACGTTTATCGTTCTAGAGTCTAGAACGATAAACGTGTCAGGCCAATAAGTACGATATGACCCTAACAATAACACACCACACACACAAACAAATATAGTCGGTTTTCTTTCACCTGACAGTAATTTGAATCCCTTAGCTACTAATTTATGAATACCAATTGGGGGAATATGAAACTACTATGTGTCCTCGTCGAATTATTGCCAATTTTTCATAATGAATAACTTATATCGCCACAAAATCACAGTAATGGCCGAATAATCGAGATGGGAACATGGCAATTTACCGTCAGTTGGATAAAATAAACTATAATTGTATTAACATTTTGTGTTCATATCAATAACTTTCAGCATCTAGACAGCTGTTCAGAAGAGATTTGACTGTAATTGCAAATTTCATCGTAGGGAAATAGTCTAGTAGAAGAGAATATATACTGGATGTCTGTAGAAAAAAGTTACATTAACTGGAGATACACAAATTGGCTTTATTCCGTGGTGGCCTGGAGAAAATAGAACTATTGGTGAGGGTCTGACTGGGATTGTGTTTGTGGTGATGGCTCTCTGGAGGGGAGAAGGGGAAAGTGGAATTTTATGAGGTGAAAAAGAGCGAAAAGGGAAAGATAATAGAAAATGTGAGCAGTAATCGTAGGCGAGTGGAAGGGAGGAATAAAAACTGATAACAAACAATTAACTTTGTGTCGAAATATCGTCTAACACAAGAATTTTACCTTACAGCATGCTATATTCCTTTGTTGTAGAAAAACTAAAGCATACGTTGCCCAAAAAACCCCAGAAAAGTAGAAGTAGAAATTAATTGAAAGTTAAGGGGAGGTGTGACGGAGTGGTCTTGCCACTGGACTGGTAATCCAATGGACCCGGGTTCAAATCCCAATATGTCAATGAGAAGATATTATTGGGATGGAATTTGTGCTGTACCTAGTTTCAGTACATTACCACAGCACACCGAAATGCCAAATAAATACCCTCATAAATTTATCAGTTATTGTAACATACAGACTCACCCCTAGAAGAATTCAAAACCCAGCTCAACAAAATTAAAACAGGAGTGGAAGAACTGGGGAACCCAACCCCAAATATTATGTGGCTAGGAGACTTTAACCTACCAAACATTAAATGGAGACAAGTAGAAAACCAAGTAGTGGCAAATAACACCATGGAAGCAAATCCGAGAGAGAGTTGTTTACACTTTGCGACTATTTTAGTCTTAACCAGCATATTGCCGAACCCACACGGGAAAACAATATCTTAGACCTTGGCTTCACTAACAATGACTCTCTAGCACACAGCATAAATATATCGGACACAACATACTCAGATCATAAATTAATTGAGATCAAAACAACCTTAGCAAGTGTTCAGACAACCTCAGAATCGAGACCAAGAACCGGCCCTTTCAGTAAATTTAACTTCGATAACAAAAATATTAGGTCGGGAGAGGTAAATCAAGAAATGGAGGAAATAGACTGGGAAGATTTAATGAATAACCTGACACCTGCAGAATGTCTTGTCCTAATAACAGAAACCATGACCCAAATCTGTAGTCACCACATACCTGAAAGACAAACAAGACGAAGAAGCAAGCAAGATCGGGAAAGAAGGAAGCTGTACAGAAAAAGAAAATTACTCACACAACGACGCACACATCCAAACCTACAGGATAGGCAAAAGGCCAAAATGGATAGAGAAATTGTGAAAATTGAACATAGGCTAAGAATATCATAAGGGGAGGTGTGGCGGAGTGGTCTTGCCACTGGCCTGGTAATCCAAAGGTCCCGGGTTCAAATCCCGATGTATCAATGGGAAGATATTTTTGGGATAGAATTTGTGCTGTACCTAGTATCAGTGCATTATCACAAAGCCCACCGAAACGAAACGCTAATAAAATACCCTCATTGTTCCCTGATTAAATAGCACTGTATGAATATTCCCATATTCAAAATATGCTATAGGGGTGCAATGCCTGGTGAGTTAGCTGCTCAACAGGTGGCGTTGTGTGTGTGTGTAAGAGTGAGTGTCCGAGTGTAGGGGGTGAGACAGTGAAGCACGGGAACGAGGTATCTTCAGAGATGGGGTCGCTTCGGACCATGAGTGAGCACCGTGCCTCATGTGAAGGCAAGATGGCAGGTGCTTCTTGTACTCTACGTGCTTCACATGCCTCACTCCCTAGACTGGAACAAGACCTCACGGGCTTCACTGCTCATTGTACAGCTGTGAATGTCCAGGCTCTCAGCCTATGCCCGAGAGGGAGTAAGTTGGAAAAAAAAAAAAAAAAAATGAACTACAACATATGGAAGAGGAGAGGAAAGCTATTGCAGGTATAAAGGAAAATTCCAAGTACTTCTTTTCATATGCCAAACTAAAGGCTAAATCAGCATCAAACATCGGCCCACTAAGCAAAGGGGATGGGTCATTCACAGTGGACAAAATGGAAATGAGCGAACTCTTAGGCCGGCAGTATGAAATGGCCTTCAGTGAGCCTGATGAAACAAAAGCCATCAGAGACCAAAATATATTTTTCATGGAAACCTCCCCCACGGAAGCCCCCCAGATGCTGGAAATTGATTTTGGTCCAAAAGACATAGAAGAGGCCATTTCCAACATGGCATCCCACTCGGCACCAGGCCCGGACTCATGGAATTCAATCCTAATGAAGAAATGTAAGGAAAATCTCTCAAAACCCCTGGCTATAATGTGGAGAAGGAGTCTAGACACTGGTGAAATACCAGATAGCTTAAAAAACGCAATAATTGCCCCACTGCATAAAGGAGGGAGTAAAGCACTACCAAAAAACTACCGCCCGGTAGCTCTAACCTCCCACATCATTAAAGTTTTCGAGCGAGTCCTGTGAAGCAAAATCTCAGCTTTCATGGAGGCAAATGAACTACACAACACCGGTCAACATGGGTTCAGAGCGGGAAGATCATGACTCTCACAACTTTTGGAACATTATGACAAAATTCTTAAAGCGCTAGAAGAAAAGAAAAACGTTGATGTCATCTACACCGATTTTGCTAAGGCATTTGATAAATGTGACCATGGTATTAATAGCCCACAAACTAAAAGCAAAAGGTATAACGGGGAAAATCGGACGGTGGATATACAATTTCCTCGTAAACCGGAAACAATTAATAGCAGTAAACCAAGTCACATCTGTGCCTTCGGATGTAAAAAGCTCAGTGCCCCAAGGAACAGTGCTAGCACCCCTTCTGTTCCTCATTCTAATTTGCGACATAGATACCAACAAAAGACACAGTACGGTGTCGTCTTTTGCGGATGACACAAAACTAAGCAAGATAGTAAACACACAAGAGCCAGCTGCAGGAAGACATAAATGTAGTGTTCCAGTGGACCAGGGAAAACAACATGCAATTCATGAAGAAAAATTCCAATTAATAAGGTACGGAGATAATAATGGCGTTAAAGTGATCACAAACTACCTAACAGAATCTAACCACATAATAGAACGGAAAGACAGTATGACAGACCTTGGGGTGTTAATGTCTGAAAATATGTGTTTCAAAGAACATAACCAGGTCAAAGTTGCGGCTGCGAAACGTTTAACGGGTTGGATTCTGCGTACATTTAAAACACGCGGTGAATTACCTATGATAACGCTCTTCAAATCTCTAGTGCTACCGCGGCTTGAATACTGTAGCGTATTAACATCCCCATACAAAGCAGGTGAAATAAATGACTTAGAGAGTGTACAAAGAAATTTCACTTCGCATATAAGTTCGGTAAAACAGCTACACTATTGGGATCGTTTAAGAGCACTGAACCTGTAGTCGCTGGAACGTAGAAGAGAATGTTACTTAATAATATACACATGGAAAATAGCAGAGGGTTTAGTACCAAACCTACATACTCCGATCGTCATGAAATTCAGTGATACGAGAGGCTGGGAATGCAATATCCACCGGATGAATAACAGGGGTGCTAAGGGCTCACTGCGAGAGGGCTGGTTATCACACAGAGGCCCACGTCTCTTCAACAAACTCCCACGGCGAGTAAGAGACATGAGGGGCGTCTCTTAGACAACTTCAAGAGAGCCCTCGATTTCGAACTGCAAAAAGTTCCAGACGAGCCCATATTAGCAAGGGAGCGGGCTGTCTCTTCAAACAGTCTGCTGCACCAAAACACAACCCACAACGAGGGGCGACGCACTCCTCGGTGCTGCTAGGAGAGTGGCGAACACAACCTAAGGTAAGGTAAGTTAAGGTTCCCTGATTAAATAGCATTGTATGAATATTCCCATATTCAAAAATATGCTACAGGGGGGCAATGCCTAGTGAGTTAATTGCTCAACAGGTGGCGTTCTGAGAGTGAGGGTCCGAGCCTGGGGGATGAGACTGTGAAGCACAGAGGCAGAGCAGCTTCAGATAATGGAGTTGCTTCGAGCCGTGAAGCTTCGCATGTCTCACTCCCTAGACTGGTGCAAGACCTCACGGGCCTCACCGTGTTCAGCGGTAGAGTGTAAAGGCTATCAGCCTATGCCCGAAAGGGAGTAGTTGGAATATAGAAAAAAAAAAAAAAAAAATAAACTTCAAGGGAAAAAAGTAAACACTATTTCCAACACTATAACAACTGCTATATCTCTTACTTCTATTAATAATCCATTCCATGTTTTGTGTACTCTTTATATATAAAGAGCCTATACTAAACAACAAAGGGAATATAACACAACTTTGCTTCAAGAAAAATTCATGTTAAGTATCAGTATATCTATCTATTTATTGTAGAGTTCGCTGCCTGCAAGTGGCACCGATGAGCGGCCATCCTTCGGTATTGTGTATAAGGATTACTCCCCTAGACAGGTTGCCAACCAAAGCTGACAAGACCAATCAACCCATATTTATATAAGGTTCTCTCCCCTAGACGAGTTGCCGACCCAGGCTGACGAGTCCAATCCACCTGGTACCTCCCACTACAGTTCTGCGGTTCCTGGCTCAAATCATATAACGTATGTGTGTTAGCTCTATTGTGGAGACGCGTTTTGCTGGCATTCACACCACTTTGTATATTTTACCTTACCAATGGCTCTTTGCTTTCTCCCGCGGTCTTTATATTACAGGTACACTCTCCAGGCACAGGCATGTTATAGTATATGTTGAAAGCGTGTTGTATATGTGCGAGTATATTTGTGAATGCATAATGACTATTTATGTATTGTTCTGCCAACATACTTTCTGTGGTGCGGGTTAAGCTTTTGAGCGCCGCATGTGTTTGTTCTTTTAGTAGCTGTGACTAATATAATGCTAACATAAAGTATATATTCATTTATTTGTAAGTCTAATGTTGCTGTTTGTTTGTGGTCAGCGTCCATATATATACTGTATATATATACAGTATATATATATTATATATATATATATATATATATATATATACATACAGTATATACTGTATGTGTGTGTGTGTGTGTGTGTGTCTGGGTGTTACATCATTTTGATTCATCTCCTATATTCTCGTGTGTGCGATTTATCTGTTATATGTCGACTTGTATTTCACAGATCACATTAATAATAAGTTGAACACACACACAAACCAGCAATATAACCTCCACAAAAAAAACAATAGGACAAAACAAAAAACGAAGCAGTATATAACCAATTTTCACAACAACAACAAATATCAACACTTGCACATCAAACCCCGAGTAACGACTAACCACTGCAAATAGTCGTGGAACTCGGAATGGCCCGGTGTAAATTAATACAAACAAAGTTTGTAAACACACACACATTGTTGGGAATGGGACCCCCACTACCTGACAATAACACCCTGGGTCAATGGTAAAGGGGTGGGGGGGGGGGGGGAGAGAGAGAGGGGGTAAGGGAAAGGAGGGGGGGGAGACGATAAGGGAAAGGGGGAAGGAAAGGAAGGGTGAGGAGGATAGGGGATGAAACACAAAAAAAGGATAGGATGAAAATAAATGCTTTGTGCTGAGAAGAGACCGAGTTGAAATAAAGGAGTGTGTCAAAATAAGGTGATGTGGTGAGCAACACTTGAGTGGAGAAAATCGATATGTTCTCTGTAGCTTACTCCCGATATTCGAACATTTTTAGTTTTCTGAAGTAATTGCTTATAGGCAATATCAATGATTTGAATTTGAATTGGTTCGTTTGGATAAACAGTGAACGGAGAGAGAACTTGAGTGTTAAAAATGCGGTTGAGATGGGGAGAAAGGAAAGGTTGGAGAGATAGGGTGACAAGGGCAGACATTGGGATTAAGGGGAAGATTGTGTGAATATATTAGGTCGTGAAAGAAAGGTGGGGTGATAACAAATATGAGAGGGGATTAAAGAATTAACCCGCTGAAGATCATCACGCACTTTGACAATATATTTTGACTATCATTAGACGATTTTATGCAATTTAGGAACGATCTGTGGGAGTTATAAAGGTAAAGACTATCTCAATTAACCCTTTTACTCCCATATACCATTCCTAACCTGAATAGCATTGTTTATTAATAGCCATAACACAGAAACAAATGCGTCATCGTATCTTCTAAGGGTTAAGAAGTGGAGAGAAAATTAATATAGATGTAAATATAAACATGAATGGCAGGAGCAAGTGTGAGTAGGGCGCTGGCATGCTATTGAATTACAGTACGTTATAATACACACATTGTAAACAGGTTTCTAACGTCAATATAATTATATCGGTATGTCTGCAATCAAAGCATCTATCTCTCTCTCTCTCTCTCTCTCTCTCTCTCTCTCTCTCTCTCTCTCTCACATACACACACACACACACACACACACACACACGGTAGTATATGTGCCTTCTGAGTTATGGTGGTAGAGGTATGTTTGTCAAGGTAGGTCAACAAGGTAATGAGGTTGGCCGGAGTTTGTCAAGTGCAAACAAACACACACACACACACACACACACACACACACACAGAAGCGGTGGTGTGTTTATCGGTATACACGTTTATTATGCATGCTTACGAGCACATTTTTTGATTTTTAAACCTAAATAAAACCATTTTGATAAACTGCAACCTAACCTAACCTAACATAACCGAAAATACTCCACTTCAACGTATTTTAAAGAGGCGTGTACATTTAAACTGTCGCCCCAAACCTCATGTACTTGCAAACCTACATATCTAGTAAATTTTGTACCTTTAAGCACACTACCTCTTGTTCACACACACACACACACACACAGATACACACCTACTCACACACACGCGCTCTAGGGTGGTCCTTATTTTTTAACTTTTGATTTCTTTTAGTCTGACCTTCCTAAAAGTTGCCAATTGAGCTAAAATCAATGTGTGATAAGTTTTATAAAGAAATATTAATATTTAGAGGTCGCTCAAGGCCACAAAGTTTTACCCTATTTGCCTAAATTTTGGCCTATGGAAAAACAAATCTGATATACGTGAGATATCATTAGTATGGAGGTCCCATCTATTTTGCCTGGGTCACCCTCACAAAAGTGAGTATTATCTCTTTAATTAAAACAGGGGTATCATGCTGACCAGGCACTCAGTGTGGCCCAGTTAACTCCCAAAAGGCAGGCATGCTTGTTTACATGACCTTAGTGCTGGGCGGGTACATATACCAAAAACGAGCTTAATTCCAATGTCTTTTTCATGCATAAGCAAGAGCCAGAGCGTAATACAATTATATTTTCGTGAAAGGGCGACAATAGAGCTTTGAAATGACACCTGAATCATCCTTGTACGACCACGGGTTATCTTGCAATGATCGTATAACCGGAGGCAAAAATACCCTAAAATTAGGTATTTTCCAGGTTTTTTCTTTGTTGAGCGAGGTAGGCAGGTGGGGATGAAACATAGTATGTGTCAGTAACAGCCACAAGGTGGTGGCGAGCGGTCCAAGGCCAGCTATCGTCCCACCAACGCACGGTCTCTCTCTCATAGCTCATAATGTCCTCAAAATGGCACCCGTCATATGAAGGGCGCCGCATTGGGTGACCAATATTCTCTCTCCCGTCATATGATGGTCAATATCCGCTTCAATGCATATAGGAACCTCTTCCTGAGGTAGGCAACCACCTGGAGAACAAATTGCAGCTGGTTCTCGTCTTTGGTCAAACGACCGGAATACTCCTGGACCAAGGCAACACTACGCTCGGCATGGTCGTTTGTGACAGCCAGCTTTGCTGCAGTGACCCTTGCATCTTCGTTGTCTTTCCAGTTGGATGCAGGAACCTCCAAGAAAGCCAAAATCACCGAGATCATGCCCAAGACTGCGGGCAGCTTCTCCACATACCATCATGGTTGCTCTGTCGGAGATCTTGTTTCAAACCAGCTCTGGTGTGATTAGTTATTTAGGCTAAGCCTAAGAATTGCAGTAACAGAGCTAGGCCCGGCAACCGGTTCATATTCATCATCACCTATGTCTTCTTCACATGTGTCTGAACTATCAAGCAAAACTTTTGTTGCTAATGCTTCTTTTGCCTGGTTCTCCGCAGTTCGTCGTCTTTTTCATTCCTGTTCTATTCTTTCTCTTTGCTTCACTTCCTTCTTCCGCAACGCTTCATTCACCGACAACATCGATCCTCGACGTCCCTTTTCTCGCTGCGCTATAAGAAACTGCCAGCCTTCTTCGATTTTTATCAAGACAAGTGCATCAGCATGGGCGACATCGAAGAGATCGTTTCAGGTGGCCATAAAGTAGTCTTCAGATTTCTTTTGTGTTTGATTTTGTCTTGATGAGTCTTTCTTCAAAGCCAGCCATCTTGCAAAATGGCCTTCAATTTTCTTGATGCAGTCTTGCTTATGGCGGACTGATAACCTTGCCCGATGCCAGAAACTGGCAATTTTATCCATTGTTTGCGTGGCTGCCTCACAAATTATTATTTGTTTTCTCGATGAAGATATAGAAAGTAGTGAGGGCCTGTTTATTTAATGGTAACTTGGATCCTTTTATGTCGTCTTCATATTTGTCAATAAGGTAAATCTTCACTCTAGTCTTTGGTTTTGACTGCTTACTCAAAGCCAATGTAAGATTGCAACTGACTGCCTGCCCGAGTACAATAAGAATTTATTACTTTACACACCTAGGACAATGTAAACATACTAGGTAATGGCTATGCTGGCGTATGCCTCAATCAGCGCCACCCAGGGTTGCAGGTGCTCCGACTTGTTTTTGGCATTTATAGCATCATTTTGTGGCAATTTTGGCACAAGAAATTGGCAAATATAGCAACACTTTTGGCATGTTCAAAGTAATGGGGAACATGTAACCCTAAATATTAAACTGTTTAATAGCTAATGTAATGGATGGAATACACCACTGTTTGTGCTTGCTTAACTATAGCCTACTATGCCACCATTACTGCTAAATTTAGCCAAAGTAAAACAAAATCAATAATAATTATATTCACAGGCTAACAGGTATAACCCCATGTGATTATAAATAAACTCAATTATAACACAAACACAATTACTGGCGTTTCTATGATTAATGAATACAATTAGGGCCCATAGGCCAATAATGACCAATATGTTAATAATTCAAAGTCGTTTAGCGACCTCTAAATATTAATATTTTGCAATTAAACTTTTTACATATTGTTTTTAGCCCAAGTGGCAACCTATAGGTAGGTCAGCCATGTACTTTTCTAAAAAAAAAAATAATAATAATTCAAATAAGGACCACCCTAACGCGCACACACAAACACTCACTCACTCCAACCGCACACGCATAACTACACGCACACAATCTTTCTCTTGCACTCACACACACACCTGTACATCTTAATACACACACAAACATAAACACACACACACCTGTATATTTCAACACACACACCTGTATAATTAAACACCCACACACACACACCCACACGTCTTACAGATGAACCCGTTGAAAATTACATTTATTTTGTTAACCAGTTAAGCGCGAGCTATTGGTAGTGCACACGCTACCGCCAAGCGACGATATTAGGCTTCATTCCTGCCTAAAATCGACATTTTACAATAAATATTGTTATATCTTATTCATATGCACCTACAGTATTTTACGTTTAATATGAAGATATTAACATGTAACAGCAATAAAACAAGTGGGAAAAGTATTTGGCGGGTAAAAAAAACGAATTATTGCTGAGCGTCCGGTCACGAAGTGTGAAGCGAACGCGACGTATACCCTCCATCTCCGAAGCCTAGTGGCAGACTGAAGCCTCTCTCTCACTCTCTCTCTATCCCCACGCACTCGATAGACGCAGGACAACACCTTAGAACCAGATTGGAGATATTAGCGCAGTAAATAAACAAGTATAAATAAAGTAGGTGTGCAGTTTTCGCATTACCAAAAAAAAAAATAAAATAAATGCATACGCAACTCCGCGACCTAGAATTCTGGAAATAGTATTGAATCTCTTATGTAAAATCGGTTCATATACAGTATATATATAGATATATATACTAAAAGTTTGTTTATACTCACAGCCGGACTTGAACCACCGACATTCAGAACAACCCATACTTTAACCCTTAATTAGCGGCGAGCAACATAAGTCGAGTTAAATAAAGCTGGACTATGTGGCGGCGCTCGACATAGGTCGAGTGGCAATTTCAGCACGTAATGTGGCTGAGAGAGAGAGACAAGTGGTGGCAGGAGACTAGCGAGCGTATGACTGCTCCAGACCACCGCGGCGAACCTACTGACACAAATCTCAGCTCCCTCCTCCTCTATCGCTACATACTCAATTATGTACCGAAACTACCAATTACCTGCTTTTTGCACTGCGTTGCACGGTTATTGCAAGAAATATCCATCATACAAGATCGTTATGGTGTCATTCGAAAGCTCTGTTTATGCCCTTTCAGGGATAGGTACTTGTTTTACGTTCTGGGTCTTATTTAGGCATGAAAATGATCACGTAAACAGCCCTATTTTGGCTAAAAACACCCCGCTGTGCGGTACATATAAATAAACCGCATAGGCCGCTCGTAAGGTGTTAATCCACTATACCACAGCGTGATAGAGGATATTTGTGTGTAGTGTATTAAAGTATGGACACTCGTCCTGACTGTTGGTGGTTCATGTCCGCCTTGGAGTATATATATATATATATATAATTACATTTATGATCACATTGAATCTTAACCATTGGAATATTTATCTATAATAAGGTCAGCCTAACACTATTTTGTAGCATTTTGAATATGTTGTAATTCAAATTTAGAATATATATAAGAAAGAAATATTGACCATAATCTGTGACCTTCAACATTCACTTGACCTTTAAATAACAAAAAACAAAAAATGTGGACAATCATTGCATTGACCAACCAAATTTGCCAGCAAAATTTGGTAACGATACGTAACCCGTTCAGTACAGGTCTGTCAGTTTCATTTCATACTGGATATTAAGACGATTTTATTTAGTTTATGAAGGGCCTCCATAAAATTAGCAGGCTTTCAACTATCTTAATTCACCCTTTTTACTACCACAGATCCTTCATAAGCTCCACAAAATCGTCTAATTATAGCTAATATACAATACAAATGACGTCACCGGTACACAAAGGGTTAAACAGTTTAGGAAGAGTTTAAAGAAAATTATTAACACTCTTCTTTTGTTCTTTGACCTTGACAGTTAACCTTAAATATTATATACATACAGTATAGAGTATATGATTATATGATTGAAATATATGTTATTTAAGTAAAATACAACTAACAGTTGTCAGCTTATTGAAAATTGAGTATTTGTTTATGATGAAGGTTAACTTTTGACCTTGGCCTGTGACCTTGACCTTTATGTAGGATTATATATTGTTTTGCTTTGATGTAACCCTAGAAAATCAAATAAGCGTGTAAAATTTCATTACTGATCATCAGTTAGTTTCAGAGGTATTAAAGAAATAGTTGACCTTGACATTTGACCTTCATCTTAACCTTCATGATGTCTGAAAATTTAATGTTTTAATTTTCCTTTAAAGCACAACTGTCTCAAAAAAATTTGTGAAGTTTACATGAATAGTAAAGAAATTAGGATTATAACCTTATATTTGACGTTGACCTGTGACCTTGACCTATCAAATGGAATTATGTTTATTCTTGTACGAACTTGGTCTAGGCATTCCGAATATGCATGTTATGCCTAATAAGAATCTTACATTAAATAGGAAATACTAGTAAAAATCATATTTCGACCTTTAGCCTTGACCTGTGACCTTGACCTTCGACCTTAGAATTTCTTATCAAGGATTTAGTTAGCTTAACAGCAATGTTCGTATAAACTAGCGTTATGAATAAGATGTAATTCGAATAAAAGCTTATTGATTACAAATAGTGATCATATACTGTGACCTTGACCTTTGACCTTTGACTTAAATTAAAATACATATATTTGGATGTTTGTTGCATTGACCAACTAAATGTGCCTGTGTAATTTGGTGAAAATACCTTAAACAGTCCAGGAGGAGTTTAGGGATAATAACAAATACACTTGTTTTGACCTTGACCTCTGACCTTAACTATTACAATATTTATGTTAAATTTGATATAAATGTTATTTAAGTAATAAGCCATAACACAACAGTTTTCCAAAATTTGAGTAATCTTTTTTAATAAATAATAAAAGTTGACCTTTGACCTTCACCTGTGACCTTGACCTTTATGTATGAGTACATTTTTGTTTGCATTGACATTCCCCATGAACATCAGATAAACATGCCCAATTTAATTAAAACCCATCAATTAGATTCATATATATTATTAGATTAGTTGACCTTGACCTTTGACCTTTATTTTGACCTTTATATGCCTCAACATTTATTGTTTTCCATTTCAACTAAAGTGCAACTCTCTCACCAAAATATGTGAGGTTTGCATGAAAAGTAAAGAAAATAGCATATTGACCTTTTATTTGACCTTGACCTGTGACCTTGACCTTTCATATAGAATTGAACAGTTTCTTGTATGACCTTGGCCTAGGTATCCCGAATATACACGGTACGTCTAGTGAGAATCTAACAGTTAGTATAAGAAATACTAGTAAAAAACTATTTTGGCCTTTGACCTTGAACTTTGACCTTACCCTTTATAATAATTATCAACAATTTAGGCAATACGAAATCAGGGTTACCAGTAACTTGGAGTGCAAATAAAGACATTTGAACAAAAACTAAAAATAAATAGTATAAGTTGACCTTTCACCTTGACCTTTATGTAAGAGTATTTTTTTTGTAATGACATTGCCCAGGAAAATCAAATAAGCATGACTAATTTCATTAAAACCCATCAGTTGGTTTCATATATATTTATAAAATAGTTGACCTTGACCTTTGACCTTCATCTTGACATTCATGATATGTGTCTCAAAATGTATTGTTTTCCTTTTAATTTAAAGTGCAACTGTCTCAACAAATTTGTTTTAAGTTTGCATGAAAAGTAAAGAAAATTGCATATTGAGCTTTTGTTTGACCTTCACCTGTGACCTTCACCTTTCATATGGAATTCCATAGTTTCTTATATGACCTTGGCCTAGGAATTCCAAATACACATGGTAAGCTTAGTGAGAATCTAACAGTTAGTGTAAGAAATACTAGCAAAACCTTATTTTGACCTTTGACTTTGACCTTTGACCTTACCCTTTAGAATATATATCTAACAGTTGTGTAATACAATGTCAGTTACCAGTACTTGCATGGTGAAAATGAAGATATTTGAGTAAACAAATAAAAATATATAGTAAAAGTTGACATTTGACCATGACCTGTGACCTTGACCTTTATGTAAGAGTACATGATTTGTTTTATTGACATTGCCCAATAAAATCAAATAAGCATGCCTAATTTCATTAAAATTCATCATTTAGTTTCATGTATATTAATAGAATACTTGACCTTGACCTTTGACCTTTATCTTGACCTGTATTGTATGTCAATATATAGTATTTTCCTTTTCATTTAATGTGCATCTATCGCACCAAATGTGAAGTTTGCATGAAAAGTAAACAGAATAGCACATTGACCTTTTATATCACCTTGACCTGTGACCTTGCATATGGAATTGTATAGTTTCTTGTATGACCTTGGCCTAGGTACTCCGAAGGTAAGCCTAGTGAGAATCAAACATTTAGTATTAGAAATACTAGTGAAAAACATATTTTGACCTTTGACCTTGATCTATGACCTTACCCTTTAGAATATGTATCTAAAATGTGTGCAACACAATATCAAGGCACCAGTAACTTCTATAGTGAAAATGAAGATATTTGAGTGAAAAGTAAAATATATTGTAAAAGTTGACCTTTGAATACCTTGACCTGTAACCTTGACCTTTATGTTTGAGTATTTTTTGGCTTTCATCGACATTGCCCCGGAAAATCAAATAAGCATGTCTTATTTCATTAAAACCCATCAGCTAGTTCCATATATATTAATAGAATAGTTGACCTTGACCTTTGACCTTTATCTTGACCTTCATGATATGTGTCCAAATGTATTATTTTCCTTTTCATTTAAAGTGCAACTATCTCACCAAATTTTGTGAAGTTTGGATGAAAAGTAAAGAAAATAGCATATTGATTTTTTGTTTTTACCTTGACCTGTGACATTGACCTTTCATATAGAATTGTGTAGTTTCTTGTCTGACCTTTGGCCTAGGTATTCCGAATATACATGGTAAGCCTAGTGAGAATCTAACAGTTAGTATAAGAAATACTAGTGAAAAACTTATTTTGACCTTTGACCTTGACCTTTGACCTTACCCTTTAGAATATCTACCTAACATTTGGTTAACACGATATTAATGTTACCAGTAACTTGTGTAGTGAAAATGAAGACATTTGAGTAAAAACTAAATAATATGAAATATTGACCTCATTTATAACCTTGACCTTTGACCTTAACCTTTAAGGTAAATGGAAAATGTCTTCTTGACTGACCTTTGCATTGACCAAATGGATATACCTTTGAAATTTGGTGAAAATCCATCAAACGGTCTAGGAGGAGTTTCTGGACTGACAGACGGATGACGACGACGACGACGGACGACGACAACGGCGATGGACGACGACAGACAAGCTGACTGGTATACGGGCAGGATCTGTGTGCGCAATGCCACTCTGCTTCGCAGAGTTGACAAGGGAATACGAGGACAAATAAGTGATAATTGAAGGGGGGGGGGTGGAAATGGGGGGAAGGAGGGGGTTTTGACACATGTGGAGCAGTAATAGAAGGTGTGGAGGGGAATTACCTCAATTAATAACATATTCCTTTGTTTTAAGTGCTACAGGGGCCTTTTATAAGGCTTTCTTAGGCCTTGGATCTTATGACGTTCGTCGCCAAAACCTCTTAAGGGTCTTCTCGCCATTCTCGGGTTAATATATACAAACCAGCAATGTGATAGGGTTGTCTCTGGTATTCTTGGGTTTGTTTGTCCCTACAAGACTCTGGCTCGGTAGTTTGTTCGTCCCTACCAGACTCTAGCTCGGTAGTTTTCTCTGGTGGTAGCAGTCCCCCTGGTATCTGAAAGCGGTGTTTCCGGGTGGATGGGACTCGATACCCTTGGCGGGCAACCCTTCTAGGGGAATAAACCCTAAACAAAATACCGATGGGCGACATGCTAATCGATGCCACGTACACGTGGCGATCTTTGTAACAGATAATAGATATAGACCCAAAATACACACCACACAATATTATTCGCAGTTGAGCTTATTTGACATGTTGATCAGTGCTAGTCTGTTTATCTTAGGAACTACTGTAATATCTTAACTTAACTTATTTTAATTTGTTAACTTTTAGCGTGTTGTTTGATTGTGTAAATACAACCATCTTGGTTGATTTAGAAGTATATTGTCCGTTGAGTAAAATACCCAACCATGAATTGGGGTTTTAATGTATACATTAATAACTTAACAAATAAATACAAATATGCAGCATAAATCCTGCTCATTGGCATTATATGCTTTATTTATGTGAATCTACTCCCCTGGCTCTTTGTTTACAGAACCAGAGATAACGGATACAAAGTATACCTGATGTATAACTATAATGTATATAACCTGAGATAACGGATACAAACTATACCTGATGTATAACTATAATGTATATAACCTGAGATAACGGATACAAACTATACCTGATGTATAACTATAATGTATATAACCTGAGATAACGGATACAAACTATACCTGATGTATAACTATTGTACTCCAGGAAGATTATAGCAGGTTAGTAGTTGGGCAATGTGCAACGATAAGAGTAGGAGTAGAATCATGTAAGTTGGAATAATGTATCAAAAGAGTATAAAATTAATATGATATAGTAGGTTTTATTAATGCATCAAAAGAGCATAGGTAAATTAATATATACTATATTAATGTATCAGATGTAATACAACTAGGAGGCTCTGCATTATACAAGTGAAGCATGTATATTAACAGGGTTTTATTTAGTATGTACATATTATAAACCCTTGATATAATAAGTTACATATTGGTATACAACTCATTTTGACCACAAAAAAAATTGACAATTAAGTAAGCTGATTATTATCATTATGATTATTATATTATTTATTTGTATTGATAAAAACAGGACCTACATCTTTACTATTATTACTGTTCATGTCATTTAGGTGTCGATGTTAACATAACGAATGGTAGCAAGCCTGTAATTTAAGAGGAACCGGCATTTGACCAGAACATGTTTCTATCGAAAAATGTACAAATATATCTTAAAGGAGGGTCTTGGGAGGGTGTTTTAATAAGCTTAATGGTGGCCTAGGGAGGAAACTAAAAACATGACAGAATATATATATATATATATATATATATATATATATATATATATATGTATATATATATATATATATATATATATATATGTATGAGTATATAAAAACGCCCATTCCCCCTTAAACCCCACAATATATATTATATTGTGGTGTCAAATACGTGATACAGAAGCTCTTTTAATCCTTTTCAGTACCGGTGACGCCTTATTTATTTTTATAGCTGTATTTACACAATTTTTTTCCAGCTTAGGAAGGATCTTTGGTAGTTGAAAGGGTTAATTGAGATAGTTAAAAATCTTACAGTTGCGAGAGGCCCCTACTAAACTAAATACAGTTGGCTAATAATAGCCACAATACATTAAAATGAACAGCACCGGTACTGGAAGGGTTAAGTCTAATAGTATAAATTATTAATTTCACTCCCAATACCAAAACACCTCCCAATGAAATTAAAGAAAGCATGTGAACCTCACGGGATTCGATCCTGGGTTACCACATACAGATCTTAAACACTCTAACCATTACACCATCAAGGCAGTTAAAGGTTAAGTGCATGACTACGATTTTATATCAACTTATCGAATACCGGATATCAATCTAATCACGTACTCAGACCCAACTGCATATAATTTATGTTATTTCGTGCACTAAAAGTTGCCAGGAGGTTCAATTACAAAAGCAATAATAAATATATTTATAAGTGATGAGCAACAGGAACTAATAATATTTGTTATGTTCCTTGTTACGACCGGGGCTACGAATAAAACAAGGGCACTTAATGATTGGACTAGTAATAGGGTACTATGCAACAACGGTACGCTAGATCCAAACCCTCGAACTTATATGCAGGCGAACAAAAAACACCTATACCCTCCAGAGATAATCTGCGATAACGGGGTATCCTTAACTGGGCATAAATGTGCTCTACTTCAGGCTAACCCACACTGGTATAGCCTGATCACAAACAAGATGCAAGTTACGTTAAAATGCATAAAAGGGAAGCTATGGAAAGATCAATTAAATCACTGCAAGATTTAATACAATAAAAAGATGCTTCAATATAGTTACTCTAAACAACAATAAACTCTTCACTCCTATCTGAAAGAAAGTGAAGTATAGTCCTACAGCATAGACCTGGAAACTTCTGAAGAAAGTCTGATGCTCATAAGATGCTCGTATCTTAAATTATATAAAGGCAGGAGGCAGGACACCAAACGTGTAGACTGAATACACTAACAGATAGGACATATAATGTTAACTGACACGAGAATATTATAAATGCGCAACAGCAGTAATGTTCGACACTAAAAGAAGTACTTCCTCATCAACGAAACAGTCTACTATGGTTGTGCAACTCAACAACAACCTAGACTAATAAATACTGTGAATAATAATGCATACATATCAGAAGAGCTCATGTCCTAACTAGTGTCTGCTCGGCGAATAAAGTCTACCTGGGATATCAAGGTTAAGAAACTGTGGCTGAGCAAGACAGGCTCATAGCCTAGCGTTGTCCTTAAGGCGGTATGGTTAAAGTTACGTTAATGACAGGGATGCTCTCTTGGTAGATCCAGATCTCAAGTACCTGGTTCTACCCTGGCGATCCCTCTGAAGTCAAGCAAAGAGGCAGCACTGTGTAATAAGGTAGTAGGCTAATGCCCTCTTACAACACGATGCTGCACTCGCAAAAGGCACACCCAAAAGGACAACCTAGGCTACCACAGAAACCGTCGAAGTCGTGTAGGTATAAGCAAACCATACACACATCGGTGACAACGACAACAGAAGCCTTATCCCAGTCTAGCATTAAATAACCCAGCAGAGCACTAATGATAATGAGGGAGACACACACACAGAGTCATCAAACCTCCATAGACTAAGAACCCTTATAGCCTATTTTAATACATGGAAATATATATGAGAGCGACGCACATAATACGATGGGCCGATATGAAATCGTGTACAGAACCCAAAGGGAGTGCTGTGACGTTAAAAGATTAGAGGAATGAAAGAAAGGAGTTGAGTGAGAGAGACAGTATCAGAATGGTGGAGATATGGGGGACAGTTGTAAAAAGGATGTTAGTCATGTGTGTCCCTAGCCTGCTCTGAGGAGGGTAGCTCCTCGGGACCCTCAGGATCCCACAAAGGCATGGTGGCCGGCCAATCACAGGCCGATACGTCACAAGGCAGCAGGCCCCTAGGACGCGCCAAGAACCGCCAGCCAATCAAGGGTGCGGGAAAAGCGCGCGAGCGGAAAACTCCTCCGAGCGAGGGAGGCAACATACATACGCGCGCACATATTACCACCCCGCTCTCGTCTCGCTCTCTCTCTTTTAAACTCTACACAATGCATCTTATTTTCTACTAATGATATAAAATACTTCCCGTTGTCACAGACGAAATTAAAGACCACCACTGGACTGTCTGTAACAATGCAAGTACTATGAAAGAAAGAACAACATTCTCTGATAACTGTAGCCCATTTCACTGCCCTGGCGAGCGCTAGTGGCTAACGAGAGGCGATTCTGCCAACGCTGGTAGGCGTCACATCCTGGAGAATATGTATCATAATTATGCTGTATATAATTTATGTTAGCCCTCTCTCTCTCTCTCTCTCTCTCTCTGAATGTTTGTGTGTGTGTGTGTGTGTGTATGTGATTCCGTGTTGCTATTGCATTTTTAGTGTTTGTGTTGGGACTTGTTTGAACGTAATGTTCTCGTGAATATAATCAAGCTTGTTAACCCTTTCAAATTTTTATGACGCAGAGGTTGCCAGGTTAGCAATAATAAATAAAGTTATCTCACTCTCATAATTACCTCTCCAAAATTAGTTGTCTGCCGACAGCTAACTCAAAGACAACTGCAGAGGTTGAAATAACTAAACTAAAGGTTTCTAAATACCCCTGATGGTAACAAAGGCTTTAAAGTATCCCTAATAGGCTCAAAATTGCGTCAAAAACGTGAAAGGGTTAACAAAAGTATCCCAAAGATCTTTCTCAACATTTATGAGCCGTTGTCTGGATAAACATTTCCTTCTCCACTTATAATATTATAACTTGTGTGGTGAGAATATGACAACATTCCTAAACAATAAGTCCAGGACAAATATCTTTACTAATAAAATTAAGGGGAGATTTTCACTCAAGGGATTATTTTTTCGAACCTCCTTCTCCCTCATGCTTAGCCCAATTAGTTTTGAGATTTTAAGACGTTTGCCCCTTTAGTTTGGCGATTTTAAAACATTTCGTCCAATGTATGTCAACTTTAAGACATGTCGTGCCATATACAGTATGTATATATAGCCTATACGACCAGCCCCCCTTATCACAGTGTCTGTCTAGATATTGACTTGACGCAACTTCTGCAAGCATCAAGTTTACATATAAAACTACCATTACAACCTACAGGAGAGAGACAGAGAGAAAGAGAAAGAGAAAGAGAGTGAGAGTCTGATTACTCTATCATATAAATCTCAATAAAGTCCTTTAGTGCATTATGAGTAGTGAGCCTGTAGGAGAGCTGTCCAATATTTGTTCATAGCCATTTATGTATAGGGTAGTGCTTGGTGTTTGGTCTATGTATCTATTTAACATTTTATTGTTCAGTTTTCTCGCTAAACCTCCATCAATCTTTAAAACAAAATGAAAACCTAGACATATAAAGATAAATTTGTACCGGCCAAAGGCTGGTTCCTCCTAGAATTACAGGTACTCTATCGCTCGCCAGGACTAAATCGACACCAAATAGGAGGAAAGGTCTTAATATTGAAAAAGAAATGGGGTGAAAGGTCTCAAAGTCGCCAAACTAATGGAAAGAACTACTATGCTAAAAATAAGGTAGAAGGGGGTCCAGAAATAGCGACTACCTCCCCGTTAACTTACCGCCTCGTCTGCTACAGGGCAAAATTACAGCGTCTCTCTCTCTTACTTTCACACTCAAACTTTCACTCTCACTAAATCTCTCTCTCTCTCTCTCTCTCTCTCTCTTAGCGTTAGTTTTAGCTTTGTATTTCAATATTCAAATATGTGTCACTTTTAGCAGACACCCTTGTCTGTGATGTTATACTGCCTTATTAACCCTTTGAGTACCAGCGACGTGCGTTATATTATATTCTAACTATTTTTAGTCGATATTATGCAGCTTAGGAAGGATCCGTGGTAGTTAAAATGGGTTAGTTGAGATCGTTTGAAGCTTTATTATAGCTAGAGATCCTTCCTAAGCAGAACAAAATAGTCCAATAGTTGCCAGAATATGACGTCCCTGGAACTCAACGGGTTAAGGAATAATATTAACACCTTCTGTACCGGCAACGTCTTTTTCATTTAATTCTAGCTATATTTAGACGATTATGTGCAGCTTCAGAAGGACCTGCGGATGTTCAAAATATTTAATGAGGTACTCCACAGACTTCAAATTGTTTGAGGTCCTTCATAAGCTGAATAAAATAATCTAATAGTTGTCAGATTATAATGAAAAGGACGTCACTGGTACTGAACTGGTTAACAATCGACATTTCTACATCAAATATCCCCCGAGACAGGTAGAACACTCGTATACCCTTTATACTACCTGCCTATAACACTATATTGGGTTGGATTCACCAAGTTACTCTCTTTTAGGTTTAGTTTTCATGTCGATACACCACTTTACATCCACTCTAACTTGTCACATTCTTAGCATCTTCCTTTTCTTCCCTCCGTGTACTGTATTTTTGTTATATAACTTCTCCCTCTTACGACAATATTAATGTAGTAAGTGACTGACAATAAGACCAAAATGTTAGGTCCATTTTAAAAGTATTAATGTAAGCAAGTAAATAAGGTATTGCGCCATCGCCAAGTACAACACAACTTATCATTAACGATCTATGTTGATGATTTGGAACAGATAATACAATTGGGAAGTTTATAGTTTATACATCGTACATGATCTACAGAAGAGAAAATGCTAAGTAACATATTATCATAGCAAATACTAATTCATCACATTCCTCTTTGAATCCATTTAACCCTTTCAGTAACAGTGTTATCCTGTTAACTTTTTCGGGCTACTACTACATGATTTTATTTAGTTAAACAAAAAGGCCACCGGCAATTAACAGGCTTTGATCTAACTCATTTAATCCTTTTTACTACCACAAATCTTTCTTAAACTGCACAAAATCCTCTAAACATAACTGGAATAAACATAAAAACGTCGCTGGTAAAGAAGAGGTTAATTCATGCCAAGTTGACATACAACCAAACATTCGACTAATGAGGCACTGCGGAGTAACATTCTTACAGACACCAAATTACGTTTCAATCTAGTAAAGGATTCCAGCAAGCGGTTAGAATCCATTTGTTTCCGGTACCGGGCGATGAAGGGGAAAAGAGATCATATTTGTCTTGTGGCTCATATCCGACCGATCTCCGATATTGGCTTCTCCAACATTTATACTCTTGACCGCTTCCACTCATGGCCTGAACCGGGGTTTATTTCCCTTGTACGGAACGATATTGTAAGATATATTTTGACTTCGCCCATACGAAATGTATTCTCACGGGTTTACTATACCCTGTTCCAAATATGTAGGCCAAAATTCTTAAACATTGACCGTTATATCTCAAAAACGACTAGAGTAATCGAGCTAAATAGTTCTACTATTTGGGAAGGGTCAGGCAGGGAATAGGTATAGAAACATACAGCGTATTTGCTCTACTCCTTTTTGCGTTACAGAGGTTAGGGTTCACGATTTCTGGAGTTCCTATTTGGAACAGGGTATAGTAATTTCTAGTAATCTCATTGTTTTTGTTTGTTTTTGTCAACTTCTTTCTTCTCTGGTCTGTTAACTTTCTTCATTTCCCACAAGTAATTATTTACATACTTTGCCTTAGGGTGGTGGTACTAGAAGGGGGAATGTGAATATAAACACCATATGAGGAGGAGCACTTTATTGACAACTTTTCGCATGCTTCATCAGGTCAATCAATGGCCGGATGAAGCTATATGCCAAACGCTGTCAAGAAGGTGCTCCTCCTCATATGGTGCTAATAGTTAGTCTGTCAACTTATTAAGTTTATTTCTATGAGGTAATGTATTTGGATAAATTATGTCACTTGCACTCTTAATTTGTTCAATGTTATTCAGGGTAATACAATAATGGCAATACCAATTTAGTTTAACCACCGTCGTCCTCTTCACTCTGTTTAAAAACTCTGACCGTGCAATATATTCTGAGATCTATGGCAGAGAGAGAGTTACATATAGTTACATATATACACAGACTACACAGACCTTGCGGTCCCTACTAGGTAGTCCTGACTTAATGCTAACATAAAATTTGCTACAAAGTGGAAGGCAAGGATAGCAAGGACCGTTGGTCGGCATGAAATTAAGTTGGGGAAAGAAGTCCCATGCAGAATGAGAAAAACTTCTACTGGGAAATGTATAGTAAAGAACGAAGTTGAGAACAATTATATACTACTGATGCTTAACCTATTTTGTATTCATGTTTTTAATTTGTTTAACCTATATTACTCCCACCTCTTCAAAATGAATGTCTAGACTTCTTTGGAATGTGTCAATTGTCGTACATTGTACCACTTTCTCTGGCAATCTGTTCCACTTGTTGACCACACTGTAGGTGAAGAAGTGCTGTGTGACATCGAGATTCGCCCTCCTGGTTTTTAATTGCATTCCATTTCCCCGTGTTAAAGAACTATTATTTATTTTGAAAAGTGAATCTACAGTACATTAATTTTGTCAAATCCCTTTAGTATCTTGAAATACTTGATTAATTGACCTCGCATTCTTCTTTTTTTAAGTGAAAACAATTTTATTGTTTATAGTCATTCATGATAATATTTATTTCTTAGTCACGGAATCATCTTTGTCGCTCTACGCTTCACCCACCGACTCGAGTTTCTCAATGTCCTTGCTCAGATAAGGAGACCAAAATTGCACGCCATATTCAAGATGAGCCCTTACTAGGTTTTCAAATAAAGGTACTATAATGTTTTCGTTTTTATAAGTAAAAGTTCTCTTAATATATCTCAATGCTCGATTGGTCTTGTTTGCAGCTGCTGCACATTGATCTCAGGTCTTTATGTTTCCAGATATAAGAACCCCCAGGTCTTTAACTAATGCACTTGTTTTGATTGGCTGGCCTTTCACCTTGTATTCATATTTGTTGTTTATATTACCAATTGCAAGACCTGACATTTGTCAACATTGAATGGCATCTGCCATTTCTCCGACCACTCTACTATTATATTTAAATCAGATTGCAATTTATTTCTGTCTTCTTAGGCTAATACTGATTTTCCTATGTTTGTGTCATCAGTGAACTTTGAGATAGTATTAGTTAGTTCAACATCGATGTAATGTATATAGATTAGAAACAAAACTGGCCCCTGGACCGATCCCTGAGGCATTCCACTATAAACTGGCTTCCATTCAGATTCTACTCCATTTATCACAACTCTCTGCCTTCTGTTTGTCTGCCAGCTTTTTATCCATGCATGAATTTTTCCTTTAACACCCAACATTTCCAATTTCTTCAATAATTTTCCATGAGGTACCTTTTGGAAATCTAAGAAAAATATGTCTAATGATTTAGTAGAGTCGTTATATGTAAATAGTTTATTATAAAATTATATCAAATATGTTAGGCATGACTTACTGGATCTAATGCCATGTTGGTTATCTCTGATTAAATTGTTTGACTCCAGATAATCTACTATCTTGTTTCTTAAAATTGTTTTCAGAAAATTTCCTATGATTGACGTTAAATTGATTGGTCTATAATTACTTGCTTGAGCTTTATTTCCTTTTTTAAATATTGGTGTAATATTTGCAGTTTTCCAATCACAAGGTACGGTTTCCTGGTTGAGCGACAAATTAAATATGTTTGTCAAGGACTGAGCTATTTCTTCTTTCACGTTTTTCATAATTTTTGGGTAAATATTATCCGGACCAGGAATTTTATTAGTATTTCAATTGTTCAGCTTACATAACACCTCACTTTTCCTTATGGTAAAGGTTCCTATTTCATGCTTTGCTACGTTGGTTTCTGCAGTAGTTATTGTTTTCCTTAGTAAAGACGGAACAAATATATTCATTATGCAAATTAGCAATGTTTTCATCTCCTGTTACTGTTTAGTCATTATTTATTAATGGCCCTAATCCAGTTTTAGTTTTTCTATTACCATTAACGTAATCGTAGAATTGCTTTGGATTTCTTCGACTTTCCTTTGCTATATAACTTTCGTAATTACGCTTCTCTGTCCTAATTAATTTCTTTATTTTTGTCTACTTAGTTTGTATAGATAGCTTAAGTGTTCATTATGTATGTCATTTTTAGTTAGTTTATGATATTTATTCCTTTCTCTTAGCGCCCTGTGAGAGTCTTCTTCTAGACTCAGTGGTCTGGTTAAACACACTTTTAATTCTTAGCGCCTTGCAAATATTCTTATCGAACCAGCCTCTTGTTTTTACCAGTATTAACTTTAAGATTAGTGGGTATGTATTTATTCTGAGCACTCATGAATATATCTTTAAATTTATCCCATACTTCACTTGTTTCGTCAATATTGCTAAGCTGAATATGCAAGTCACTGATAGTATTTCTAAGTTCGTTGTAATTTGCATTTTTTAAATCTGGTATCTTCATTTCTTGTTTTTCAATATTATATTTGCAATTTATGTTAATTCTAATGAGCTTGTGGTCAGAGGTGGATAGGTGCATACCGATGTCAAGTTTATAAATCAAGTTTGCATTTGTACTGATAACGAAATCTAGTATGTTGTGTCCGTGTGTCGATTCAAAAACACTTTGATGTAGAAAATTGTCTTGTATGAAATTAATCATTTTTTCGCGAACTGTAACTATTTCCGGTCATAAGGCACCAGTCTATGTTAGGTAGATTATACTCATTATGCTTTCGATAGCATTGAGGGCTTGTTGCAATATTTCGTATAGGTGATTATCATCGACCTCATTTTGACTTGGAGGTCGGTATGCAGTAGTGATATTAATGTTTGAGGTTGTCATGTTTAATTTGACACACTATTTCTTTACTATTTTTGGGGAGTGAAACCTTGGTTGGATTTAGGTGACATGCTACCCATATAGCCACTCCACCTCTAGATTTACCATTACACTTATCTCTATGAAAAATGTGTATGAGTCGATATGGTATTCAGAAATGATATCTCTGTTTTTAACCCCTTACGGACGGGGATATTTGTAATTTCTACTACCTGCCAGGCGGGCATATTTACCCAAAACGAGCTTCATTCCATGCTCTTTTTCATGCATAAACAAGAGCCAGAGCGTAATACAATTATGTATTCCTGAAAGGGTGATAATAGAGCTTTCCAATGGCACCTGAATCATCCTTGTACGACCACAGGTTCGCTTGTAACGATGTTGCAACACGAGTGCAAAAACCCTAAAATACGGTAAATTCTCGAGATATTACCTTGCCTCGCGAGGCCAGGCATGTGTTGGGGTGTGGTAGTGGCACAAGTTACCTCGCTAGGCCCAGGCCAAGCGGTCAGAGCCCGCCTGCGGTCCTCCCACCGCGTGGACTCTCTCTCAGAGCCGATAATGTACTCAACATCCCTTGCGACTTAATTTAAGTCGGCACCCGCGGGATAGGCCATGGTTCTCTCACCCGACTTAAGTCGAGACCCGCGGCTTGAGTGTTAAAATCGAAGTGAGTTTCTGTTACGCTAATTACGTCTATTGTTTCTGTTAACGCAAGGCATTTTAGTTCATCTATCTTGTTTCTAATCGAACATGCATTGAAGGATAATACTTTTATTCTACTGAACTCTTGATTGAGGGAGGTATATGATTTTGGTGTTGTTTGAGTCAGTCGTTTATTTTGGGCGACTGTTGTCAGTCTGTTTTTAGTTTGAGAGTTCAAGGTCAAAGAGGGATTATTTACGTTCAATGGGTGGGTACGATTATTTACGGTTGGCTGATTTGGTGGAGGGGTGATTACAGTATTGGCGGGGGCTTAATGCATATTTTTAATGGGTAGCAGAGGGAGAAGGAGGTCTTAAGGTCAATAATCCTCCAGATTACTCAGAAAAGATGTTTCCGGCTTAGTGGGGCATTCGTTGACTTTGTATAGAGCTGTGCTCAAAATACCACTCATGTATATCACAGCTGCTTCGGATAAATGAATACCGTCTCTTTTGTATAGGGATGATTTTCCTTGAAATTATCTCCAATTTTCTACAGAGAGTACATTTTTTGTGTCACACATTTGTTTTACTGAATTATTGACTTCCTTTGCTCGACTATTACTGTAGGAGTTCGCGTTCAACCTAGTGATGATTCCGTTTATCACGCATTTTTCTGCCTTGCTTTTCATCATTTTGATAAGTTTTTATGTACTTACCTAGTATGTCTTTTATAGGGACCAAACTGTGAGTCCCCGCGATAAACAAGGTAGTATTATGTATCGGAAACCCACAAGAAACTTACTTTATATGTTGATAGCTCAAAGATAGAGTTAGGGATAGATAGAAGCTATAGTGGCCACTATGACATAGAATTAGAATAACTTAACGTGAATAAGGTGGCTGTAGTAGAAGCGGCTAGAAGGAAGTGTTGATGAGACGGTCGTCAGAGCGGATCTGAGGTTCTTTTGCGGCGGAATCGCAGACTCCAAAATGACGCATGCGAAGTGAATTCCTATTCATTAATGCGTCATTTAACTAACTACAAGATATACCAGATTAATTATAATGATAACCCGATATAATTATGGAAAATAAACCCATAGAAACTTAATACGAAAGAGTACATCTTTTATATATAGCCTATAGTTTAGTCTAATACTGGCGCCTAATTCAAACTTCCAGTATATCTACTTAACCTAAGTTGTCGAGGTGCTTACGAGTCTCGACAATACCACCGTCAAAGCAATCGTGGGAGCCTACGTTTGCTACTACACAAGATCCTGTCAGTATGGTAGCGTTATATATGCTGTTGGTGATATGTTCAAGCTTTCCTCCAGGAATCACATTTACGGATCTCCTTTGCCTGTGTTTTATGGCAAACTCTACTCCCTGTCCACGGAGAAGGCTATCACTGTATACTATGCTACAGGACTCTTTTTTGCTGGCTATGAACTTGTGTTGTGACTTTGCATTGTTTGTTTTGGGGCTCGATGCTCTGCCTTTTGTTGTTGTTCTTTTCTCTTGAACAGATTTTTGTTTATCATTTGGTTTATCCTTTTCATTATCATCAGCAAGAACAGCATATTTGTTGTTCGTATTGATACCTGGTGTCTGTTTCCCCTTGTTCTGTTTCCTACTGTGACTTACCACCTGGAATGAATCAGATTGGTGTGAAGTGCGTACTTTTCTGCCAAGTTTGTTTATGTCTTTTCCTTCAAAATGGAATGTTCGTGACGGTGTTCGTCCATTTGACTCTTGTATGCCTTAATTGTGCATTCAAACAACTGACATTTCTCATTTGAAAGGCACATAAATCACTTGGCATCCGGGTAGCCGTACCTGGGGAACCACTCGGGATAATATTTCTTGTTCACATTTATCACAAATTACTTGGATCGCTTGCATGATGATAGAGATATTTTACACTTGATAAACACAGATAAATAATAAACAACAATAATATTAGTCACTTCCCTTGGGCTGTAGTACATTTGGTTGCTTTATTTGCTAAATACGGGGTTAATCGTGGTGACCGCGAAGAGCGTGGATTAACACCTGGAGGGAGAGACAAAAATGGATGACCGTCCTGGAAGACAAGCTGAAATTTACTGGAGAGAGAGAGAGAGAGAGAGTGAGAGTGAGAGTGAGAGAGAGGGAGAAGAGGGAGAAAAGAGGGAGAAAGAAAATTACAGATAGAGGGAGACTAGATCATATAAGTATATTCATCATTGTCTGATTACCACGACGACACAGGGGAGGTTCTCCCAATACACTCTGAATGAATCATCAACATGAAAGACTGTTTTGTGTGGATTTTAATGCTCTATCACTAAGTCAATTAGCCATGACAGTTATTTATCTCCCTTCCTTTGATCTATGTACAGAATGGGTTAGTTGCTAAGCAACCTATTGAATTTGTATTGACCACAAACGAGACAGATTTATGCTTCATTATGTTTTTGGATGCTTTCAATATTGATCTGTATGTGAAAACCCACGTTCGAATCCCGGTGGATCACTTGCTTTCAATAATTCCATTGGGAAGGTGTGTGGTGTTGGTGTGAAAATAATTTAATAGATTGACTTAAAAGGTTCAAAGATTCAAATGGGTTGGTCATTATTAATGTATTTGGCTTTAACACCTTATTGGCGGGCTAGGCGGTCTATTTATATGTACGGCCCAGCGGGGTATTTTTAGCCAAAATAGGGCCGTTTACGTGATCATTTCCATGCCTAAATAAGACCCAGAGCGTAAAACAAGTATCTATCCCTGAAAGGGCATAAACAGAGCTTTCCAATGACACCACAACGATCCTTGTATGACCGCTAGTTTTCTTGCAACAACCGCGCATCACGAGTGCATAAACCATGTAATTCGGTACTTTCCCCATACATTTCACTAAGTAGCGAGTGTGAGAGGGTGGAGGAGGGTGGGATTCATGTCAGTAGGCCCGCCGCGGTGGTCTGGAGCAGTCATACGCTCGCTACTCTCCTGCCACCACTTGTCTCTCTCTCTCAGCAACATTACGTGCTGAAATTGCCACACGACTTATGTTGTGAGCCGCCACATAGTCCAAATTTATTTAAGGCAAGCGTCCGGTTTATACTCGTGAAAGTGCTCGAAACGGCAATATTGCGCAACCCGATATATGGCATCATCACCCATCCCTCTGTCTTCAGTTAAAATCCTGAGGCAATATTCCGTCTGGAAGCATGTTATTTCTGGGCTAGTTTAAAGTTTTTGCGGGTCGCGGGTCGCGCAGATGCGTAGAAAATGCATTATGGGTTTCGGATCTGAAAAAAAAAAAAACGAAAACCATGAATTTTTGGTGAAAATATGACGTTCTTAGATATTTTCCCTAACAGTATCTGCTATCTCTCTCCTGGTAACACCGAGGGTGTGGTGGTGATGGTGGAGAAAGAACAGTGTGCTGCTTGCCGCGTAAGAGGTAGGGTGCGGCTGGCTGGCTGGTTTGCCACCGCTCTCCCGCCTTAGTACCTCACGTAAGAAAGTTCACTCGTCGGCGTTGTTCTGACGTAACCAAACATACTACAACAATGTTTATGGTGTCATTGGAAAGGGCATGAAATTCTCTACAACTCCCCGTTGCCCTTTTTTTTTTTTTCTTTCCCATTTCGACACAGCACCCCGAGACATTTGTCACCTAATTTGTACCTAATTGTAAATGCCCTAATTCTACAATTTGATACAAAATGGAAAAAGTATCAACGGACAATTGAAACTACACCTATTGTTAGTAACCCAATGCATTGAAACAATCAAGCAACAACATTTAAATGAGATTCTGATTTTACAAAAAGTCATAAATTTACACACTAATTCTCACCTAACTCAAAAAATAATTGTCCTAGAGAATTAAAAATTTTGAAATTTCTTAGTTTTTAGGTCCCCTATACGTGTACACAATCTTATGAAATACAGACAAAATCCACTGACACGTTCTAGAGTAAAAGCTGGACGTTCCCCTTAACTCGACTTACTGTATATTGTGGGCCGCCAATAGAGGGTTAAGGGGTGGTGTTTGTGTATATTCTATCCCCCTTTTTCCCTCATGCTTAGCCCCACTGGTGTTTAGATTATAAGACGTTTACTCCCATTAGTTTGGCGATTTTATGACCTTTCACCCCATTTCTTTGTCAATATTAGGACCTTTAGTGCCATTTAGGAGGAATCGGCTTTCAGCCGAAACATATTTCTACCATACTTGATCAGATGTATCTAGAAGGAGATCTTATGGATTATTTTGTTAATCTTGATGGAGGTCTAGGGAGGAAATAATATATAGATAATAAATCGAATAATAAATAAACCCTCCCCCCCAACCGCAAAACTGGAGATAATACAGTCCCAAAAACTTTCACCACGGTA
Source organism: Paralithodes platypus (assembly GCA_032716605.1). NCBI lineage: Eukaryota > Metazoa > Arthropoda > Malacostraca > Decapoda > Lithodidae > Paralithodes > Paralithodes platypus. The sequence continues at coordinate 13,563,120 of CM064508.1, forward strand.
GAAATGCAGTATACGTTATTGATTACAGATACTAAGTTTTCCTATTATCACTTAACCCAAGGAGTGCATAATTGAGGTGTTTAACCCGTTCAGTACCCGTGACGGCAGAGAGCTGTCAGTAGATAAATCACTCCCCCGTCCCAGCCGGGGCAAAGAGCTGTCAGTAATATACGATCCTTGTAACTGTCAGTATCAGGCAATGCCTGGTACTACGACCGTTTGAGCACTGTTCTAGAGTTGGCAACAATTCTCAGCTTATATCTAAGCCTCTACAGGCTGGGAGAGGCAGTATTCCTCCATCTTTTGAGGTGGGACATTGTTATATCTTGCCATTTTGGCCACATTGCTTGGGACTGTGGAGGACTTCTATGTACTAGTATTCTATGGTACAGTAGTGGTTAACCCGTACAGCCCCAGCAACGCGTCTGACGCGTCGGCGATGTATGTAACGCACAGCCCCAGCGACGCGTCTGACGAGTCACCCTAATTGCTCCGACCGTAACCTCAGGTGTAGCCACTCGAGAGGGCTCAGATTTGTATGGAAACTGTGTACGTATCCCACGCAACCGTGCCAATGGTTGAAAACTCTCAAAGTCCATATGCGTGCGCGTGAGCGCGCAATAACCTGTTTTTTGGGGGTAATTGCCTTCAATTTTTTACTCTTGTAAAATACGTTTTCGGGGGCTCTGTAGGACCATTCTTTAAGCTTTTTGAGCGGTTTTTCATGGTTTTTCCTTCATTCCTAACCCATTCGCTATTGTTTCTGGAATAAAACCATTTTTTGAAAACCGGCCGGGTTCTGGTGAACAAACATTACAAAACTAGCTGGGGCTCCACGGGTTAAAATTGCTGCGTATGCATAAAATAACCTTTGATTCTGACAGAATTTGTTATATTTACCATATTAAGTATTATTTCTTTTCCATGTGCGTTTATTTTACTTATGTGATGAAGATATGAACATTTATGAGTGATAAAAGAAAGGTTAATTTGTATGTTGTGGAAGAGTAAGTCATAGATTTCTGGAAAAGGGCGACGAGTAGACATGGAGAAAGTGAGTTTTGGAAGCATTGAAAGTAACAAGGTTTTCTCTGCCCCAATTAGAGATAGTAGAGAGATCAGAAGATAGGTGCTTTATGACCTCCTTACATGAGTTTTTGAGTTCCTGCTGTGAATGGTTTTGTGGAAGGCAAGTTGAATAGTGTAATGTAGAGTCGTCAACATATGAGGGTATGGGGTAGGAGGTGCAGTTGAGAAATTTATTAATGAATAATAGGAAAATAATTGGAGATAGGACAGAACCCTGAGGAACACCGGAGTTGATAGGCTGAGGAAGTGAACGGTGGCCGTCCACAACAACAGCTATGAAACAGCCGGAAAGGTAATTAGAGACAAAGGCACAGATGGAAGGATAGGAACTGAAGGAGTAGAAAGGAAATCAAGCAACAACATATCTAGTTACCCTTCTAGGCTGCTTGTCCTCCAAAACACTGAGGATCAAGTGTCCAAACAGTGGTTTAGAGTGGGTAAGGGAACATTGGAAAGGGAATTACTTCCCTGGAACTATGTCCGTTGCAGGATTAGGAAGTTAGTAGGGGACAGATGGGTTTGTAACTGAGGGGGGGATAAAATAAAGTTATTAATTTACAAACGCAGTCAGCCGCGGTTTGATGCGAGATATTTGTCCAGGTGGAGTTTAAATGAATCAACGGTGCCGCAGTCTACAACGTCTCGGGGAAGCCCATTCCACAAGTTGACAACTCGATTGAAGAAGAAATTCTTAGATTCGTGTGAGTTAAAAGATTTACCAATAATTTTGCAACCGTTTCCCTGCGTGTAATTAGATTGGTCGATAGTGAAGTACTTACTACAGTTAATATTGTCGATGCCTTTGATGATTTTGAACACTTGAATTAAGTCACCTCTCAATCTGCGCTGGGTTAAAGGAAATTGATTTAATTCTCTCAGATGCTCTTCATTTGGTTTGTTCTTTAGGCTAGGTATCATTTTGGTAACTCTACGTTGAACTCGTTCTAGCTTGTTTATATCTTTTTGGTAATAAGAGCACCAGGATTGAACGCAGTATTCCAGAAGAGGGCGGACTAAGGAATTGTAAAGGGTTAGGATAACTTCTTTGGATTTATGCTCAAATGACCTGCCTATAAAGCAAATTATTTTGTTTGCCTTCTTAACAACTTCTGAACATTGTTGACTCGGTTTTAGGTTACTCGATATTGTTACTCCCAGATCGGTTTCTCTGTTTACATTCTTAAGCTGAGTGCCATTCATCGAATAGTTTGCTTTCTCATTTAGGTATCCGATATGTAGTACTTTCCATTTATCCGCATTGAAACTCATTTGCTAAATTTGGGCCCAACGTGACAATTTATCTAGATTGTGTTGCATATCGTCAACTTGTTCTTTTGAGAGTACGCTATTTGCAATTTTTGTATCGTCAGCAAATTTTGAGATTGTACAGGTGAGACCCTCATATATGTCATTGATGTAGATTAGAAAGATAATTGGTCCTAGTACCGATCCCTGGGGTACCCCGCTATTTACATTGGGCCATTTAGATGCCTTACCGTTTATGACTACTCTTTGCTTTCTGTCGCTGAGCCAATTTTCTATCCATTTCAACACACCGTCTTGTATTCCATGCACTTTTAGTTTTAGCACTAAACGTTTTTGGGGAACTTTGTCAAAGGCCTTTTGAAAATCAAGGTATATAATATCTACAGCTTTACTCTCATCGTAGAGGTTGAGGATATCGTGGAAGAAGTCTAAGAGGTTTGTTAAACAGGAAGGTTTTTTTTATGAAAGCCGTGTTGAGTATCTTTAAGTATGTTATTTTCCTCTAAGTGATTTACGAGTCTGTCTCTTATGACCGTTTCTAGCATTTTACATACAACTGAGGTTAAGCTAATAGGACGATAGTAAATGGGTAGGGATTTGCTGCCTTTTTTTAATATCGGTGTTACGTTGGTTAGCTTCCACTGATCAGGAATAGTTCCAGACTGTAAGGATTTATTGAATAGTAATGTCAGTGGTTTGGAGAGCTCATCCTTAGCTTCCTTTAGAACTCTAGGCGAGATTGTATCAGGTCCAGGCGTTTTATTTACCTTGAGTTTATCTAAACAATTCAATACTTCTCTCTCTGTAACGGTGATATTGCTTAGAACATCTGAATTATCAATTTGAATCGGCGATGGTATAGGGATATCACTGAGCTCTTCTGTTGTAAAAACTGATGCAAAGAAGGTATTGAGGGCATTACTCATTTGTACTTCGTCTTTGGTGTATTCTCCATTTTCATCGACTAACGGTCCAACAGTTGAAGTAACTACTTTTTTCTTTCTGATATAACTATAGAATTCTTTCGGGTTTGTTTTACTTTGATTTGCAATATGTCACTCTAAGGTCTTTTTACTTTGCTTAATTAACTTTTTGGCTTTGCGTCGTAGCTTTACAAATTTCACCCGTTTTTCGTCATTTTGTGTGGATGCTGGAGTTGAAACAATTGGAGTTAGTGATACTCCAACGTTGAGTGTTACAAACTCTTGGAGTGATTCCAGCTTCCTGGTGAGAGCGCTGATCTTGTTGTGGGCTTCATCCAATTTTGCTGTCAAATCCTCTCGTTGCTGGCAGAGTCGGCAGACTTGTGGATTGGCAGGAGCAAACATGGAAGCACCAAACCCACCGGCGCAGTTCGTACAAGCACGAGGCATGGTGACGACCACTTTCTTCAGATCTCTTCACTCACTTAAAAACACTTAACTCACTTTAAAAACACTAAACTCACTTTAAAAACACTTATCTCACTTTAAAAACACTTCACTCACTTCAGGTCGCTTCACTTACTTAAATAGGCCTAACCGAAAACAAAAATGTTGAAATACGCACAAATAGGTTATCAGCGGTGATAGCCTAACCGAAAATTAAAACAAAATAAAATTAAATTTAAATACGCAGTGATAGCCGAACCGAATTTTTTTTTGTTTTTATTTAAACAGAAATAGGCCACCAGGGGTGATAGCCTATCCTAACCGAAAACAAAAATAATCAAAAACAAAAATTATGAAATACTGGTACGCAGAAGGGTAGTATGGAAATGAGGGCTTTGTGCCAGACTCTATCGAAGGCCTTCGATATGTCTACAACAACAGAGAAAGTCTCACCAAAGTCCTGAATGAAGGATGACCAGGAGTTAGTAAGATAAGAATAAAGATCACCAGTAGAGCAACCCTTAAGAAAGCCATACTGGCAGTCTGAGAGAAGGTTATGGGAAGATAAATGCTTAAGAAATTTTGAGGTAAGAATATTTTCAAAAACTTTAGAGATGCAAGAAATGAGAGCAATTGGACAATAGTTGGAGGGTTGTGAGCGGTCACCCTTCTTTGGGACAGGTTGAATGAGAGCGAACTTCCAGCAAGAAGGGAAGACGTTCGAGAAGAGACAGAGACGGAAGAGTCTGCCTAGGCAGGGATTCAGCACGGACGCACAGTTTTTGAGTACAACTTGAGGAACGCCGATCCGGTCCGTACACCTTCGTAGTATTAAGCCTAGAGAGGGTGGAAATTACATTCTTGGAAGAGATTATAATATTAGGCATAAGTAGGTGGAAAGGAAGGAATAGCACCGGAATCATCCAAAGTGGAGTTTTTTATCATAAGAGCTAGCGAAGAGTTCAGCTTTGTCAGAGGAAGAAGTGACAGTAGTGCCATCAGAGTGTAAAAGAGGAAGGAAAGACAAAGAATAAAAATTGTTGGGAGGTTTTTTGGCTATATGCCAGAAGGCTTGGGAAGAGCTACTGTTGGATAGTTCAGTGAATTTATTATTGATGAAAGAATGTTTTGCGAGTCGAAGAACAGATTTAGCTTGATTCCGGGCAGAGACATAGGACGTATGAGATTCTTGAATTTGAAGGTCACGGTAATGTTTGAATGCTTTCTCCTTATTGCGGACAGCTGTAGAACAAGCGTCAGTAAACCAAGATTTGTTTTGCATTAGTCAGAGAGAATGAAAATGGAATGTATGCTTCCATTCCCGAGAGGATTACCTTGATAATGCGTTCAGCACTCTCCGAGGGTCCCCGGCTACGGAAGCAAAAGTAATTCCATGGGAAATCAAAGAAGTACTGCCGAAGAGCCTCCCAGTCGGCAACACCAAAGTGCCACAAGCGCCGCCAGATAGGAAGATCGAGTGGCTGTACCGGAGATGTAGGACAGGTGACAGAGATAAGTTTATGGTAGGAGGAGTGCAAAGGAGAGAACAGATTTACAGTATAAGCAGAGGGGTTGAGATATGGCCTATAAAAGGGAAGATTTATTGGTATTGAGAGGTGCTAGAAGGCTTGACTGAGGCTAGCAAGTGGAACCGATCACATTTTGGAAACAACAATGCCAAGGTTCACGGAATAAGTTTAGCTTTCCCAACTCCAAGTGTGTATCCTTGCTAGAAGGATTAGTATAACTTGTATCGTGTAATTAGTTTATTATGTTTATAGATGGCGACCACTATAATTGCATATTTAGACATTTATATTTCACAAAGCTTTAACAAAAATTAAATAATCCATGAAGAGGGTCTTTGATATAGAGTGAAATGCCTGACGAACAGAGAACCGCTCTTAGGGTGACACAAGACCTCCCTTCTCCAACACAGGATATTGGCTCTGTCTTGCACTGGTGAGAGAGAGAGGGAGAGAGATAGAGAGAATGAGTGAGAGAGAGTCAATGAGAGTAAGTGAGAGAGGGAATAAGTGAGAGAGTGCATGAAAGAGAGTGAGAGAGAGTGAATGAGAATAAGTGAGTGAGAGAGAGAGTGTCTGAGAGAAAGAGAGGATGTGTGTGTTTGTGTGTGTGGTTATGAGCATGAAAGAGAGAGTATGTGTTTGTGTGAGAGAGAGAGAGACAGTGAGAGTGACTTTGTGCTGGGAATAATATCATTGGAGGACAGCAATAATGGAAATATGTAAAGGTTAGGGATTATTTTATTAAGGGGAGATATGTCGCTTTTCTAGACCCCCTTCTCCTTCATGTTTAACCCATTTAGTTTTCAAATGTTCAGACATTCGTCCCACTAGTTTGGCAATTTTAAGACCTTCCATTCCATTTCATTGTCAACTTAGGTGTTGTTTTTTGTTCCTGGCGAGCGATAGCAAGCCTGTAATATAGTAGTAACCGGCCTCCGGCCTGGACATCTTTCTATCTAAAAATTTACAATTTTATTTTGAGGGGGGGGATCTTGGGGCGTTTTTTTAAGATTGCTGGATGTCTAGGGAAGAAACTAAAACAAATACTAATAAACGCGCTCAAAATGTCGGACTCAAAGGAACACTGCAATATCTGTTAATTTACCCTAAGAAATGTGACGGTACTCACTGATTCATTCTAATTTGATCCCCCGACCAAAAGTGTTATGAAAAGCTAAACAGTTTTTTATTACACAGGGAGTCCCAAAATTGATGTGTATAACTTCAGGATATGACTATACAGATGATTCTAAGCATAAAATGTTCCTTAACAAAAATTATAAATCTCAACCGTTTAAGAGGTATTGAAGGTTCTATATAGTGTCCTCACCCACATCACTGTAATGGACTCTTCCATGTCAAATAGTTCCCAGCAAATCCAAAGTGGGCTAATATATCTATAATAATATTGCAACGTACAGAATTATAATATCTTTATAATAACATGGTCAAATAACTGCAATTAAAATTAACTGCAAATTAACTGCAGGGTGTGTGGTAAGCTCTAGGACAGCTAATTTAGCCTTATGGGGAAATACTGAAGAAAAGGCCATTTTCAACATGCAATATCCTTGCAACGAGTAAAAATCTGAATTTTGCTTACAGAACATTTTATGCTTAGATTATTTTTCCAAACTTAATCCTGAAGTTTGGCACGTCTATTTCGGGACACTCTGTATAATAAAACAACCCTGAATACTAATAGGAACTTCCAACTAATATAATTAAATATGAATACAAAATAAATAAATACCCGGTATACAATATATATATATATATATATATATATACAGTACATATATATATAATATATAAATATATATATATATAGATATATATATATATATATATATATATAATATATATATATATATTTATATATAAATATATATATATATATATATATATATATATATATATATATATATACCCAGTATATATACAGGTATATAATAAGTGTTCCTCCCCTTCCCAAGTCTGATTTGTCCGCTGAGTTACGACTATACGAGGGGTCAGCGTGAAGGTTGGATGTAAAGGAGAGAGAGAGAGAGAGAGAGGGGGGGGGGGATAGGTAGGCAGGCAGTCAGGTAGGCAGGCTATTTCAGTGGTAATCCCAAGTGTAACGACCCTCTAACTGAAAATGGCATCACCCCTTCCATGGCTGTGTGAGAGGTAGAAGCAGCAACATTTTAAGTTACATTATAAGGAATATTGGGTCAATTGTAAACATACATGAATAACTTTGTTATATACGATATTATAGCCCAATCCTCACGTTTCCCAGCGTATGTTTATCTTCCGCTCAATAAGGGTTTGGTTGTAATTGTTTATAATATGTGTTTTATTATAGTTTAGTGTGGCAGATAAGTGAGATAATTTGTGGGAATTGTGCGTTTTTTGATAGAAGTGTCAAAATTGGCACACACAATAATACATGCAGTATTATCAAAATTACTGAAGATGTAGGGGCATCCTAACTTTGGCAACCCCTTTTCAATAACTCTTCATTAGAGTACTGAAACACATATATTTACCACAAACTGTATACTGTGGTAGAGATGCCAAACTAGTTTCAAATGACTCGTCTAGACAAGGGAAACAATAAATGTTCAGCTAATGTTTATAGAAAGGTGACCATTTGACTTGTAGTGGTCTCTGTAATTCAACAAATTAGTGGCAAATGGCAACAATTCTTACAATTTTATAGCGTGATGATAAACTACAGAGAACAGTACAAGTCAAACGGTCAACATTAGCAGATGTTTTGTTTTGTTTTAATATGTGTTGTTCCCTTACCTAGACGAGTCATTTGAGATTAGTTTGACATCTCTACCACACTATACAATTTGGGTTAAATATCTGTGTTTCAGTATTCTAATGAAGATTAATTGAAAGGGGCTGCCAAAGCCAACATAGGCTAAAACTATGATGGCCCAATATCAAATTGTTATTATACTGCGTTTATTATTGTATGTGCCAATTTTGACACCTCTAGACCCCCACCAAACGTAAAACAAAAGACAAAACATAATAATAATAATATAACATAATCATAATGGCCGTCCTTTGAGATAAACTTGCAAGAAAAGTCTTAAAATTGACAAAGAAATGGGTTGCAAGCTGTGAGTATACTATATTCTCCATGCTATGCAATATGTAATGATATGTGTTGTGTTTCCAAGCAGTACGGGTTGGTTTGGCATTATCTTAAGGGCTGGTTTATTGTTTATTGATTTACTTTAACTGGACCCCGTCCCTCACTTTTAGTTCCATTACTTAGGGTATTAAAAAACGTTCACCTCATTAGTTATGTAATTTAAAAACCTTTAGCCCCATATCTGTGTCAATGTTACGATCTTTCGTGCCATCCAGGTGTCGATATTATTCTTAGCGAGCGATAGCGAGCCTGTAATTTTGGAGGAGCCTACGGCTGGAACATTTCTCTACCAAAAAATCTACAAATTCATCTGGAAGAGGGTCTAAGTTTTGTTATTGTTTTGTATTGGTCATAATTATATAGCGTGTTTTCATATCAATTGTGTGTGTGTGTGTGTGTGAGAAAGATAGAGTTAGAATGAGAGTGAGTTGAATTTACGCAGATACCCAGACTGCAAACAGCCAAGAGAGAGAGAGTGAGAGTTCCATAGATACACAGACCGCATACACCTTGCGGCCCCTACTAAACAGTTTGGACTTCATTCTAACATAATTTTCTTCCAAGTGGAAGGTAAAGAAAGCAAAACAGTAGAAGAAAGAGAAAGAGAGAGCGATATATATACAGTATATATATATATATATATATATATATAGAGAGAGAGAGTGAGAGAAAGAGATAGAGAGTGAGAGTAAGTAAGTGAGGGAGAGCTCATGAGGGCAAGAACGCGGGTTATTATTTACCACTCGCACCTGTTGCTCGTCACCGGAGTATATTATTTACCACTCGCACCTGTTGCTCGTCACCGGAGTATATTATTTACCACTCGCACCTGTTGCTCGTCACCGGAGTATATTATTTACCACTCGCACCTGTTGCTCGTCACCGGAGTATATTATTTACCACTCGCACCTGTTGCTCGTCACCGGAGTATATTATTTACCACTCGCACCTGTTACTCGTCACCGGAGTATATTATTTACCACTCGCACCTGTTGCTCGTCACCGGAGTATATTATTTACCACTCGCACCTGTTGCTCGTCACGGAGTATATTATTTACCACTCGCTCCTGTTGCTCGTCACCGGAGTATATTATTTACCACTCGCTCCTGTTGCTCGTCACCGGAGTATATTATTTATCACTCGCACCTGTTGCTCGTCACCGGAGTATATTATTTACCACTCGCACCTGTTGCTCGTCACCGGAGTATATTATTTACCACTCGCTCCTGTTGCTCGTCACCGGAGTATATTATTTACCACTCGCACCTGTTGCTCATCACCGGAGTATATTATTTATCACTCGCACCTGTTGCGCGTCACCGGAGTATATTATTTACCACTCGCACCTGCTGCTCGTCACCGGAGTATATTATTTACCACTCGCACCTGTTGCGCGTCACCGGAGTATATTATTTACCACTCGCACCTGTTGCTCGTCACCGGAGTATATTATTTACCACTCGCACCTGTTGCTCGTCACCGGAGTATATTATTTACCACTCGCACCTGTTGCTCGTCACTGGAGTATATTAATCATATATCTGTCTACAAGAACGCGGGTTATTATTTACCACTCGCACCTGTTGCTCGTCACCGGAGTATATTATTTACCACTCGCACCTGTTGCTCGTCACCGGAGTATATTATTTACCACTCGCACCTGTTGCTCGTCACCGGAGTATATTATTTACCACTCGCACCTGTTGCTCGTCACCGGAGAATATTATTTACCACTCGCACCTGTTGCTTGTCACCGGAGTATATTATTTACCACTCGCACCTGTTGCTCGTCACCGGAGTTTATTATTTACCACTCGCACCTGTTGCTCGTCACCGAGTATATTATTTACCACTCGCACCTGTTGCTCGTCACCGGAGTATATTATTTACCACTCGCACCTGTTGCTCGTCACCGGAGTATATTATTTACCACTCGACTGTTGCTCGTCACCGGAGTATATTATTTATCACTCGCACCTGTTGCTCGTCACCGGAGTATATTATTTACCACTCGCACCTGTTGCTCGTCACCGAGTATATTATTTACCACTCGCTCCTGTTGCTCGTCACCGGAGTATATTATTTATCACTCGCACCTGTTGCTCGTCACCGGAGTATATTATTTACCACTCGCACCTGTTGAAGAAGAGAAGTAGTGGAGGAGGAGGTGGGAATCAGGAGGTCAGAAGTGTGGGAAGCCATGAAAAGAGTGAAGTTGGGGAAAGCACCAGGAACAGATGGAGTGTGTGGGGAAATGTTGAGGTATGGTGGTGAGATAGTGATAGAATGGGTATGGGAAATGTGCAAACTAGCATGGGAGAAGGAGAGTGCACCCGATGACTGGAAGACTGGCATAATAGTCCCCCTATATAAGGGCAAAGGGGAAAGAGGAGTGTGTGGTAACCACCGAGGAATACGTTCTTCTAAGCGTAGTAGGGAAGGTATACAGTAGGGTAGTGATTGAGAGAGTGAGAGTGAGAACGGAGAAATGGATAGGCGACGAGCAGGGAGGTTTTAGGAAGGGAAGAGGATGTGTAGATCAGATTTTTACCCTGAATTGTGTTGTGGAGAAGTATCTGGAGAAGAAACAAAAGGTGTATGTTGCCTTTATGGACTTGGAGAAGGCCTATGACAGAGTGGATAGAGAAGGTTTGTGGAAAGTACTTAGAATATACGGAGTAGAGGGCAAGTTGCTGAAAGCAGTGAAGAGCATGTATGAGTACAAAGGAGTACAAAGGAAATCAAGCAACAACATATCTAGTGACCCTTCTAGGTTGCTTGTCCTCCAAAACACTGAGGATCAAGTGTCCAAACAGTGGTTTAGAGTGGGTAAGGGAACATTGGAAAGGGAATTACTGCCCTGGAACTAATGTCCGTGGCAGGATTAGGAAGTTAGTAGGGGACAGATGGGTTAGTAACTGAGGGGGGGATAAAATAAAGTTATTCATTTACAAACGCAGTCAGTCGCGGGTTTGATGCGAGATATTTGTCTAGGCGGAGTTTAAATGAATCAACGGTGATGCAGTCTATAACGTTTCGGGGAAGCCCATTCCACAAGTTGACAACTCGATTGAAGAAGAAATTCTTAGATTCGTGTGAGTTAAAAGATTTACCAATAATTTTGCAACCGTTTCCCTGCGTGTAATTAGATTGGTCGATAGTGAAGTACTTACTACAGTTCATATTGTCGATGCCTTTGATGATTTTGAACACTTGAATTAAGTCACCTCTTAATCTGCGCTGGGTTAAAGGAAATAGATTTAATTCTCTAAGACGCTCTTCGTATGGTTTGTTCTTTAGGCTAGGTATCATTTTGGTAACTCTACGTTGAACTCGTTCTAGCTTGTTTATATCTTTTTGGTAATAAGGGCACCAGGATTGAACGCAGTATTCCAGAAGAGGGCGGACTAAGGAATTGTAAAGGGTTAGGATAACTTCTTTGGATTTATGCTCAAATGACCTGCCTATAAAGCCAATTATTTTGTTTGCCTTCTTAACAACTTCTGAACATTGTTGACTCGGTTTTAGGTTACTCGATATTGTTACTCCCAGATCGGTTTCTCTGTTTACATTCTTAAGCTGAGTGCCATTCATCGAATAGTTTGCTTTCTCATTTAGGTATCCGATATGTAGTACTTTACATTTATCCGCATTGAAACTCATTTGCCAAATTTGGGCCCAACATGACAATTTATCTAGATTGTGTTGCATATCGTCAACTTGTTCTTTTGAGAGTACGCTATTTGCAATTTTTGTATCGTCAGCAAATTTTGAGATTGTACAGGTGAGACCCTCATCTATGTCGTTGATGTAAATTAGAAAGAGAATTGGTCCTAGTACCGATCCCTGGGGTACCCCGCTACTTACATTGGTCCATTTAGATGCCTTACCGTTTATGACTACTCTTTGCTTTCTGTCGCTGAGCCAATTTTCTATCCATTTCAACACACCGTCTTGTATTCCATGCGCTTTTAGTTTTAGCACTAAATGTTTGTGGGGAACTTTGTCAAAGGCCTTTTGAAAATCAAGGTATATAATATCTACAGCTTTACTCTCATCGTAGAGGTTGAGGATACCGTGGAAGAAGTCTAAGAGGTTTGTTAAACAGGAACGTTTTTTACGAAAGCCCTGTTGAGTATCTTTAAGTATGTTATTTTCCTCTAAGTGATTTATGAGTCTGTCTCTTATGACCGTTTCTAGCATTTTACATACAACTGAGGTTAAGCTAATTGGACGATAGTTACTGGGTAGGGATTTGCTGCCTTTTTTGAATATCGGTGTTACGTTGGCTAGTTTCCACTGATCGGGCATAGTTCCAGACTGCAAGGATTTATTGAATAGTAATGTAAGTGGTTTGGAGAGCTCATCCTTAGCTTCCTTTAGAACTCTAGGCGAGATTGTATCAGGTCCAGGCGTTTTATTTACCTTGAGTTTATCTAAACAATTCAATACTTCTCTCTCTGTAACGGTGATATTGCTTAGAACATCTGAATTATCAATCTGAATCGGCGATGGTGTAGGGATATCACTGAGGTCTTCTGTTGTAAAAACTGATGCAAAGAAGGTATTGAGGGCATTACTCATTTGTACTTCGTCTTTGGTGTATTCTCCATTTTCATCGACTAACGGTCCAACAGTTGAAGTAACTACTTTTTTCTTTCTGATATAACTATAGAATTCTTTCGGGTTTGTTTTACTTTGATTAGCAATATGTAACTCTAAGGTCTTTTTACTTTGCTTAATTAACTTTTTGGCTTTGCGTCGTAGCTCTACAAATTTCAGCCGTTCTTCGTCATTTTGTGAGGATTTTAATCTATCATTAGCAAAATTTTTAGCAAGCAGGCAGTTTGAAATATCTTTATTCCACCATTTGGGCTTATTATTATGGCCTGGACGCCGTATTTTCGATGGTATGCAGTCTTGCACTGCTTTTAGGTAAGTGGCTTCGAATAACTTCCAAGATGTATTTATGTCGTTATTGTGAATTAAAAAGCTCCAGTCAGTTTCTTTAAACATAGCTCTAAGTTTATGGAAGTTTGCTTTCTTGAAATTAGGGACTTTTTCGATGCTACTATTTGGTTCGTTACTAGTAAACTTTAAAGTGAAAGTTATCATACGATGGTCGCTGTTACTGAATTCATCACCAACATTCAAATTCTCTATTAATTCTTCTTTTGTTGCAAGTACAATGTCAAGAACGTTATTACCACGGGTTGGCGTTCGAACAAATTGATAAAGCGAACTCTCTTGCAAGTTCGTATACAAGTCATGTCCGGAGTGTGAAGTAAGAGTATCGCCCCACTTGGTCACAGGTAAATTAAAGTCGCCAAAAATTACGGTATCTTGCGAGTTACTTACATCTGCAATTTGTTCGTGCAATGAGGGTGCAAAGGCGGCAGTACGTGTGGAGAGTGAGCAGAGCGAGTTCTTTGACCTGAATGTTGGGTTGAAACAGGGGTGTGTGATGTCCCCATGGTTGTTTACTGTATATATGGATGGAGTTATGAAAGAAATACTATCAAGAGCAGTGGATGTTGGTGTATCGCTGAAAAGGGAGGGAATTGAGTGGAAGCTACCTATACTGCTGTTTGCGGATGATACAGTTCTGATGAGTGATAATGAATGGGAGTTGCAGGGTCTGGTAAATGAGTTTGGAACAGTGTGCGAAAAACGGAATTTGAAGGTAAATACGGGGTAGAGCAAGGTTATGGTCTTCGTAAGGGGTGAAGTCACAGTGTGTGAGGTGAAGCTGAACGGTCAGGCTATGGAGATCGTCAACTCTTTTAAGTATCTGGGCAGTGTGTTGAGTAAAGATGGGACTATGGATGAAGAGGTGCGGGAGAGGGTACAACAGGGGAAGAGGGTTGTAGGAACGCTAAAAGCAGTAACAAGAAATAGGGTGGTCAGTATGGAAGTGAAGAAGTCCTTGCATGACAGTGTGGTAATCCCGACACTGACTTACGGAAGCGAAGCATGGACGTTGGTTGAGAGACTCAGACCAAGAGTGAGAGCAGTGGAAATGAATTACTTAAGGAGTGCGTGCAGAGTTACATGGAGGGATAGACAGACTAATGAGGAAGTGAGAAGGAGGTGTGGTGTGGAGGTAGATGTGCTGGAAAGTGTGAAAAGGAACAACTTGAGATGGTTCGGCCATATGGAACGTATGGAAAGCGAGAGAATGACTAAGAGGGTGTACGAGAGCGAGGTGGAGGGAAAGAGGGGGAGAGGTAGACCGAATATGAGGTGGAAGGATGGAGTGAGGAACTACATGAACGAATGCGGTGCTGGTTGGGGGGAGGGGCGTCGACTGACTGGGGACAGAGGTGCATGGGGGCGGTTCGTTCATGGCCACCCCTTCGGGGATCACGGCGTCAGGCAATAGATAGATAGATAGATAGACCTGTTGCTCGTCACCGGAGTATATTATTTACCACTCGCTCCTGTTGCTCGTCACCGGAGTATATTATTTATCACTCGCACCTGTTACTCGTCACCGGAGTATATTATTTACCACTCGCTCCTGTTGCTCATCACCGGAGTATATTATTTACAACTCGCACCTGTTGCTCGTCACAGGAGTATATTATTTACCACTCGCACCTGTTGCTCGTCACCGGAGTATATTAATCATATATCTGTCTACAAGAACCCGGGTTATTATTTACCACTCGCACCTGTTGCTCGTCACCGGAATATATTAATCATATATCTGTCTACAAGAACGCGGGTTATTATTTACCACTCGTACCTGTTGCTCGTCACCGGAGTATACTATTTACCACTCGCACCTGTTGCTCGTCACAGGAGTATATTATTTACCACTCGCACCTGTTGCTCGTCACCGGAGTATATTAATCATATATCTGTCTACAAGAACCCGGGTTATTATTTACCACTCGCACCTGTTGCTCGTCACCGGAGTATATTAATCATATATCTGTCTACAAGAACGCGGGTTATTATTTACCACTCGCACCTGTTGCTCGTCACCGGAGTATATTATTTACCACTCGCACCTGTTGCTCGTCACCGGAGTATATTATTTACCACTCGCACCTGTTGCTCGTCACCGGAGTATATTATTTACCACTCGCTCCTGTTGCTCGTCACCGGAGTATATTATTTACCACTCGCTCCTGTTGCTCGTCACCGGAGTATATTATTTGTCACTCGCACCTGTTGCTCGTCACCGGAGTATATTATTTACCACTCGCACCTGTTGCTCGTCACCGGAGTATATTATTTACCACTCGCTCCTGTTGCTCGTCACCGGAGTATATTATTAATCACTCGCACCTGTTACTCGTCACCGGAGTATATTATTTACCACTCGCTCCTGTTGCTCGTCACCGGAGTATATTATTTACAACTCGCACCTGTTGCTCGTCACAGGAGTATATTATTTACCACTCGCACCTGTTGCTCGTCACCGGAGTATATTAATCATATATCTGTCTACAAGAACCCGGGTTATTATTTACCACTTCCACCTGTTGCTCGTCACCGGAGTATATTAATCATATATCTGTCTACAAGAACGCGGGTTATTATTTACCACTCGCACCTGTTGCTCGTCACCGGAGTATATTATTTACCACTCGCACCTGTTGCTCGTCACCGGAGTATATTAATCATATATCTGTCTACAAGAACCCGGGTTATTATTTACCACTCGCACCTGTTGCTCGTCACCGGAGTATATTAATCATATATCTGTCTACAAGAACGCGGGTTATTATTTACCACTCGCACCTGTTGCTCGTCACCGGAGTATATTATTTACCACTCGCACCTGTTGCTCGTCACCGGAGTATATTATTTACCACTCGCACCTGTTGCTCGTCACCGGAGTATATTATTTATCACTCGCACCTGTTGCTCGTCACCGGAGTATATTATTTACCACTCGCACCTGTTGCTCGTCACCGGAGTATATTATTTACCACTCGCTCCTGTTGCTCGTCACCGGAGTATATTATTTATCACTCGCACCTGTTGCTCGTCACCGGAGTATATTATTTACCACTCGCACCTGTTGCTCGTCACTGGAGTATATTATTTACCACTCGCACCTGTTGCTCGTCACCGGAGTATATTATTTACCACTCGCACCTGTTGCTCGTCACTGGAGTATATTAATCATATATCTGTCTACAAGAACGCGGGTTATTATTTACCACTCGCACCTGTTGCTCGTCACCGGAGTATATTATTTACCACTCGCACCTGTTGCTGCTCGTCACCGGAGTATATATTATTTACCACTCGCACCTGTTGCTCGTCACCGGAGTATATTATTTACCACTCGCACCTGTTGCTCGTCACCGGAGAATATTATTTACCACTCGCACCTGTTGCTTGTCACCGGAGTATATTATTTACCACTCGCACCTGTTGCTCGTCACCGGAGTTTATTATTTACCACTCGCACCTGTTGCTCGTCACCGAGTATATTATTTACCACTCGCACCTGTTGCTCGTCACCGGAGTATATTATTTACCACTCGCACCTGTTGCTCGTCACCGGAGTATATTATTTACCACTCGCTCCTGTTGCTCGTCACCGGAGTATATTATTTATCACTCGCACCTGTTGCTCGTCACCGGAGTATATTATTTACCACTCGCACCTGTTGCTCGTCACCGGAGTATATTATTTACCACTCGCTCCTGTTGCTCGTCACCGGAGTATATTATTTATCACTCGCACCTGTTGCTCGTCACCGGAGTATATTATTTACCACTCGCACCTGTTGAATAAGAGAAGTAGTGGAGGAGGAGGTGGGAATCAGGAGGTCAGAAGTGTGGGAAGCCATGAAAAGAGTGGAGTTGGGGAAAGCACCAGGAACAGATGGAGTGTGTGGGGAAATGTTGAGGTATGGTGGTGAGATAGTGATAGAATGGGTATGGGAAATGTGCAAACTAGCATGGGAGAAGGAGAGTGCACCCGATGACTGGAAGACTGGCATAATAGTCCCCCTATATAAGGGCAAAGGGGAAAGAGGAGTGTGTGGTAACCACCGAGGAATATGTCTTCTAAGCGTAGTAGGGAAGGTATACAGTAGGGTAGTGATTGAGAGAGTGAGAGTGAGAACGGAGAATGGATAGGCGACGAGCAGGGAGGTTTTAGGAAGGGAAGAGGATGTGTAGATCAGATTTTTACCCTGAATTGTGTTGTGGAGAAGTATCTCGAGAAGAAACAAAAGGTGTATGTTGCCTTTATGGACTTGGAGAAGGCCTATGACAGAGTGGATAGAGAAGGCATGTGGAAAGTACTTAGAATATACGGAGTAGATGGTAAGGTGCTGAAAGCAATGAAGAGTATGTATGAGTACAAAGGAGTACAAATGAAATCAAGCAACAACATATCTAGTGACCCTTCTAGGTTGCTTGTCCTCCAAAACACTGAGGATCAAGTGTCCAAACAGTGGTTTAGAGTGGGTAAGGGAACATTGGAAAGGGAATTACTGCCCTGGAACTAATGTCCGTGGCAGGATTAGGAAGTTAGTAGGGGACAGATTGGTTAGTAACTGAGGGGGGGATAAAATAAAGTTATTCATTTACAAACGCAGTCAGTCGCGGGTTTGATGCGAGATATTTGTCTAGGCGGAGTTTAAATGAATCAACGGTGATGCAGTCTATAACGTTTCGGGGAAGCCCATTCCACAAGTTGACAACTCGATTGAAGAAGAAATTCTTAGATTCGTGTGAGTTAAAAGATTTACCAATAATTTTGCAACCGTTTCCCTGCGTGTAATTAGATTGGTCGATAGTGAAGTACTTACTACAGTTCATATTGTCGATGCCTTTGATGATTTTGAACACTTGAATTAAGTCACCTCTTAATCTGCGCTGGGTTAAAGGAAATAGATTTAATTCTCTAAGACGCTCTTCGTATGGTTTGTTCTTTAGGCTAGGTATCATTTTGGTAACTCTACGTTGAACTCGTTCTAGCTTGTTTATATCTTTTTGGTAATAAGGGCACCAGGATTGAACGCAGTATTCCAGAAGAGGGCGGACTAAGGAATTGTAAAGGGTTAGGATAACTTCTTTGGATTTATGCTCAAATGACCTGCCTATAAAGCCAATTATTTTGTTTGCCTTCTTAACAACTTCTGAACATTGTTGACTCGGTTTTAGGTTACTCGATATTGTTACTCCCAGATCGGTTTCTCTGTTTACATTCTTAAGCTGAGTGCCATTCATCGAATAGTTTGCTTTCTCATTTAGGTATCCGATATGTAGTACTTTACATTTATCCGCATTGAAACTCATTTGCCAAATTTGGGCCCAACATGACAATTTATCTAGATTGTGTTGCATATCGTCAACTTGTTCTTTTGAGAGTACGCTATTTGCAATTTTTGTATCGTCAGCAAATTTTGAGATTGTACAGGTGAGACCCTCATCTATGTCGTTGATGTAAATTAGAAAGAGAATTGGTCCTAGTACCGATCCCTGGGGTACCCCGCTACTTACATTGGTCCATTTAGATGCCTTACCGTTTATGACTACTCTTTGCTTTCTGTCGCTGAGCCAATTTTCTATCCATTTCAACACACCGTCTTGTATTCCATGCGCTTTTAGTTTTAGCAGTAAATGTTTGTGGGGAACTTTGTCAAAGGCCTTTTGAAAATCAAGGTATATAATATCTACAGCTTTACTCTCATCGTAGAGGTTGAGGATACCGTGGAAGAAGTCTAAGAGGTTTGTTAAACAGGAACGTTTTTTACGAAAGCCCTGTTGAGTATCTTTAAGTATGTTATTTTCCTCTAAGTGATTACGAGTCTGTCTCTTATGACCGTTTCTAGCATTTTACATACAACTGAGGTTAAGCTAATTGGACGATAGTTACTGGGTAGGGATTTGCTGCCTTTTTTGAATATCGGTGTTACGTTGGCTAGTTTCCACTGATCGGGCATAGTTCCAGACTGCAAGGATTTATTGAATAGTAATGTAAGTGGTTTGGAGAGCTCATCCTTAGCTTCCTTTAGAACTCTAGGCGAGATTGTATCAGGTCCAGGCGTTTTATTTACCTTGAGTTTATCTAAACAATTCAATACTTCTCTCTCTGTAACGGTGATATTGCTTAGAACATCTGAATTATCAATCTGAATCGGCGATGGTGTAGGGATATCACTGAGGTCTTCTGTTGTAAAAACTGATGCAAAGAAGGTATTGAGGGCATTACTCATTTGTACTTCGTCTTTGGTGTATTCTCCATTTTCATCGACTAACGGTCCAACAGTTGAAGTAACTACTTTTTTCTTTCTGATATAACTATAGAATTCTTTCGGGTTTGTTTTACTTTGATTAGCAATATGTAACTCTAAGGTCTTTTTACTTTGCTTAATTAACTTTTTGGCTTTGCGTCGTAGCTCTACAAATTTCAGCCGTTCTTCGTCATTTTGTGAGGATTTTAATCTATCATTAGCAAAATTTTTAGCAAGCAGGCAGTTTGAAATATCTTTATTCCACCATTTGGGCTTATATTATGGCCTGGACGCCGTATTTTCGATGGTATGCAGTCTTGCACTGCTTTTAGGTAAGTGGCTTCGAATAACTTCCAAGATGTATTTATGTCGTTATTGTGAATTAAAAAGCTCCAGTCAGTTTCTTTAAACATAGCTCTAAGTTTATGGAAGTTTGCTTTCTTGAAATTAGGGACTTTTTCGATGCTACTATTTGGTTCGTTACTAGTAAACTTTAAAGTGAAAGTTATCGTACGATGGTCGCTGTTACTGAATTCATCACCAACATTCAAATTCTCTATTAATTCTTCTTTTGTTGCAAGTACAATGTCAAGAACGTTATTACCACGGGTTGGCGTTCGAACAAATTGATAAAGCGAACTCTCTTGCAAGTTCGTATACAAGTCATGTCCGGAGTGTGAAGTAAGAGTATCGCCCCACTTGGTCACAGGTAAATTAAAGTCGCCAAAAATTACGGTATCTTGCGAGTTACTTACATCTGCAATTTGTTCGTGCAATGAGGGTGCAAAGGCGGCAGTACGTGTGGAGAGTGAGCAGAGCGAGTTCTTTGACCTGAATGTTGGGTTGAAACAGGGGTGTGTGATGTCCCCATGGTTGTTTACTGTATATATGGATGGAGTTATGAAAGAAATACTATCAAGAGCAGTGGATGTTGGTGTATCGCTGAAAAGGGAGGGAATTGAGTGGAAGCTACCTATACTGCTGTTTGCGGATGATACAGTTCTGATGAGTGATAATGAATGGGAGTTGCAGGGTCTGGTAAATGAGTTTGGAACAGTGTGCGAAAAACGGAATTTGAAGGTAAATACGGGGAAGAGCAAGGTTATGGTCTTCGAAAGGGGTGAAGTCACAGAGTGTGAGGTGAAGCTGAACGGTCAGGCTATGGAGATCGTCAACTCTTTTAAGTATTTGGGCAGTGTGTTGAGTAAAGATGGGACTATGGATGAAGAGGTGCGGGAGAGGGTACAACAGGGGAAGAGGGTTGTAGGAACGCTAAAAGCAGTAACAAGAAATAGGGTGGTCAGTATGGAAGTGAAGAAGTCCTTGCATGACAGTGTGGTAATCCCGACACTGACTTACGGAAGCGAAGCATGGACGTTGGTTGAGAGACTCAGACCAAGAGTGAGAGCAGTGGAAATGAATTACTTAAGGAGTGCGTGCAGAGTTACATGGAGGGATAGACAGACTAATGAGGAAGTGAGAAGGAGGTGTGGTGTGGAGGTAGATGTGCTGGAAAGTGTGAAAAGGAACAACTTGAGATGGTTCGGCCATATGGAACGTATGGAAAGCGAGAGAATGACTAAGAGGGTGTACGAGAGCGAGGTGGAGGGAAAGAGGGGGAGAGGTAGACCGAATATGAGGTGGAAGGATGGAGTGAGGAACTACATGAACGAATGCGGTGCTGGTTGGGGGGAGGGGCGTCGACTGACTGGGGACAGAGGTGCATGGGGCGGTTCGTTCATGGCCACCCCTTCGGGGATCACGGCGTCAGGCAATAGATAGATAGATAGAT
Organism: Paralithodes platypus; assembly: GCA_032716605.1. Taxonomy (NCBI): domain Eukaryota; kingdom Metazoa; phylum Arthropoda; class Malacostraca; order Decapoda; family Lithodidae; genus Paralithodes; species Paralithodes platypus. The sequence goes on from CM064508.1 coordinate 13,584,538, forward strand.
AGACCTGTTGCTCGTCACCGGAGTATATTATTTACCACTCGCTCCTGTTGCTCGTCACCGGAGTATATTATTTATCACTCGCACCTGTTACTCGTCACCGGAGTATATTATTTACCACTCGCTCCTGTTGCTCATCACCGGAGTATATTATTTACAACTCGCACCTGTTGCTCGTCACAGGAGTATATTATTTACCACTCGCACCTGTTGCTCGTCACCGGAGTATATTAATCATATATCTGTCTACAAGAACCCGGTTTATTATTTACCACTCGCACCTGTTGCTCGTCACCGGAATATATTAATCATATATCTGTCTACAAGAACGCGGGTTATTATTTACCACTCGCACCTGTTGCTCGTCACCGGAGTATACTATTTACCACTCGCACCTGTTGCTCGTCACAGGAGTATATTATTTACCACTCGCACCTGTTGCTCGTCACCGGAGTATATTAATCATATATCTGTCTACAAGAACCCGGGTTATTATTTACCACTCGCACCTGTTGCTCGTCACCGGAGTATATTAATCATATATCTGTCTACAAGAACGCCGGTTATTATTTACCACTCACACCTGTTGCTCGTCACCGGAGTATATTATTTACCACTCGCTCCTGTTGCTCGTCACCGGAGTATATTATTTACCACTCGCTCCTGTTGCTCGTCACCGGAGTATATTATTTACCACTCGCTCCTGTTGCTCGTCACCGGAGTATATTATTTACCACTCGCACCTGTTGCTCGTCACCGGAGTATATTATTTACCACTCGCTCCTGTTGCTCGTCACCGGAGTATATTATTAATCACTCGCACCTGTTACTCGTCACCGGAGTATATTATTTACCACTCGCTCCTGTTGCTCGTCACCGGAGTATATTATTTACAACTCGCACCTGTTGCTCGTCACAGGAGTATATTATTTACCACTCGCACCTGTTGCTCGTCACCGGAGTATATTAATCATATATCTGTCTACAAGAACCCGGGTTATTATTTACCACTTCCACCTGTTGCTCGTTACCGGAGTATATTAATCATATATCTGTCTACAAGAAAGCGGGTTATTATTTACCACTCGCACCTGTTGCTCGTCACCGGAGTATATTATTTACCACTCGCACCTGTTGCTCGTCACCGGAGTATATTAATCATATATCTGTCTACAAGAACCCGGGTTATTATTTACCACTCGCACCTGTTGCTCGTCACCGGAGTATATTAATCATATATCTGTCTACAAGAACGCGGGTTATTATTTACCACTCGCACCTGTTGCTCGTCACCGGAGTATATTATTTACCACTCGCACCTGTTGCTCGTCACCGGAGTATATTATTTACCACTCGCACCTGTTGCTCGTCACCGGAGTATATTATTTATCACTCGCACCTGTTGCTCGTCACCGGAGTATATTATTTACCACTCGCACCTGTTGCTCGTCACCGGAGTATATTATTTACCACTCGCTCCTGTTGCTCGTCACCGGAGTATATTATTTATCACTCGCACCTGTTGCTCGTCACCGGAGTATATTATTTACCACTCGCTCCTGTTGCTCGTCACCGGAGTACATTATTTACAACTCGCACCTGTTGCTCGTCACCGGAGTATATTATTTACCACTCGCACCTGTTGCTCGTCACCGGAGTATATTAATCATATATCTGTCTACAAGAACCCGGGTTATTATTTACCACTCGCACCTGTTGCTCGTCACCGGAGTATATTAATCATATATCTGTCTACAAGAACGTGGGTTATTATTATTTACTAGCCACCTGTTGCTCGTCACTGGAGTATATTATTTACCACTCGCACCTGTTGCTCGTCACCGGAGTATATTAATCATATATCTGTCTACAAGAACCCGGGTTATTATTACCACTCGCACCTGTTGCTCGTCACCGGAGTATGTTAATCATATATCTGTCTACAAGAACGCGGGTTATTATTTACCACTCGGACCTGTTGCTCGTCACCGGAGTATATTATTTACCACTCGCACCTGTTGCTCGTCACCGGAGTATATTATTTACCACTCGCTCCTGTTGCTCGTCACCGGAGTATATTATTTACCACTCGCACCTGTTGCTCGTCACCGGAGTATATTATTTACCACTCGCACCTGTTGCTCGTCACCGGAGTATATATTATTTACCACTCGCTCCTGTTGCCCGTCACCGGGTTATTATTTACCACTCGCACCTGTTGCTCGTCACCGGAGTATATTATTTACCACTCGCACCTGTTGCTCGTCACCAGAGTATATTAGTTACCACTCGCACCTGTTGCTCGTCACCGGAGTATATTATTTACCACTCGCACCTGTTGCTCGTCACCGGAGTATATTATTTACCACTCGGTCCTGTTGCTCGTCACCGGAGTATATTATTTACCACTCGCACCTGTTGCTCGTCACCGGAGTATATTATTTACCACTCGCACCTGTTGCTTGTCACCGGAGTATATTAATCATATATCTGTCTACAAGAACGCAGGTTATTATTTACCGCTCGCACCTATTGCTCGTCACCGGAGTATATTATTTTCCACTCGCACCTGTTGCTCGTCACCGGAGTATATTATTTACCACTCGCACCTGTTGCTCGTCACCGGAGTATATTATTTACCACTCGCACCTGTTGCTCGTCACCGGAGTATATTAATCATATATCTGTCTACAAGAACGCGGGTTATTATTTACCACTCGCACCTGTTGCTCGTCACCGGAGTATATTATTTACCACTCGCACCTGTTGCTCGTCACCAGAGTATATTATTTACCACTCGCACCTGTTGCTCGTCACCGGAGTATATTAATCATATATCTGTCTACATTAACGCGGGTTATTATTTACCACTCGCACCTGTTGCTCGTCACCGGAGTATATTATTTACCACTCGCACCTGTTGCTCGTCACCGGAGTATATTAATCATATATCTGTCTACAAGAACGCGGGTTATTATTTACCACTCGCACCTGTTGCTCGTCACCGGAGTATATTATTTACCACTCGCACCTGTTGCTCGTCACCGGAGTATATTATTTACCACTCGCACCTGTTGCTCGTCACCGGAGTATATTATTTACCACTCGCACCTGTTGCTCGGCACCGGAGTATATTATTTACCACTCGCACCTGTTGCCCGTCACCAGGTTATTATTTACCACTCGCACCTGTTGCTCGTCACCGGAGTATATTATTTACCACTCGTTCCTGTTGCTCGTCACCGGAGTATATTATTTACCACTCGCACCTGTTGCTCGTCACCCGAGTATATTATTTACCACTCGCACCTGTTGCTCGTCACCGGAGTATATTATTTACCACTCGCTCCTGTTGCTCGTGACCGGAGTATATTATTTACCACTCGCACCTGTTGCTCGTCACCGGGTTATTATTTACCACTCGCACCTGTTCCTCGTCACTGGAGTATATTATTTACCACTCGCACCTGTTGCTCGGCACCGGAGTATATTTATCATATATCTGTCTACAAGAACGCGGGTTAATATTTACCACTCGCACCTGTTGCTCGTCACCGGAGTATATTATTTACCACTCGCATCTGTTGCTCGTCACCGGAGTACATTATTTACCAACTGTCGTCACGGAGTATATTATTTACCACTCGCACCTGTTGCTCGTCACCGGAGTATATTATTTACCACTCACACCTGTTGCTCGTCACCGGAGTATATTATCCACCACTCACACCTGTTGCTCGTCACCGGAGTATATTATTCACCACTCGCACCTGTTGCTCGTCACCAGAGAATATTATTTACCACTCGCACCTGTTGCTCGTCACCGGAGTATATTAATCATATATCTGTCTACAAGAACGCGGGTTATTATTTACCACTCGCACCTGTTGCTCGTCACCGGAGTATATTATTTACCACTCGCACCTGTTGCTCGTCACCGGAGTATATTATTTACCACTCTCACCTGTTGCTCGTCACCGGAGTATATTATTTACCACTCGCACCTGTTGCTCGCCACCGGAGTATATTATTTACCACTCGCACCTGTTGCTTGGCACCAGAGTATATTAATCATATATCTGTCTACAAGAACGTGGGTTATTATTTACCACTCGCACCTGTTGCTCGTCACCGGAGTATATTGTTTACCACTCGCACCTGTTGCTCGTCACCGGAGTATATTATTTACCACTCGCACCTGTTCCTCGTCACCGGAGTATATTATTTACCACTCGCACCTGTTGCTCGTCACCGGAGTATATTATTTACCACTCGCACCTGTTGCTCGTCACCGGAGTATATTATTTACCACTCGCACCTGTTGCTCGTCACCGGAGTATATTATTTACCACTCGCACCTGTTGCTCGTCACCGGAGTATATTAATCATATATCTGTCTACATACTACAGTGTAATGTTGGAGGCTAAATCAAGGAGTCAAACCGGAATATATGGTCTTAACCCTTTCAACATCTGATTATGCATTTTGTTCTGTTTTCCGGCTATTATTAGACGATTGTATTCAGATTAGGAAGGGTATATGGACGTTATAAGAGGGTTCATTGAGAAAGTCTTTAGCCATATCATTCCCAAAAATCCTTCCTAAGTTGTATAATGTCGTTTGATGATAGCCAGAACAAACTGTCAAAATGCGTCATACTCTTCAGAGGGTTAAGTTTTGAATGATTATGAGATGGACGACAAGATAATTACATTGTTTAGGCCATTTTATCACTTCCAAAGACAATATGAACTGCTAGAAAAAAAATCAATATTAACTTTACATGTACAATAATATAGACAAACAAGTAGAGACTAAGTTTTCGTTTTAAGGGGAGGTTTGTATTAATTTGTATATATTTGTTCATTTATTTACTTATTAATTTTAGTTTCCTCCCAAGACCTCCATCAAGCTTTACAAAAAAACTCCCATCTTCGGAATCTAAATCATTGCTATTAAGTGTATCTAATGATATTGTGACAAATAGCTAGTTAAATATAATTATAAATAAGATAAATATCGGTGGATGGGACTCATCAGCCTTGTTAGGCAACCCGTCTTTTTTTCCTTTTTAATTATTTTGTTTTCTATGTGAGTAAGAGAGACAGTAGGCAGAACTGCCTGTAGCGAGTACCTCCCCCAGAGTTGAAAGAGTGACAGGGCCATAATCAAGGGACGTTCGAGCCAAAATGCCTGGACACACGGAGTTTGAAGCAATCTAAGTCATAGGAAGAGGGAAAGACTGATTCTGGTAGAGAGTTCCAGAGCTCGTCTGTTGAATAGAAGAATGATTGGGAGTATCGGTTCACTCTTGAGTTGGAGAGTTGCACAGAGTAGGGGTGGGATTGTGTTGCAAGACAGGTATTACGTACCCTACATAGAGGAGGTGGTATACACTGGGAGAGCTCTGAGGAACACTGATTATTGTAGTAGCGATAGAATAGCGAGGGAGATGCAACATTGCGGCGAAGAGAGCGAGGTTGCAGAGAGTTGGTGAGTGAACGGGAGTTAATGATACGAAAGGCTTTCCTTTTTTATTTTGTCTAGGAGTGTGGTGTGAGGTGATCCTCCCCACACATGTGAACAATACTCAATACATGAACACACTGTGCCCCTGTACAGAGCAAGAAGCTGTGCAGGGGTAAAGAACACCTAGAGGCGATTGAGCCCACCCAACTTCTGGGAGGCCGCCTTAGCAAGACTGGATTTTTTTTTTGTTTTTTTTTTTTTTAATTTGATTGGGTAGGCCATCAGCCCATCAGGACTATTAGGCCATACTGAAACAAAATGTTAATTGCCAAGAACTTCATAATACTGGAATGCGATATTGGCAAGTATAACAATCCAGTATACGTCACAGGTCTAAAGCAATTAACAACAGGAAAATATTAAAGGCAATATCAACTGATAAGAATAGTGTCAGGACAAACACATTCTTAAGAGCATCAACAGTTAACCTCATTATATGCCAAGACAAAGGGGGAAAAGCAAAAAAGAACTGAAAATAATATCACTCTCATATGAAATACAGACAAAATTAATGTAATAAACAAAGCAACATAGGAGGTCGTGTGAACATAATAAATACTGAGTGAACACAATAGCATAAAACAAAATGCTAAAAAGAAACATAGGAAATAAATAAAACACCACCACCAAAAACATAACTCAAGTTACAACTCTCTGAATAAATTGGTGTCTTTCAGGTAAGCCAACAATATGTCTTAATATGGTCTAAGGGAGTAAACATAATACAAATTCTTACTGCTCACCTAAGGTGAAGTAGGTTGGTTGATAAACTAGCCACTCACCATGGTGAAAATCTAAGTAAAGGATGTCTATGGCTCTGCTTTCGACATGCTCACTTAGCATTTCATGGAAAAATTTCAGCAAATTGGTAAGACATGATCGGTGTCGCCTGAATCCATGTTGGGAATCTGTAAATACATTTTGGATTTCTAGGTAGTCAACTATCTTGTCTAATAGTATCCCTTCTAAGAGTTTTACTATGATAGAAGTCAAGCTAATTGGCCGATAATTCTTGGGACACTCATGATCCCCTTTCTTAAAGATTGGGGTCACATTGGCCAGTTTCCAGTCTTCAGGGACTTCTCCATTTCTATTGATTTAGTGAAGATGTCTGCCAAGACAGGTGCGATTTCATCTTGCACTTGTCGTACAACACTGGGAAGAATCTGGGCCGGATGACTTGAACCTATTTAACTTATCTATTCTTTTTGCTACCTCCTCTGGTGCAGGCTACATCTCATTCTGCTTAGAACTTCACGCTCATGCACTAGTCCTGACTTGGCATGTCACTGGTATTATCCCTGGTGAATACTGAGGGAAAATAGTTGTCTAGGGATTCAGCTATACGTGTCAGAAGTTTGAAGTTGAGAGAGAGAGAGAGAGAGAGAGAGAGAGTGGGTGGAGTCCTGGGTCTCATATTCTACCAAACGTGGAAAGTTTTGATAGGGAGAAACACAATGTCTTTGAGGAGAGGCTCTGTCTTCTGGTTATGGTCACCCACTACTTGTTTGTTTGCTTGTTTGTTTGTTCTAAAGTAGAATTTTAGAGGTGAGAGAGAGAGAGTGTGAGATTGGGAGAGAGAGACAGATGGAGCGTTTATATAGCCATGTAGAATATGGTTTAATATAGGAACGAGAGAGTTCTCGGGATTACATAACTATACGTGTTTGCAATTTTCAACCAACATGTTACTTCATCATTTATATACCTTAAAGGGGAGGTAGTCGCTTTTTTGGGACCCCTTTCTCCCTCATGTTTAGCATATTAGTTTTGAATTTTTGAGACATTTCTTTATCAATATTAAGTCCCTTCGTGCCTTTTTGGTGTCGATTATTTCTTGGCGGCTGAGAGCGAGCCTGTAATTTTAGAAGGAATTTGTCTACAGAAAAATGTACACATTTATTATGTTCTACTGGGTGTTTCTTCAAGCTTGATGGAGGTCTAGCTAGAAAACTCAAAAATATAAAAATAAATAACTATATAGACCTAAAAAACAAGCACTATCCCCTTAAGAAAGACCTGTAGTCCAAGGGGTAAAAACCATCGCAACTAACTTGTTGACTCCCAGTGACTCCTCCTAAGCTTATTAACCCCTTCTGTACCTGCGACGTCTTTTTAATTTTATTCTAGCTATATTTAGTATATTTAGTGCAGTTTAAGAATGATCTGTGGCAAAAAAGAGGGTTAAGGGTGATAATTAGAAGCTTGTTAATAGCCGGAGACCCTTTTAAACTGTATAAAATCGTCTATTTTTTTTTTTTTTTTATATATATTCCAACTACTCCCTCTCGGGCATAGTCTGATAGCCTTTACACTCTACCGCTGGACACGGTGAGGCCCGTGAGGTCTTGTTCCAGTCTAGGGAGTGAAACATGCGAAGCTTCACGGCTCGAAGCAACTCCATCTCTGAAGCTGCTCCGCCTCCGTGCTTCACAGTCTCATCCCCCAGGCTCGGGCCCTCACTCTCAGAACGCCACCTATTGAGCAATTAACTCACTAGGCATTGCCCCCCTGTGGCATATTTTTGAATATGGGTATATACATACAATGCTATTTAATCAGGGAATACAGTTAAAATGTCGTCGCCGGTAAAGAAGGGATTAAATCGTTGAGTGCTAACCAGAATAGAAGGAAGAAAGGGATAATTATTTGATAAAAAGAAAACCACCGACATCTTCGGCCTGGTATATCCCCATTTTACCCACCTTAGGAATGACATATTTACATCAAAGGAGTCAATATGATAGTAACTAGCCTTTTGACTCTAAAAATGCCTTCCTTATCTGAATAATATCGTGTAATAATAGTCAGACTATAAGGAAGGCAGGCCTGGTCTTTCAGGGAGGGCGGGTATTTAGTTGCCTCCCTATGCCTCTATCAAGCTATAAAAACACCCGCAATACCCTCCTTCGTGATTTATTTGTAAGCAAAATCGGTAAAAATATGTAAATTACAGGCTCACTATCGCGTGTCAGGAAAATATCGACACCTAAATGGCATGAAACGCCTTCGTACGGGCAAATAGATGGTATGTAAGATACCATATTAATATTAACAAACTAACACTTGATGGGCTAAACATGAGGGAGAAGGGTGTTCAGAAAATAAACTCCCCTTAACCCGTTGGTGACCTTCTCCCCCACGATCACTATAATGTATTATTGACTCCACCTGCTGCAGACCCCCTGACCAATCTATACCTGGACTGTTCAATACCTAGACCACCAGGGGAAGCAGAGAGCTTTCATCGCTGCACGCTATAGGGTACTTTATTATTTGTTATTTATTTATTTTATTTATGTATTTATTTATATACTTAAGTATTATTATTATTATTTTATTTTTATTTTTACCAGGTTTTGGCAGGGAAACCTGGTGGTTGGCAAATTTAGGATAGAAAACCACTATTGGCCAAATGAATGTACAGAACAATGTGTGCCATTTACAATCATATAAGTAACACATATTTAGCTGTGCATTTAGTCTTAAAAATATCGTCATGGCATGGCTTGCTCAATCGCCTGACCTTTCTGTCTGTGATAATTTCCTCTGGGGCTACCTCAAAGGGAAAATGTTTGTCAATAAACTTTGCGCACCGTATGAACTGAAAGATACTCTTTGTCAGGACAGTATGGGTTGTATGGCAATACCTCAAGACATGGTGCAACGCGCAATTAAGATCTTCCAGGCTAGACTACAAGACTGTGTGCTAAACAATGGGAAGAATTTGAATGACGTTAATTTCAAGACTAAATGAACAGGTAATTTTGTGTTACTTGTATGTTTATAAATGGAACACACTGTTTTCTACATTTAGACAATACAGGTTATAATATCCTATATTTGCCAACATTGTATTTATAAAAAAAAAAAAAAAAAAAAAAAAAAAAACAGGTGTCCCTGCTGGATCATGTATATATTGCACGATGACGCATTTATGTTCTGTTTTCTGGCTATGTATATACAATATTAGTACAATTAGGAAGGTTATATGAAATTCAGAAGGTTAATCGAGAGTGTCTTTACCCTCTTAATTCCCACAGATCCTGAGCTGTATAACATCGTCTAAGGATGGCAAAATAAACTGTCAATGTGCGTCATGATCGTCTAGGGGTTAAAACACATAGACCTTTCATCACAACCATCATCGCCACAACGCTCCTCCTTCACCGTCATTATCTTCACCATAACACTCTTTCACCATTGTCACCATTATTACTCTGAGCTACCATCACCATCGTCTGCAACAACAAAATAGCCAAACACCACCAAAGTATCATGTTATTATTAACATTAATATTATCCTACAACGCCTTTAATTACCCTGAACGTGAAAACTTGAATAATTACTAGATAGTAAACCCGTATATCGGTTGGGAGAGTTAGCTTTAGGAACTGGAGTTATTCATGATCAGTACAGTCATCAAATTTCATTTGAAATCCCTTGTCAAACATGTCCATTGATTGATCGCAACGATGTCTACTATTTGATACTATTACAATATATAGTTTTGCTTACTTAAACTTCTGCAACCATAAACAGAAAATTATATTGAAGACAATGATACAATTATAATATCCGTTCGTACTAGATGATGGGTAACAGGGTCCGAAATAGTGTGGTTCCTTGTGTAATCCCGTAGGATTTTCCTGCTAAAATTTATGTTATTGTTTTATTGGGAACCTTTGGGTGTGAGATATTGAAACATAATGGGGTTCAACATTTTCGACAGGGTTAGAGGGTCGAGGGGGCCCCCCTCAATTCCGGGCGCCCCTGGAATGAATCCAACACATATCTTCGCCAATAATGGACCAATTTTAATGATCTTAGTGTCGTTTGGGGGTTTTTGATGACACTGAGTTGATTTTTATTATTTTGGAAACGACCGGAAGTGACAAGCATTGACTTATGGTTTTAATGCAAAAATAACATTGAGAATTTGGCGAAATAAAGTTTATCGATAAACTTGGTTACATCTTATATCATTCATATGTTATTGACGATGAAAATATCAGCAATGCTTTAATTTTTGCAACTACAATCGTCGAATCAAGTATTTATTCCTACATTTAAAATAATGCTATTCAATGACAACGAATTGAATTTTACCAGCAATATTTGTTTTTAAAAAGATAATTTTTGATTGAATGACAAAGTAGAAGCACAGAAAACCATTGCAATAACTGAGAAGTTCATGACTAAGCAACTGACAATTTCTTAGTGCCTTAATACTGAATGCTCTGCATCACACATAATCACACATGGAAACAACTGAAACAAAGTTTCTGAAACTACATAACAGCTAGAATAAATTCGTCCATCAAATACCTCTTCATTAATTTCACCAAATTCATACAACCAAGTGATTCCTTTTAATTTTCTCCATCCCATCTTACCTGTATATCTTTCTATCATCATACATAATACAGCCCCATCATGACAAATTCACGTTGTAAAATAGCATAGAGAAGCAAAAACATCGCAATAACTGAGTAGTTCATGACTAAACAACTTCTCTTGTTCAGGACCTTATTGACAGGCTCACCATCTTCTGCTCTCCGGTTGATCACGATAACTGTACCATGGAATGTGTTCTGTCCAGTTGGTGTGTCTTCTAAGAGGTCAATGTTATCAACAGCAAACCAGACATTGACTCCTCTTCACGAAATCAGGAAGGCAATACCCTCCAGCTTCCTTCATGCGCTGGAGAACGCTTGTTCCACACGCTTCTCGAGGTCAAGGATTTTCTTGTAGTCACTGCCAATGTACACATCCGAGAGGTTACTCACAAGGTTCTTGTCTCGTACTCGTTAATGGATAGCAAGAGGTAGACCAACTGAGAGTGGTGTCTGGACGATCTGCCGAAACCCAACATCTGTTTTTGGTTGAAACTTTACCTACCGATCACTCTGCAAGTTTTGGATAAGGAATTGTCATGCAACATCAACAGTTTTATCAACTTCTTCATCACGCATTCCAGAAACTTTGTGGACATGACTTCCAAACAAGAGATGGGTCAATAAGAACTGGAGTAGTGGAGGATTCTCAAAGTCTTCAAAGCTGCCCTTGAATGACCACTTTCGGAGATTCATAATTTCCTCTCGCAAAATGTTTGCTGTGGTCTTCAACTGGCCAATTGTGCCATGTTTGTCAGTTGGAGTTTTGTCCACTGCTTTGCTGACTGCTGCTTGAAGGACGAGGTGGTCAGACTCATTTCTGCGTAGGGACTTGATGAACTGCACATCTAAGAGTCGTTCAGTGAGGAGATTTTTAAGATGCTTGCGATAGTTTGTTGTCTCAGTAACCTCAACATGATATCTCTTCAAAATATATAAATACTCGTCATTAACATCAGCCATGTTCAAGCTAATACCTTCATCTGTGAATGAATTCTGAACAGAGAACAGCAACTGTTCATCGCAGAGAGAACGTACAAGTTCAGCACTGCCACAACCATCTTCACTGAAGGAACGTTGAGCATATCGCAAACATTTCCGATGATAGTATTTCTCGAGAGCTGAGGCATCCCCAGGATCATGTAAGTCTGCTACGGCAGCTCTAACTTGATCATCTTGAGTTTTTACTTTTATTTCCAGGAGGTTTTCACCCATCTTGTCTGACAAAACACGGTGAAGAGGTTCCATACTATCACTGGAACAGAAGCTGCAGGCTGAAAAGAGACAAACTTCTGCCTTTGGGGTAAATTTTGTCCTTTTAGGCCAACACGATTCAGCTGAAATGGATGGACGTCCAGGTCCTGGGGTATGATTATCACTAGATGCAGAGTGAGCACGCTTAGCCTTGAGTAGTTCAATCATGGTCTTGTTGACAATTGGTTTTCGACACTCACTGTCGTAACAAACTTGCTTGCGTTCAGAATGATTTAAATTATCCAGGCGATCAATAATTGATTGTATCTCATTTTGACCATGAGACACACGCTCAACAAAACTATAAAAGTCAATTCTTCTATCATTGCGGGGTTGTTTATTAGTCTTTTGTTGGGGGTGGCACCCTTGTTGCAAACAATACACACACCGTTGTTGTTTGACATGTCTGGTGGGTGTTGTACATCCATTCTCAGTCACCTGAAAAGACACATATGTTTTTTAAGCAGCGCATCTATAGTCTATTATGGCTCTTAACTAGTATCAGCATGATTGCTACGGTCGTACTGTCATGCCTGAAAATTAAAAACAAAATTGCACAATATTGTTAGACTTTTTGCTACCAAAAATAAATGTTTGATGTTATATATAACTTGAAGTCGATGATTGCCACTGTTGGTTGTGTCAAAAGTATCAGGAATCTACTCAGCATCATCAATAACCCTAGAAACAATTAAAAAATCAACAAAAATTGGTTCATTATCAGCTGAGATTTGCGAAGGAGTCAGTTCAAGGGAGTTCGGGGGTCGGCCAAATTGAACCCCATCATTTTTCAATCGTCTGATGCTAAATCAACCCAAAAAAAGCAATAACATAAATTTTAGCAAGCAAATCCTACGGGAGCTATTTTTGTGATGATGCACCACACTAAAACGACCTGGATCTAGTTGGAGGATCCCTGTGTTGTGAATACTGATGGTGAGTTAATTGTAGTACCTGACCATTACTGGGGCTGTCGGGAGGTAGTGGTAGATTGGTCTGGTGATGTGTGTGTGTGTAGATTGGTTGTACTGCCCAATTAAATGTGTTCGAGAGGGAGATTGTAAGACTTTTAAGCTACATTACCCCTGGGGCTGGGACAGAGTTGTATGCATTTATATGTATAGGGGAAAACACATTTTTATATGGTAGTATTTTCTTTTTCTTTTTTTTCTTTTTTTTCTATGTGATTGAGGGAGGCAAAAGGCATAACTGCCTATAACGAGTGCCTCCCCCATAGTTGAAAGAGTGACAGGGCCAAAATCAAGGGACGTTCGAGCCAAAATGCCTGGACACACGGAGTTTGAAGCAATTTAAGTCATAGGAAGAGGGAAAGACTGATTCTGGGAGAGAGTTCCAGAGCTCAGATGTTGAGTAGAAGAAAGTTTGAGAGTAACGTTTCACTCTTGGGTTGGAGAGTTGCACAGAGTAGGGGTGGGATTGAGTTGCAAGACGGGTACCACGTGCCCTACGTAAAGGAGGTGGTATGCACTGGGATAGCTCTGAGCAACACTGATTATTATAGTAGCGATAGAATAGCGAGAGAGATGCAACATTGCGGCGGAGAGAGAGAGATTGCAGAGAGTTGGTGAGTGGACGGGAGTTAATGATACGAAAGGCCTTCCTTTCAACTTTGTCTAGGAGAGCGGTGTGAGAGGAACCTCCCCTCACATGTGAACAATACTCAATACAAGGGCGCACTATGCCCCTGTACAGAGCAAGAAGCTGTGCAGGGGAAAAGAACCCCCTAAGGCGGTTGAGCACACCCAGCTTCTGGGAGGCTGCCTTTGCAAGACTGGTAATATGGTCCTTCCAAATGAGAGCAGAAGAAAAAGAGACACCAAGAATATTGAGAGAAGATGAAGGGTTGATTTTTGTATTGTTGAAGAATAAGGGATAGTCCGCTGGGAGATCCTGACGGGTAGATAGATGGAGAAATTGGGTTTTGGAAGCATTAAAGTTAACAAGGTTTTCTCTGCCCCAATTGGAAATAGTATTTAGATCAGAATTTAAGAGTTCTATGGCTTCATTACGTTTGTCGTTGAGGGATTGCTGGCTGGGGCGTTCTGAAAAACTAATGGAGTAGTGTAAGGTTGAATCGTCTGCGTATGAATGGATGGGAATTAAGGTACAGTTAAGGAGATCATTTATAAAAATTAGAAAGAGAATAGGAGATAGGACAGAGCCCTGAGGAACACCGGAGTTTATAGGGATAGAAACCGAAGGAGGGTAGTTTAGAAATTAAAGATTTATGCCAGACTCTATCGAAGGCTTTCGATATGTCTAGTGCAATAGAAAAAGTCTCACCGAAGTCCCGAAAGGAGGATGACCAAGAGTTAGTAAGATATGAAAGAAGATCACCAGTAGAGCGACCCTTAAGGAAGCCATACTGGCGATCTGAGAGCAGATTATGAGAAGAGAAATGCTTAAGAAATTTGGAAGCAAGAATAGTTTCAAAAACTTTAGAAAGACAAGAGATAAGAGCAATTGGACGATAGTTGGAGGGTTGAGAGCGGTCACCCTTCTTTGGGACAGGTTGAATGTGAGCAAACTTCCAGCATGAAGGGAAGACGTTAGAGGATAGACAGAGACGAAAGAGTTTGCCTAGGCAGGGAGTCAGCACGGAAGCACAGTTTTGAGAACAACAGGAGGAACACCGTCCGGACCGTACGCCTTATTAGTGTTAAGCCCAGAGAGGGTAGAAAGTACATCTTTAGAAGAGATTAGGATATTAGGCATAAGTAAGAGAGAGGAGGGCGGAGAGGGAGGAATAGCACCGGAATCATCCAAGGTGGAGTTTCTAGCAAAAGTTTGAGCGAAGAGTTTAGCTTTGTCAGAGGAAGAAGTGATGGTTGTGCCATCAGAGTGGGAAAGGGGAGGGAAAGACGAGGAAGAGAAATTATTGGAGAGGTTTTTGGCTAGATGCCAGAAAGCTTGGGAAGAGCTAGAGTTGGATAGTTCAGTGCATTTATTATTGATGAAAGAGTGTTTGGCAAGTCGAAGAACAGATTTGGCTTGATTCCGGGCAGAAACATATGAAGAATGAGAGTCTTGAGTTTTAAGGCGTCGGTACCGTTTGAAAGCTTCCTCCTTATTGCGGACAGCAGTAGAACAGGCGTGAGTAAACCAAGATTTTTTAGCATTAGTCTGAGAGAAAGAGAATGGAATGTATGCTTCCATGCCCGATAGGATTACCTCGGTAATGCGTTCAGCATGGGTCCTAGGCTTTAAACAAAAATTGGGTTCTCGCTCGAAATCCGTATAGATTTTGCACAGCTTGCCCCAAAAGTTGCCCGTCGGGCGAGAAACCATACCAGTCATATCTCGGCCATTTCTTGAGCGATTTTGACAAAAAACAAAAATTTAAATAGAGGTTTTTTGGCTGGGGAACATGCTATAAGCAATATTTAATCGATTAGAGAACTGGTTTACATGATAGCGGCTCTGAAGCTCTTCCGGAGAAACCAAATCAGGTCCGAAATTTGTAATCCTCAATATCTCTTAGGTCATTTTATTATTTTAGATGATACGTTTTTGCTAAAAAAGGAATACAGGGTTTACTGTTACACAACTGCCATATCACACAAATTTATTAAATTTAACACCCACATCACAAGGAATTTGTGTAAACTTCCACCATATCAGATCTAATTATATGGATTGGTGCAGGCATCATCTTGCAACTTCATGCACTTGCAGAAAGGGGTGCAGCCCACCTCCTCCATGCGGCATGGACATGTGGCTCGAGCACACTTGCCACAGTTACAGGTCACTGTCCACCGCTTATTCAGAGTCTGGCACCCTGTGACTGGAACAAGGCAGTCGTTCTCTAGCTGATACCCAAAATGTAGTGGATCTATGATGCTGGGTTGGAAGAGGTGGATAATCGAGTATGTACCGAACAAGGCTCGCATTATGTGTGGAAGCAAACCCTCTGACGTTGGAGGCAAATTTTGATGTGATGAGGCCTTGGTCTGATGATATATTTTGGCACGAAGGTGTGAGAAGGACGAAAATTGGCTAGTCTCACTTAACACCAGCACGAGGAATTTTTCAGCGTCAGCCTTGGTCTCTGGTGTAATTGTCATTTCTCTACCGAAATTTCTAAGCAATTGGGTGGGCTGGGCTTTGAGAGCAGCTTTCTTGGTGCCTACTTTGCTCGTTGCATCACATCCAGTCAAGCAGTTCAAGGCAGGAAGGACATTGCAAACGTCTTGACCTTGACGTTCGTGCAGAATGTGCAGTGGGATATATCTCACAGTTTTGCCGCGTCCACCTCGCATCCAGAGCTCGCTTAGTCCTGCTTCTTTCAGGGTAGGATAGTGGTAGAGTAGGGCCACAGCAACGTCAGTGTCGTTGGACAAAACTACACAGGTTGTGTAGTATATGTTAAGTATATAGGGGATTATAGGTAATAACACAACACATTAATTATTGGATAAGTGATAATAAGTATAAACGTACAGGTATATAAGTACAGATATAAGATAAGGCTTGTAATAAAAGTCTTAGGAGCAAGGTGATATATGACTTGTGTGATCTAATATATCTAGGGGATATAGGAGCTTGGCTATAGAAGATGAGTCTGAGTCTAGAGTCTAGAGGGAGTAAAGAGCTCTGACTCTCTCTGGCTGAGGTCTGTTGAAGTCTAACTGAAGATGCCTGAGTAAGAAGGCATCGACTGGGTTCAAGGATGCTGAAGCAACACAGCATCAACTCAGCATACTGGTATGACGTAGGACCGGATAAATACCTTATACAGTTTACATTTACAGAGGAAATGGGTGTTGATTAAAGTGGAAGTAACAACAAATATATTATATGTTAAAGAGATAGATAAAGTTATAGGGAGTTTAATAAATGAAGAATGTTTAATAAGAATGTTGAGAGTTTAAAAGTTACAGGGATAAAGGCATATAAGCAGTGAGATATATGTATAGCAATATATATGCAGGGTTTATAATGTCATACTACATTCGCCGGGGGGTAAAAGAATTGATCTCACCATGATCAACTATAGTAAAAAAAAAAATGACTAGTCTGTTGACACATCACACCGTATCAAAATTGTCCATTAGACCTAGATCAAGGGTGTGAGCTACCAACAAATTAGAATAAAGGTTTATAAATTAGAATAAAGGTTTATGTTAAATAATAAATATATAGTCGAGTATAAGGAGAAGATTACAACTGCTATATATAACACATGGCAGGTGTAAACTTACATAGTAATACAATTTAACATCTGACAGTGGAAAGAAATAATACCCTAAGCTGTTCCACTGACGATATAAATATATATACATATAAAGAAATATATCCCAAAAAAAAACTTAAAGTGCTCTATTCCTCGCGTAGACTTCAAGAGCAGCAATGCGAAGATTCAGGCGAGAAAGAGCAAACCAAGAGACACCTAGGATGATGGTGATAAAGAGCATAGGAGTACCAATCGCTGGGATGGCAATGTAAGGGTGATAGTATTTAACAAAATCCATAGGTAGAATTGACTTCTTGATCAATTGAAGGGTTTTTAAATCAGGTGAGTTGATGTGAAGTTTAGATATATTAGCTGAGATATTTGGGAGAGTGAGAAACATATCGTTCACGTTGTATAGTTGATAGAGTTCAGTAAGGTGGTAATTTGTGGGGTAAATGGTTACCTTGGAAGAGGTGATAGAGCAAGTGTCAGGTATAATGATGAGACCAGAAATTACCTGATCAGAAGATGGAATATCATTCTGACAGGAGATGGAGATGGTAGTGTCAGAAGGGAAATAAAGGTGATGAGAGTGAGACACATGAGCATGATAGA
Organism: Paralithodes platypus; assembly: GCA_032716605.1. Classification (NCBI taxonomy): domain Eukaryota; kingdom Metazoa; phylum Arthropoda; class Malacostraca; order Decapoda; family Lithodidae; genus Paralithodes; species Paralithodes platypus. The sequence continues at coordinate 13,602,525 of CM064508.1, forward strand.
AGGGTTTCTTAGCAACTTCCTTGAACTGGCAATGTTCTATAATGGAGTTATTGTGAATCAAGGCACTAGCACAGCCGTCAGCATGGAAGGGGATTAACTTGAGAGCAAAGGCTGGGCAAATGGCCTGGGATATAATAGGGGAGTGACAGAGAGTAGAGAATGAATAATCATCCAACCAGGCGTGGTGATTCTCGGAAGTGGAGATGAACAAGTTGCTGAAGGAGTTGTCCAAAGAAACTAATTGATTGTTGAGGAAAAAGGGGAAAGGAGTGATCATGTAATGAGCGAAGGAAATGAATGATGCAAATGGAATAATAAGCATATATTCATAGTTATACATGTGGACATCTATATATCCATATAATAGTTCAATTTAGTCAAGCGGGAACACTGGTAAAAGGCGGAAGTCATTGCCGGCCTGAGTGATGATTTTCCTCAGACTACTCAAGGGAAGAAGATCTGAGCTCACTATACCGTGTTCAGCATCGTTGAGGGCGTTTAAGAGTCTACTAAAGTCTGACTCTAATTTCATAGAGATAAAATAAATGTTGTCAAGTTGGGTAGAGATTTCTAGAATGTTTTCAAGAAATGAGGCAATATCAGAGAGTTCATTAATGGTAGATTCCGCTTTACTCATGAGAGATTGTAAGTCGTTAACATGAGTAGAGATTTCATTAATAGTGTCTATTTGGATCTCCACTAACTTTTCTTGGCTTCTGAGGGTATTTTCTACTTCACCGATTTTATCAGCGATGGCGTTCACTTGGTTTTCAGTAGCTGTCCCGAAGAGAGAAGACAACAGGTAACCTCCTGCATCAATAAGTCCTCTCTTGTTTCTAAGTCTAGCTCGTTTGGATTCTGACCTTGGTTTGACCGGATTTTTAGAGGCTATTTGAATGAACAAGTAATCTAAGGTGTTTTTCACCACATTAGTTCTCCAAAGTAACTGAGTTAGAGTTGCGTTGTGATTGCTATGTTTGATGTTTGAGTGATTCAGAAACACTGTCAAAATAGAATCTGAACTTCTTAAGGCATTGATAGCTTTCGCCAAGGTCGGGGCCATAACACTCAGGTCGACGTTGGTGAATTTTACTGCCATAACATCCGAAACCAAGGTCATCCTACCTGTAGGACTAACTACCGCGCCATTCGAATGGATGGCAAAGGTGCCCATCAGGTGGACAATCAAGACAATCAAAAGAATCGGCCCACACCTTCCCTTGGTCATCCTGGGGGTTAAAAGGAGTATAAAAATAACAGTAAATATTATAGAGGAGTAAAAAAAAAAAAAATAACTTGGGAGTGTAAATAATAATTGGAGTTTGAGATTTAAAGAAGTAAAATTTGAGTAAAAAATTGAGATAAATGTGAACGCTATGAATAATGCGGACACAAGGAGTAATGTGAACACAGGGAGTAAAGTGAACACAAGGAGCAATGCGAACGCTTTTAGATAATGCGAACGCTGGGAGTAGCCACATCTAAACATGAAATATGAGATATCTATGCAAAAATAAATAATGGACAACAATTTGGCCAAGAGTACACTAAATATATTCACAAGATAAATACATAGTTAAATAGATATATAGGCAAACTTGGTGTATTATGAGTAGAAGATATTAGGTTTAATATTATTCTGAAATAGAAGTTGAGTTATAGAAGTATAATCCACTAGAACATTGTTTACACTCCTAGTTCTAAGATTATAATCATGGGTCGGGGCTTGTAGGATTTTATCAGGGGATTGGTTGATGGGTATGATATCTTTGTCCATATTTTCTTGGACACAGTTTAAGTTTCTGTGCACTAATTTGAGGTGGTTAATGCTACTCCTGGATTCTTTACCTTTCTCCAGATGTCTAATGACTGCAATGTTGTGGCGAATACTGATCACACGATAGGGGCCTTCGAACAGAGGGTCTAGTTTATCAGCCCTGTCGTGAATTCTTGAGAACACAATGTCTCCAGGTTTCAGTTTTTGTTGTCTATTAGATTTGTGATTGCTTTTTATCATTTGTTCTTTGGTTAAGGTTAGTTTATTCATGACTTGTTTATGAATTCTTTTAAAGGTGTTTATATGATGAGTTATGAAATCCTGAGTATATATGGGTTTAATCTGTTCATTGAGCATGTGGGGTAGGTGTTTGTCTTCTCCAAACACGATGAAATGAGGGGATTCACCTGTGGAGATATTAGGCAGAGAATTCATAGTGCATTCCACAAAGGGGATAAATTCGTCCCAAATTTCATGATCCCTGTCAAGACAAATGTTTTTCAATTCATGGAGTATTTTACGGTTAGCTCTCTCAACTAGGCCGTTACTCTGTGGTGAGTAAGGGGCAACCCTGATGTGCTCTATCCCGTACTCATCACACATCTTAGACATAGTCTCGTTCACAAACTCCCCGCCATTATCTGAAAGAATAAATTTAGGTGAGGGGTATTTGCAAATCACGTTATTTACAAGAGTTTTAACGATAGTATTGGCTTCCTTATCAGGTATGGGAGAGAGAATGGAGTACCTAGAGAAATGATCCGAGGCTACGAGAAGATAATTCATACCACTGTTAGTCTTAACAATTTTCAAAAGGTCAATGGCAATCAACTGGAAAGGTTTCTCTGGGACAGGATAAGTTTTGATATTAGCTTGGGGTGTAAGCTTAGGGTTAATTCTGGCACAGTTCTCGCAAGCGTCTATGTGATTATCTATGTCAGATTTCATGGACTTCCAGTAGAATTGTTTTTGAGCAATGAGCATAGCCCTTTCTTTGCCAGGATGACCGACAAATTTAGAACCATGAAGATGAGGGAGTATTTCTTCTACTTTATTGTTGGGTACAACTAACTGCAGAATGTTCCTTTCAAGTTGATGTTTGCCTTTGATGAGTTGATTACGAAATAGCGTGTTATCAATTAGAGTGTAATCTTCTAGGTGTTGGTTAGTTTCATTATTCTCTAGAGCAAGAATGATCTCACACAACTTGGGATCACCTCTCTGAGCTGTGGACATGTCTTCATTAGCTAAAGTCATCGTGTTTAAATGTGCACAAAGTACCGGATTACGAGAGAGAGCATCCGCTACGACATTTTTGTGACCTTTAATGTAGAGTATCCTAGGGTTGAAACTTTGTAATATGTACTTCCACCTTGCGCGTCTACCAGACATATTATTGTTGTCAAACAGATCAACTAGAGGCTTGTGATCCGTCCACACCTCAATGTCATAGTTAAGGATTTTGTCTTTGAATGTCTGTAGAGCCCAGATAAGACCGGCTCCTTCAATGTCAGTGACACAGTAATTTTTCTCGGCAGGTTTAAGAGTCCTGCTGGCAAAGGCTAAAGGTTGAAATTTATCGCGGCTGTCTTTTTGCATTAAACAAGCTCCAATACCGCTATAGGACGCGTCGGTGTGGATAATAAAAGGTTGAGTATAGTCGGGGTAAGACAGGCAAGGAGGATTACACAGGTGATGCTTCAACTCGTCAAATGATGTTTGTTCGGATTCTTTCCAATCAAATTCAGCGTCCTTTTTTAACAGTTTGAAAAGGGGACTGGCTTTTTCCGAAAATTTGGAGATGAAAACTACGGTAGTACCCGGCTAGGCCAAGGAATTGGCGGAGTTGTGTAACATTTTCAGGTTGGGGAAATTCATGTATAGCTTTAGTGATATCGGTCTTTGTTCTGATGCCATCTGCAGAAAGTTCATGACCGAGAAATTCAACACTACGTTTTAAGAATTTACACTTTTTTAATTTTACCTTTAAACCTGCATCCTTTAGTTTTTGAAAGATCTTTCCTAGGCTTTCAAGGTGAGATTTGATATCAGGCGACATTATAATGATGTCATCTATGTAGATTTGGATATCTTTGCCCAAATGGCCTGCAAGAATGTGACACATGAGCCGTTGGAAAAAGGCTGGACTAGTTTTTAACCCTTGAGGGAGTCTATTGAACTCGTAAGTACCACTGGGAGTGCTGAAAGCCGTGTACTTACGGGAATCATCGTCCAACTTTATCTGATGAAAACCACTACCTAAATCAATGGTAGAGAAAATTTTGTTTTTAGAGTTCAAATTACTCATAACTTCATTGATGGAGGGCATATAAAATTTCTCCTCAATGATAGCGTCATTTAACTTCCTGAAGTCCACCACTAATCTCCACTCGTTGGGGTTCCGCTTAGGCACTAGGAATATAGGGCTCCTCCAACGACTGGATGAGGGAGAGACTACTTGTTGGTCTAACATAGCCTTGACTTGAGATTCTACCTGTTCTCTCTGAGCGTGAGCTAACCTATAAGAAGGACAGTATATGGGGTTAGTCTCCGAGTTGCGTAATATGATCTTGTGTTGAAGCACATCACAAAACCCAAGATCTTCATTATGTAACATAACTGCCTCTTTATACGTACACAACAAACTCACAAGATTCTCAGTGTAGTCCTCAAAATCAAGATCATTAATTAGAGATTTTATTTGTGACCTAGTCTCTGATTCATCCTTGCTAATAGCAGCGTTAATGACAAGGTCTTTACTAACTGGTAAGCTTTGGTCGTTAAAAATAAAAGGGAAAACTTCTGCTTCCATAATCTTGGTACCACTTTTAATACTAAGTATGTTATCTGAGTAATTGAGAATTTAAAGTTTCAAAATATTCATTCTTGCTCTCATGAAGGGCTGGAGTGGTTATAAGACCCTTTATGGAGGTAGTGTCTGGAAGAGTGATGATGCTGTATTTGTGATAATTAGCTGGTAATTTATTGACATAAGTTTCTACCTTCATAGATGATTTTGGTTGAATAGTTACATCATCTTGCAAAATTACGTCAGCTGTAAGGGAATGGTCAGCTATCAGATCACCTATAGATACCTCAGTGTATTGATAGCTAGGAGTGGGGGCATCAGGGGGTTTTTAGTGATCTCTTGAGTGACCGAAAAGGGACTGGATTTTACAGTAGTTTTGAAACTGAATTTTCTTTTGGGTCTAGGTTTAGTGTGAATGAATGCCTGTTTTGGGTGGTTGGTGGTACTTTTGACAGAGGTTTCACTACTGCGTGTGCATTCGATGGTGTCGCCTTTTAAACCACCGATCATAACTTGGTCCATATGGGTGAAAATTATGATTTTGAGCATATTCATACTAACAAACCCTAGGAGCAAGTCGGCATTTATGGGGAGTTTGTTAATGACATAGAATGGCAGGGGTGTTGCTAATTCTTCGGTGATCTTGATAGGTAGATAAACCTTAGATAATGTCTCTAATGGGTTGTCACTGACTGATTTTATATTGACATCAGGGTAAGATTGACTGAATTGATTATTAGAATTTATAAGATTAAATTTGTTGAGACTTATAAGATTCACTGGGGAGCCTGTGTCTAAAAAGAGATTTAGATTATGCTCTTCGCATTTAGCGGGTAAAAGCAAGGAAGATTTATCAAGACAACCTATTTCGACAGATTTGAGGGGTCGAGTTTGGGTGGCATTGTTGGTCCGCCCAGCACAGTTTGGAGGTATAGTACCGTGCTGGGCGTCTATTCTTCCCCCAACTGGTTGATTTTGTCTTGACTGAAGCGGCCGTTTTGGTGTTTCCTGGTGTGGCCGTTGTGGTGTTTCCTGGTGTGGCCGTCCTAGTCTTTTCCCTAAGAGCCTTCATGTGAGTGCAGAACTTGGTCCAATGACCCTTAGATTTGCATTTGCGGCAAAATGGTTCTTTATGTGATGCCATCTCCTGTTCCTCTCTTACCTTGATGAGGCATTCAGGAGTTATATGACCCTGATTACCGCAATAATAACAGGTGACATTACTGTTAGAGTTCGTCGGAGATTTGTGTGGGTTGGAGTTAGATTTGGAAGAAAGATAGGGTGTCTTGTGCGAGTAATGAGGTTTAGGTTTCTGTGAGTGGTCGAAAGGTTTTGAGTGAGCATTGTAGTGTTTGGCGTGATTGGGGAAGGTTGAGTGATTGTGAATAGCAGCTACAACACCTTGGGGTTTTGAGGGATTAGTTAGGAATTGGATTTTGTGGTCTAGACCATTCTCTTTACATTTGGCATGGACAGATTGAGAGAAATCTACTAGTGTGTCGTTAGGGGTGAATGGAATAGATTGTATTAATCCCGTTATGGATTCAGGAAGGAGGTTTGATACCATCATGTAACCAACAAACTTGGCCACTTGTTTGATATTCATGTATTCCTCACCGCCGTGCTTGAGTGTCCAGTCCTTATCCTTCAATTCATGTCTAAGTGATTTGGTCATGGTGGAAGCTGTGGCAACAATCCTATCGACTGGGGTATTTAGATATTTCTGGTGGTTCTTTAATTCAATAGCAATTCTGTGAGTAGCTGAGAATGTACCTGCCATCTGTATGCCATATCTTTGAATGAACATACTTTTCAGTTCCTCGTAAGAGCAGTCTTCTGTTTTGTCTGACTCTAGAAGGAGCTGAGCTGAGTTGGAATCACCTTTGTGTATTCTAGCTTTGAAAATTTGCACTTTGGTGTTATCATTTTGACCGGCACCTCTCATGGCAATTTCGCCGTCTACATCCTGTATGAAAGCATGAACAGAATAATTCTTGAGGGTGTTCCCAGAAAATAACCTAGGGGCGTTCTGATGGATGATTTCAAGGATATTTGGTTGGTAAGGTGCTTGTTGAGGTTGGTAGGACATTTGATGGGGTTGGTGGGATGATGATAAAGGATGTGTTGGGTATTGTTCCGCTTCTTGTTTGATAGTAGGAAATTGCTGGTGACTGTGTATGTTAGGAGGGAGACCCTGTTGTTGTTGAGGAGGTTGAAAGATATTGCTGTTGGCATACATGGGAATTTGATGTGAGAGACCCTGTTGTTGTTGAGGAGGTTGAAAGATATTGCTGTTGGCATACAACCTTGGTTTAGGGTCAGAGGGTTGAAAATCCCAAAATCCTTCAGAATGAGCTGTAGCACCATTCATAGGTGACACCACAGGTCTGTCCCTGGGAGTTGAACCATCATCCCAAGTAGTATTCCAGCTAGAAGCTGAATGCATAGGAGGGGCTGTGTTTTGTTTGTTTGAATAAGTGATGTTGAAAGATGTATTTGAGTTTGAGGTTGAGAAAATGATACACGTCTATTATCATTAACTCTAGATGGCAGAGTAAATAAGTGTTCTGTGGCCTCCGAATATTGTGTAAGTGGGGGTTGATCAGGTGGAGGGAGGGTAGGTAAAGGTGGTGGTGGTGGTGGTGGTGTTGTTGTTGTTGGTGTCTGACTGTGTGTGTCAGCGGATGAGTGTGTCAGTGGGTCATTTTGAGAATGTGATCTAGTAATCGCACCTGCGGTATATGTGAACTCTAATGGTTGAGGCTTTGAAAACATGATCACTTAATCCTCTTAAACAATGCACTTTTAAGTAAAGTTAAGCACTCACATGATTCCTCTTAGAGAACGTTGTGTCAGTGTTGATCAGTTGGTCGTACGACAGGCAGGGGCGTTGTGTGTGTGTGTACGGATGTACACACGTAGCGGCTAGTTGTGTGGTTGTTGCGGCTGTGTGTGTACCATGGACGTACGCACACGCTTGCAGCTTGGCAGAATGGCTGGCAGGCTGTATGGTTGTCAGGCTGGCAGGCTGTAAGGCTTTTGGAGAAACTGCAAGGCTGGTAGGCAGGGTTTGAAGTACAGCAATTATCCTCACATGAAATGTAAGGTATAATTAGGGATTTGTAATGTTGATAATTGTAGAGGGGTAGATTGGGGGGGAACTTAAGTATAGCCTTAATACGCTATTTGCAAGGTCGCCATATAATATGTTAAGTATATAGGGGATTATAGGTAATAACACAACACATTAATTATTGGATAAGTGATAATAAGTATAAACGTACAGGTATATAAGTACAGATATAAGATAAGGCTTGTAATAAAAGTCTTAGGAGCAAGGTGATATATGACTTGTGTGATCTAATATATCTAGGGGATATAGGAGCTTGGCTATAGAAGATGAGTCTGAGTCTAGAGTCTAGAGGGAGTAAAGAGCTCTGACTCTCTCTGGCTGAGGTCTGTTGAAGTCTAACTGAAGATGCCTGAGTAAGAAGGCATCGACTGGGTTCAAGGATGCTGAAGCAACACAGCATCAACTCAGCATACTGGTATGACGTAGGACCGGATAAATACCTTATACAGTTTACATTTACAGAGGAAATGGGTGTTGATTAAAGTGGAAGTAACAACAAATATATTATATGTTAAAGAGATAGATAAAGTTATAGGGAGTTTAATAAATGAAGAATGTTTAATAAGAATGTTGAGAGTTTAAAAGTTACAGGGATAAAGGCATATAAGCAGTGAGATATATGTATAGCAATATATATGCAGGGTTTATAATGTCATACTACATAGCCTGCCTTAGCACAGGCGAAGGCATGGAGAACCAGCCGCAAGTCTGCTTCGTCTAGCTATGAGTACAATTCAGGAAGTACTGTTCTGTTGTCTTTATACAAGGAAGTACATGGCCAGTCGTCACCCTGCATTGATAGCTCACCCACAACAGTAGGGTGCGGTAAGTCCTTGGCAAGAACAGAGACATGTTTGTAAATAAGCTGTTCCAGCATCATCTTGTTCTTTTGTGATGGCCAGAAGTTAGCCATCTGTGAGAGTGGAGACTCAGGGGTGATTTCAGTTAACACAATCGAAGGTGCAGTACTCCTTCTCTCATGTTCTTGGTCTTTTATGGAAGGCTCTCCAGTATAAAATTAAATGTCAAAGACATAGTCACAGCGGCCTTGTTTGTGGTAGATCACTAAAGACTTTTGCATGAGTGTGAGCAGGTCACCGAATGCCTTCAGCCCCTGAAGTGGTAGGAGGCGGACCAGGGCCATTACGTCGATAATAAATGCAGAATTATCACGATGCCTATAATGCATATCAGCATCAGTCAGGATAAGCTCAAGCTCACGTATGAGCAGACTTTTCTCTGGGTGGGTCATGTAGCCATCGGTGTCAAATATCATGGGACTAGGTACAACATCATACTTGAGGAGCTCACTCGTGGTAATGAGTCTGTGTCGAGCAATGTCATTAGACTTGTCTGTGATGTTGACTTGTCTCACAGTTTGCTTTACAATCGGCTTCGGTACAGGGGCACTAAGAGTTCTGAAGCGTTCATACTGCTGAATATATTTGCACATGCACTGGTTGTGATAATAAATATCAGCCCCATACACAGCATGTTCGTCTTGAAGGTCACAAGTTCGACGGAAAACATCATCCTGGAAGTAGACGGTCGCATCTAGGAATATCTTTGCTCGGTTGCTCTCACAGATTCGATATTTGGTGAAGTCACGGTTGACTGACTTGTTGCCACATATGACACATGTATACTGATAGTACACAGTGGCATGACCAGGTGCCACACAAGCCGGTGTTCACATGCTGTTTGACTGTGAACGAGTTGTAGTAGGTGTTGGTGACTGGTTTGACACATCATCACCAGAGGGCACAGATTGCTTCGATGCTTCTTTCTGCTTCTCCTTAAGCTTGGCAATTTTGGTGCTATTTGTGTAGCCCTTGTAGCACGCATTTGTGACATGACAATTGAATAGAGCACCAGGCATCAAATTCTTCAACCTTGCGAGCACCGCATCTTGTCGTGTCTCACTTGCGGATATGATCGCACCCATGTTGTGTACACACCAGCTTGTCTTGGGTGTACTCTTGGCAAATAATACAAAGCTCCTTATCAAACTCAACCGCAGCATCAGTCGCAGCGCTAAGATTGACCTCTTCCATCATGATGTTAGTCAGTTCCAATCTGAAATGGAAAGAGAGATAAAAAAGGGTTAAACAATATCTTAAAACACATTGACAAATGACAATCATGAATATATCAAAGCTAGTGATGGTAGTAGGTACCTATAGTCCTATAAACATGGTTCGATTCCTTCAATTGACATTGGAATCACTTGATAGGGACTCCACATCGATTTTTTGTTGTTTTAAACGTGTTCCCCAGCCCAAAAAAACTCTATTTAAATTTTTGTTTTTGTCAAAATCGCTCAAGAAATGGCCGAGATATGACCGGTATGGTTTCTCGCCCGACGGGCAACTTTTGGGGCAAGCTGGGCAAAATCTATAGGGATTTCGAGCGAGAACCCAAATTGTTTTTTAAGCCTAGGACGTATACTACCATATAAATGGGTTTTCCCCTATACATATAAATGCATACAACTCAGGCCCAGCCCCTAGAGTACATAACAACTTTCATCCAGCTGTCACGATAAATGTACTTCTTTGTCCTCCACACATTTTATGTCTCTTCGCCCATAACCTTTAGAGTCAGACGTCATCTGTTTTATTTGAATTAACCCTTTATGATTACGCATTTCTCTTCTGGATTTTGGCTATTATTGGATGATTATATTCAGATTAGAAAGGGTATATGGAAGTCAGAGGGTTAATTGAGAATTTGAGATAGTCTTTACCCTTATAACTCCCACAGATCAGTTCAAGCTGTATAAAATCATCTAATGATAGCCAGAATATATTGAAAAAATGCATCATAATCTTTAAAGGGTTATTCTATGTAACAGACACACTATTTTATTTGGCACCAGAATAACATTGGAGGAAAAGAGTTAAGTATGTTTTGTTTCATTGTTTGACATTAATTTGTCATGGATTAATATCGTTTCACCTGTTACCTTAGTATTTGTTGTTCTATGTGTATGAACGAGACAAAAGTTAAAGCTGCCTGAAACAAGTGTCTCCCCCCAAGTTTAGAGTGACAGAGTCATATTAAGGGTGGTTGGTGGTCTCTGTGTGTGTGTGTGTAACTGTGTATTGATCATCAAACCCATTTTAATTGTGTGTACGTAATTTGTCCAACCAATGTTGTGCATATAATATATTGTTAACATGGAAAGCAGAGGATAGGATAAAGTTTGTTTTTAATATATCATTAGTTGTAATTTTGCCCATATATGATACAAAATAGTAGTAATAATAAACATAACCCACAGCCTCACTATAATTTATCTTCCACTTTTCGCCACTTGTTATAATGGAAAACTCAGCAATGTTTGGAAATTTCAGAATTAAGTTGCCAAAAAATTGCCTCTCCTTGTTGCATCCTTCTCTCTCTCTCTCTCTCTCTCTCTCTCTCTCTCTCTCTCTCTCTCTCTCTCTCTCTCTCTCTCTATCTATCTATCTATCTATCTATATATATATATATATATATATATATATATATATATATATATATATATATATATACCGGTATATATATATATATATACATATATATATATACGGGTATATATATATATATACAAAAAAGGGGGTGCAGTAAGACAACCGCAAATACCAATGGAAGAATAAAATATGAATAACAATATTATTAGCAAAGAAAAATAAAACTTTATCATAAAACATAAAGGTTTTGACAGAGTAGATATCAGTGCACTGTTCACGATTAACCCTTTCACGCTTATGACGCGATTTTGAGCCTATTAGGGATACTTTAAAGCCTTTGTTACCATCAGGGGTATTTAGAAACCTTTAGTTTAGTTACTTCAACCTCTGCAGTTGTCTTTGAGTTAGCTGTGGGCAGAAAACTAATTTTGGAGAGGTAATTACAAGAGTGAGATAACTCTATTTCTTATTGCTAATCTGGCAACCTCTGCGTCATATGTGCGTGAAGGGGTTAATAACAGTGCTGCAACCCGAGGTAATGGAATGAAATTAATTAGAAAAAAGTATCCTTAGTTGTGACACAAAATGTCTTCACATAAAATGTGGTTAAAGAGTGGAATAGGTTACCAAGGGAGGTGGTCGACAGCAATTCAATTAATACGTTTAAGACAAGACTGGGCGATCATCTGATGAAGATTGGATTAAAATGAATTAATTAATAGGCATGTGTGATTTCCCTTTCAAACCAATGTTTATCTGTACTATATAAAAAGCTTTCCTTGTGGGCATTTCCTGACCCATAAGGTTACACTTCTTCCTATCAGCCGGAGCTTATCAGCCGGAGGGCTTATCAGCCGGAGGGCTTATCAGCCGGAGGGTGGGGAGAGAGCCTTTTACTCTACTGTCCTGTTCTTCCACTATAAACTGTCCCTGTCTAGTAGTATTAAGGCCAGACCACCTAGTTGGGACCGCAAGGTCTGTGTGGTCTGAGTATCTGTGTAACTCTCTCTCTTAATTTGAGCTTTAGCGAACACAAGAAGTTTATATGTTCTTAGGATTTATGTTTTGTGATCAAGTTTCTTTCTCTCTCTATATTTTACTAATGAACAATAAAGTATCTTCTTAATATGGAAGCCACATTTTTGAAAACTTAACTTTTTGGTATATTCTATTGTATATACTCTATATACTCAGGCCCAATCCCCTCTTTTCATTTTTTGTTTTGTCATTCTTTTTCCCCTCTTTTCCTTTTTGTTTTTTGTTTTTAGGGGAGTGGCCGACTCAAGACAGAGCCAGAATAAGGATAACATAACAGAAAACAAAGAACACACAAAAACAAAATACAAATTCACATACATCTAGCTCATCCAGGAGAAGACCCAGAGACCATGGTCACCAAGGTCCCTCCAGCACTTCCCTGGCCCCCGACCACCCGGAGAGGCTCCGATCTCGGCAGGCAGACATACAGCAGAGCAAAACCACACTTCTAGGCACACCCTTCATATAAACCTATAAACTGTCTCCCCGGGCCAGGCGCCTGATGGACAATTATCTAGTCCAACTTGCACCTGACCCCTTCCCCCAAATGACCATGTGTTCACCCATCTATTCACAAGCATTCTCCATTCATTCCTGTTTAACACTCAAAGAGCGGGTGGTGGAGTATATTTGACTGTGCCGCCCAGCGGGGGTTTTTACCGTAAATGAGCTTGTTTCCGTGCTCGTTTTCATGCATAAACAAGAGCCAGAGCGTAATACAAGAATGTATCCCTGAAAGGGCGTTAAATGACCTTTCCAATGACACCAGAACCATCCTTCTACGATCTCTGGTTGTCTTGCAATGATCGTGCAACCGAAGGGCAAAATCGGTAAAATACGGTCATTTCCTTACAATATTACATGTGAAACGAGTGAGAGAGGGTGGAGTAGGGCGGAGTACATCTCAGTAGCTCCACGGCCACCGTGGCGAGCGGTCATGAGGTAACCTACGCTTCTCCCACCGCTCCGCTCTCTCTCAGAGCACATTACATGCTCAAAATTGCATGCGACTATAGCCGGGCCCCGCCACATAGGCCACATTTATTTCACTCAAATATAGCCGGGCGCTGCCAGTTAAAGGTTAATACCACTTCCCTTGCCTGATCTATAGTCATTCCTCTATCATCCAAAGCTTGTCTTACACAGTCTCTCCATCTTAATGGGGGTCTTCCTGCCCTTCTATCTCCCCTTGTATCTGACTCACATATTCTCTTTGTAAGACTTTCTTCTTCCATTCGTTCAACATGACCATACCAGCTCAGCACCCTTCTGTCCATTCTGGCCGACAAATGTTCCTGCTGCCCCACTCTCCTACATATTGTCTCTACAAGTAACTCCACACATACTCCTCAAGCAGCTCATCTCCATCACATCCAGCTTTATTCTCTCCTTTTCCTTCAGAGCCCATGTCTCAGCCCCATACATCACCGTTGGCACAACAATTCCTTGATACATTGCACTTTTTACTTTCATTCCGATATTTCTCGTCTTCCACATACTTCCCATTGCTCCAAAAAAAACTTCCTTCTTTCACCACATACTCTCTGTTTTACCTCCATTTCCATACCTACACTCCTGCTTATCATTCCTCCTAGATATTTAAAACACTCTACTTGTACTAATATTTCCCCATCCAGCCTTACATCTAGATTCACCCTAGGATCACCCCTATTACACACCATTACTTTACTTATATTGAGGTTCACCTTCAGTTTCCTCCTCCCACAAACCACAGCAAACTGATTAACTACCCGCTGCAGTTTCTCCTCAGAATCCGCCACCAACGCTGTGTCATCAGCGAACAGCAACTGATTCAACAACCAATATCTACCATTCTTTCCTACTAAACCCAATCCTCTTCCCATAGTTCTAATTTTCACCTCCCTCACCACACCATCCATAAACATATTAAACAGCCATGGTGACATTACACAACCCTGTTGCAAGCCAACATTTACCTCAAACCATTCACTCAACTCACCATTTCCTACTGTAACACACGCTCTGCTCCCTTCATAAACACTCTTAACCGCTTTTAACAAATTTTCTCCAGTTTCATGAATCCTTAACCCGGGAACAGCCGGGAGACTCTTAAGAGTTCCCCCGGCGGACTGCGGGAAGACTGTTAAGAGTCAGAGAAAAAAAAAATATCACTCCTCTACCTCCCCTCCTTCCCCACTTTCCTCCCCTCCTTCAGTTATCACCTATTTTCCCTGTTATTCCCTTATTCTGAGGTATATTTTCATGCTAACATTAGCGAGTTGCAAGCAGGGCATTGTCATCAGTGTTAGCAAGCGAGTGCAAGAGAGAGAGAGAGAGTATCGATCGACTGTGTCTCAGTGGCCTTGGGGGAAATTGGCGGGAAAGCAGGTTGCCTCACCCATACATTATATAACTCGCGGCCTGTATCTCCGATTTTGACCATCCAAACGCTGTTTTCACTCGTTTTATTGTTGTTTCAGGTTAATACCTTTATAATCAACCCATAATAGGCGCGTATGGATAAGTATTAATGCTATTTATGGTAAAATGAATATTTTAGTGATGGAAACAGCTCAAATACGTCAGCACAGGCGGACGTTTCTAATTACCCCATGCGCACTTCTTAGGTTAACACCTTCCACATTGCTTCACGATCCACACGATCATTCACTTTTTCCAATTCTATAAAAACACAAAATATCTCCTTATGCTTCTCTAAATACTTCTCGGATAACTGTCTTACTGCAAACATCTGATCCATGCACCCTCTTCCCCTCCTAAAACCACACTGTTCTTCTCCTATTGCAACTTCCGTACACTTTATTATCCTCTCTATCAACACCCTGCCATACAGCTTTCCAACCACTGATAATAATCTAATACCTTTATAACTTGAACACTCCTGCTGATCTCCCTTCCCCTTGTACAACGGCACAATACTTGCACTCTTCCAGTCTATTGGTACCATTGACACAGCAAAGCACACATTGAAAAGTCTCACCAACCAATCTATTATCACATCTCCACCCTTCTTTATACACTCCACAGCAATACAATCCAAACCTTCTTTTTTTCCCGCTCTCATTTGTATCACTGCTTCTTTCACCTCATTTTCCTCAATCTTTTCATTCATTCCCAGCCACCTGGCTGGGTATGGGTAACCTATCTTCATCAACCACTACTTCAATCACTGCTTCTCTGATGAATCAGAATTGAAACATTATGGAATATCCAAAAGTTAAATAAGTACAGTCGGCCAACATTCCAGCTGGGCCATTTTTTTTTTCTTTTTTTTTCGTCATTCTATTAATAAAGTAGAGTAATGGCAAACGAAAAACGCAGAGATAACCTACCCACTAGTTTGTTCACTTATGTCTTTTGCATTATTTATTTTTATATTTGTAAAAAGCTTAAATACCATAACTAAAAGAAGCCCTGGGCCAGGTATAATATTGGCTGACTGTACGAAATAAGATGCATCCTTGAAAAGACAAAATTAGTAAAACTTAAAATTTGCAAGGTGTTAAGGATTTATGAAATTGGGGGAAATTTGTTAAAAGCAGTTAGGAGTTTTTATGAAGAGAGCAGAGCGTGTGTTTGAGTAGGAAATAATAAGTTGAGTGACTGGTTTGAGGTAAATGTAGGTTTGCGACAGGGTTGTGTATTATCACCGTGGCTGTTTAATATATATATGGATGGTGTGGTGAGGGAGGTGAAAGTGAGAACTTTGGGAAGAGGATTGGGTTTAGTAGGAAAGAATGGTAGCGATTGGGAGTTGGATCAGTTCTTGTTCGCTGATGACACAGCGTTGGTGGCTGATTCTGAGGAGAAACTGCAATGGGAAGTCAAAGAGTTTGGTGTGGTTTGTGGGAGGAGGAAGCTGAAGGTGAACGTCAATATAAGTAAAGTGATGGTGTGTAATAGGGGTGATCGTAAGGTGAATCTAGATGTGAGGCTGGATGGGGAAATATTGGAACAAGTAGAGTGTTTTAAATATCTAGGAAGAATGATAAGCATGATTGGAGGTATGGAAATGGAGGTAAAACAGAGAGTATGTGAACGAAGGAAAGTTTTCAGAGCAATGGGAAGTGTGTGGGTTGTGCAAAATCTCGGAATGAAAGTTAAAAGTGCAATGTATCAAGGGATTGTTGTACTAACAGTGATGTATGGGGCTGAAACATGGGCTCTGAAGGCAAAGGAGAGAAGAAAGCTGGATTTGATGGAGATGGGCTGCTTGAGGAGTATGTGTGGAGTGACAGTGACTCGTAGAGACAGATTGAGGAATGAAGAGATACGTAGGAGAGTGGGGCAGCAGGAACATTTGTCGGCCAGAGTGGACAGAAGGGTCC
The DNA here is from genome assembly GCA_032716605.1 of Paralithodes platypus. Lineage (NCBI taxonomy): Eukaryota > Metazoa > Arthropoda > Malacostraca > Decapoda > Lithodidae > Paralithodes > Paralithodes platypus. The sequence continues at coordinate 13,619,068 of CM064508.1, forward strand.
TGAGCTGGTATGGTCATGTTGAATGCATATAAGATGAAAGGCTTACAAAGAGAATATGTGAGTCAGATACAAGGGGAGATAGAGGAGTAGGAAGACCCCCATTGAGATGGAGAGACTGTAGGACAAGCTTTGGAATAGAGATAAATTACTATAGATCAGGCATGGGAAATGGTAATAAACAGGAATGAATGAGGAATGCTTGTGAATAGATGAGTGAAAACACAGTCATTAGGAAGAAGGAGTTGGGCGTCAGTTGGACTAGATAATAGTGTTATACCAGCTTTATGCTGGGGTTGATTGGATAAATTAGGTAGGTACTACTCGACTGGAGAAGTTGAATTCACTTTAACACATGCACAGAAGGTAATAGAGGATAAATATAACACAGAGTACTTTCATATATTGTATTCGCTACACATAGATATCGTATTTTCAATATTAGATAATGGTATATACATAATAAAAGACGTACGAATGAGGTTCCACAATATTCTAACACACTTAATACTTTGCCTGTATATAATAGTTTAGTACTCCCTTCAACCGAGGTATGACGCTCGTACTTTTAAGATCACATGATACAGGAATATTTCAATTAGTGCTTTCCTTAATAAATGGATATAACTAGTACTTTTAATATTTGTCTTGCATAGATAACTAGAACTTTGAATTAAGTACTTCCCTAAAATAAGCGGGTATCACTAGTACTTCTTGTGTGGTTCAAATAGCATAACAACATTATAGAATAATTCACTTAAGTACTTCATTGTATATAAGGCGCGTCACTAGTACTTTTAAGATTTCATTGGTATAATTAACTATGCTTTGACACTAAATACTTTCCTTAATAAATGAATATCATTATAATTCTAATGTGTTTCAATTAGCATGTAAATATTATATAATGATTCAATTAAGTACTTCCTTCTCTCTATAAGGTGCGTCACTATTTTTTGAATGAGGTGTCACTTTATATTATATCAATTACTACTCTGTAGTCTTCTGGTGTAAATCTCGGCCGTGGTGGTGGTCCTGACGTGGCTGGTGGACAGTGGATGGAGACTCGAACTCTTGAGTGTTGGGTCTTAAATAATATGTACAATATGCCAGTGCATCTGTACAGTATTATCGAGCTAACGTAAAGAGAACTCACTAACTACTTTGACCGTTATACGAGTTTTGATGCAGACCTTCCTGTACTCTTGGGTGTTGGGCCTTGAATGTCATGTACAATATGCCAGTGCATCTGTAACATGTCATCGAACTAACGTAAGACGGTTGTTTGTAACCTAACGTCTCTTAACTGTTCTGACCGTTATAAGAGTCTTTCAGTGACTGAGTTGCTGAGGTAATGTTGGCCCTTTTTCGATAAACGTACCCCAGAACCAGTGCCTGGGATTCCGTACCGGATTGACTCTATTGCAGAGTGCCATTATGCAGTGTTGTTACAGTATCTCGCAGAGCCCTGCCTTACCAGAGTCCAGCCAGTGCGTAAACTTCTAGTAAGACAGGGGATGGTTTACTACCCATAAATCACTTGACAAATCAGCATTCTTCATTGGCTGTAACGCCGGTATCAAGGCAGAGGAACGGATATTAGGTGGTCTCCAGTGAGACCTAATAACGAATTCCTTTGATGAGCCAAGATCTTAAATAAGATTGAAAGTTGGGGTTTACAACCAGTGCTGTTAGGAACCTACCTCAATATTAAAACTCAATTCTTCCAGCTGTTATCTACCTTCCAGTGAGAGGTAGTTAATATCTTTCCAGCTGTAAAGATCTTCACTTTGCCTGTGATAGTCATACCTTTCTCTGCGTTCCTCCTGGTGTTCCTTCTCCGCCTAATAAGGGCACATGTGCAGGGGGGGGGGAACTCCTGGGGTGTTTGGGGTAGTCCCTCCTGACCTCACAGTGATGGTGGTGATGCGGCTTGGAGGGAGAAGGGCGCGTGGAGGTATGGTGTCTATGGAGTCGTATTGTTGTCTTCCTTTCCTTTGCAGCTTTCCTTCTCTTTTGGGCATCAGGGTTGTTTATCCTGTCTTTGATATTCTTGCCGGGTGTTGGAGGAAGTGCAAAGGCTATTGCAGCAACTCTGGCTTTTCTTGGTGAGGTGGTGGTTACGGCTTCCTTTCTCGGTGGTGTGGTGAGAAGCGCGGGAAAATTGCTTGGTGGTGGTGGTGTGGTGCTTATTTCCTTCCTTATTTCAAATAGTCAGTCAGGCGCTTGGCCCGGGGAGCCGGTATATATGAAGGGTGCGCCTAGAAGTGTGGTGGGCGGGCTTGTGCTGGCGGCTTTGCTGCATGTCTGCCTGCTGTAACCAGAATTTCTCCAGGGGGTAAGGGTCGGGGGAGTGCTAGAATGATCTTGGTGATCCCTGGTCTCTGGGTCTTCTCCTGGGTGACCTAGATGGTGTGAATATGTGTTTTGTTTTTGTGTGTTCATTGTTTTTCTTTTGTGTTATGTTGTCCCTGTTCGGGCTCTGTCACGAGTCGGCCACACCCAGATAAGGAAGGAAAACATAAATAGAAACAAGTGGGGAAAGGGCCTGAGTAAATAGATAGATAGATAGATAGTAAAACTTTGGAATTAATTGGAAACTCCCAGGGATATGGATGGAGCTAATTTACATACAGTATATTTCTGTGTCCTCCCTCAGTAGTAAAATAATTTTTTGTATTAATATTCATGTAATCACTGACGACTAAAATGTATCTCTCCTCGTAATTCGACTTTTGTATTCGTTCAACTCTGCAGTGTTATTTCTTTAGAGGTTTAAGGTTATTTTGTTTTAGTTTGCTCCTTAGGCATCCATCCACCAAGCTTAAATAATACCCGCAAGACCCCCCTTTGAAATGTATTATTACATGTTTGTGTATAATACCGAAGGCCGGGTATTTGATGAATCAGAATTATCACATTATTTACTGTATATCCAAAAGTTGAATATGTACAAAATAAGAATTAATAATGAAAAGACGAAATTGGTAAACTATAAAATTAACTAGAACCTCCCCAGGAAAGGGCTGGAGGTGATGTACTGTACATTCAGTATATTTGTTTTCCTCCCCAAGGGCTGGCATAACTATTCATGTAATCACTGAGGACCAACCTGTATCTCGTCTTTTCTCATCGTTCAATTCTACAACTTTAATTCTTTAGAGGTCTAAGGGGATTTTTTTTTAAGTTTGCTCCCGAAACCTCCATCAAGCTTAGAAAACTAACACTACTTATCTCCCCCATTCTTCTTATATGTTCTACGTATCTCCCTCATTCTTAACATTTTTAATTATGGTCTACCTATCCCCCTCATTCTTCTTATAAATATGTTCCACCCATCTCCATCATTCGTCTTCTCTGGCTCCGTACCTCTCCTCCCAACATAATTATCCCATCACTCATTGTAGAATAACTTCTAATATGGGATTTTTTTTCGAGTGTTTGTGTTTTGTCTGAACAATTAGCACTACTCGCTCGTCTTTCACACACACACAATCTCACTCTCTCTCTCTCTCTCTCTCTCTCTCTCTCTCTCTTATGATAGTGGAAAACACCGCAATATATTCGTTGAAATGTATTAGATCCTACTTAGGCAACTTCAATATCTTCAGCACTATTACATTTTAACCCCTTCTGTACCGGCGACGTATTTTTGTATTTGATTCTAGTTATATTTAGACGATTTCATGCAGTTTATGAAAATATATATATATTAGTAAATAGGTCTAAGTGAGATAGTTCGAAGCCTATTGAATGCTGGAGGCCCATTTTATAATGAATACAATCATCTAATAGTAGCCAAAATACAGTTTAACCCTCCTGGCCCGGTTGTCATTTTATACTGAATACAATCGTCTAATAGTAGCCAAAATACAGTTTAAGATACGTCGCAGGTGCAGAAGGGGTTAAACCCTTAAGCGGGTGTCTCACTAGGCTAAATTTTCTCCCCTCTCAGTTCTTTGTTCTCCGTTTGCATCCAGTAGCGCTGGCAGCTACTAGCACACACATTTAGACTTTACCCACTGGTTTTACCACGGCAGTAAGCGATCGTTATAATTATGGTGTTTCACCTAAAATGTAGAGTAATATGGATTGATATTGACAAATTTAGTGTAATACGACCCAATCTATGCGCTAAGATTGCTATATATATAAATATCTACGAGGAAGTTTTTAGCAATATATACAGCCTGACAGCTCCCCTAGTCGTTTCCACGGCAGTAAGCGATCGTTATATTGTGGTGTTTCACCAATAATGTAGAGTAATATGGATTTATATCGACAATTGTAATGCAATATGACTCAATTTACACATTAGTGTTGTTATTTTCTATATGTGGAGCTTATATGAGGACATAATTCAAACTTTTCGGAGGATTTCAAATGTTTTTGATTCATACCAATCGCCGTGGCGTAGGAACAGTGGTTATTTAGCTGCAAGTGATGTAGCTATTTTAGCATTAATTCAGCTAGTTTATGCCTATCTTTTTTTTCTTTATTTTTCTATATTCCAACTACTCCCTCTCGGGCATAGGCTGAGAGCCTGTACACTCCACCGCTGAACACGGTGAGGCCCGTGAGGTCTTGTTCCAGTTTAAGGAATGAGACATGCGAAGCACCCATTCACGGCTTGAAGCAACCCCATCTTTGAAGCTGCTTCGCCTCTGCGCTTCACTGTCTCATCCCTCAGACTTGGACCCTCACTCTCAGAACGCCATCTATTGAGCAATTAACTCACTAGGCATTGCCCCCCCTATAGCATATTTTGAATATGGGAATATTCATACAATGCTATTTTAATCAGGGAACAATGAGGGTATTATTTTTGGCATTTCGGTGTGCTGTGGTAATGCACTGAAACTAGGTACAGCACAAATTCCATCCCAATAATATCTTCCCGTTGACATATTGGGATTCGAACCCGGGTCCATTGGATAACCAGTCCAGTGGCAAGACCACTCTGCCACACCTCCCCTATGCCAAAACACACAATTTTGTAGCAAAATATATATTTCGGCGTCATATAGTTGAGATATCATTGAAAATATATGCGAACCGCCCAGACCCCCTCCTGTGTCCTCTATAAATCAGACATGCGTTTACCAGTCTCAATACGTATCGTTACAGATCGAAATCGAAAACAAATATCGTATCAAATTGGTCTTTAACCAGAAAAAAAATTGACAACACGCATTTGATTACACCCACCACTTGATGTATGCAATTTTGTAATGCATAGTGTTTTCTCTAAATGTCTAGTTAATATTTCTCCATACCGTATTGAGGCTTACAATTTACCTCCGTCAAAATACGTTGCTTTCCACCCAGTGCGAACTGCTGCCTAGCTCCGGCAAATGACGATATGTGTGCCGGAGAAGGGTGGTATATCTCCATGTTTGCGGTAGAAGGGCGAAAAATTGGCCTAGTGTGATACCCCCTTTAGAAGATCCGATGACGCATATGCTCTGTTCTGTTTTCTAGCTAATAGTAGACGATTTTATTCAGATTTGGAAGGGTTTATGGAAGTCAGAGAGTGGATTGAGATATTGCCCACAGATCCTTCCTAAGCTGTTTATAATCGTCTAATGGTAGCCAGAATAAACTCTCAAGAAGGCTCATAATCTGTAAAGGGTAAAGCTACTTCTCTTTCTCCCTACTTCCCTTCCTCCCTAGTGCCCTACTTCCCTTCCTCCCTTGTGCCCTACTTCATTCTTCCTTAATTCCCTACTTACATACTCAACTACTTCCCTTCTGCTCTACTTCCCTACTTCCTTCTTCTTAAATTCCATACTTACATACTCAACTACTTCCCTTCTGCACTACTTCCCTACTTCCCTTCTGCCCTACTGCCCTTCTTCCCTACTTCCATACTGCCCTACTTCCCTTCTGCCCTACTGTCCTTCTGCCCTACTTCCCTCCTACACTACTTCCCTTCTTCCCTTCTGCCCTACTTCCCTCCTACACTACTTCCCTTCTTCCCTTCTTCCCTCCTACACTACTTCCCTTCTTCCCTTCTGCCCTACTTCCCTTCTTCTCTACTTCCCTACTTCCCTTCTTCCCTACATCCCTTCTGCGCTATTTCCCTCCTACACTACTTCCCTTCTGCCCTACTTCCCTTCTTCCCTACTTCCCTTCTGCCCTACTTCCCTTCTGCCCTACTTCCCTCCTTTCCTACTTCCCTCCTTTCCTACTTCCCTCCTTTCCTACTTCCCTCCTTTCCTACTTCCCTCCTTTCCTACTTCCCTTCTGCCCTACTTCCCTCCTACACTACTTCCCTTCTTCCCTACTTCCCTTCTGCCCTACTTCCCTTCTTCCCTACTTCTCTTTTTCTCTACTACCCTTCTTTCCTACTTCCCTTCTGCCCTCCTACACTACTTCCCTTCTTCCCTACTGCCCTACTTCCCTCCTACACTACTTCCATTCTTCCCTACTTCCCTTCTTCACTACTTCCCTTCTTCCCTACTTCCTTTCTGCCCTACTTCCCTTCTTCCCTACTTCCCTTCTGCCCTACTTCCCTTCTTCCCTACTTCCCTCCTACACTACTTCCCTTCTTCCCTACTTCCCTTCTGCCCTACTTCCCTTATGCACTAATTCCCTTCTGCCCTACTTCCCTTCTTCCCTACTTCCCTTCTTCTCTACTTCCCTTCTTCCCTACTTCCCTTCTGCCCTACTTCCCTCCTACACTACTTCCATTCTTCCCTACTTCCCTTCTTCCCTACTTCCCTTCTGCCCTACTTCCCTTATGCACTAATTCCCTTCTGCCCTACTTCCCTTCTTCCCTACTTCCCTTCTTCTCTACTTCCCTTCTTCCCTACTTCCCTTCTGCCCTACTTCCCTCCTACACTACTTCCCTTCTTCCCTACTTCCCTTCTTCTCTACTTCCCTTCTTCCCTACTTCCTTTCTGCCCTACTTCCCTCCTACACTACTTCCATTCTGCCCTACTTCCCTTCTGCCATACTTCCCTTCTTCTCTACTTCCCTTCTTCCCTACTTCCCTTCTGCCCTACTTCCCTCCTACACTACTTCCCTTCTGCCCTACTTCCCTTCTGCCATACTTCCCTTCTTCCCTCCTACACTACTTCCCTCCTGCCCTTCTTCCCTACTTCCCTCCTACACTACTTCCTTTCTTTTCTACTTCCCTTCTGCCCTACTTCCCTTCTTCCATACTTCTCTCCTACACTACTTCCCTTCTGCCCTACTTCCCTCCTACACTACTTCCCTTCTGCCCTACTTTCCTTCTTCCCTACTTCCATCCTACACTACTTCCCTTATTCCCTACTTCCCTACTTCCCTTCTTCCCTACTTCCCTTCTTCCCTACTTCCCTCCTACACTACTTCCCTACTTCCCTCCTACACTACTTACCTTCTTCCCTAATTTCCTTCCCTTCTTCCCTACTTCCCTCCTACACTACTTCCCTTCTGCCCTACTTCCATTATTCCCTACTTCCCTACTTCCCTTCTTCCCTACTTCCCTTCTTCCCTACTTCCCTCCTACACTACTTCCCTACTTCCCTCCTACACTACTTACCTTCTTCCCTAATTTCCTTCCCTTCTTCCCTCCTACACTACTTCCCTTCTGCCCTACTTCCATTATTCCCTACTTCCCTTCTTCCCTACTTCCCTTCAGCACTACTTCTCTTCTTCCCTTCTGCACTACTTCCCTTCTGCACTACTTCCCTTCTGCACTACTTCCCTTCTGCACTACTTCTCTTCAGCACTACTTCCCTTCTTCCCTTCAGCACTACTTCTCTTCTTCCCTTCTACAGTACTTCCCTTCTGCACTACTTCTCTTCTGCACTACTTCCCTTCTTCCCTACCTCCCTTCAGCACTTCTTCCCTATTTCCCTTCTTACCTACTTCCCTTCAGCACTACTTCCCTTCTGCACTACTTCCCTTCTGCACTACTTCTCTTCAGCATTACTTCCCTTCTTCCCTACCTCCCTTCAGCACTTCTTCCCTATTTCCCTTCTTACCTACTTCCCTTCAGCACTACTTCCCTTCAGCACTACTTTCCTTTTTTTCCTACTTCCTTTCTGCCCTACTTCCCTTCTGAACTACTTCCCTTCTGCCCTACTTCCCTTCTGCACTACTTCCTTACTTCCCTTCTCACCTACTTTCCTTTTCCCCTACTTCCCTTCTGCCCTACTTCCCTTCTCCTCTACTTCCCTTCTGCCCTACTTACCTTCTCCTCTACTTCCCTTCTGCCCTACTTCCCTTCCCCTCTACTTCCCTACTTCCTTTCTTCCCTTCCCTCCCTACTTCCATTCCTCCCTTTCCCCCCACTTCCCTTCTTCCCCACTGTCCTTCTTCCTTACTTCCATACTTTCCTTTTTACCTACTTCCTTTCTTAATTTCTTCCCTACTTCCCTACATTCCCAACTACCCTTCCTCCCTTCATCCCTCTCAAGGCACCCAAATCCCTACCTCTCACTGAATCTATAATATTAAGCTTCCCATCACTGCTTGGTCTTGGAGAATATGGAGAGAGAAAGAAAATTACGCAAGTACACAGACTGCACAGACCTTGCGGTTCCTACTAGGCAGTCCTAACTTAATTCTAACATAATTTGCTACTTAATTGGAAAGTAAAACTAGCAAAGCAGTAGGCTCTCCACCCACCCACCTGAGAGAGAGAGAGAGAGAGAGAGAGAGAGAGGAGAGATATAGAAAGATGAAATTGAGTGAGGTGAGTCAGAGTTTGGAAAAGTACAGTTTGACCAAATGTGAAATAGTAAAACTCAATCATGATAGAAGAAAGGGTTTGATAAAGTGTGAACCAATTGGAGTAGGGAGAGATATTGTGAGATGGGATAGGAATATTGTGTTGTAGATTGTTTTCATTTATTAATACATCCTTTATGACTGACTTGTAGGTATATTTTAAATTTTATATATACAAGTTCGAAACCGCGAAAATATCACATTCTGGCGGTTTCGAGGTTCGAACTTGAAGGTTCGTTCTCCGATTGTGGGTCCCTTGCTGCAAAGTTCTGTTTTCGTGTCCAGTCCAGATCTACTGTAGTCTATTGCGTGTGTGTATATGTATGTGTGTGTGTGAGAGAGAGAGAGACAGAGACAGAGACAGAGAGATAGAACCCACACAGCGACCGTTACATAGTGTGCAGGTTCGTAGTTTCATCAGCACAATATGGATAATTCCAACCAACTACCTCCCCAACCAGGGAAAATATTACCACAAAAGTACCCGGAGAGCTGCCCTCACTCCTCCACCCAGACCGATAGCAGTGGGTGAAAAAAAAACAACAACATATATATAGGCTGCTGTATATATATATATATATATATATATATATATATATATATATATATATATATATATATATATATAAGCAAGAACAAAAAATATAAATGAAAATATCGGCTCCGAGTGATAAGGTGGATATAATTTGGTACATAACTGTATTGGAGAAACTTACATAATAGAGAGTAGAGTCTAACAGTGCTGGAAATTGATTCATGGCTTTAAGGGGGTTTCTGGACCCCTTCTCCGTCATGTTTGACCCCATTAATCTTGAATTTTGAAGACATTTACCCCAGTACTTTGGCGATTTTAAAACCTTTCAGGCCATTTAATGTTTCACTTTTTTCCGGCGATGCTCTTGCCATTTTAAGTGTCGATCATTTCCTGTCGAACGACAGGTATTGTCCAGTCCCTTCAGTTCCATTTGTGATGCAGACCTAGTTGTTAACTCATTCACGCTTTTATGACGCAGAGGTTGCTAGATTAGCAATGAGAAATTAAGTTCTCTCACTCTTATAATTACCTCTCCAAAATTAGTTTTCTGCCCACAGCTAACTCAATGACAACTGCAGAGGTTGAAGTAACTAAACTAAAGGTTTATAAATACCCCTGATGGTAACAGAGGCTTTAAAATAACCCTAATAGGCTCAACATTGCGTCATAAGCGTGAAAGGGCTAAGGTGACGTTGTTATTTTGTATTTGTATTCTTTATTGTAATAAGTAAAACATATAAAATCCTTAGGCACCTCTCAAGCTGTAAATAAATAACACCCCCAATACTCCCCATCAAGATAATTTTGTAAATTTTTCGAGAAAAATATGTCCCGGCCGAAGGCCGGTTCCTACTAGATTACAGGCTCTTTATCGTTCGCCATGAAAAGATCCACACCTAACTGGCACGAAAGCTCTTAAAATTAAAAAAAATAATGGAGCGTAAGGTCTTAAAATCGTCAAATTAATGAGGCGATCGTCATAAAATATCACAACTAATGGGGTAGACAAGATAAATTATATGCGAACAAACAAATATAAATACACATTACAAATAAAACCGTAAGGACTTATTCCAGACGTAAATGTCAAAGAATTGCAATCATAAGTTGAAGAGGTCAGGTCTCTTCAAATATATAAGTAAATGCATATATTATTCATCAACCTAATAATACACTTGTGAGCATTAAATCGAGAACACACTTAATATAACACATACCAGGTACATTAGTCCGCGACTGTACCACGTGGACAGAAACTTAACTTAAATACCAGAATCCCCCTTCCCCCCCTTTTTTATGAGTGGGAATTTCAGGTAATTTAAAATGTGAAGCTTGAGGATTCCAACTTTAATGCCTGGATGACGAACTAATTAAGTTGGTCATTTTTAGTGGAGGCGTAAGAAGATATTTTTGTTTTCATAATTTAGAAACAAAGTTTATAGCTTGAACAAAAGGGTGGATATTATGATTACAATAATGACTAATGGGAAAATATACAACTAATTTAGTATGCTATTATAAGCTTAAATTATTTAGTGTGAAGAGAAAATTATCAAAGAAAAACTTCCCTCATGGAGCAGGATTATGTTTCTAAAACTCAGTGACGCATGAGCAATCAAGCTAAAAACATGAACAAAAAACGGAGCTCATGTCATAATGATACTCAGGCTATACTTTGAAGATATTTGTCATATTCGGAGTATATAAGGAAGCTCGTTTTCACCCTTGTATTTCTCCCAGATCCTACCTAAGCAATATAAACTCGTCTAGCCAGAATACACTATACAAACGTGTCACAATCTTCAAGGGATGAACGTCAAAGTGGGAATGACATTGCCAGAATTATACTGTAGAAGATAATGCCTATTACTGCATCAGTGTTATACTTTAAAATATGTTTAATTAAATTCGTGTACACATGAGATACAAAGCAGTTCTAAATAAATCATCAAGTGCTTTACACAATAAGATTCCCATGTTGTTCCCTAATGTTTGTACTATTTATCATTAACTTAATGGAAATATTTATTGGATCACACACACACGCACTTTTATTTTCTCTCTGTCTTTCAATCTTCGTATTTCTATCTATTTATCTATCTGCCTATCTATTTATTTCACACATGGCAGCACATATTCTCTTTCAAACACCTGCACACTTCATTCCGAAATTATATATTCAAGGACGTCAGAGTGGAGGCATTTTCCATGCACCATTTTAATAGTACCCTCACAGTGAAACATACGCTCCGGGACGTTTAATAATTTCGTAATACAATTCTTTTGGGAACCAATTGAATATACTGTATATTGTTTTACATTATATATATATATATATATATATATATATCTTTAACGGGTAAAATTAGTTTCTCATTAAAGAACAAACTCAATAAACGCATCAATGAATTCTACCTCAGATTAAAGTAAAAGTTATTTTCAGACCTACGCAAACAATCAGTACTTTCTTCAAGTTCAAACATATAATTCCTAAAGAACTACAGTCATCTGTAGTCAACAAATATCAATATCATTGGTGTAATGCAATGTCTATAGGTTGTACAAAACGACAACTCAAGGTAGGTATATTTTAACGCAAGGGTAAGTCGGTTATAACAAATATGCTATCTTCTAATCCCTTGAATAGTGGCATCCGTCAACATGCCCGAGACTTAAATCACCCCCTCCTCCAGGAACAGTTATCAATCCTCCAGCTGTGTAAGTACGGAGAAGAACTCACGATAATGAAGGCCCTAATATCAGTGAAACTAAAGACTTCATTAGGTAGCAATGAAAAATCAACCGTCCTCTTGTGTTTCAAACATCTTAATGTACAGTAAGTTATATTTCGTGTTTTCGTATGTACTGTATGGTGCTTAGAAGTGTTGTGATTAACTTATAATGTTTGTGGTATTTATTATGCCATTTATGTATCTTTGTTTTTCTGTCATCAATGTATGATACATACTTAAGTTTACCATAGTCTTTCTTCATATTTGCATGCTATATAATTTGTCTTAGGTTTCATGAAAATAGTGTAATTCACTATGATACTAGTGTTTTCTTACAAGTGTGTGTATCTGTTATTTTTAGATTTACCTGATGATGGAATAAGTGTCTCCGAAACAACGTTGCAATAAATATAGACACGATGAACGTGCTCTTTTATCACGCCCTGGTGTTTCTCTTCATTATTCGCCTCCGCTTTCCAGGGACAAGATCAATAGCTGATACATTATATACAGTATATATATATATATTATATATATATATATATATACTGTATATATATATTATAAAATAATATAATATACTAACTCGTAGACCGAGGTAGCATATACCATAATTCTGAATCCTTATATAAAATGTGTTCTCGCTGCGAAATTTCTGTGTGATCGTGAGAGAGGAAATAGCCTGGGTTTATTGCCAGTGTGTAATACAGGGATATATGGACAGTTCTACGGGGTTAATACTAAAGTTTGGTTCCCCCTCCCCTTCTACCTAGTCCTTAAGGGGGGTCACCGGCTTTTATTATCTTTCTTTCCTTTTCTCTCTTTCCCTGGGTTGTATCCATTCGGCCCCATTCAGCCAACTGTTTTAAGAAGTTTATCCCCATCCAGGTGTCGATTTCTTCCTGGCGAGCGATAGCGAGCAAGTATTGTATGGAGAAATCCGGCTTCGCCGGAGAAATGTTCTAGCAAAAAATTTAAAAATTTAGCTTGCTGTCAAAACCAGTATATATATATGCTGGCTCGCTACCGCTTGCCAGGAAAATATGGACACCTGGATGGGGGTAAACGTCTTAAAACAGTAGGCTGAATGGGGCCGAATGGATAAAAGCCAAAGAGAAAGGGAGAGAAAGAGAAAAAAGGCAAGGTGGGCTCCCTTAATATATATAGTCTCTAATTAAGTGTTTAGCCCTCCCAGTAAAATGGCCTCATTTTAATTAAGTGAAGATTATTAATTATTTGTGTATATATTCATACATTTATTGTGTGTCCATAGTTTCTCCCTAGACCTCCATCAAGCCTTAAAAAGCACCCCTAGGGATCACCCACCTTCAAGATAAAGCACCCCTAGGGATCACCCACCTTCAAGATAAAGCACCCCTAGGGATCACCCACCTTCAAGATAAAGCACCCCTAGGGATCACCCACCTTCAAGATAAAGCACCCCTAGGGATCACCCACCTTCAAGATAAAGCACCCCTAGGGATCACCCACCTTCAAGATAAAGCACCCCTAGGGATCACCCACCTTCAAGATAAAGCACCCCTAGGGATCACCCACCTTCAAGATAAAGCACCCCTAGGGATCACCCACCTTCAAGATAAAGCACCCCTAGGGATCACCCACCTTCAAGATAAAGCACCCCTAGGGATCACCCACCTTCAAGATAAAGCACCCCTAGGGATCACCCACCTTCAAGATAAAGCACCCCTAGGGATCACCCACCTTCAAGATAAAGCACCCCTAGGGATCACCCACCTTCAAGATAAAGCACCCCTAGGGATCACCCACCTTCAAGATAAAGCACCCCTAGGGATCACCCACCTTCAAGATAAAGCACCCCTAGGGATCACCCACCTTCAAGATAAAGCACCCCTAGGGATCACCCACCTTCAAGATAAAGCACCCCTAGGGATCACCCACCTTCAAGATAAAGCACCCCTAGGGATCACCCACCTTCAAGATAAAGCACCCCTAGGGATCACCCACCTTCAAGATAAAGCACCCCTAGGGATCACCCACCTTCAAGATAAAGCACCCCTAGGGATCACCCACCTTCAAGATAAAGCACCCCTAGGGATCACCCACCTTCAAGATAAAGCACCCCTAGGGATCACCCACCTTCAAGATAAAGCACCCCTAGGGATCACCCACCTTCAAGATAAAGCACCCCTAGGGATCACCCACCTTCAAGATAAAGCACCCCTAGGGATCACCCACCTTCAAGATAAAGCACCCCTAGGGATCACCCACCTTCAAGATAAAGCACCCCTAGGGATCACCCACCTTCAAGATAAAGCACCCCTAGGGATCACCCACCTTCAAGATAAAGCACCCCTAGGGATCACCCACCTTCAAGATAAAGCACCCCTAGGGATCACCCACCTTCAAGATAAAGCACCCCTAGGGATCACCCACCTTCAAGATAAAGCACCCCTAGGGATCACCCACCTTCAAGATAAAGCACCCCTAGGGATCACCCACCTTCAAGATAAAGCACCCCTAGGGATCACCCACCTTCAAGATAAAGCACCCCTAGGGATCACCCACCTTCAAGATAAAGCACCCCTAGGGATCACCCACCTTCAAGATAAAGCACCCCTAGGGATCACCCACCTTCAAGATAAAGCACCCCTAGGGATCACCCACCTTCAAGATAAAGCACCCCTAGGGATCACCCACCTTCACGATAAAGCACCCCTAGGGATCACCCACCTTCAAGATAAAGCACCCCTAGGGATCACCCACCTTCAAGATAAAGCACCCCTAGGGATCACCCACCTTCAAGATAAAGCACCCCTAGGGATCACCCACCTTCAAGATAAAGCACCCCTAGGGATCACCCACCTTCAAGATAAAGCACCCCTAGGGATCACCCACCTTCAATATATATGTTTGCATTTATGTTAAGAATAATTATTTCTCTCTCTCTCTCTCTCTCTCTCTCTCTCTCTCTCTCTCTCTCTCTCTCTCTCTCATTCTCCCATCTGGCAAAATGTAAGGATGCTAACCCTGTGTGAAGTTGAGCATAAAAGTTAAAAGTTGGTGAGAACACTTTTGAAACTTTTTCGTGGGAAGACAAAGTTATATCGTAATGCCAAGCCCTTTGCTCATCTTCTAAACCCCTTCTCTACCGGCGACGTCTATTTTTTATATATTCTGGCTACTATTAGACGATTGTATAGTCTAAAATGGGTCTCCAAAAATGAACAGACCTCGAACTATCTCACTTAATCATTTTCACTACCACAGATCCATATTTAAAATGCACAAAATCATCTAAATATAGCTAGACAATTTTAAAAAGACTTCGCCGGTACAGAAGGAGTTAAGGAATTATATATATCATAGACTACAGTAGATCTGGACTTGACACGACAATGAAACTTTGCAGTAAGGGACCCAACATCAGAGAACGAACCCCCAAGCTCGAACCTCGAAACCGCGAAACCGCGAAAATGCGAAAATGTCAAATTTTTGCGGTTTTAGGTTCGAACTTGGGGGTTCGTTTTCCGATTTTGGGTCCCTTACTGCAAAGTTACATGTTCGTCTCAAGACCAGATCAATTGTAGTATATATATATCTATCTATCTATCTATTGCCTGACGCCGTGATCCCCGAAGGGGTGGCCACGAACGAACCGCCCCCATGCACCTCTGTCCCCAGTCAGTCGACGCCCCTCCCCCCAACCAGCACCGCCTTCGTTCATGTAGTTCCTCACTCCATCCTTCCACCTCATATTCGGTCTACCTCTCCCCCTCTGTCCCTCCACCTCGCTCTCGTACACCCTCTTAGTCATTCTCTCGCTTTCCATACGTTCCATATGGCCGAACCATCTCAAGTTGTTCCTTTTCACACTTTCCAGCACATCTACCTCCACACCACACCTCCTTCTTACTTCCTCATTAGTCTGTCTATCCCTCCATGTAACTCCGCACGCACTCCTTAAGTAATTCATTTCCACTGCTCTCACTCTTGGTCTGAGTCTCTCAACCAACGTCCATGCTTCGCTTCCGTAAGTCAGTGTCGGGATTACCACACTGTCATGCAAGGACTTCTTCACTTCCATACTGACCACCCTATTTCTTGTTATACTGCTTTTAGCGTTCCTACAACCCTCTTCCCCTGTTGTACCCTCTCCCGCACCTCTTCATCCATAGTCCCATCTTTACTCAACACACTGCCCAGATACTTAAAAGAGTTGACGATCTCCATAGCCTGACCGTTCAGCTTCACCTCACACTCTGTGACTTCACCCCTTTCGAAGACCATAACCTTGCTCTTCCCCGTATTTACCTTCAAATTCCGTTTTTCGCACACTGTTCCAAACTCATTTACCAGACCCTGCAACTCCCATTCATTATCACTCATCAGAACTGTATCATCCGCAAACAGCAGTATAGGTAGCTTCCACTCAATTCCCTCCCTTTTCAGCGATACACCAACATTCACTGCTCTTGATAGTATTTCTTTCATGACTCCATCCATATATACAGTAAACAACCACGGGGACATCACACACCCCTGTTTCAAACCAACATTCAGGTCAAAGAACTCGCTCTGCTCACTCTCCACACGTACTGCCGCCTTTGCACCCTCATACATGCTCTTCACTGCTTTCAGCAACTTGCCCTCTACTCCGTATATTCTAAGTACTTTCCACAAACCTTCTCTATCCACTCTGTCATAGGCCTTCTCCAAGTCCATAAAGGCAACATACACCTTTTGTTTCTTCTCCAGATACTTCTCCACAACACAATTCAGGGTAAAAATCTGATCTACACATCCTCTTCCCTTCCTAAAACCTCCCTGCTCGTCGCCTATCCATTTCTCCGTTCTCACTCTCACTCTCTCAATCACTACCCTACTGTATACCTTCCCTACTACGCTTAGAAGACATATTCCTCGGTGGTTACCACACACTCCTCTTTCCCCTTTGCCCTTATATAGGGGGACTATTATGCCAGTCTTCCAGTCATCGGGTGCACTCCCCTTCTCCCATGCTAGTTTGCACATTTTCCATACCCATTCTATCACTATCTCACCACCATACCTCAACATTTCCCCACACACTCCATCTGTTCCTGGTGCTTTCCCCAACTTCACTCTTTTCATGGCTTCCCACACTTCTGACCTCCTGATCCCCACCTCCTCCTCCACTACTTCTCTTCTTCTCCCTCCCATACCATATCCAGCTATGTTTGCTGGCTCTTCATTCCTTTCATTTAGCAACTCACTGAAGAACTCCCTCCATCTTTCGACTCTCTCTTGCTTCTCGGCTAGCATTCTCCCATTCTTATCTTTCACACCCTTACTGTTTCCCTTGCTACCTTCCCTAACTTTCTTGACTTCTTTCCAGAACAGTTTCTTACTCTCCCTCCATTTTACACTCAGATTCCTTCCAAATTCCTCATCTACTCTTCTCTTACTTTCCTTCACTACTCTCTTCACCACCCTCTTACTCTCCACGTACCTCGCTCGTTTCTGTCTCTCGGAATCTTCATTCCCTCTACTACCCAACCACACTCTATATGCTTTCTTCTTTTCTTCCACAGCTATTCTTACCTCTTCTGTCCACCATGCTGTACCTTTCACTCCCCTCCCTCTTCTCCTCACTCCACACACCTCCTCACATGCTGCACAGATCTCATCCTTAAACACCTTGCTCATCTCCTTCACTTCCTCCATAACTTCCAGGTCGAACCCACCTAGTCGTCTTTCCACTGCTCTCCTGTACTCCTCCCTGACTTCCTCCTCCTGCAACCTCTCCACCCTCCTCACCATTCCACCCTCCTCTCGCCTCCCTCCCGCTCTCCTCACCCACTTCTTTTGTATCCTAACCTTAGCTACCACTACATAATGATCAGACAGACCCCCTCCAATACCCCTATACACCCTAGCATCCATCACAGATTTCTTCATTCGTTCATCCACACATACATAATCAATCAATGACTTTCGTTCCACCACTGTCTTATCTTTCATCGTCAACATCCGTTTCCACGTGTACCTGTGGATCATTCTGTGTCGGAAGAAGGTGTTGGCTATCCACAGCCTCCTTCCCACACATACGTCCACAAGTGCACTACCATTTCCATTCACCTCTGATGGTACCCCCCACCCTCCCACCACTCCCTCAACTTTCCTATCACCCACCTTACCATTCATATCCCCAATCAGAAATATTCTTTCGTTCTTGTTAAACTTCTCCAGGCACGCCTCCACATTCATCCAGAACTCCTCTTTCTTTCTTTCAAGTATATCCTCTGTCGGGATATATATATATATATATATATATATTGAGAATATATCACAAATACACGTGAGCCACTAAATGTTTCTAGACTGCCGTGGTGTAATTGATTAAAGCGTCGGCTATCATCCTGATGGTCGATGGTTCGATCCCCACTGAGAGACTAGAAACATATATATATATATATATATATATATATATATATATATATATATATATATTATAGAAAGACTGTTACAGACTATGGCGAACACATCGTAAAATGGAAAATGAACATATATTGTTGTATCACATTTTCCCAGAAATATGTTATTTATGCGATATATATTTATTTATATATGTAGCAAAACTGGGTTACGAGTAAAGCACTAATTTATCAATACATGATAAACATGTTTACTATGGACTTAGCTAAAGGTAGAGTATAAGGTTCAACTATTCACACATCAGTAATTACGAAATCAAAGTATCATATAATATGGTGATGATATTATGTAGTTAGCAGAAAAATACTAATTATTAGCAACAGATTAGCGTAAAAAATATGTAACATTTGTAACTTTGTTCACGGGGTATAATGCTCATGCCCAAGTCTGGGTTGGGTATCCGAACGCAGCAGAAGGTAATTCAATCGTTTATGAAGCATAGTTCTTGATTCATAGATTCATTGGGGGCTGATCGTTCCTATGTTGAATGATATTCACGGAAATGTTTTATGTCTCGGTATAAAGATTCAAAGATTACAAATATTGGGTATGATTGATTTCTCAAAAACTGTATTAGCCTACATAATTTGGTGGGAATGAAAATGATTTCAATTAATTTCCTCTTATTACACTGTAATGAACATGTACTGTACAGTAGTGATAATAAATTATGTGCTATTTTGAAGTCTCGAACTGATTAAACGAATCTCTGAAATGCAAATACCCAGTAAAAATTAGTAAGGAGATTCAATTCAACCGGAGACCACTTCAAATAAATGTGTATATAAATTTATGTTCACGGCTGTACAATCAATTACATAACATTAGGCGATAACTTTGTAATGCCCACATTGTTTGGTTTTATTTATCATTCAACAATGCTTTTATTTACTAACATAGGCCTGGAATTAATGTCTGCAGACCACATGAGGATCGTAAAATGCTTCATTCAGAAGGCCTTCGGTCTTTCCTATGTTGAAAGGAAAATAAAAAATGTCTGGTATTAGCAGAACATAATTTGAGTTGTAAACGGTTTATAAAGGGAACATTACTTACATGCTTTCACCCCAAAAACACCAATGCCAGTGTTCGGATTATAGCACATGCTTGGACGACACTGAACATTTTACTTCATGTCCATTAAATCATTAATGATTAATTACTTTGTATTTTATTGTAGAATAAAGTGAACTTGTTTTTTTTAATCGGTACTTAGCACTACAGTCTGTAAACATTTGTTAATACACCCTGTATATAATATATATATATATATATATATATATATTCATAGACTACAGTAGATCTGGACTGGACACGAACATTGAACTTTGCAGTAAGGGACCCAACATTGGGGAACGAACCCCCAAGCTCGAACCTCGAAACCGGGAAAATTTGATATTTTCGCGGTTTCTAGGTTCGAACTTGGGGGTTCGTTCTCCGATTTTGGGTCCCTTACTGCTAAGTTCCATTTTCGTGTCCAGTCCAGATCTACTGTAGTCTATGATATATATATATATATATATATATATATATATATATATATATATGTGAGTGTGTGTGTCTGTGTGTGTGTGTACCGGTATATATTTTGTTTAGTGTATATTTGCTCGCTAGACCTCCATCAAGCTTATAGAAAAACAAACAAACAAAAAACAAACAATACCTCCTTTGAAATTGCAGGATCGCTATTACTCGCCAGGAAAAGATCTACACCTAAATGGCACAAAAGGTCTTAACATCGCCAAACTATTGGGGCAAATGTCTTAAAATATCAAATAATCTAGATGACTTTCCTAGGCTGAGTAAAATTATTTGACGGTTGCATTAATAATACTAAAGAAACGGTCGTCTGATTATAGGGGTTAAAAACCCATTGCATATCATTACATTTTAAGTCTTATTCTCTTCTCTCTCTTCTCAATTAACTAATATTATTTTCTTGGGTATATACGTTTTGGGGGATTTTTTGGGTTTCTTGTTTTTTGTTTTTTGTTTTTTTTCCTTATGATTTAATTTCCTTTCATTTCCTTTGACTTCTAATTTCATGAAACGCTCCGGAGCAATTTCTTTTGGTTCTTGTAATTTTAGTCCCAAACTTTAATTTCACAGTTATTTTTTCCTTTGTGACAACCAGATTTCCTTACAACTTTTCCGCTTCTTGTGTCACTGGGAGTACGAAGATAACTAACTTCCTTACTATTTCCACTTTTTTACCAGTCCAATATATATTACCTCCGTCAACGAAGTTGGAGAAGGTTAATTTTTGTTGCCCGTTTGTGTGTCTGTCTGTTTGTCCGTTTGTCTGTAAACAAAATCATTATCATAGATATTTATGAACCGGTTTCCACAAAATTTGGCGGGCAGATATGATATGGACCATGTAAGAAGAGATTCAATTTAGGATGTGATCGATAGAAGACATACCTCCAGAAGAGTAGTTGACTCACAAAGTTATGAACCGATGTTCACAAAATAGGATATGCGCCAAGGAAGAAGTTATTCCATTTAGGTACCAATCAGTAGAGCGCACATCTCCGCCAACATAGGCGGAGGTATGCGCTCTATCCAGTGCTCCCCTTGTTTTGTTTAAAATTTGTGTTTAATACAGAAGTACAGATACGTTGATAGCCCACTACCCTTTAATAAGAAGCAGAAATTGGAAAGTGACTATTTGCCAGGCCCCAAGCACCATACCCCTGCACTTGACACAATGAAAAAGTCTAGGGTAATATAACACCAACAACCAAGGACAGGATTGTAGAGGGGGACGGCAGAAACTTGGCTTATTTGATTTAACCCAGATTATTTGTGTGTGCGTGCGTATATATATATATATATATATATCTATATATATATATATATATATATATACTGTATATACAGTATACTGGTATATATATATATATATATATATATACAGTATATATATATACTTTTTCTGGACCCTATGCTCAGCCCCATTATTTTTGACATTTTAATACATTCGCCCCATTTTTTGGGCGTTTATAAGACCTTTTGCACCTTTTCTTTGTCAATGTTAAGATTTTTCGTGTAATGTAAGTGCCGATTTAGCGCTGGCGAGCCTGCTATTTAGAAGTAATCGGCGTTTACACAAATTGATCTCGAAGTGGAGTCTTGGGAGTTGTTTTATTTTATTAATATGTTTGTTTTAAGCTTGAGTGAGCTCTAGGGAGAATATGAATAACAGTAGTTAAAGTAAGAATCCTGCCAGCCAATCAACGCGCTGCATTTGACTATCTCTTTAAACCAGCTGAGTTTGACATGCCTGACGTTTCCCACAACTCTGCCACACCCTCCCGTGCAGCCAATCAGGAGCCCCCGTTGTCGGAGCAACCAAAAAGTGAGCCAGCCGCGCACACATCTTCACCTTACAAATCGCTCTTGCTCCCTTCACAGGCCGTTTCTTCGAGTTGCAATAGGTCTATGACATCAGCGCAAGCCCTATGATCCCATAAGCCACTACAAGAAATTTGCAACCATCTCCCTGGGATATATTACGAAGAGATAAGACCAGAGGAGAGGGGAACAAATGTTCAAACCGCACGGCTGGAGAAAGCACTGCCCGGGCGGCTGGCTCAACCAATCGCAGCGCGGCAATTCATGAGGCGGCGCTATAAAGAGGGGGGGAGGGTGGCTGATTAAGATCACATTTCCTTTCACCATTCTTCCATTCACGACCACCCCTCCCCAGTCACCATGAGCACAGTCAGCCACTCAGCGAAGGGGAGCACACAACTCTCTCTCCAGCAGTCCTGCACATCACCCACACCTTCTTCATGAATGTTGCGCCCTTAGAAGCGCCCTCATGATGGCAGAATCCCTTGGCAGAAAGAGAGACAGGGGAAGCCCTGATCTCTTCCCCCCCAAGGCAGAGATTGAGGTCTACTGGCGAATTTTGCAGCGAAAATCTGCAAACTCGGACTGCTTCACAAACTCCTGAAGAAGCACCATGGGAAGAAGTGATATCAAAGAAGAAGAAGAGGGCCTTCAAATCAAAGATTGTGTCCTCTGACTCCTTTAAGACAACATACCATGCTGTTAACCACCTTGAAGAAAAGCACCCAACCCTGAAGATTGTCGTGAGGCCTAATCTGAAAGGGGAAATGGTACTAACCGCAGAAGATGCCGAGTCTGAAGAAATCCTGAAGAAGGAGGCAGAGGATTTCACCCCTCTGCAGATCCTTGATCCAGCCCTGAAGATGACAAGGGGGTGCTCATGCATTACCCTCTTGAGTTCGACCTCGCTCCAATCCTCAAGAATCCTGCAGTTGAAAAGGCTGAACGCTGCAAGGTGAGGGGAGGAGCTGAGACAAGGCAGGTGCTCATGAACATCCGTGGAGAACTACCTGCCAGACTCAAGACCAGAAGGGGCAGCTTCAAGCTGCGCCCTTATGCTGCTGAACCCATCCGTTGCTTCAAGTGCCAGCATTTCGGACACCTGCAGTATGCCTGTAAAGGGGTACTCAGGTGTGGCGTGTGCAGCAACCGCCACGACACCAGAGACTGCATTGTCAAACTAAAGGCAAAGGAGGAGACCACAGCTAAGTGCCCCAACTGCAGCCAGGGGCACCACGTATGGAATCCAAGATGTCCCGCAAGGAAGAAGAGGCTCCCGACTGCAGGAAGGAAGACGACGGAGCCCCCAAAGCCAACACCACAGCCACCAAAGGAAAGAATGAGGAAGCAGAAAAGCGACGAGAGGAGACCACCACCTCCCGAACCTGAAGCTGAGGATGACTTCACCTTTTCCCAACCACAGCTTGCTAAATTCCTCATTAACTTTACCAAAAGACTGTGTATGATGCTCGACGTTGAGGACAACAACCTACCATCACCTGAAGAAGTCGAGGCCCTCACCAGTGAAGTCCTAACAGAAGCCCCCAAAACCAGCCGACCCCAGAACAAAGAAAAGATCCATCAAAAGAAGACCCCCAGGAATAGACTGCAACTCGAGAAAACCCTGAATAGGACCACCGCAGCTTCAGCCACAAATAAAACACCAGCCCCGAAACCAGTACCAGCTGTTGAGACAGAAGAATCCCGTAAAAGGGAAGCTGAACGCAAGAATAAATGGGAAGAAAGTCAGAAGAAGAGAGCAGAGATCATCAAGACAGCAGAGGAGGAGAAGAAGAAACAGGAGGCAGAATAAATACGAATGCTTAAAGAATTCGTCAGAGAAAATTCGAACCTCTATTACGACAGCAACAAGGAAGAAATTGATGCAGACAATTTTGATGACATGCTATCATAAAGCGGTCTTAGGACCACACAGGTGGGCTCCCAAAATGGCATAGCTCCATGTAACCTCCTTGAGGTTACAAATCTACAACAACAACAACAACAAACACCAAAATCAAAGGGACTGTGAAGTGGTACAACTTCAAGAAGGGTTATGGATTTATACACAGAACAGACAATAACGAGGATATATTCATACACCACTTTGGGATATCAAGAACCAACACCAGAATATCACTAGACACTGGAGAAGCTGTTGAATTTGTCACCAGAAAAGGCAGACAAGGTTTAGAAGCTCAAGAAGTAACAGGACCAGGAGGTACTGAAACCAGAGGATCTCCCCACGCAACAGAACAAACACCAAGAAGACTTGAAGAACACACTATGCATACAAAAATATATGCATGCATAGAAACGGCGAAGGCTATTGCTGGCTCAAATAAACATCATTTGAGCCACATAATACCTTTAATACTGCAGCACAACAACCTACCATCCATAAAAATCCCACAAGAAGCTCTCCAACCACCAAAATACCAGACCAAGAACACTCAACAGAGAAAGGACCCCACAATGGAGGAGAAGGAAGATGAATCAATCGATCTGTCTGAAACTGCTGAACAAGATGAAGAAGAAGAAGAGAATGATACTATGAGGAGGAGGATGAACAGGAAGAAGATATAGACCAACAACTACAAGAAGATATAGAAACATCACGAGAATCTCCCTTACCTCAAAAAATAACTCCCCCCATCTCCAGTACTAACACCTCAAATCCGAAAGAGAACCGAAGAGAAATCCTGTAAAACTGAAGCAGAACGTGAATATCATTCTTATGATGATGGGAGGCTTGTCGAATGTACTCAAAAAATCAACCAAGGATGTACTATCTGTAACAAACTGATAAAACGAAGGCAACTATACTGCGAAAAACAAAAACAAAAATGACAACTAGACACCTGAAAGAGAAATAAATGAAACTGTAATAACATAAAAATATCCCAAAATACCAAGGCTAAACAAAATAAATAAATGTAACTGAAATAGCCCTAAAATAGCAAGGTGGTCTGCCCGCCAACTTTAACCTACTACTGTACTTCATAATTTCCTCCTCTTTTACCCCCTTCCCTCTCCAACCCTCTTCTTTCCCCCTCTTAGACCCATCTTGGGTAAAAAAAAAAAAAAAAAAAAAAAAAAAAAAAGCCGACGTCACCCCCGTCACGGGTTCCACTGGGTTCACTTGCCAGCAACTCACACTCTCTCCCTCACCTGGGCAACAATGGGAACTTGGCTACACCTGCTCCAGCCTCCCAGCTCGCCTATCCCGCCCCAATAAAGTCCATCTCTTGCCCAACACAGCTTTCGTCTACTAACCAGATACACCACAAGTATCCTGGTGCTTGTCGTCACATTGCTGGCTTACACACCTATAGCCAAGCAATTCAAGAGGGACGACAGATAATAGATGGAACTGAAGATTTCCAAAAGAACTATTGGCCGGCCTTGAGGTGCTGAAGATTGTTCCAGAGATACCCAAGACTTTTTGCAGGACCCTTATGGGTCCAAAATACCACTATTAAAAAGAGATAAATGTTTGACAAACCCAGTGGTTCCAACCATTAAATGTATGTGTTCTTATAGAACAAAATGAAAAGACATATATCAGACTCACGAATTAGATAAAAGGATGAAGTGTCGAGAGAATATAGCTGTCATTTATAGAGAAGGCTCCATGCCACTTAGCTACCAAGAGTATAGGATCTTCTAGGTTAGTAGATAAATGTAAACTATAAAGATAAGGGGAAGATGAAATAAGAAATTAAAAGCTAGAAGCAACTATAGGAATGACGTGGGGATAAATAATAGTTGCAGATAGATTAGATCTTGCTTGAGAAATAGTTAGGACAGACATTAGTTTATATGATGAAATATACTTTTATGTTATAAAGGAAACATTGTTATTCGTAGCATTTAAGAATAATAATTTGCCGGTATGATAATGAACTTGTGATCATGCTATAAGTAACAAGTCGAGGCGACTATTGTGAGGAAATATTGTACTCCTGAGATAAGTAGTTAGTGAGTTGATAAATGTAGTATCAAATCAGATTAAACATTGAGGATAATAATGTAATCATGATATATAGAGAATTAATTGTTGAATATTGATAATATAGATGTTTATGAAATATTTATTATATCGGACCATGTAATGAGATATATTATTTGAGTAAGTGGTGTCAGTGTTATTGAGGTTATCTATTTGTCAGATAGGAAGTCAGAGTGGAGATATTCCAAACAAAGGGGTATATTAATGTAGGTGCCTACGGGTACGGATTCATTTGTGTTAAAGATAAGAATATATATAATGTAAGAGTGTTAAAGATAGGGAAATAGAGGTCAAATTCAGTAAAGCCTTGGTCTTTGGATTAGACATATTGAGGCCCGGTAAAGTTGATATATTATTTTGGAGTCTAGTAATGTGCCTTTGGATCAAAGTCGGAGTGAGTCAATACCTGAATAGCGGGTATCCAAATAGGTGGTACCGGGAACTTGCGAGTTCCAACGTACAATCTATTGTGGGTCGACGATAATATTCAATCTGAGTGTTGAACTCATTTCAGCCCGAACAGAGAATCAATTGCTAGGGGAACATAAAACTATTAGGGAGTATGTTAAATAAAGGATACTAAAATAACGGGACCCAAAGGAGAACCGGACAGAGTAGCCACGGTCAGAGAATCCAGGAACAACAGGAGAAAGGGATTTAAAAAGCAAAACATTTCCCATTCATCAAGAGAACGTGAAACATGACCAATTAACCCATTCTCTAATTTCCGGGAAAAACAGGTGAGTTGCCCCCGAAATACAGGTAAAGCCACAACCCTCTAGTAAAGGCCTGCCAGCTCGGACCTTTAAACTGGTGTGACGTAGACACAAGAGGGTTCATCCGCTACCCTTCCGACCCCCACCTACTCTTGACCCTTCACGCTTTAGGGCCTTTCCCTTCGACCTTTACCGACCCATATTGACCCTTATCGTTTATCTGTATAATGGTCATTCTTGGTCGGGAAAAGTCGTATAGGGAAAGCTTTTACGATGTTTAACCCCTTCTGTACCGGCTACGTATTTTTCATTATATTCTAGCTATATTTAGATGATTTAATGCAGCTTAGGAAGGATCTATAGTAGCTAAAAGGGTCGATTGAGATAGTTCGAAGGCATATTATTCTAGAGATCCTTGCTAAGCTGAATAAAATCGACTAGTAACAGTAATACTAAAATACAAAGGATGTCGCCGGTACAGTAGGGGTAAAGGAATGGCACATTTTCAATGAATACATAGTTCAGGCACTTCGTTCAATTGGTAGCAACGTGATATGCCATTTTCTGCTGAGGTCGCAAATTACATTGAGGCCTTTCATATCTGGTAGACTGTGATGAATGTAAAGTCACCATTTAAAGGATGTATACTTGACAAAAATGTATACGCTTATCCTTTGACTAATAATGAAAATAATACTTGCTACATATGTTTGAATATTTTCTATAATTGGCTTGAATTATGGGACAGTGTTAAAGATGCGAGTGGGAAGCTGACAAGTGAAACATTCATTGCCTTGAAATATACCACACATGCCATAATTGAGCTGACAAACTATTGTATAAATGAACTAAATATGGACTATATATAAACAGGACATTTTCAAACAGATCACCTTGAAGCTAGATTTGGACAATATCGCCAGCTTGCAGGAAGTCAATATAATATATCAA
Organism: Paralithodes platypus; assembly: GCA_032716605.1. Taxonomy (NCBI): domain Eukaryota; kingdom Metazoa; phylum Arthropoda; class Malacostraca; order Decapoda; family Lithodidae; genus Paralithodes; species Paralithodes platypus. Next base: position 13,646,545 of record CM064508.1, read on the forward strand.
TTAGACAAGTCTTAACAAAAAAATATCAGAATGATGTCCGTACTGAAGATGAATTTGTCATTTCATAACCAACATTTTAATCGAAGATATTTAATGAAACAAACTGGGAGGAAATGGAAACTTCAAATCGGTTAGACTTTCACAACATAGTTTTAGATGTCTCTAATAATGATGTTGAACAATGCACTGACATACTTCCAGTTATTACACACTTAGCAGGTTACTGTTGCTATTCAGTATCCAAAAACACGAAATGTAGTTCTTGCAAAATGTTAGTTAGTTTGTGTACAGAGACCGACACTGAAATACCTGACCATCATGATTATAAACACGGAATAAGTAGAGGATCCCTAATATATCCAAATGACATACCAACAACCATTATCATGTATCATTATATCATCATTACAAAATTCACTCAACACCCACTTTTAACTAATCCCCAGTCCGATTTTACACCATTTATACTAACTCTCTGCTTCCTACCAATCAGCCATGACTTAATCCACTTGAGTAGCATCCCCCCAATACCATGTCCTTCTATCTTCCTTATCAGCCTTGAATGTGGAACTTTATCAAAGGCCTTACTGAAGTATAAGTAAATCATATATGACTTGTCGTCTACCTTCTTTACTACCATTTACCTAGGACCTATGCCCAAATTTAATATATCTATCTTTCCTTATTGAAAAGTCAAGAACTTGAGTTAACTTTAATTATATTATTCGAGCTATCTAGTTTATACAAGTGCTTGTGAATTAATCTAATCTACGTGTGCGGGTTGTTAATAATTCTATGTATTCAAATTTCCTTTTCATACTACTCTCGTAGTATTTGTACCCAGTACAACTTCGTCGTGTATGCCCCTTGTTTTATTCTGAGTTCATTCGAATTCTAATTTACTGTGATTTCCAGCTGCATTTTAATTGGGTGTATTTTCCTCTTGTTATATTAATTTGCATTCATTTCAAAACCCTGTTATAGTAATTCATTGATCTAAATTTGAATTTGAATTCTATATACGTGTTAATTGGTCTCATACCCGGTCTATAATTATTTTTCGTACCTCGTTTGTTGATTCTTTCACACAACCGCTTAGACAATTTAGTTCTAATTTAACTAGCTTGCCTCTAACATCCTTAGTGTATCTCTAACTTTCATTTGTGATTTATAGTTGCATTATAGAGAATTTTGAATTCACAAATAAGCAGTCCATCTGACCTAGGGCTGAAACAAATATACCTGCCTATCGCACCTGAATGTCCCCTTGCTAATCCCCTTGATAGCCGCTCACCGTACCCCGCCCGTGAACGCTTGCCCAGGCCGGTTTGATTCCTGTCAGAAATGTTCACGTTAGACGCTACGCTCACATACGTGTTGCCATCTTATTGAATTACTGTGTACATGTGTAAACTTATTTTTCCTGCATATTCATATTACTGATACTGTGTTTGTGTAACGTGACTTATAATATTTAAGTTATCATTATAGACCATTCTATATTTGATACGTCACTGATTTCCTTTATCGTCTGCCATACTTGACAGATCGATAGAGTCAAGTTTATTATTCCATGCCATTTAATAAATAAGAGTGTAAAGTAACCTGTATTCTTATCGTATGAATGCTGCCTTGGGATGGAGAGTTAATGCAAGCTTTATAAAGCTAGACGTGACCCTGTCGAGCATATTCTATCTCACGATAACCTATTACAGGATTGTTAACAAGATTATACCAAGTCCAGTTGAAATATCAACCCGACATTTCAGATACGAACTTCTGAACAACTGTCGAATTATTCCCACCTTAGTAGTATACTGAGAATTAGAAAATAAATACTACAATTGTAATAATAATAATAACTATACGTTATAATAATAAAACTAATAATAATACTAATATATAATAATTATAATACTAATAACAATAATTACAATAATACTAATACTAATAATAATAACACGTCTAAAGCGACAATGTATGTATGGCCTCGTGTTATCTGTCAGAACAATAGTAAGAGACATAATGTTTTAGTACTACTATACTGACCCTCATAACTCTCCCTTGACCGGTTTTTATATCGCCATTATGTTCTTGGTTCTTAGTTACTTTCTTATGGCAGTGTCACACCACGAACACTTTTTTTCGACATGTTTTATGGGCACTTATATTTAGGTAGATTCATAAAATAAGTTCCAGAAGAATTAATCCAGCTAACATAATCTACCTTCGACCTAGTTTCCGATTCCAATGCGAATGAACCTTAAAATAGTACGAGAAAATACTTGCTCATCGGTTATGGCCGGAAAATGCACTCTTGTGACACCGTTGTTGTTGTTGTTCCCCAAGCTGCCTGGCCGAACAGACCCAAGGCCCTGAGCAAGGCTAAGGCCATAATCGAGTGCCCCCAAGGAACCCTCCCTGCCGACCCCATAAAGCCTGGGTGGCTGAAGCCACTCCATGGTGGGGAGCTGAGGAGGGTGCGGAAACGCCCGGGAAACTAAAGCCCCACCCAGGACCCTGTGCCCCTCAGCAATTATGAAGAGATAGTTGAGGGGCAAAGGAAAAATGTGACGCTTTAGCTTCCAGTCATTGTAGATTGGGAGGTCAATCCACGGAAGAGACGCCGTCACTTGAGATCAAGAAAATATATAAGTAAAAGGAACAGTCAGAGTAAGCTATGGGTATGGCAGAGATCGCTCAGTTCTAACTCTGATATACCAGCCCATCACCACATGACTAGTACCCAATCCTCTCAGCATCAGCTAGGAAAGGCCCTAGAAAGCTGCCTTTGGCGGGGGGATAGCTCCCCTATTTCAACCCCTTTCGTCTTTATATATACTTCTGTTTTACTTATAGTTTGTTCTTATATACTTTGTAGGGACTCTTGTGTCGGCCACCAGGGGTCACTGAACTATAGCTGTTTTTATTTAATGAAACACATCAATGAAATTGAATTGCAGGCTCTCTTTCTCTCGCCAGATAAAATATCGATACCTAAACGTCTTATAACCTCAACAAACTATTGGGGTTAAACATTAGGGAGAAAAAAAAATCCCTTTCAGCTAAACATAAGCATCTAATACCTTATAGCCACACATTACACAACACATTTACTCCTTCATTCATTATTGATATATAATTGAAGCTAGGCTCCTAAGTAAATTCATCAATAAAGAGTATTAGTGAGAGCTTTTGGGTGACTTCAAATCAAATATGTTGTTACACATGATGGGTGCATAATGATTGACCTGAGGTTAAGATGTTTTGGCGTCCATCGAGAACTGATGAGACACTTACAGTAATAACGTTCGCCTCATTATTTTTATTCTTCTTCTGCTGCTGCTTGTTGGAGTGAATCAGCCGAAATAGTTGTCAGGGGTGGTGCAAAACTAAGAAGGATAAGGTTTAGAGCGGTTGGGTGATTGGCAGTGTTTATCAAAGGCCTTCAGTGCTTTTCAACACTTGTTCTTGGTTAAAGGGGTGGATATAGTAGTCGCGTTGTTAGACAGATATATCAAGTCGGAGGAATTGCTCTGGTAAATGTTGCTAAAAGACATTCAACCAGGCTATTGAGCCCTGAAGAATCTTCTTACATAGCTTACCTTTAAATTAGGTCACATTGCAGTTGGTAAAATTGCAAAGAAAGTTAGTTAAATGTGTTTTTCTTTAATCTGTAAACTTCATGAATTATACATTAGACATATTTGTTGTATGTTCATTCACGTTTACACTAACTATGTATTGCTTATTAATTTTCGCAGCTTTATTCGCATGCCTTAATACAAGATAATAGTGTTTTGTTGTGTGCTGGTCTATGTGTTGTTCCCTTCACCTGTGGCCATACCATGCTGGTATTCCTTGGGACTCTCTTTGATTGTCTTGGTCTATGTGTTGTTCCCTTCACCTGTGGCCACAACATATTGGTATTCCTCGGGACTCTCCTTGATTTTCTTGGTCTATGTGTTGTTCCCTTCACCTGTGGCCACAACATATTGGTATTCCTCGGGACTCTCCTTGATTGTCTTGGTCTATGTGTTGTTCTCTTCACCTGTGACCACAGCATGTTGGTATTCCTCGGGACTCTCCTTGATTGTCTTGGTCTATGTGTTGTTCCCTTCACCTGTCGCCACAACATGTTGGTATTCCTCGGGACTCTCCTTGATTGTCTTGGTTTATGTGTTGTTCCCTTCACCTGTCGCCACAACATGTTGGTATTCCTCGGGACTCTCCTTGATTGTCTTGGTCTTTGTGTTGTTCCCTTCACCTGTGGCCACATTATGTTGATATTCCTTGGGACTCTCCTTGATTGTCTTGGTCTATGCGTTGTTCCCTTCACCTGTGGCCATAACTTGTTGGTATTCCTCGGGACTCTCCTTGATTGCGTCACTTCTTCTTACTCTCTTCGTTCCCAGCTGGCGTATGTCATTTCATCATTTCCTTATCCGTCTCTCGCAATTATCAGATAACACACTTGATGGCTGACACAGTAATGATGAACTACGACATTATCGTTGTGACATTTGGTACAAATATTAGGAGAAATGCATTCAATTCAATTCCTTGTGAGGTCGGCATGGGACATAACTAATTTTAAGTGGCTATAACCTAAATTCCAAAATGTGGGTAAGCAGCAAGAAGCATTAAAGAAGACAGAAGAATAATAAGTTAAATATTTCGTTTTCGCTAGGCAGAGCTGGGCCGCGGCGCTCATCTGCATTGTATTTACTTGTGGATCCTGTGGGGGTAACTCGGGTAAATAATTTAACTTAGTACACAGGAACAAGAAGTAATGAACTGGTAAAATATGTATATCACATAAAGAAAAAAGCATAAGAAACATATTCATAGGTATATACTTCCACCCAGAACTATCTAATTACTGCAGAGAGAGAGAGAGAGAGATGTACATAGATTTACCTATATACACTGACCACACAGACCTTACGATCCCAGCGAGGTGGTCACAACTTAATTCTAGTAGAGATAGCTAACCCGAGAATAAAGGACAGTTGTTACGACCGGGACTGCGAATAAAACAAGGGCACTTAAAGATTGGACTAGTAATAGGGCACTGTGCAACAATGGTACGCTAGATCCAAACCCTTGAACTTATATGCCGGCGAACAAAACACCTATACCCTCCAGAGTTAATCTGCGATAACGGGGTATCCTTAACTGGGCATAAATGTACTCTACTTCAGGCTAACCCACACTGGTATAGCCTGATAACACACAGGATGCAAGTTACGTTAAAATGCATACAAAAGAATCTATGGGAAGATCAATTAAATCACTGCAAGATTTAATATATTAAAAAGATGTTTCAATACAGTTACTTTAAACAACAATAAACTCTTCACTCCTATCTGAAAGAAAGTGAAGTATAGTCCTACAGCATAGACCTTGAAACTTCTGAAGAATGTCTGATGCTCATAAGATGCTCGTATCTTAAACTATATAAATGCAGGAGGCAGGACACCACACATGTAAATGGAATACACAAAAAGATGGGACATATAATGTTAACTGACACGAGAATACTATAAAGGCGCAACGGTAGTAATGCTCTACACTAAAAGAAGTACTTCCTTATCAACGAAACAGCCTACTATGGTTGTACAACTCAACAACAACCTAGACTAATAAATGCTTGTGAATAATAATGCATACATATCAAAAGAGCTTAGGTCCTAACTAGTGTCTGCTAGGCAAATAAAGTCTAGCTGGGATATCAAGGTTAGGAAACTGTGGCTGAGCAAGACAGGCTCATAGCCTAGCGTTGTCCTTAAGGCGGTATGGTTAAAGTTACGTTAATGACGGGGATGCTCTCTTGGTAGATCCAGATCTCAAGTATCTGGTTCTACCCTGGTGATCCCTCTAAAGTCAAGCAAAGAGGCAGCACTGTGTTATAAGGTAGCAGGCTAATGCCCTCTTACAACACGATGCTGCACTCGCAAAAGACACAACCAAAAGGACAACCTAGGCTACCACAGAAACCGTCGAATTCGTGCAAACGATACACACATCGGTGACAACGACAACAGAAGCCTTATCCCAGTCTAGCATTAAATAACCCAGCAGAGCACTAATGATAATGAGGGAGACCCACACAAAGAGTCATAAAACCTCCATAACCTAAGGACGCTGAGGGAGACACACACAGAGTCATCCAACCTCCACAGACTAAGAACCCTTATAGCCTATTCTAATACATGGAAATATATCTGAGAGCGACGCACACAATACGATGGGCCGATATGAAATCGTGTACAGAACCCAAAGGGAGTGCTGTGATGTTAAAAGATTAGAGGAATGAAAGGAAGGAAGTTGAGTGAGAGAGACAGTATCAGAATGGTGGGAATATGGGGGACAGTTGTAAAAGGGATGTTAGTCGTGTGCGCCCCTGGCCTGCTCTGAAGAAGGCAGCTCCTGTGGACCCACATGCACACAGGAGCCCACAAAGACGCGGTGGTCGGCCAATCACGGGCCGAGACGTCACAAGGCAGCAGGTGTCACGTGACACAGCCAAACACACCAGCCAATCAAGAGGCGTGAGAAGGCACGCGCGCGAGCCTACGAGTTGGGGAGCCAGCACATGTATACGCACGCACACACTACCACCCAACTGCCTATATTGTTCTCTCTCCTCAACTATAAACAATGCATGTTATATTCTAGTAATGGTATAAAGCGCTTCCCGTTGTCACAGACGAAAATAAAGACCACCACTGGACTGTCTGTAACAATGCAAGTACTATGAAAGAAAGAACAACATTCTCTGATAACTGTAGCCCATTTCACTGCCCTGGCGAGCGCTAGTGGCTAACGAGAGGCGATTCTGCCAAAGCGGGTAGGCGTCACACAGTGGAAGGAAAGGATAGCAACAAAAGAAGGCTCTCTCCATACCCTCCGGCAATTGCCGTACATGAAGACAGTTGGAAGTGAATAACCTTGCAGTTCTTGGAAACCGCCTGAAGGAATTTATCGAAAGTTAGAAATGGAAAGGAAATTGCATACAAACCTTCACCTGTAATAATATATACATCCACACACGCACATATACATACATATACACATACACACATAGATACATACACACACACACATATACATATATATACACATACTGTACACACATATACACATATATATATATATATATATATATATATACTGTATATATATATATATATTTTTTTTTTTTTTTTTTTTTCCTCAGGTAGCTCTCTCCAACTGCAAGCAGTGTTCGTTACTACCACATCGTTCTATCATTGGTTATTGCCTACTCCATCCCTATTTCTCTGTGATAAGAATCTAGATTTCTTTTAAATGCATCTATTGAGATATTATCTATTACTTTATTCGGGAGCTTATTCCACTCACTAATTATACTGTGAGTGAAGACATGTTTGTTGTATCCAGGTTTGCCTTCTTACCTATTAATGTTAACTTGTTTCCTCTTGTAGAAGTCTCTTTGGCTATCTTAAATAGTTTATCAGGGTTAATGTTACTGAATCCTTTTAAAATCTTAAAACACTCTATCAGTTGTGCTCCTAGCCTCCGTTTCTTAAGTGAAAATAGATCGAGTTCTCTTAATCTCTCATTATTTGGTTTATTTCTTAGAGAAGGGATCAATTTAGTTGCTCTTCGCTGCTCAGATTCCAGCTTTACAGTGTCCTTTATGAGGTAGGGAGACCAGAACTGCACAGCGTATTCCAGATGCGGTCTCACTATACTTGTATTTAATTGCATAACTATGTATCTGCTGTGATAATGACAATTTCTTCTGATGAAGCCTAAAGCTATGTTTGCTTTATTATGTATTAGCTGCTGCCATATATTGGTTTGAAGATTTTAGTTTTTCATTTATAAACACTCCTAGGTCTTTTACCTGTGTTAGGCTATTAACTTTCTACCCGTTCATGTAATATTCATATAGGTTGTTTTTGAAACCTATTTGCAATATCTGGCATTTCCTTACATTACAGGGCATTTGCCAACTCTCCGACCATTCTGTGATTGTATTTAGATCTGTTTGTACATAAGAACATAAGAACATAAGAAAATGGGAGTCTGCAGAAAGCCGATTGGCCTAAGCAAGGCAGATCCCTGTCCCACACAACCCCAATTCAATTACAAAGCCCAATTATAGGCTCAACACTCTAATACCCTGAGGATCATCTTACCAAAACGGTTAGGGATTAACGCAGGATTATGGGGGTCTGCAGAGCGCTGATTGGCCCAACCCGGCTGATCCCCCTTCACACCCAACCCTTCTCGTCCATAAGCTTATCCAATTTTATCTTAAAGCTCCCTACCGTTTTAGATCCCACTATAGCACTTGGTAGTCCATTCCACCCATCTACAACTCTGTTACCAAACCAATATTTGCCTATATCTTTTCTGAAACGAAATATATCTAATTTGAAACCATTGGTACGAGTTCTTTCGCTATCACTGAGCTTTAGTACATTTGTCATGTCCCCTTTGTTAATCCCACTAACCCACTTGAACACCTCTATCATATCCCCTCTAACTCTGCGTCTCTCTAACGAATGTAAACCTAATTTCTTCAATCTTTCTTCATACGGAAGATTTCTAATATTATGGATCATTTTTCTCATTCTACGCTGTACTCTCTCCAATGAATCTATGTCCATTCTGTAATAAGGACACCAAAATTGGACAGGATAATCCATATGGGGTCTCACTAATGACAAGTAAAGTTTTAAGATAACATCAGCAGTTCTGTTAGTCACACTCCTAGAGATGAACCCGAGAATCCTGTTTGCCTTATTACGAACGATTATACACTGTTTTCTAGGCTTCAAATCATTGCTAACAAACACACCTAGATCTTTCTCGCAGTCTGAATTTTCTAATTCTAAATTAGCTAGTTTATATTTAACATTTGTTTGCATCTTCCCTATCTTTAATACCTTGCATTTGTCAATGTTAAACTTCATCTGCCAATTTACTGACCATTCATGTAAGGTATCTAGATCACTTTGGAGGCACTCTATATCGCTATCTGAATCAATTGATCTCCCCATTTTAGTATCGTCTGCGAATTTACTTATCCTACTAGTTATACCTAAATCTAGGTCATTTATGTATATAAGAAACAACAGGGGACCTAATACCGATCCCTGGGGGACACCACTTTTGACTGCTCCCCACTCTGACTTGGTACCATTTATGCTGACTCTCTGTTTCCTACCAATTAGCCATGACCTAATCCATCCCAACAACGATCCTCCTATTCCATGTGCCTCAACCTTTCTCATCAATCTCTCATGAGGGACTCTGTCGAAAGCTTTACTGAAATCTAAATAAATAATATCATATGACTTGTCACTATCTACTGCTTCATATACCTCTGAGAAAAAGCTAAACAAATTAGTAAGGCAAGAACGTCCCTGAGTGAATCCATGCTGAGAAGAATTTATTAAGTTAAATTTTTCTAAGTGGCTTCTAATTTTCCTAGCAATAATAGACTCTAGCAACTTTCCTATGATTGAAGTGAGACTAATGGGACGGTAATTGGATGCTATTGATTTATCACCTTTTTTGAAGATCGGAACTACATTTTCAAGCTTCCAAGCTTCTGGAACTAAACCTGTTTCTAATGACTTGTTAAATACAAATGCTAATGGGCTACTTAACTCATCTCTGCATTCTTTTAATAGTCTAGCATATACCTCGTCAGGACCAGGCGATTTTTGAGGTTTCAGTCTGTCAATTTCCTTAAGCACATCATTTCTACTTATACTAACTGTACTTAACATATTTTCTATACTATCACTATATACCATATTGACTTCTGGAATCTGTGACAAATTTTCATTAGTGAAAACGGAAAGAAACTGACTATTTAATGTACTGCACATTTCTAAATCATTTTCTGTTATTTCTTCTATTGAAGTTTTTAGGGGGCCCATTACATCTCTAACTTTAGATTTATATAGTTGGTAAAAAGCTTTAGGGTTATGTTTTGAGTCACTGGCTATCCTTATTTCATAATTTCTTTTTGCTTTCCTGATTTCCTTTTTGACCTGTCTTGATAGAGTCCGATAGTATATATGTAGATGATTTTCGCCTTTCTTTATTTTTCTATATATTCCTTTTCTTTGTAGACTGATTCTATCGCTTTCCGAAATTATTGCATTTGCTATCTTGGTGTCATCCGCGAATTTAGAAACTATATTATTGATTCCATTGTCAATGTCATTGATGTATATTATGAAAAAAATCGGTCCCAACACTGAACCCTGAGGGACTCCACTAGTCACTGGAGGCCATGATGATTCGACACCACCAATTACTACTCTCTGCTTTCTTTCACTTATATAGCCAGTTTTTAATCCATTCGTAGGTTTTGCCCTGTATTCCTAATTCCTGGACTTTCTGAAGCAATTTTGAATGTGGGACCTTGTCGAAGACTTTCTGAAAGTCCAAGTACACTATGTCGAGACTTTTGGTGAAGTAATTTATATTGAAAAGTCTATCATAAAAATCTATTAAGTTCATTAGGCATGATCTCTTTGCCCTGAATCCGTGTTGACTATTGGTGATGAGATTGTTGCTTTCGGTGAAAAATACTATTGCATCCCTAATGATTGATTCCATAATGTTTCCAATTACGGAAGTTAAGCTAATAGGCCTGTAATTATTATGTAATTTTGTTGTCACCCTTTTTAAATATTGGTGTTTTATTCGCTGTCTTCCAGTCGATCGGTATATATCCATGTTGGAGTGACATTAAATATTATGGTCAGTGCTTCTGCGACTTCGTTTTTTACTAATTTTAGAATTTTAGGGACGAACAGGTCTGGGCCAGCGGATTCGTTTACTGTCAGGGAATCAATCTTTCTCATGACATCTGATTTAGTAATTTTGAAATTTCTAAACACAACTTTGCTTGTTTGATTGTTACCTTGTGACACACCCAGGTTGCTATCAGTATTAAAAACAGAGCTGAAATGTTCGTTAAGAGTAGATGCTATATCTATGCTATCAGATTCAAGGTCAGCTTGTTTATTAAATATCGGTCCAATACCGCTATTAATTTGTTTGTTACTGTTTATATACCTATACCATTTGTTGTGATTATTCTTACTATCCTTAGTTATGTCGATTTCGTCATTTCTCTTAGCCACTTTTATAAACTATTTAACTTTTCTTCTGGCAGCTGAGTACTGGTCGTTTATGGTATAATTATCTGCAACCCTCTTTAGCTTGTGTAAACGCTTTCTTTCTCTAATTGCTCTACTGATATAATTATTATAACATAGGGTTTGTTAACATTTGTGTTGTGACGTTTACGCAAGGGTACATGTTTATTCTGGGCACTCATGAATATTTCTTAGAATTTAATCCACATTTCGTCAGTGCTGTTAAGGCCTTTAATATGCATATGAATGTCTTTAAGTTCATTTTTAAAGCCGCTACTATCTGCCTTTTTATAGATGGGTATAAGTGTCTAGCTAATAATGCTGGAGTGTGCCATGTTCAATTGTAACCTGATAGTAATATGATCACAACCGGTTAATAATTCACCAACTTCTTGGTTTGATAATAGGTTTTCGTGAGCTGTGATGACCAGATCTAGTATATTGACACCCCTAGTGGGTGTCTGAACTAATTGCTGTAGGAAATTATCGTTAATGAATTATATCATTCTATCGGATGCTATGCCTGTTCCATTAATATCATGCCATGTAATATAAGGCAGGTTAAAGTCGCCAATGATAAGAGTTTCGTTTGTTGAAAAAGTGTTATTTAATATTGTATTTAATATATACATATATATACGGTATATAGATATATATATATATATATATATATATATATATATATATATACATATACTGTATATATATACTGTATATATATACATATATATATATATATTATATATATATATATATATATATAAATATATATATATATAAGTATATATCTATATATATCCATATATATATATGTACATATTTATATATATATATATATATATATATATATATATTGTGACGCCTCCCGGCGTTAGCAGAATGGTTGCGTGGGGCATTGCAGCTCGCTAGCGCTCGCCAGGATGGGGGGATAGGCTACAGTTGTCCTAGAATGATCTGCTTTATTTCATTAGTGTCGTGTTGCCACAGACAGTCTAGAAGTGGTCTTTGTTTTGGTCTGTGGCCGCGCCTTATATTTTATATTCGCTCATATATAAATGTTGCTTGTGTGGGAGGCGAGCGAGAGAGTGTGAGGGGGTACACCCAGCAGCGTGGTGAGCTATGACGCGGCTCGCTTGGGCGCTGACGGCGTTGGCGGCCGGGTGGTCAAATAGTCCCTTCCCGTCGCTGCCACGTGTTCTTTACCAGCTCAGAGCTTGCCTGACATGCGTATCACCTACATCCTTTGCAATTCTGTCCCCCATACTCGCTACTTTGCATACTATCTCTCTCTCTCGACTTCTCCTTTCTCATTCTCTAATCTTTATTAAACTCAACATCCCTTCTGGTTTCAGCATAGACGTTCACCGTCGACCAGTCGTATTGTACGCGAAGCTCTCAGATATTTCCATGTATTAGGTTAACCCTCCTGGCCCAGTTGTCATTTTAAAATGACACCACGAACTAAGGGCAGGAGCCCGGGTGTCATTTTAAAATCTGTAAGCTTGAAAGCCTATTCAGCTTGGTCTGAACGCCGTGCGTCCGACGCATGTAAACAAAGCCGATCGTTACGTCACCGCACCTCCGAAAACAAGAAGGAGAAGACTCGTTTGTTATTGTACGTCTGTATGTCGTTGTTTCAGTAGTGAAAAGATCGTCATATTGCTAACATCGCCTGCAAGTGCTCTCCACTGAAATCGTCATCACAACTGAACCAGTTGACATAGAGAGCTCTACTCAACGCCAGTCTACAGATTGGAAACCGCACTACATTTATAGATGCGTGGGAAATTTCTAGCAGTTAAACTAAACAAAAATACGGTAGCCTAGGCCTAGACGTTTTTCAGCCAGATCGCCCGGGTAGCCCACACTGTCATTTTGAGAGCCTGCCCGGGCCAGGAGGGTTAAGGAGGTATTATGCTTTATTGAGGTTTAGAGAGACGGACTTTTCCGTATGTGTCCTCTTTCGGGAAGGTTGTAGACCGGTATATGTCTCCCTTGCAAGGTGTTGAGTGATTCTGCTTGGTTATCTAAAGCTAGACTAGGGATAAGGTTACTGGGTCGTTGTCTCCGTTGTGTGCAGTGTTACCTAAGCTCTGCACAACATCGACAGGTACTGTGGGAGCCAAAGGTGTCTTCGGGTTGGTTTACTTTGCGAGCACAGCGCTGTGGTGTGAGAGGGCCATAGCCTATCCCTCACAACATAGTGCTGCCTCTTTGTATTGACTTCTGAGGGATCGCCAGGATAGAGCTAGGTACTAGAGACCTAGATTTATCAAGAGAGCATCCCCGTCATATAACGTAATCTTCATTATACCACCCTCGGACAACGTTAGGCTACGAGCCGCATGCTCGCCCATTGTTGCCCTGCCTTGATACCCCATCTAGAGTTTATTAACTGAGCAGACACTGGTTAGAGATAAGCCCCATTATTATATGTATGCAGCATTATTATTCACTGCACTTTTGAGCCGAGGTTGTTGTTGAGTTGCACAACCCGAGTAGGCTGTTGCGTTGTGTCACGAAGCATTTCTTTAGTTGTCGAGCATTACTACCTTTGCGCAGTCTTTATTATTCTCCTGCCTATTATTACTATATGTCCTAGCATTTATTGTGACCTGTATTCTGCATTATAATTGTTCAAGATTCTTTACGAACATCTTCCCAGCATCAGACTTATTTCAGAAGTTTCCAGTTGATGTTGCAGGACTAGCATTGCACTTTCTTTAATTCAGATATGCCAGTTATTTGAGTATCTACCGTAACGTTAATTAATCACGTTAACTATCTTTTCTTTGTGTAACATAATCGAGTAATCTTTTACTGTTTGAGAATAGGCTGTTTCATTGAGCGTCAGCCTAGTGTGTGTGCACCAGTTACCGAGTCATAGGATACCTCGTTGTCCAGGCACAACTCAGGTTGGTAATGATGTTTTATTTTCCAGTGTTTAAGGCAGGGGTTGGATCTAGTGTTACCGTTGTTGCTTTTTGCCATTATCTAGTCCAATGTTGAAGAGCCCTGTGTCTTTGAGAACCTGGATCGTAACAAATGGCGACCTAGCTCAGGATCTTGTGAACTAAGAGATAATTGCAGGATTGTTGTGGTCATTTGATTTATTGAGGAATATAGTGGGCACGTTAGAATTTGTTTTGGCAAAGTAGTATTGCACTTGAGAGTCTTCAGACATTTTTGGCAAGTTAATAGTGCTACATAGGAGCTTGGGTACTTTTTTTTTTTTTTTTATAAACGTGAGAATTTTTGGTGGACACAATGGGAGACGAATCAGATCATACAGAGGGTTCAGGGAATGATGCAGGCTCTGATGGGCAGATGCCAGGGGGGTTAGTTACTAGTGAGGAGGCCGCAAAGAAGTTTTTGGAGGTGCCTATAACAGCTGATCGACTATAGGGAATTAGCAAGTATGGTCTACAGTGTTTGGCTCCCATCATGGGGCTTAAGGTGGCTCATGGCATCAAGAAGAACGATTTGAGGGCTTGCATACTGGGGGCGGCTAGTGAGGTCCAGGGTGGAGAGGGGTGCACGGGGACTTCTGCTCGAGCCCCCCCTCCACTCTACTCCCATCGGGACCTCTAGGATGCCGGAGTTTAGTATGTTCCCGCAGGCCGATAGCCGCTGGCAGCGTGGTTTAGGATCACTGGGTGGGCCTCCAATAGTTGCACCTCCTCCTCAAGGTTTCACTACAGAAATGCTCTTCCAGCTTGAGATGGCTAAGATGCAGGCTGAGCTTGAGGAACGTCTCGAACTCGCTAAGATAGAGGCTAAGCGACAGGCTGATCTCGAACTCGCTAAGGCTAAACAACAGACTGATCTCGAACTCGCGAGAATAAAAGCCCAGTCGGAGGCTGAGTCTGCCAGGTACCGTGCAGATATCGATCTTGAGAAGACTCGGGTGGAAACGACAGGGCAACGTCTCGGTGGTGGGAATCGTGGGCATGATCAGTCTTTGTCGCACCTGTTGAAGCTAGTCCCTGTATTTGGTGAGTCAGGTGTCACCGAATTTTTCATGAGATTCGAGAAGAAGTGCCAGGAACACCAGTGGCCTGGGGAGAAGTGGGCAGCCCTTGTTTCCTCTAGATTGGTTGGCAAAGGACTCAAGGCATATGATGCGTTGCCCTTGGAGTCGTGCATCGATTACGAGGTATTGAAGGAGGCTGTCCTGCGGGCATATGAGTTACAACCAGAGACGTACAGATTGATGTTCCGGGGTGTAACGAAGGGTCGTGAGTGCACCTTTCTTGAGCATGCCCGTGATCTGTCCGATGCATTTAGAAACTGGCTGCGATCTGAGAAGGCATCGACGTTTGAGGAGTTGAAACAGCTGATGCTTCTAGATTTTTTTTTTAAGTGTACGGGCAGCGATCTGACGTTGAATCTTAAAGAGAAAAACCCAAGAACTCTTCAGGAGGCAGCTGAGATGGCTGACCTTCGGATGTCACTGATTCGTGGGTGCGGGTCTGCACAACGGAACGATGCAGGTAACAAGGGGCGCAACACTCCACCCCCCCGAGTCAGTGATACACCATATAACCATTACAACAAGAGCAACGATACTAAGTCTGACCATAAACCTAATTCCGTCCCGTTTAAGAAGGGTCAGGGCCATTCCCCACCTCAAGGGAAGCCCAAGGGCGAGTTAGAGTGTTTTCATTGTCATGAGAAGGGGCATTTTGCAAGAGCCTGTCCAAGCAAGCTACCTAATGCAGTTGTGTCTTTGGCTCGCAACATTGGGGTGTCCCCGAAGTCGTCTGAGTTTGCCCGGGGTATAACGTCAGAGGCTGGGACACAGCCAGTGGAGAAGAATCCGGAAGGCTCGAACCCTGTCCACGATGTCTTTTGTGACCATCGAGGGCATGACTGCGTGAAGTGGGCTGGTAAGAAGCATGGAGTTGAGCTGTTGCGAGACACGGGTGCCTCTCAGACTTTAATGAAGAACTTTACTGGTAGACCAATAAACGCGGCACGGGTGGTTGTGGTGCAGGGTATCAATGCTGTCAAGTCATACCCGTTGGTCAGGATGGAACTGGAGGTGGATGGTGTGACACGAGAGTTGGATGTGGGTGTTGTGGAGAACTTGCCTGTTGGGGGCGTCGACCTCCTTCTCGGCAACGACTTTGCGGTGCCTACTTCTGAGGTTTCACAATTAGTCGTTGCCGAGAAGCCGGCCGACGTGAGTAGGGAGGAACAGGAGTGGGTAGAGAAATGTCAAGTACAACCTATGGCGTGCATTGTTACAAGACCTCTTGCATCCAAACTGTCACAGCCTATTCCTCAGTCTTCTGGTCAACGGAGGAACGGTTGGAAGAAGATGGCTAATGTTGGTAACAGTTTGAAGAGTTTAGTACCAGCAGCTCTTCTTGGCAACTCAGTATTGGCACCATTGTTGGAGTCTGGAGAAGCCCCAGGACCTGTCACAGCTAGTGAGGAGGTAGGGCTTTTTGCTTTTTGCCATTATCTAGCCCAATGTTGAAGAGCCCTGTGTCTTTGAGAACCTGGATCGTAACAATATATATATATATATATATATATGTGGCAGAGTGGTCTTGCCACTGGACTGGTAATCGAATGGACCAGGGTTCGAATCCCAATATGTCAATGGGAAGATATTATTGGGATGGAATTTGTGCTGTACCTAGTTTCAGTGCATTACCACAGCACACCGAAATGCCAAAACAAAATACCCTCATTGTTCCCTGATTAAATAGCATTGTATGAATATTCCCATATTCAAAATATGCTACAGGGGGGCAATGCCTAGTGAGTTAATTGCTCAATAGGTGGCGTTCTGAGAGTGAGGGTCCGAGCCTGGGGAGTGAAACTGTGAAGCGCAGAGGCGAGGCAGCTTCAGAGATGGAGTTGGGTTCAAGCCGTGAATAGGTGCTTCGCATGTCTCACTCCCTAGACTGGAACAAGACCTCATGGACCTCACCATGTTCAGCGGTAGAGTGTAAAGACTATCAGCCTATGTATGCCCGAGAGGGAGTAGTTGAAATATAGAAAAAAAAAAAAAAAAATATATATATATATATATATATATATAATTATATATATATATATATATATATATTATATATATATATATAATATATATATATATATATATATATATATATATAGATATATATATAAGAATACATGTATATACCGGTATATATATATATATATATATATATATATATATATATATATATTTTCTTTAATACATACGAGGTTGAAAGAAATGGCAATTTCTGCGTTGGAAATTTTATTATTCAAAGTTTCCAGGTCTCTGATGAGTTTTCGCTGGGTGGCAGGAAGTAGATGAAGGAGATGAGCAAAATTCATGATGGTACAGGGTTACATAAATGTACATGATGATACAGGATATACGACGCGTTTCACTGGACAACCAGCATTATCAAGTAAGGAAGGAATGAAATAAAGGTAAACAGGAAGGGTATATATAGAGGGTGGAGGATCAGAGGAGGAGGAAAACAGGGGGCAAAAGTCTGCTATTGGTGGAAGCGTAAACTAGGAGAGAGAAGGGGTTAACCGCTCCACGCATGCGCACTGGATGCGGGATGGTGGTCAGTAGGTGGGGTCGAAGCTGATTGGCTGCGTGTCGAGGGGCGTGGCCTAAGTTGTGTGGCGCCTGCAGAAGACGAAGCTGAAGGAGGTAGCGCGGGGGGCTGCGTCAAGGGCACCGGGGGGCGAGGAGGGGTGTTAGGTCCTGTAGGGTAGTGCCTTTTGGCAGAAGGAAGGATCTGAAGGTCCAGAGTTTGGTTGTTGATGTTGGGATGTAAGGCTTGGATATATAAAGCTTCGAGTATAGGTAATCTCCTTGGGTCACTTTCTTTATCGAGTATGGTGGTGTGTTTCTCTAACTCGTTGCGTGTGAGGTGAGGGTGGTTAGGGGTGAGATAGTGGTCTTTGATGGCTCCAGCCTGAAGGTGAAGAGTTAACCGACGTGAAAGACGAGTCTGCGTCATACTCGTATGTATTAAAGAAAATTTATTACCTGGCTTTACTAACATATATATATATATATATATATATGTAGATAGATAGATAGATATATATATATATATATATATATATAGATATACTCTATATATATATATATATATGTATACATACCTGTATATATATATATATATATATATATATATATACAGTATATATATATATATATATATACTGTATAAGTGTATATATATAAATATATATATTTTCTATTATTTCTTGTTTAAAAACTCCTTTACAATGTTATTGAATAGGGTCGAAGTGTAGCTGTTACTAGTGAAGAAGGTGACCAACTTACTGACTTCCTCGTGAAACAATTGCCAATTCGAGCTATACATACAACCGAGACTGAGCACAACAACACAATTTCCTACTTAGACATTGATATCACTAGAAATAACTTTAGTTTTGATACATCTGTATACAGAGAGGATACATTCACTGGATTAGGCCTCAATTACTTATCATTTGTCCCCACAATATACAAAATCAATTGCATTAACCCTTGACAGGATTCGGATGGTCATTTAAGGTATGTGGGAAATCGCCATTTTTAATTTTTCTTGCCACGTGACCGTCTGAGCCAATAGGAGGCTGAGATTCCAGGAGCGGCCAGCCATACCTCAGTCTTGGCTCGTCCACCCTCCGAGACGGACCTCTGCCACGCGGTACTCCATCAGAGGCCCCAGAAGTTTCGCATTGTGCCACCAATGACCCACACATTCCTCGTAAGTTATCATTTCATGTTTGTGGAAAGTTTGACATATTATGTAATATACGCCTTTGTATTAGAGATAGGATATTTGCACGTTTACACATGATGGCCTGGTTGTGTGACGTCATTTTCCCACTGTCGGTTGATTCCTGAGTTGCCATATGCCTCCACAATGATTCTTTGTTCCAAATGTTCTTTTTTCTTTGATTTTCAGATTTCGCTATGACTCGCAAGGGATTATCACAGGATGACATCTCAACGATGCTGGAGGTCTGGGAAGACGTTTCTGATAGTATGGACGACTTGTCCGAGGACCATGTCGAGCACGACGACATAGAAGACGACTCGGTGAGCATCGCGCAACACGACAACACTCCCGAACGCAAGGCTCTCCCCACCCCATCGCCACCCCCTCACTCCGCGGCGCCAGCAATCCGGTGCCCTCCCACACCACCTCGCCTTGCTACCACCCCGCCTGCACCTACCACGAGGAGTACCTTAGCAACACTACGGCAAGATTTCTCCTTCTGTGGGAGGGAGGAAAGTGCCACCAGGGACACCTCTGCAGCCACTGTCGCCAGGTCTCCACCCATCATCACCCCCTTGACTTCCAAGGCAGGCCTGCCTAGAAAGCGAAGGATAACTAGGCCTCCCTCTGACGACGATACTACTGACGAAGAGCGAGTTGACGACCTCACACCTGCCGCACCAGAAAACCAAGGACGCCTGTCCACGCCGGCGCCAAACGCCACTCCCAGGGGCACATTGGCACGTCCACAGGGGGAGGAAAACATCAGCTCTTCAGAGCTAAGAAGTCGCAAGAGGAGACGAGGGATACTTCAACCTGGCATAGGAAAATCTTTCAAGGTTTTCGGCACGCCTGATGTCAATGCGAGGGATAAGACAACATGGCATAGTAAACCTAATCCTGCTTTACCAAAAATGACAGATTGCTACAGTACCACAGGTCGTCCTACTGCAGCCACTACCGCAGCAGTAACACCAGACGAGTACCTCGGATTATTCATGGATGATACGATGTTGGCCAGGATATGTGTACATAACAACGAAAAAATAGAGGTGTTGAAGCATAAGTACAACAACCATGGCTCGTACACCTTCGCACCTGTTGATATCATGGAACTGAAGGCACTCCTTGGGATACTCGTCATGAGTGGAGTAAAGGAAGATAGCCAAGTAACGACGATAGAAATGTGGGACAAGGTGAAAGGTTGTCCTCCCTATAGGTGTACCATGGCAGAGAGAAGATTCTCATTCCTGATTCGATGCCTACGCTTCGACGACTCTACCACTCGCCAGGAGAGTGTCAAGGACGACAGGTTGGCACCAATCAGACTCACCTGGGACGCCCTCATCCGACACTGCAAGGAATTCTTCCAGCCTGGCCCTTACCTGACTGTGGATGAACAGTTGGTGTCCTTTCGTGGAAATTGTAGTTTCCGCATGTACACTTCCCTCGAATTGCTTTCCACAAACTTACAATCTACAAATGTTTAAATCCAGTTGTTACAAACATTTTATGAATGGAGGATGCCTTTAGGCACATGGACCTTTTTGTTTTATCTGTGTTTTTCCTTCCTCCGTTCATTGTCTCTTTAAAAAAAAAAAAAAAAAAAAAAAAAAACCTGCCCAACAAACCTGCCAAGTAAGTGACCTGAGAAATGTTTGTTGTAACAATTTATATTAGAATAACATTACCAAGCTGGCACATAGTATATTTAGGTATCTTATCATTACCTACCTGTCATTGCCAAGAGTTACCTGTCTAGTAAAACTTACCTGCCATAACATTCATCAGCTCATTATCAAGGAAGTTTTCATATGTTTTTTGCAAATTTACCTGTTCATTAGTTGATTTACAGATAGATTAATTACCTGTGATGCCCCCAGTTTTTACCGAGTTCTTACCTGTGTTGCCCCCAGTGACTAGCTACCTTTTTACTTACCTTCTTACCTGTTTTAGCTGATTGATTTTACAGAGTACTTACCTGTGATGCCCCCAGTTGCCTGCTACTCATTTACTTACCTTTTTACCTGTTTTTTATTGATTTATGATTGATTTTTACCGAGTAATTCCTGTGTTGCCCCCAGTGACTAGCTACCCATTTACTTACCTGTTTACTTGTTTCTAATGCATTATTCCGATTCTTCAGGTACAGCTTGAAGCTGGTTATGGTGTGTGATGCGGAATCCCACTACATTACTACATTACTATTCAATAAATCCTTGCAGTCTGGAACTATGCCTGATCAGTGGAAGATAGCCAACGTAACACCGATATTAAAAAAAGGCAGCAAATCCCTACCCTGTAACTATCGTCCAATTAGCTTAACCTCAGTTGTATGTAAAATGCTAGAAACGGTCATAAGAGACAGACTCGTAAATCACTTAGAGGAAAATAACATACTTAAAGATACTCAACACGGCTTTCGTAAAAAACGTTCCTGTTTAACCAACCTCTTAGACTTCTTCCACGATATCCTCAACCTCTACGATGAGAGTAAAGCTGTAGATATTATATACCTTGATTTTCAAAAGGCCTTTGACAAATTCCCCACAAACGTTTACTGCTAAAACTAAAAGCGCATGGAATACAAGACGGTGAGTTGAAAGGGATAGAAAATTGGCTCAGCGACAGAAAGCAAAGAGTAGTCATAAACGGTAAGGCATCTAAATGGACCAATGTAAGTAGCGGGGTACCCCAGGGATCAGTACTAGGACCAATTATCTTTCTAATTTACATCAACGACATAGATGAGGGTCTCACCTGTACAATCTCAAAATTTGCTGACGATACAAAAATTGCAAATAGCGTACTCTCAAAAGATCAAGTTGACGATATGCAACACAATCTAGATAAATTGTCACATTGGGCCCAAATTTGGCAAATGAGTTTCAATGCGGATAAATGTAAAGTACTACATATCGGATACCTAAATGAGAAAGCAAACTATTCGATGAATGGCACTCAGCTTAAGAATGTAAACAGAGAAACCGATCTGGGAGTAACAATATCGAGTAACCTAAAACCGAGTCAACAATGTTCAGAAGTTGTTAAGAAGGCAAACAAAATAATTTGCTTTATAGGCAGATCATTTGAGCATAAATCCAAAGACGTAATCCTAACCCTTTACAATTCCTTAGTTCGCCCTCTTCTGGAATACTGCGTTCAATGTTGGTGCCCTTATTACCAAAAAGACATAAACAAGCTAGAACGAGTTCAACGTAGAGTTGCCAAAATGATACCTAGCCTAAAGAACAAACCATACGAAGAGCGATGAGCGTATTAGAGAATTTAATCTATTTCCTTTAACCCAGCGCAGATTAAGAGGTGACTTAATTCAAGTGGTCAAAATCATCAAAGGCATCGACAATATGAACTGTAGTAAGTACTTCACTATCGACCAATCTAATTACACGCGGGGAAACGGTTGCAAAATTATTGGTAAATCTTTTAACTCACACGAATCTAAGAATTTCTTCTTCAATCGAGTTGTCAACTTGTGGAATGGGCTTCCCTGAGACGTTATAGACTGCAGCACCGTTGATTCATTTAAATTCCGCCTAGACAAATATCTCGCATCAAACCCGCGACTGACTGCGTTTGTAAATGAATAACTTTATTTTATCCTCCCCTCAGTTACTAACCCATATGTCCCCTACTAACTTCCTAGTCCTGCCACGTTAGTGGCAGGGCAGTAGTTCCCTTTCCAATGTTCCCTTACCCACTCTAAACCACTGTTTGGACACTTGATCCTCAGTGTTTTGGAGGACAAGCAGCCTAGAAGGGTCACTAGATCTATTGTTGCTTGATTTCCTTTGTACTTCCCTTTGTACTACATGTTCAACGCCATGCCCTACATGGGGAATGGGACAGTGGATCTTCCGAAGCCAATCACCATGGGGGAGTTCTTCACAGTCAAGCTCACTGAACCCTACGCACACATGGGAAGAATCGTCACCACCGATAAATGGTTCACCAGCTTACCTTTAGCACTCTCCCTACATAAAGCTGGCCTGGAACTCATCGAGACAATCCACCAGAAGCCTTACCTGCCCCGTCAAGTCCTGGACCACAAGATGGAGGTCCGGGAGTCTGTGGCTGTATTCAACTATGAGGACAGGGGGACCCTTCAGTGTCACCGAGCTAGCAAGACCAAGAGCATGCAACTTCTGTCCACAATTCACCACAGGCCCACTCTTATTGAACGGCAGAAGTCTGACATCCAGATGTTTTACAATGCTACAAAGGGTGGTGTGGACACCTTTGACCAGCTCTGCAGCATTGCTAATGTTGGCCGGAAGACCCGACGGTGGCCCATGTGCCTTTTTTATGGCATACTGAATATAGCTATGGTCAACAGCTATATTGTATTCTATTTTTTATTAATTACACCACAACACCAAACACCTCCAATGAAATTAATGAAAGCAAAGTAACAGGATGTTATACATCAACGAAATAGGTCTAGTACCTCTGTACAAATATATACAATAATTAAATGCGCTTGTACTTAAATTGTGAGGATTGTCAAAGGATGAGTTACTAAATGCAAATTAATTCTGACATTTCCAATTGTATTTGCTTTTTAATAGAATTGACAAACACGCGGTGACACAATTGCTTGCAAAGGGTAATCTCCAAAATGTTTGTACCTTTTCACTTAGTACTGCTATGGGGTCCAAATGGTGTTAGATGCAATTGGAAAATTGCTACTTGCAGTAACGATATTTGCATAAACAAATATTTTATCATGCCAAACTATGGCACTACAAATACGTACACTTATCTACAAATACAGGCACATGCAAGAATGAAGACTTCAGACATACAAGCACACGCAAGATTAAAGACAGTTCTCTTTCTTTCACACAAATCCTTTCTCATGAGATAAAACGAGGCTTTTAGCGAATTTTGCTGACACACCATCATTAGAGCCTCAACTCTCACGTCTCCACATTGAGTCATCCCACTCTTAAGTAATGGTGTGCAGTTTGGCACACACATCTACTATAAATTCAGGTATACAGTATATTATATGCATGCAAAATCAAATATAGAAATGTTACATCGATTGCTATTTCTCGCCAACATAATTTACAATACAAGATTTTAATGATGTTGACAACAGCTTCTAACCCATAAATTTACGATTGCTGTAAAACATAATCAACTGAGCATATTACTAACGATGCCAGTTCCCAGGTTATGTAACCTACTCCAATGCTCTTTCATTTCAGTCCGTTATTACAGTGCTTCAATAAAGGGTCAACATTGTGGGAAGGAACTATTGTTTGTATTCTTAAACAATGTTTTCCTTTCGCAGCACAAAGAAAGGACGGAATAACCTGGAAATGACGTTAGCTTTGTAATGGGAGTGCTAATCCATGTACTCTCTATAAATACCAGTCATTCTTACTGTATGCGTTGAGTACCAAGTGCTGCGATGGGACACAATTGTTTAAGTATACCACAATATTTTATTTGTTGAAGGCTGCCATAGGATGATTATTAATACCCTACAGAGATAAGATAGGAGTGATAACATAACCTACACAAGAAGGTTTATATACTGTAGATGGAAAGGTGTTAGTATATCAATCATTCTCAGTTATCTTATCATGACAGTCTTTTATCTCCCTAGAGGCTTATTGAGATTTCGTCACACGTCTCCTAAGACAATTTCGTTATTAACAAGTTAATACAACATTTATTATCTCCGCTAACGACGTTGTACGGAGGTTGTATGGCCTCCGTTTGTCTGTTTGCCTGTATGTCTGCCCGATTCTGTAAACAAGATGTATTGCAAAGATATGAAGCGGTGTTCACGAAATTCGGTGGGCCTATAGGAAATGCGCCAAGGAAGAAGTGGTTTAATTTAAAAGGCGATCAGGAGATGTTCACGAAATTTGGTTAGCAGATAGCATAATTATGAGCTAAGGTAAAAGTTATTCTATTTAGGAGGCGATCTGGATCATATCTTATCAAACTAATGCAGCGAAAATCTTAAAATCTCAAAACTAATGGGGCTAAGCATTAGGTAGAAGGGGGTCCAGACAAAAAAAACTTATCGTTAATATTTTCTCAAATAACTGTTTATATATACTGTATATACAGTATACTATATATATATATATATATATATATATATATATATATATATATATATATATATATGTATATACCGTAATTATATATATATATATATATATATATATATATATATATTACATCTCACTAATGTACTATTTACTATGAATAATTATTGTTCAAAAGGCATCATAATATTCAAAGGGATAAGAATAAGCTGTCAAAATCCTTTATGATCTTCAAAGTGTTAAGAACAAACTGGCAAAATGCGTCATAATCTTCAAAGGGTTAAGAACAAACTGTCCAAGTGCCTTCTTTATTGCTCAAAATGCGTCATAATGTTGGTTGGGTTAAGGGGTCACACCGGTCTGGGCTTCAATCCAGTCTAGGAAGTAAGAGACTCGGGTGAAGCCATGGGGCAGACCAGACTCACACCCGAAGGAGGCCACGAAGGAGGTCACGCCGATGGTGCTGCCCTCGTAGTTCATGGGGCCGCCAGAGTCACCCTGAAAGACAATAATAAGACAAGTAATAATGCTAATAGTAATAATGATGATAATAATAATAACAATAACAATATTAATCCCTTGAGGTTCATGACGTGTTTTAACAGTCTATTCTGGCCATCATTTAACGATGTCATACATCTGTGGGAGCTAAACGGGTAACGACGGCCTCAGTCAACCTGCATCTCTCTCGCTATTTTATCGCTACTACAATAATCAGTGTTCCTCAGACCTCTCTCGGTATATACCACCTCCTCTACGTAGGGTATGTACTACCCGTCTTGCAACACAATCCCACCCCTACTCTGTGCAACTTTCCCACTCAAGAATTAAACGATACTTCTAATCATTCTTCTATTCAACAGCTGAGCTCTGGAACTCTCTCTCTGAATCCATCTTTCCCTCATCCTACGACTTAAATTGCTTCAAACTCCGTGTGTCCAGGCATTTTGGCTCGAATGTTCCTTGATTTTGGCCCTGTTACTCTTTCAACTCTGGGGAAGGCACTTGTCACAGGCACTTTTGCCTTTTGTCTCCCTCATTCAGATAGAACAAATAAATATAGTCTTCCAAATCTGAATAGCATTGACTATTAATAGCCAGGGGATCGAATAGTAATGCGTCATCGCATCTTGAAAGTGTTAATAATAATAACAATTAATATGCCATGTAATTAGCTGAGTCTGGCTTCAACTTCGCCACAATCACCATACAATAGAGAGAGAGCAAAAAAACAACCATAAGACACTATAGGAACCCAGTGTTTAAATACGGAGTAGAATGACCTACGAATCTGCTTCTACCCTCATGGTTCCCTTCTTCTCAAAGCTTTACTCCGCGAAATTCAGTCACATGATGGGTACTATCAATGCAAAAAATGCACAAATTTATCACAAAAGGGGGTCTTCAGGGAATTGTCTTCATGGAGGTTTATAAAGGAAACTAAAAGAATAGAATATACATATATAAACAATTTCTCCCCTTAACCCTTTCTCCTATGTTGGGTTCTACAGGGAATAATTCGCCTTAGTGTGGTTTCTTTCGCAAATTCCACTCAATATAAATTATGTCACCCTAGCGCCATATCTGAGTGAATCAAACTCTCCCTATAACAGTCCCCATACCCTTCCTGCCACCTCACACCACCCAGGATAATGGATCAATACTTTGCTTGTTTTGTCGCTGAAAGCCGACCCACTTTACACTTTACACTCGAGAGCCAAAACATACGATTTTCTCATTCATTTCATCTAGAGATAACACAATGATATTTACAGCTATTTTATCATGGTTTGTACCTACAATACAGTAGGAGTTAATGAAATTGAGATTAAATTATCCTCATATTTGTACCTGGTATATTGCTGTCACAATTACATGGAGAAGTGCCCCTACTTTTGTTAATTTTCAGCTTCTAAAACACCTCTTCATTGTACACATAACCTCCCTCAACCAGTGCACTAAGCATACTGAAGTAAGGATGGGTCGCAATCTTAGAACCTCCTGGAAGCATCTGGTAACAATCAGGCCGGGCTTGTGCAACAAACTGAGCCGATACTACAAGAACGTATGTGTACGTCGGCCACAGTATAACCCTTTTTTACATAGAACGTAAATATATGTCAGCCGCAGGGAAAGGGTTAAAGACTAGGGTACAACTTACACTACAGACTCCCTTGCCACCTGCACTCTTGATACAGATGCTGCCGTCATTGATGGTGTTGCCGTAGGTCTTGCTGCAGTCACTGTTGCTCAGGATGGGAACGTCCACCTCACGCAGCTTGTCAGTAATACCACCAGCACCTACAATAGTGTAATGATAATAATGGGTATAATAATAATTGTAAAATTAATCATGAATATAAGAATAATGATACTATTATTACTACTATTTTACTACTACTTCTACTATAACTACTACTACTACAACTACTAGTACTACTACTATTACTACTACTACTACTACTAATAATAATAATAATATTAATAATAATTATTATTATTATTATTATTATTATTATTATTATAATCAAAGTTATTTTGACCGAACATTTTACTACAATTGTTGCAACTTAGTAAATAATGGATTTTTATAAATAGGGTTGATGTAATGATGGGACCTTCCCTGAGAATGCCCAACGAGTGACCCCCTCCTAAACGTAATTCCACGTGGTGACGCATTAAGATATATCTAGATATCCTAACTCAATAAATACGTTTACATGTTCTGTTTTGGTTGATGGTTGTATTTTTGGCCTATTTATTAATTTATTAATTTCCTCGCTACACCTCCATCAAATTTAGTAATATCTATTAGTAGTAGTTGTTTGTTATATACATAAATGACCTTGATTTAGGTATAACTAGAAGGATAAGTAAATTTGCAGACGATACCAAAATGGGGAGAAAAATTGATTCAGATAGAGATATAGAGTGCCTCCAAAGGGATCTAGATACCTTACACGAATGGTCAGTAAATTGGCAGATGAAGTTTAACATTGACAAATGCAAGGTATTAAAGATAGGGAAGATGCATACAAATTTTAAATATAAACTAGCTAATGTGGAATTAGAAAACTCGAATTGTGAGAAAGATCTAGGTGTGTTTGTTAGCAATGATTTGAAGCCTAGACAACAGTGTATAAGCGTTCGAAACAAGGCAAACAGGATTCTCGGGTTCATCTCTAGGAGTGTGAGTAACAGAACTGCTGATGTTATCTTAAAACTTTACTTGTCATTAGTGAGACCCCCTATGGATTATGCTGTTCAATTTTGGTGTCCTTATTACAGAATGGACATAGATTCATTGGAGAGAGTACAACGTAGAATGACAAAAATGATCCATAATATTAGAAATCTTCCGTATAAAGAAAGTTTGAAGAAATTAGGCTTACATTCGTTAGAGAGACGCAGAGTTAGAGGGGATATGATAGAGGTGTTCAAGTGGGTTAGTGGGATTAACAAAGGGGACATGACAAATGTACTAAAGCTCAGTGATAACGAAAGAACTCGTACCAATGGTTTCAAATTAGATAAATTTCGTTTCAGAAAAGATATAGGCAAATATTGGTTTGGTAACAGAGTTGTAGATGGGTCGAATGGACTACCAAGTGCTGTAGTGGGATTAAACACGATAGTGAGCTTTAAGATAAAATTGGATAATCATATGGACGAGAAGGGTTGGGTGTGAAGGGGGATCAGCAGGGTTGGGCCAATCAGCGCTCTGCAGACCCCGTAATCCTGCGTTAATCTCTAACCGTTTTGGTAAGATGATCCTCAGGGTATTAGAGTGTTAAGCCTATAATTGGGCTTTGTAATTGGGGTTGTGTGGGACAGGGATCTGCCTTGCTTAGGCCAATTGGCTTTCTGCAGACTCCCATTTTCTTATGTTCTTATGTTCTTAAATTTAAAATCACCCCTGGGACTCCACATCTAGATAAATTGTAAATTTTTTGCTAGAAAAATGTCCCGGCAAAGGCCGGTTCCTCCTAAAATTTCAGGCTAGCTATGGCTCGCCGGAAATACTCGACACCTAAATGGCACGAAAGGTTCTAATATTGACAAAGAAATGGGGTGAAAGGTCTTAAAATCGCAAAACTAATAGAAACAACGTTTTACTATCAGAAAACTAATGGGCTAAACATGAGGCAGAAGGGAGTCCATAATAAGCCCCGCTCCCCCATTAAAACATAAACCATTATTCCTACTGTCAGCGTCCTTGCCCCAGCCGGTGGGAGTGACGAGGGTGCCTGGAGCGGGGTCGGCACCTTGGGGTAGGCTCACGGCTTGGATGTTACCTATAATACATACAATATATCATTAAATACATAAATATATAATAACAAAACTCAATCAAATATAATAAAGGTTGGATCTTGAATATTTATGTGCTTGCCTGGCAAAAAGTACTTTTAACTAACATTCAATATGCTGGTGGCTATAGTGTGCGTAGTGTGAACAGAAAGCCTTCCTCACAACGACAACCTATCTCATTGACTATCATTTACTTTACCCCTTTACTTGTTGTTATTGTTGTTGTTGTGGCGGTGATAGCCGGACCTGAGACTTGCAAGTGTGACTTGGGTATGAGATAGTGTACAGATAAATTTCAGTCACTAAATATGGGATATGCTTCCAGGAAACAAAGCGAAACTATACCAATCCTATCGTCCCTTACTGTCGAACTGGATGGGGTTGAGTAATTGGATTAGTGAGATGTCGTTGTGCAGTGTGAAGCTATGATTCTATACCAATACTAAATTAGTGAAGCTATTGTACTATCCTAATACTATTCCAATACTATCGCCCCTTACTGTCGAACTGGATGGGGTTGGGTAGTTGAATGAGGCCGATGTCGTTGTGTAGGGTGAAGCTGTTATAATCCTCGTGGGTGATGATGTTTGTGGCCTGAACCGTCACTTGTTCTGGCTCCTGGGCCGTGATGTCGTGCCCGCCCATCACCACCGACACACTAGAAGCACTGCAATACAACCTTTTATTTAGCTTACATGCTCACAAAAATCAGAATAATATGCTTCTAGAAAGAAACAAACAATCAGAAAACTTGATAGAATGAATATAAACACCATAAGGAGGGCAGCACTTTCTTGACATAGTGCCTTGACAGAATGAACATAAACACCATAAGGGGGCAGCACTTTCTTGACATAGTGCCTTGACAGAATGAACATAAACACCATAAGGGGGCAGCACTTTCTTGACATAGTGCCTTGACAGAATGAATATAAACACCATAAGGGGGGCAGCACTTTCTTGACATAGTGCCTTGACAGAATGAATATAAACACCATAAGGGGGCAGCACTTTCTTGACATAGTGCCTTGACAGAATGAATATAAACACCATAAGGGGGGCAGCACTTTCTTGACATAGTGCCTTGACAGAATGAATATAAACACCATAAGGGGGGCAGCACTTTCTTGACATAGTGCCTTGACAGAATGAATATAAACACCATATATGAGGACCACTATTTTGACAAAGAACGTCCTCGAACTCTGAAATGGTTAACTATATATATATATATATATATATATATATATATGTATATATATATATATATATATATAGATAGATAGATAGATAGATAGATAGATATCTTGCTAACTCTTGGTCATCCTCCTTTCGGGACTTCGGTGAGACTTTCTATTGCACTAGACATATCGAAAACCTTCGATAGAGTCTGGCACAAATCTTTAATTTCTAAACTACCCTCCTTCGGTTTCTCTCCCTCCATCTGTTGCTTTGTCTCTAATTTCCTCTCCGGCAGTTCCATAGCTGCGGTTTTGGACAGCCATCGCTCACTTCATCACCCTATAAACTCTGGTGTTCCTCAGGGCTCTGTCCTATCTCCTATTATCTTTCTAATTTCTATAAATGACCTTCTCAACTGTACCTCAACTCCCATCAATTCATACGCAGACGACTCAACCTTACACTACTCCATTAGTTTTTCAGAAAGCCCAAGCCAGCAATTCCTCAACGAAAAACGGAATGAAGCCATAGAACACTTAAATTCTGATCTAACTACTATCTCCAATTGGGGCAGAGAAAACCTTGTTACCTTTAATGCTTCCAAAACCCAATTTCTCCATCTATCTAACCGTAAGGAACTCCCAGCGGACTATCCCTTATTCTTCAACAATACAAAAATCAATCCTCCATCTTCTCTCAAAATTCTTGGTGTCTCTTTTTCTTCTGCTCTCAGTTGGAAGGACCATATTACCGGTCTTGCTAAGGCAGCCTCCCAAAAGCTGGGTGTGCTCAACCGCCTTAGGGGGTTCTTTACCCCTGCGCAGCTTCTTGCTCTGTACAAGGGCATAGTGCGCCCTTGTATTGAGTATTGTTCACATGTGTGGGGAGGTTCCTCTCACACCGTTCTCCTAGACAAAATTTAAAGGAAGGCCTTTCGTACCATTAACTCCCGTTCACTCACCAACTCTCTGCAATCGCACTCTCTTCGCCGCAATGTTGCATCTCTCTCGCTATTCTATCACTACTACAATAATCAGTGTTCCTCAGAGCTGTCCCAGTTTATACCACCTCCTTTACGTAGGGCATGTGGTACCCGTCTTACAACACAATCCCACCCCTTCTCTTTGCAACTCTCCAAACCAAGAGTGAAACATTACTCTCAGTCTTTCTTCTATTCAACAGCTGAGCTCTGGAACTCTCTCCCAGAATCAGTCTTTCCCTCCTCCTATGACTTAAATTGCTTCAAACTCCGTGTGTCCAGGCATTTTGGCTCGAACGTCCCTTGATTTTGGCCCTGTCACTCTTTCAACTTTGGGGGAGGCACTCGATATAGGCAGTTCTGCCTTTTGCCTCCCTCACTCACATAGAAACAACAAAAATATATATAGATAGATAGATATATATATACTGTATATATAAATATATATATATATATTAATCCTGGTATATATAAATTATATATATATATATATATATATATATATATATATATATATATATATATATATATATATATATACTGTATATACAGGTATATATATATATATATATATATATATATATATATATATATATATATATATATATATATATATATAAACAAATGTCTTTCTTACCCGGTGGTGCAGTGAGCAGCAGTAAGGACCCACTGATCGGAGATGATGGAGCCACCACAGAACCAACCACCACTGAAGAACAGACCCACCTGGTGAGGCCATGAGTGGGGCGCAGCTTCCTCACCACCCACGATGCGTTCTGCCTCAAGAAATGATACAGTAAATTAATGTTTAATTACTAAAGTAAAAGTATATTCTCGAGTCGAAAAAAATCAATTTTGCCATGCTATCAACATTATACAATACTAAAGTATCTATGATGTGTGTAATGTGTATACATGTTAAGGGGCTTTTAAGTTTTTTAAAAGAAAATTTCCCAATCGTAATGCGACTAATGCTTCTTCAAATATTAATATTGATTGGATATTCACAAATTCAAGACAAACCCCAACACTCGAGTAAGTGTTGTTGCTTATGAACATTTGAAAGTGTGAATTTGTTATATCTGTACTGTATGTACAGCTCATAGTAATGTGTTTGATGTAACATCATAATATTGAATTAATAATTCTAAATCGGGTGCTTACTAGTTAATTACAGTACACTCAAAGACAAATTCTGGGCCAATATGAACCCCCGAACAGCAAAACTAGCCTCCCGAATGTAAATATTAGGTAAAAAGTTAATGAGAAGATCCAATTTAGTTCAGGATAAACTTGAAAACTTAAGTCCACGATTAATATCCTAGAGTGTACAGTGAGTGTATAATATATTACAGCGAGGTAATGTACTCGTGAACTTACGGGACTTAACGGGACCGATGGGCATGACTTTAGGGAGAGGTGATTTCCAGACCCATTCCGTACCTTATATACCCGGTATGTATATATTTCCAGACCCATTCCGTACCTTATATACCCGGTATGTATATATTTCCAGACCCATTCCGTACCTTATATACCCGGTATGTATATTTCCAGACCCATTCCGTACCTTATATACCCGGTATGTATATATTTCCAGACCCATTCCGTACCTTATATACCCGGTATGTATATATTTTATGTATTGATATACTTTGTTATTATTACCGGTATATATATATATTTGTTTTAGTTTCCTGCCTAGAACTCTATCAAACTTTAAAAAAAAACACAATACCAAAGACCCTCCTTCGAGATATATTTGTACATTTTTCGGTAGAACATTTTTTCCGGCCGAGGCTTGCATATCGTTCGGCAGAAAACAAAATTGACACCTATATGGCACAAAAAGTCTTAATATTGACAAATAATTGGCCGAAAGTATTACATTTTGAAAACTAATAGAACTAAACATGAAGGAGAAGGGGTTTCAGAAAACACACAAATACTTCCCTTAAGGCCACGATTAATATCCTAAAGTGTACAGTGTTTGTATTATATATTATAGCGAGGTAATGTACTCATAAACTTACGTGACTTAACAGGGCCGATGGGTGTGACTTTAGGAAGAGGTGACTTCCAGATCCATTCCGTCCCCACCGCTGGGTTACCGCTCTGTAACAAATGGTACACCGGGTTAGTCAAGCTTAACTCGTAAACTGCGAAGCTATGGTAGTTCAAACCCTCCCATCAAGTGAAGGTATTTGGTTCTATTCTGACGAAAATCGTCATAGTACCATATATATAATTATTACTTATCCATATGCACCTACTTTGCTTTTAATATGAATATATGAATATTTAAGAGCAATAAAAGAAGTGGAAATTGCAATTGGGGGGTGAAAAAAGACGCATTATTGCCGCCCGGTCGTATCATGAGGCGAGAGCCGGGGCGGTGTATATGTTCCCTCTCCAAGATGTAGAGTGACACTGAGGCCTTGCATTAGAAGTCTCTCTGTTGCAAGGATCTTTAGCTGCCTAGCCCGTATTAAAGAGATATTGTGAGGGAAATTCACACCAAAAATTACCCGATAAATGGGGGAATAGGAGGAAAAATAGCTGATAATTGAGGATGGGGGTAAAGGAGGGGAAAGGGGGCAGGGGATACATATGTTCAAATGAGTAAAAAGGAAATAAAGCAACAACATATCTAGTGACCCCTCTAGGCTGCTTGTCCTCCAAAACAGTGAGGATCAAGTGTCCAAACAGTGGTTTAGAGTGGGTAATGGAACATAGAATAGATAACTACTGCCCTGAAACCAATGTCCGTGGCAGGATTAGGATGTTAGTAGGGGTCAGATGGGTTAGTACCATAACACAGTTATAAGTGATCTTTCATATATCTGGGAAAAAGAGAGTGACGTCTTAGTAATATATATATGCAATAATCCTTGATGAATTTGAGGGGGAAATAAAATAAAGTTATTCATTTACAAACGCAGCCAGTCGCGGGTTTGATGCACGATGTTGATCAACTGCAGACATGCTTTGCCTTCTTACGCATCAAATCAACCAAGCTACAGACCAACGTGGTGAAACACATACAATAGCACTGGATATATCAAAGGCATTTGATAGAGTCTGGCATCAATCCTTATTGTCGAAGATGTCACACTACGGCCTTGCATCATTAGTTCCACTAATTTCTTCTTATCTTCATAACAGAAAAATATGTGTAATGGTAGATGGTCTTTATTCTCAATTTCACTCAATAAATGCTGGTGTTCCCCAGGGATCAGTTTTGGCCCCAATTTTGTTCCTTCATATCAATGATCTCATATCTACCACTCATAATCCAATACATTCCTACGCAGATGACTCAACACTCCACAGTTCCTTCACATTTACCAATTCTTTCACCCAACCCGATCTTACAAATTCAAAAATAAACACTGCAATTTCTCTGAACCAGGACCTTTCTAGAATTAATGGATGGGGACAAAAGAATCTAGTTTCCTTTAATGCACAGAAAACCAAGTACATTCAATTTTCTAACCGACAGAATCTCACTGACTCCCTTATATTTTTTAATGATGTAAATATTCCCACTTCCCCTAGTATTGACATTCTCGGTGTAACATTAACTACTAACTTGAGCTGGACACATTATGTTAGAAGCATTGCTAAGAATGCCTCTAAAAAACTGGGACTCCTGTACAGAGTTCGAGAATTCTTCACTGACGAGCAGTTGGCCGTAATATATAAAAGTCATGTGCGTTCTCCGATGGATTACTGTTCACCTCTGTGGGGTGGAAGTGGAGTGGTTGCATTGAGGCAGTTGGACAAAATTCAAAATAAAGCTATTAGATTAATCAATAACCCTGCAATCACACAGGACCTTCCTACATTATCCATACGAAGAAACGTTGCATCCCTTGCATTATTCTACAGATATTTTCACAGTAATTGTTCCGAGGAACTTGCTTCAATTGTGCCGCCTCTCCACATCTTTCCCCGTAGAACTAGGGCAGCTGAGAGCGCCCATGAATTTACACTTTCTCCTCCACAATGCAGAACTTCTGCATATCAGAATTCATTTATCCCCAGAGCTACTACTCTTTGGAATTCACTTCCCTCGAATTGCTTTCCACAAACTTACAATCTACAAATGTTTAAATCCAGTTGTTACAAACATTTTATGAATGGAGGATGCCTTTAGGCACATGGACCTTTTTGTTTTATCTGTGTTTTTCCTTCCTCCGTTCATTGTCTCTTAAAAAAAAAAAAAAAAAAATATTTGTCTAGGCAAAGTTTAAAAGAATCAACAGTGATGCAGTCTATAACATCTCTCGGGGAAGCCCATTCCACTAGTTGACAACTCGATTGAAGAAGAAATTCTTAGATTCGTGTGAGTTAAAAGATTTACCAATATTTTTGCAACCGTTTCCCAGCGTGTAATTAGATTGGTCGGTAGTGAAGTACTTACCACAGCTCATAATGTCGATGCCTTTGATTATTTTGAACACTTAAATTAAGTTGCCTCTTAATCTACGCTGGGTTAAAGGAAATAGATTTAATTATCTAAGATGCTCCTCGTATGGTGTGTTCTTTAGGCTAGGTATAATTTTGGTAACTCTACGTTGAACTCGTTCTAGCTTGTCTATATCTTTTTGGTAATAAGGGCACCAGGATTGAACGCAGTATTCCAGAAGAGGGCGGACTAAGGAATTGTAAATGGTTAGGATAACGTCTTTGGATTTATGCTCAAATGACCGGCCTATAAAGCCAATTATTTTGTTTGCCTTCTTAACAACTTCTGAACATTGTTGACTTGGTTTTAGGTTAATCGATAGTGTTACTCCCAGATCAGTTCCCCTGCCTACACTTTTAAGCTGAGTGCCATTCATCAAATAGTTTGCTTTCTCATTTCGGTATCCGATGTGTAGTACTTTACATTTACCTGATTTGAAACTCATTTGCCAAATTTGGGCCCAACATGACAACTTATGTAAATTGTGTTGCATATAGTCAACTTGTTCTTTTGAGAGTAAGCTATTTGCAATTTTTGTATCGTCAGCAAACTTTGAGATTGTACAGGTGAGACCCTCATCTATGTCGTTGATGTAAATTAGAAAGAAAATTGGTCCTAGTACCGATCCCTGGGGTGCTCCCTTACTTACATTGGTCCATTTAGATGCCTTACCGTTTATGACTACTCTTTGCTTTCTGTCGCTGAGCCAATTTTCTATCCATTTCAACACACTGTCTTGTATTCCATGTGCTTTTAGTTTTAGCAGTAAACGTTTGTGGTGAACTTTGTCAAAGGCCTTTTGAAAATCAAGTCATATAATATCTACAGCTTTACTCTCATCATAGAGGTTGAAGATATCGTGGAAGAAATCTAAGAGGTTTGTTAATACATTGACTGCGGGAGACATTCCGGAACGCCATGGCAATTTACAGGATTTTATAGCCTCTTAAAGCCTGTAGAATCGAGTGCGAGTGAGCGGGAGTGCAGCAGGCCACCCATCCTCTCTCCAGTGAGCCGGCTTGTGCACTAAGGAGTATAAGCCATACTCTCGCTAGATATACAGTGCTGCCAAAGGCAAATGTAGTGCGACATTAGCGATAATTGCTCAGTATTAGGAAATGTCTATGGTAGCGCTGCGGATGAAGCCCGCTAGCTACGAAGCTTGTTTTGGTGTCATTTTGAAGCTATTTTCTTCTAGTTTTTGGCTGAATACATTCCATATCATTCAGACACTTGCTTAATCAATCAGGAGTGCCTGAATAAGCCCTAATATGGCAGAAGGAGGCGGAAATATGTCTGCAGTGTAAGTGTTAAGCAGGAACGTTTGTTACGAAGCAGCGTTGAGTATCTTTAAGTATGTTATTTTCCTCTAAGTGGTTTACGAGTCTGTCTCTTACAAGTGTTTCTAGCATTATACATTCAACTGAGGTTAAGCTAATTGGACGATTGTTACTGAGAAGGGCTTTGCTGCCTTTTTTTAATGTCGGTGTTACGTTGGCTAGATTTCACTGATCAGGCATAGTTCCAGACTTCAAGGATTTATTGAATAACAATATCAGTGGTTTGGAGAGCTCATCCTTAGCTTCCTTTAGAACTCTAGGTGAGATTGTGTCAAGTCCAGGCGTTTTATTTACCTTGAGTTTATCTACACATTTCAATACTTTTTTCTCTCTCTGTAATGATGATATTGCTTAGAACATCAGAATTATCAATTTGAATCGGCAATGCTGCAGAGATATCACTGAGGTCTTCTGTTATAAAAACTGATACCAAAAAAAAGTGTTGAGGGCATTACTCATTTGTACTTCGTCTATGGTGTACTCACCCACCGGCTTTAGCACCACCAACAGCTCCGCATCGCCACTGAGAAAACTCGATCCTAATTTGAGTATTTCATATCCCTATTCCCTGTATTCATTGCATGAACAGTAGTTAAGTGCTTGTTTAACCTCCACATAGTTCTGTAGTTGCCGTGCATGTTATTTTATTGCTTTTCTGTCTGATAAACATTGTTGTTTACATTTTTATCCTAGCTTGTAGCAGACGACGCGCCCACTCTAATCGACCTAGCTTTGTATTTTCTTATTAACTCTAGTAGTTATCGTATTCAGTATCCTACTGTAGCTATATATATCTGTAATTTTAGTTGTTGCTTGCATGATCTTGTAGTAACCTTTGACTGATAACTTTGTTTATCTAAATATAATCCTGTTTGACTAGCCTACAGTGACACCAGCGCCATCTGTTGATACAGTATATTAACCCCTTGGGTGCAGTTACACTTTATTCTTATATAATCTCTATTTGGTGAATTGTATATTTAGTTGCATATTCTATTATATATATATATATATATTTGTTTTGATTTTTTAGGTAGGTTATCACCCCTGGTAGCCTACTTCTGCATATTTCATACTTTTTGTTTTTGGTTTATTTTGTTTTCGGTTAGTCTAGGTTATCATCCCTGGTGGCCTATTTCTGCGTATTTCAATTTTTAAATTCTCAGTTAGGCTATCACCGCTGGTGGCCTATTTCTGCGTACCGGTATTTCATAATTTTTGTTTTCGGTTAGTCTAGGCTATCATCCCTGGTAGCCTATTTCTGCGTACTTCAATTTTTAAATTTTCAGTTAGGCTATCACCGCTGGTGGCCTATTTCTGCGTACCGGTATTTCATAATTTTTGTTTTCGGTTAGGATAGGCTATAATCCCTGGTGGCCTATTTATGTTTCAATAAAAATAAATTTGTTTTCGGTTCGGCTATCACTGCATATTCAAATTAAATTTAATTTTGTTTTGTTTTAATTTTCGGTTAGGCTATCACCGCTGATAACCTATTTGTGCGTATTTCAACATTTTTGTTTTCGGTTAGGCCTATTTAAGTAAGTGAAGTGACCTGAAGGGAGTGAAGTGTTTTTAAAGTGAGATAAGTGTTTTTAAAGTGAATAGTGTTTTTAAAGTGAGTGAAGTGATCTGAAGAAAGTGATCGTCACCATGCCTCGTGCCTGTACGAACTGCGCCGGTAGGTTTGGTGCTTCCATGTTTGCTCCTGCCGATCCACAAGTCTGCCGACTCTGCCAGCAACGAGAGGATTTGACAGCAAAATTGGATGAAGCCCACAACAAGATCAACGCCCTCACCAGGAAGCTGGAATCACTCCAAGAGTTTGTAACACTCAACGTTGGAGTATCACTAACTCCAATTGTTTCAACTCCAGCATCCACCACCGCCCCAATGTCATCTGCCAACAATCCAACACCTGCAGTAGCCACTGCAGCAGATGCTTCTGACGAACCTGAGCCGACATCAAACCAGGACAGCCGGCCTGTTCACCTTAGTCTCTCCCCCACTCCTCGTGCAAGAAGCCTGCTAGCACGAACAGTACCAACCCCTCGCCCACGTTCTAACCACTCCTCTCGCCGAGCTGTACGCAGAGTCCCGCCACCACAGGTTTCTGGATTTACACCAGTGAGGAACGGTGCACGGCCAACGCAGAAAAGGTCTCTTCTACCAGTCACAATGTCAAACAGATTTGAGATATTGGTAGAGATGGAAGACGAACCAGAAGAGACAAGGCTCGTTAGGGATTCCATCCTACGAGGACAGGTCGAAGAGTTCTGCGACAGAGTCCCAAATCGACGAAAAAGATTTTGCATCCCAGGAGCTAGACTGGACGACATTGTGGAAGCCTTCGAAGATACCACAAAGGATGCAAATGAAAATACCCTTTTTGTCATCCATGCTGGTTCAAATGACGTCATGCGCACCAGATCCGAAGAGTTGATGGAGAAATATCGCAAGATGATCCAGCACTACAAAAACAAGTCAAGGAATATCATTATCTCAGGCATTCTCCCCAAGATCGACGCACCTGACAAATTCTACGACAAGGCCTTCAGTACAAATAGCCGACTAAAATATTTGTGTCTGAGGGAAGAAGTTGAATTTATCAACCTGTGGGACAACTTCTACAGCCAGCCTACTATGTTCTGCAAGGATGGCACTCATCTAAACCCTGTGGCTCAGCATGCATAGGTCGTCTCCTACACGAAACAGTCCGCAGCCTTGGATCAAAAAACGCCATCCAAGAAAAAGCAGCAGTGACATAAATCATCCAACGCCAAGCAAAAAACAGAGGCATCCGAGGACCTCCAGTGATAAGGACCGAAGACAGCGAGGACCGAGGACAGTCATGAACATAAAAGATCCGACAAGAACCAAAAATATTGTTAAAGAGCGTTCCGTGAGTTCTAAAATAACAAATTTAAAGGTTTTCTATGCAAACGCTCGTAGCATACGCAATAAATTTTCAGATTTAGAGGAGCTAGTGTTCACAGAAAATTATGATGTGATTGGCATAACAGAATCTTGGCTCAATACAGAAGATAGAGACTTTTTAGCAGAGTATTCACTTCCCGGTTATGTAATGTTTGAGAAAAGCCGAATAAATCGAAATGGAGGTGGCGATTTACTTTATATCAAAGACAGTCTTAACCCTACCCTCTTGTCAAAACCTCAAATTGTGAACGTCGACACATCTGTTGTGTTTATAAAGAATAATAAAGGTACAAAAATAATACTTGCGTTAATATGCAGACCTCCAGCTTAATCAGTGCAAACTGACCGAGAAATTTACGAACAAATTGCAGATGTAAGTAACTCACAGGATACCGTAATTTTTGGCGACTTTAATTTACCTGTGACCAAGTGGGGCGATACTCTTACTTCACACTCTGGACATGACTTGTATACGAACTTGCAAGAGAGTTCACTTTATCAATTTGTTCGAATGCCGACCCGTGGTAATAACATTCTTGACATTGTACTTGCAACAAAAGAATTAATATAAAATTTGAATGTTGGTGATGAATTCAGTAACAGCGACCATCGTACGATAACTTTCACTTTAAAGTTTACTAGTAACGAACCAAATAGTAGCATCGAAAAAGTCCCTAATTTCAAGAAAGCAAACTTCCATAAACTTAGAGCTATGTTTAAAGAAACTGACTGGAGCTTTTAAATTAACAATAACGACATAAATACATCTTGGAAGTTATTCGAAACCACTTACCTAAAAGCAGTGCAAGACTGTATACCATCGAAAATACGGCGTCCAGGCCATAATAATAAGCCCAAATGGTGGAATAAAGATATTTCAAACTGCCTGCTTGCTAAAAAATTTGCTAATGATAGATTAAAATCCTCACAAAATGACGAAGAACGGCTGAAATTTGTAGAGTTACGACGCAAAGCCAAAAAGTTAATTAAGCAAAGTAAAAAGATCTTAGAGTTACATATTGCGAATCAAAGTAAAACAAACCCGAAAGAATTCTATAGTTATATCAAAAAGAAAAAAGTAGTTACTTCAACTGTTGGCCCGTTAGTCGATGAAAATGGAGAATACACCAAAGACGAATTACAAATGAGTAATGCCCTCAATACCTTCTTTGCATCAGTTTTTACAACAGAAGACCTCAGTGATATCCGTACACCATCGCCGATTCAGATTGATAATTCAGATGTTCTAAGCAATATCACCGTTACAGAGAGCGAAGTATTGAATTGTTTAGATAAACTCAAGGTAAATAAAACGCCTGGACCTGATACAATCTCGCCACAAGTCTGGCGAGACTTCTAAAGGAAGTTAAGGATGAGCTCTTCAAACCACTGACATTACTATTCAATAAATCCTTGCAGTCTGGAACTATGCCTGATCAGTGGAAGCTAGCCAACGTAACACAGATATTCAAAAAAGGCAGCAAATCCCTATCCAGTAACTATCGTCCAATTAGCTTAACCTCAGTTGTATGTAAAATGCTAGAAACGGTCATATGAGACAGACTCGTAAATCACTTAGAGGAAAATAACATACTTAAAGATACTCAACACAGCTTTCGTAAAAAACGTTCCTGTTTAACAAACCTCTTAGACTTCTTCCACGTTATCCTCAACCTCTACGATGAGAGTAAAGCTGTAGATATTATATACCTTGATTTTCAAAAGGCCTTTGACAAAGTTCCCCACAAACGTTTACTGCTAATACTAAAAGCGCATGGAATACAAGACGGTGTGTTGAAATGGATAGAAAATTGGCTCAGCGACAGAAAGCAAAGAGTAGTCATAAACGGTAAGGCATCTAAATGGATCAATGTAAGTAGCGGGGTACCCCACGGATCGGTACTAGGACCAATTAGCTTTCTAATTTACATCAACGACATAGATGAGGGTCTCACCTGTACAATCTCAAAATTTGCTGACGATACAAAAATTTCAAATAGCGTACTCTCAAAAGAACAAGTTGACGATATGCAACACAATCTAGATAAATTGTCATATTGGGCCCAAATTTGGCAAATGAGTTTCAATGCGGATAACTGTAAAGTACTACATGTCAGATACCTAAATGAGGAAGCAAACTATTCGATGAATGGCACTCAGCTTAAGAATGTAAACAGAGAAACCGATCTGGGAGTAACAATATCGAGTAACCTAAAACCAAGTCAACAATGTTCAGAAGTTGTTAAGAAGGCAAACAAAATAATTGGCTTTATAGGCAGGTCATTTGAGCATAAATCCAAAGAAGTTATCCTAACCCTTTACAATTCCTTAGTCCGCCCTCTTCTGGAATACTGCGTTCAATCCTGGTGCCCTTATTACCAAAAAAGATATAAACAAGCTAGAACGAGTTCAATGTAGAGTTACCAAAATTATACCTAGCCTAAAGAACAAACCATACGAAGAGCGTCTTAGAGAATTAAATCTATTTCCTTTAACCCAGTGCAGATTAAGAGGTGACTTAATTCAAGTGTTCAAAATCATCAAAGGCATCGACAATATGGACTGTAGTAAGTACTTCACTATCGACCAATCTAATTACACGCGGGGAAACGGTTGCAAAATTATTGGTAAATCTTTTAACTCACACGAATCTAAGAATTTCTTCTTCAATCGAGTTGTCAACTTGTGGAATGGGCTTCCCCGAAACGTTATAGACTGCATCACCGTTGATTCATTTAAACTCCGCCTAGACAAATATCTCGCATCAAACCCGCGACTGACTGCGTTTGTAAATGAATAACTTTATTTTATCCCCCCCTCAGTTACTAACCCATATGTCCCCTACTAACTTCGTAATCCTGCCACGGACATTAGTTCCAGGGCAGTAATTCCCTTTCCAATGTTCCCTTACCCACTCTAAACCACTGGTTGGACACTTGATCCTCAGTGTTTTGTAGGACAAGCAACCTTGAAGGGTCACTAGATCTGTTGTTGCTTGATTTCCTTTGT
The DNA here is from genome assembly GCA_032716605.1 of Paralithodes platypus. Taxonomy (NCBI): domain Eukaryota; kingdom Metazoa; phylum Arthropoda; class Malacostraca; order Decapoda; family Lithodidae; genus Paralithodes; species Paralithodes platypus. The sequence goes on from CM064508.1 coordinate 13,689,803, forward strand.
ACTCCTTTGTACTCCATTTTCATCGACTAACGGTCCATCAGTTTATGTAACTACTTTTTTCTTTCTGATATAACTATAGAATTCTTTCTGGTTTGATTTACTTGGATTCGCAACATGTAACTCCAAGGTCTTTTTACTTTGCTTAAATAACTTTTGGCTTTGTGTCGTAGTTCTACAAATTTCACCCGTTCTTCGTCATTTTGCTATGATTTTTATCTATAATTGGAAATCTGTTTAGCAAAGAAACAGTCTGAAATCTCTTTATTCCACCATTTGAGCTTATCATTGTGGCCTGTACGCCGTATTTTCGATGGTATGCAGTATACTTTTAGGTAAGTGGTTGAAAATAATTCCCAAGATATATTTATGTCGTTATTGTTATTTAGAAAGCTCCAGTCAGTTTCTTTAAACATAGCCTTAAGTTTACGGAAGTTTGCTTTCTTGAAATAAGGGACATTCTCGATGCTGCTATTTGGTTAGTTACTAGAAAACTTCAAACTGAAAGTTATCGTACAATGGTCACTGTTACTGAATTCATCACCAACATTAAAATTCTCTATTAATTCTTCTTTTTTTGCAAGTACAAGGTCAAAAATATTCCCTCATGTTTACCCCTACTAGTATTGACATTTGTTTGACGTTCGCCCCATTAGTTTTACGATTTAATACCTTTCGCCCCATATCTTTGTCCGTTTTAAGTACATTCGTGCCATTTAGGTGTCGATTTTGTCCTGGCGAGCGATAGTGCGTCTGCAATTCAGGAGGAACCAAATTTTTCAGGGGATTTTTCTGTCGAAAAATGCACAAATATATCTCAACCCTTTCAAGATAACTTTGTGCATGTGGGGTTGATGAAAGTTGAGGAAACTAGAAAAATAATTAATACATACATACAAAATATCTCCTAATGCTACGGAAAATCGCATATAGATAGCCAGAATGAAATGAAAGGCGTCGCCGTACTGGATTGGTTGACTACATAATGAGGTAACGTACAGCATAACTCTATGAGAGGAAAGATTTGTTAATAGTCCTGGTTGAGATCCACTGGTTGGAATGGTATAGTGATTGATTAATTGGTTACCGGTAGAGAATGAGTGAGAGTGAGTGAGTGTGTGTGTGTGTGTGTGAAGGTTAGTATGGATTATAATAGTTGTGTGCGATCGATATGTATCTAGGAAGATTAATAAATAGACCAACTAGAGGGGCACTCATTAGAGCGCATACCTCCGCCTACGCTGGCTTGGGAATTTTGTTTTGGATCTGGGACCTAGGATATGATCCGGATCGCTTAAATTGAATCACGTCTACCTTGGTGCATATCCTATAGCTGCCCACGAAAATTCGTGAATATCGATTCATAAATTTGTGAGATATCATTGTTTACAGACAAACAACAGACAGACAAAGACACAGAGGGCAAAACTCACCGCAGCGGCAGCACAGACGAAGAGCAGAGCAAGTTTGGTGATCATCATGGCGACCTAACACAATACCCCTAGGCCTTCTATATATATACCCACAAACTTACACCTACAGATAACACCCAGGCCTTCGTTATATATTCCCACAAACACGTACACACACACACACACACACACAGATAACTCCTATGCCTACGGAGTACTTAACTGGATTTACACGGGGGCTCTTTCTGGCAGTTTTAATCCGCAATTTAAGTTTGACAACAAAGTTTCGACTTGTTTGCACTTATATCGGTAACTAACTAGACTGATGATACTTATTATACGTGACAGAAGTCTTATAAAGCATTAAGCCAGAGTCACATGAGCGGTTTTTCCGGCAATTATCAATGGAAATGTGTCCTCGTATTATTTTGACGGAAACTTGACTTAAGGTAGATTGTGTTAGATGGCTGATTTATGATAGAACTTATAATTTGAAGATGCCAGACCATAATTGCCCGAAATAATTGACGGAAAAATCGATGGTGTGACACCGCCTTATTACCTTGGTTACGTAAAGGTGTGGCAATAGTATTTTCCCCCGTGGATGAGAGTTTACCTTCACCTCCCACCCTGTGAACCGTCAGCAGGTCACCCCAAGACCTCCACAGGGTTACGGCCACAAGTTTATGTAAGAACAGATTTTTTTTTTCTATGTGCATGAGGGAGACAAACGGCATAACTGCCTGCAGCGAGTGCCTGCCCCAGCGTTGAAAGAGTATCAGGGCCAACATCAAGGGATGTTCGAGCTATTTGTTTATTTGTTCTTACCTACAGTATACACTGAGTTATGAATGGCATTATATTCTTTTATACTGTAACCATTTAAAGATTGAAATATAATATATATATATATATATATATATATATATATATATATATATAATATATATACCTGTATATAATATATATATATATATATATATATATATATATATATATATATATATACCGGTATAATATATATATATATATATATATATATATATATATATATATATTTACATATATGTATATACTCTCTCTCTCTCTCTATATATATATATATATATATATATATTTATTTTATTTTTTCTATGTGAATGTGTGAGAGAAAAGGAATAGCTGCCTTCACCGAGTGCCTCCCTCAGATTTCAAAGATGGACAGGGCCGAAATCAAGGGACGTTCAAGCTAAAAATGTCTGGACACACGGAGTTTAAAGCAATTTAAGTCATAGGAAAAGGGAAAGACTGATTCTGGGAGAGAGTTCCAGAGCTCAGCAGTTGAATAGAAGAAAGTCTGAGAATAGCTTTTCACTCTTGGGTTGGAGAGTTGCAGAGAGTAGGGGTGGGATTGTGTTGCAAGGTGGGTACTACTTACCCTATGTAGAGGAGGTGGCATACACTGGGAAAGCTCCGTGGAACACTGATTATTGTAGTAGTCATAGTATAGCGAGAGAGATGCAACACTGCGGCGAAGAAAGAGAGATTGCAGAGAGTTGGTGAGTGGAATTGAGTTAATGATACGAAAAGCTATCCTTTCTACTTTATCTAGGAGTGCGGTGTGAGAGGGTCCTCCCTACACATGTGAACAATACTCAATACAAGGACGCACTGTGCCCCTGTATAGAGCAAGAAGCTGCTCACGGTTAAAGAACCCCTTGAGGCGGTTGAGCACACTCAGCTTCTGGGAGGCTGCCTTAGCCAGACTGGTAATATGGTCTTTCCAAGTAAGAGCTGAAGAAAAAGAGACACCGAGAACATTGAGAGAAGATGAAGATTTGATTTTTGTATTGTTGAAGAATAAGGGATAGTCCCCTGGAGGGTCCTGACGGGTAGTAAGATGGATATATTGAGTTTTGGAAGCTTTAAATGCAACAAAGTTTTCTCTACCCCAATTGGAAATAGTAGCTAGATCAGAATATATATATATATATATATATATATATATATATATATATATATATATATATATATATATATATCGTTCTCTTAAGACTACTCTGGATATAAGTCACTATAGATACTGGTGTAGTGCAGGAACCTAGACACCTTCAGTACTACACGTCCCAGGTATTAAGGCCACTGTTATATATACTGTATATCTATTTATTCGTATTTATCTATATATTTATGTTGTATATATTATTATTATTATTATTATTTTTTTTTTTTTTTGTATTATTAATAATAAACAGGAATGAATGGAGAATACTTGTGAATAGATGAGTGAACACGTGGTCATTTGGGAGAAGGGGTCAGGCGCCTGGCCCGGGGAGCTGTATATATGAAAGGTGTGTCTGGAAGTGTGATGGGCGGGCTTATGGTTTCGGCTCGCTGCATGTCTGCCTGCTGAGACTGGAATCTCTCCGAATGGTCGGGGGCCGGGGGAGTGCTGGAGGGACCTTGGTGAACCCTGGTGTCTGGGTCTTCTCCTGGGTGACCCAGATGTGTGTAAATTTGTGTTTTGTTTTTGTTTGTTCATTGCTTTCTGTTGTGTTGTGTTGTCCCTGTTCGGGCTCTGTCTCGAGTGGCCTCCCCCCCCTCTCCCCCCCCCCCCCCCAAAAAAAAATGGGAATGGGCCTGAGCACAAACATACATATATATATCTATCTATCTATTGCCTGACGCCGCGATCCCCGAAGGGATGACCACAAACGAACCGCCCCCATGCACCTCTGTCCCCAGTCAGTCGACGCCCCTCCCCCCAACCAGCACCGCCTTCGTTCATGTACTTCCTCACTCCATCCTTCCACCTCTCATTCGGTCTACCTCTCCCTCTCTGTCCCTCCACCTCGCTCTCGTACACTCTCTTAGTCGTTCTCTCGCTTTCCATACGTTCCATATGCCCGAACCATCTCAAGTTGTTCCTTTTCACACTTTCCAGCACATCTACCTCCACACCACACCTCCTTCTTACTTCCTCATTTGTCTGTCTATCCCTCCATGTAACTCCGCACGCACTCCTTAAGTAATTCATTTCCACTGCTCTCACTCTTGGTCTGAGTCTCTCAACCAACGTCCATACTTCGCTTCCGTAAGTCAGTGTCGGGATTACCACACTGTCATGCAAGGACTTCTTCACTTCCATACTGACCACCCTATTTCTTGTTACTGCTTTTAGCATTCCTACAACCCTCTTCCCCTGTTGTACCCTCTCCCGCACTTCTTCATCCATAGTTCCATCTTTACTCAACACACTGCCCAGATACTTAAAAGAGTTGACGATCTCCATAGCCTGACCGTTCAGCTTCACCTCACACTCTGTGACTTCACCCTTTTCGAAGACCATAACCTTGCTCTTCCCCGCATTTACCTTCAAATTCCGTTTTTTGCACACTGTTCCAAACTCATTTACCAGACCCTGCAACTCCCATTCATTATCACTCATCAGAACTGTATCATCCGCAAACAGCAGTATAGGTAGTTTCCACTCAATTCCCTCCCTTTTCAGCGATACACCAACATCCACTGCTCTTGATAGTATTTCTTTCATGACTCCATCCATATATACAGTAAACAACCACGGAGACATCACACACCCCTGTTTCAAACCAACATTCAGGTCAAAGAACTCGCTCTGCTCACTCTCCACACATACTGCCGCCTTTGCACCCTCATACATGCTCTTCACTGCTTTTAGCAACTTGCCCTCTACTTCGTATATTCTAAGTACTTTCCACAAACCTTCTCTATCCACTCTGTCATAGGCCTTCTCCAAGTCCATAGAGGCAACATACACCTTTTGTTTCTTCTCCAGATATTTCTCCACAACACAATTCAGGGTAAAAATCTGATCTACACATCCTCTTCCCTTCCTAAAAAACTCCCTGCTCGTCGCCTATCCATTTCTCCGTTCTTACTCTCACTCTCTCAATCACTACCCTACTGTATACCTTCCCTACTACGCTTAGAAGACAATTCCTCGGTGGTTACCACACACTCCTCTTTCCCCTTTGCCCTTATATAGGGGGACTATTATGCCAGTCTTCCAGTCATCGGGTACACTCCCCTTCGCCCATGCTATGGAGAATATTTATGTACATACATTATTATTATTATTATTATTATTATTATTATTATGATTATAAATTATTATTATTGTTATTAATATTATTATTATAATTGTTTTAGTTTCTTCCGTCGACCTCCGTCAAGCTTAAGAAAATACCCCAAGATCCACTTTCGTGAGAAATATGTACATTTGTTCGTAGAAAAATGCCTTAGCTAAGGCCGGTTTCTCCTAACTTCAGGCTCGCTATCTCTCACCGGGAAAAATCAACACCTAAATGGGATGAACGGTCTTGAAATTCACAAAGAAATGGCATGAAAGGTCTTGAAATAGCCTATCTAACGTCTAAAATCTAAACATTAATAGAGATAAACATGAGGGAGAAGGGGGTGCCCATCGGTCAGTGACCTTCTCCTTTTACCCACTCACCTTCAAATATACTCTTCCAGTAAAGCACATATAACACCTTTACTATATCTTCACGTCACTCACTGTGAGCTATATTGATTTGGTTTAAGGTATTCACACACACACACACACACACACACACACACACACAACTACACACGCACGCACACACACACACACACACACTTAAATAATCAATAAACTCCTCCAGAAAACAAAAACAAAAAGCTTTTACTTAATCTTCACGTCACTCACTGTGAGATATATCGATTTTTTAAAGACTTCACACTACAAAACAAAAATTATAACGGGAGGTTAAGATCTTAATTCCCAAACCTTTTAAACAGAAACAGCCTCTTAAGGGGAGATAGGTCGCTTTTCTAGACCCTCTTCTCCCTTATGTTTAGCCCCATATGTTTTGAGATTAGAAGACGTTCGTCCTATTAGTTTAGCAATTCTAAGACCTTTCACCCCATTTCAGTGTCAATTTTAGAACCTTTCGTGCCATTCAGGTGTCAATTTTGTCCTGGCAAACGATAGCGACCCTGTCATTTTAGGAGGAACCGGCCTTCGGCCAAGAATGTTTTCTACCGAAAAATTTACAAATTTATCTTGAAGGGGATCTAGGTGGTAATTTATTAAGGTTGGTGGAGGTCTAGGGAAGAAACTAACCAAATAATACATAAATACAAAACCAACCATCATATAATTATACCCTATCCCCTTAAACTCAACTGTCAAGGGTGGAATAGTGGTATTGGGGATTAACATGAAATATTTAGATTATATTTAATAACATCAATGTATTGTACTTTCTCTCTCTCTCTGTCTCTCTTTCTCTCTCTCTCTCTCTCTCTCTCTCTCTCTCTCTCTCTCTCTCTCTCTCTCTCTCTCTCTCTCTCTCTCAGTAAACTAAAATTCCATTTTAAAGGAAAAGGTGGACAAACATGGTAGCCAGGTAAGCACTTCACACCAATCTGATTCATACCAGGTGGTAAGTCACAGTAGGAAACAGAACAAGGGGAAACAGACACCAGGTATCCCTACGAAAAATAAATATGCTGTTCTTGCTGATGATAATGAAAAGGATAAACCAAAGGATACATCTGTTCAAGAGAAAAGTAAAACCTCAAAAGGCAAAGCATCGAGTCCCAAAACAAACAATGCAAAGTCTCAACACAAGTTCATAGCCATAAAAAAGAGTCATGTAGCATAGTATACAGTGATAGCCTTCTCCGTGGACAGGGAGTCGAGTTTGCTATGCAAAACAGACATAAGAGATCTGTAAATGTCATTCCTGGTGGAAAGCTTGAACACATCACCAACAGCATATATAACTCTACCATACCGACAGGATCGTGTGTAGTAGCAAACGTAGGCTCCAGTGATTGCTTCGACGGTGTTATGGTCCCTATAAAAGAAATACTAGTTAAGTACAACAAACTTATCAAAATGATGAAAAACAAGGCAGAAAAATGTGTGATAAACGGAATCATCCCTAGGTTGAACGCGAACTCCTACAGTAATAGTCGAGCACAGGAAATCAATAATTCACTAAAAGAAATGTGTGACACGGAAAATGTACTCTTTGTAGAAAATTGGAGAGAATCCCAAGGAAAGTCGTTCCTATATAAAAGAGATGGTATTAATTTATCCGCAGCAGGTGTGAGATATAAGAGTGGTATTTTGAACACAGCTGTTTACAAAGTCCACGAATGTTCCACTAAGCCGGAAACTCCTTTTCTGATTAATCTGGAGTATTATTGACCTAAAGTCCTCCCTCTCCCTCTGCTTCCCATTAAAAACATGCAATCAGCCCCCGCAAATACAGTAATTACCCCCCTCCAAATCAGCCAAGCGTAAATAATCGCACCCAACCATTGACCGGTAATAATCCCTCCTTGACCTTGAACTCTCAAACCAAAAACAGACCGACATCAGATGCCCAAAATACCTCCCTCAGTCAAGAGTATAGTAGAATAAAAGTATTATCCTTCAATGCATGTTCGATTAGGAACAAGTTAGATGAACTAAAATGCTTTGCGTTAACAGAAACAATAGACATAATTAGTGTTACAGAAACCCACCTCGATTTTAAAAACAGAGATTTAATTTCTGAATACCATATCGACTCATACACAGTTGTTCATAAAGACAGGTGCAATGGTAAAACTAGAGGTGGAGTGGCTATGTGGGTAGCATGTCAACTAAATCCAACCGAGGTTTCACTCCCCAAAAATAATAAAGAAATAGTGTGTCAAATTAAACATGAAAAAACTCAAACATTAATATCACTACTGCATACCGACCTCCAAGTCAACATGAGGTCGATGATAATCCCCTATACGAAATATTGCAACAAACCCTCAATGCTATCGAAAGCATAATACTCGGAGACAATAATCTACCTAACATTGACTGGTGCCTTATGACAGCAAATAATTACAAATCGCGAAAAATTATTAATTTCATACAAGACAATTTTCTACATCAAAGTGTTTCTGGACCGACACGCGATACAAACATACTAGATCTCGTTATCAGTACAAATGAAAACTTGATTAATAAACTTGACGTCGGTGAGCACCTATCCACCTCTGACCACAAGCTCATTAGATTCGACATAAATTGCAAATATACTATTGAAAAACAGGAAATGAAGATTCCAGATTTTAGAAATGCAAATTTCAACGAACTTAGGACAGCCCTCAGTGACTTGCATATTCAGCTAAGCACTAGTGACAAAACAAGTGAAGTGTGGGATAAATTGAAAGATATATTCATTGGTGCTCAGACAAAATATATACCCACTAAATTAAAGTAAATACTGGTAAAAACAAGCCTCCCTGGTTCGATCAGAATATTTGCAAGGCGCTAAGGGAAATTAACAAATATCATAAACTAACTAAAAATTACATAAATAATTAACACTTCAGCTATCTATACAAACAAAGTAGAACAAAAGTAAAGAAATTAATTAGGACAGGGAAGCGTAATTACGAAATATATATAGCCAAGGATAGTCTAAAAAATCCAAAGCAATTTTACGGTTACGTTAATGGTAATAGAAAAGTTAAAAACGGAATTGGGCCATTAACAAATAATGACCAGACAGCAACAGGAGATAAAAACATTGCTAATTTGCTTAATAAATATTTGTGTTCCGGTTTACTAAGGAAGAACATAACACTACTCCTGAAACAAACGCAACAACGCATGAAATGAGAAACTTTACAATAATCAAACAGTAAGTGTTATGTAAGCTGATCAATTTAAGTACTAATAAACCTCTGGGCCAGATAATATTCACCAAAGAATTCTGAAAAACGTGAAAGAAGAAATAGCACAGTCCTTAACTAACATAATTAACTTGTCGCTCAATCAGGAAACCGTACCTAGTGATTGGAAAACTGCAAATATCACTCCAATATTTAAGAAAGGAAATAAAGCCAAAAGCAAGTAATTATAGACCAATCAGTTTAACGTCAATCATAGGACAAATTCTGGAAACAATTTTGAGAGACAAGATAGTAGATTATCTGGAGTCAAATAAATTAATAAGAGAAAGCCAACATGGCTTTAAATCCAGTAAGTCATGCCTAACAAATTTGATAGAATTTTAAATTAAAATATTTACACATAACGACTCTACTAAATCATTAGACATAATTTACTTAGATTTCCAAAAGGCGTTCGATAAGGTCCCTCATGGAAAATTATTGAAGAAATTGGAAATGTTGGGCATTAAAGGAAAAATGCATGCCTGGATAACAAGCTGGCTGACAAACAGAAGGCAGAGAGTTGTGATAAATGGAGTAAAATCAGAGTGGGAGCCTTTTTATAGTGGAGTGCCTCAGGGATCGGTCCTGGGGCCAGTTTTGTTTCTAATCTATATAAATGACATCGACGTTGAACTAAATAATACTATCTCAAAGTTCGCTGATGAAACAAAGATAGGAAAATCAGTTTTAACCGTAGAAGACAGAACTAAACTGCAATCTGATTTAAATAAAATAGTAGAGTGGTCGGAGAAATGGCAGATGCCATTCAATGTTAACAAATGCCAGGTCTTGCAAATAGGTAATGACAAAACAAAAATGAATACAAGATGAAAGGTCAGCCAATCAAATCAAGTGCACTAGTTAAAGACCTGGGGGTTCTTATATCTGAAAACATAAAGACGTCAGATAAATGTGCAGCAGCTGCAAATAAGGCCAATCGATCATTGGGATATATTAAGATAAATTTTACTTATCAAAATGAGAACATTATAGTACCTGTATTTAAAAGCATAGTGAGGCATCATCTTGAATATGGTGTGTAATTTTGGTCTCCTTATTCAGATAAGCAGATAATAGAGAGTGGTGAAGAGAGTAGTGAAGGAAAGTAAGAGAAGAGTAGATGAGGAATTTGGAAGGAATCTGAGTGTAAAATGGAGGGAGTGTAAGAAACTGTTCTGGAAAGAAATCAAGAAAGTTAGGGAAGGTAGCAAGGGAAACAGTAAGAGTGTGAAAGATAAGAATGGGAGAATGCTAGCCGAGAAACAAGAGAGAGTCGAAAGATGGAGGGAGTACTTCAACGAGTTGCTAAATGTAAGGAATGAAGAGCCAGCAAACATAGTTGGATGGGGTATGGGAGGGAGAAGAGGAGAAGTATTGGAGGAGGAGGTAGGGATCAGGAGGTCAGAAGTGTGGGAAGCCGTGAAAAGAGTGAAGTTGGGGAAAGCACCAGGAACAGATGGAGTGTGTGGGGAAATGTTGAGGTATGGTGGTGAGATAGTGATCGAATGGGTCTGGAAAATGTGCAAACTAGCATGGGAGAAGGGGAATGCACCCGATGACTGGAAGACTGGCATAACAGTCCCCCTATATAAGGGCAAAGGGGAAACAGGAGTGTGTGGTAACCACCGAGGAATATGTTTATTAAGCGTAGTAGGGAAGGTGTACAGTAGGGTAGTGATTGAGAGAGAGAGAGAGAGTGAGAACGGAGAAATGAATAGGCGACGAGCAGGGAGGTTTTAGGAAGGGAAGAGGATGTGTAGATCAGATTTTTACCCTGAATTGTGTTGTGGAGAAATATCTGGAGAAGAAACAAAAGGTGTATGTTGCCTTTATGGACTTGGAGAAGGCCTATGACAGAGTGGATAGAGAAGGCATGTGAAAAGTACTTAGAATATACAGAGTAGATGGCAAGTTGCTGAAAGCAGCGAAGAGCATGTATGAGGGTGCAAAGGCGGCAGTATGTGCGGAGAATAAGCAGAGCGAGTTCTTTGACCTGAGTGTTGGGTTGAAACAGGGATGTGTGATGTCCCCATGGTTGTTTACTGTATATATGGATGGATTCATGTAAGAAATACTAGGAAGAGCAGTGGATGTTGGTGTATCGCTGAAAAGGGAGGGAATTGAGTGGAAGCTACCTATACTGCTGTTTGCGGATGATATAGTTCTGATGTGTGATAATGAATAGGAGTTGCAGGGTCTGGTAAATGAGTTTGGAACAGTGTGCGAACAACGGAATTTGAAGGTAAATGTGGGGAAGAGCAAGGTTATGGTCTTCGAAAGGGGTGAAGTCACAGAGTGTGAGGTGAAGTTCAACGGTCAGGCTATGGGGATTGTCAGCTCTTTTAAGTATCTGGGCAGTGTGTTGAGTAAAGATGGGACTATGGATGAAGAAGTGCGGGAGAGGGTGCAACAGGGGAAGAGGGTTGTAGGAACATTGAAAGCAGTAACAAGAAATAGAGTGGTCAGTATGGAAGGCAAGAACTCCTTGCATGAGAGTGTGGTAATCCCGACACTAACTTACGGAAGCGAAGCATGAACGTTCGGGAAGAGACTCAGACCAAGAGTGAGAGCGGTGGAAATGAGTTACTTGAGAAGTGTGTGCGGAGTTGCATGGAGGGATAGACAGACGAAAAAGGAAGTAAGAAGGAGGCGTGGTGTGGAGGTAGATGTGCTGGAAAGTGTGAAAAGGAACAACTTGAGATGGTTCGGCCATATGGAACGTATGGAAAGATAGAGATTGACTAAGAGGGTGTACGAGAGCGAGGTGGAAGGACAGAGAGGGAGAGGTGCACCGAGGGAGAGGTGGAAGGATGGAGTGAGGAAGTATATGAATGAAGGCGGTGCTGGTTGGGAGGAGGGGCGTCGACTGACTGAGGACAGAGGTGCATGGGGCGGTTCGTTCGTGGCCACACCTTCGGGGATCAAGGCGTCAGGCAATAGATAGATAGACAATAATGTTCTAATTTTTATAAGTAAATTTCTCTTAATATATCCCAACGCTCTATTGGCCTTATTCGCAGCTGCTGCACATTGATCTGAGGTCTGTAGGTCTGAGGTCTTTCCCAAGGACATTGGGAAGCTCGAGTCGGTGCAGCGTAGAGCGACAAAGTTGATTCCGTCACTAAGAATTTAGAAATATATCTTATTATGAAAGACTGACAACAAAAAATTATGTTCACTTAAGAAAAGAAGATTGCGAGGTCAATTAATCAAGTGTTTTTAAGAAACTAAAGGGAGTTGACAAAATTTATGTAGATTCACTTTTCAAAATAGATAATATTCATTAGCTCGGAGAAATGGAATTAAATTAAAAACCAGGAGGGCGAATCTCGATGTCACAAAGCATTTCTTCACCTACAGTGTGGTCATCGAGTGGAACAAGTTGATTAAGAAAGTGGTACAATGTAAGCCACTTGACACATTCAAAAGAAGTCTAGACATTCATTTTGAGGAGGTAGGAATATTATAGTAAAAAAAAAAACCCACACAGGTTAAGCATCAGTAGTATATTATATATTCCATCTTCGTTCTTTACTATAAATTTCCCAGTAGATTTTTGTTTCTTTTTCTCATTCTGCTGGGAGACTTCTTTCCCCAACTTAGTTTCATGCCGACCAACGGTCGGAGGGAGGGAGAGGTGGGTGGGGAGAGAGCCTTCTTCTTTGCTATCCTTGACTTCCACTTTGTAACAAATTCTATTTTAGCATTAAGTCCGGACTACCTAGTAGGGACCGCAAGGTCTGTGTAGTCTGTGTATCTATCCCTCTCTCTCTATGTTTCCTTTTCGTCTCCTTCTCTTGTATTGCTTCAACCTTTTCACTCCATTGGTTCATTTTGGTTCGGACAACAATATAATCAGTTGTTGTCTCAGTCCTCTCGTGTCATTCCCTTCCTCTCCCGGGTAATTGGCTCCTGCAAGATTATCAATTACACTCCTCCAAAGAACTTGATTTGCATTTCAAATTGCCATGGCTATTTTTTGTTTTTTTTGTTTGTAAAAAGGAAACAAAAGGCAAAGCGTACTGTAACAAGTGCCCCCCTCCCCACTCACACACACACAAATAAATTTTCAATAATACTAAAATACTAATACTACTACTACTATAAATAATAATAATAATAATAATAATAATAATAATAATACAGATCAATGAAAGAATGTTAAGAGCCAAATTCAAGATGCGTTAGAGTTAATATGTCTGAACAAATGGAGCTTGAGACAGTATTAGTCATAGGATGTGGGAAAGACAGCTTGAGGGAGAGAATCCCAGAGTTTACTAGTTGAGTAGAAGAAAGACTGGGAACATCGGTTCAGTCCTGGGTTAGAAAGTTGGACAGAATAGGTTCACAGACTCACTCTGTCTCACTCTCTCACTCTTATTGTCTCTCTCTCTCTCTCTCTCTCTCTCTCTCTCTCTCTCTCTCTCTCTCTCTCTCTCTCTTATCACACACACACTCGGGTATTCAACCCTTAAAAATATTTGATATTTTAATACATATTTGTTCCTTATCCTCTCCGCTATCACTAGGGGTAAATTTTCCCTCTGTCCGTCTCGCCACCTTCATTATGTAATCCAGTCCATTGTGTTATCCTTAAATTAATCTTTTCTTGTATGTATGTATGTATGTATGTATGTATGTAGACACATACCCCATGATTGGGGGTGGCTGACTCGAGACAGAGCCTGAACAGAAACAATATTGAAAGTTCCAGTTCTTAGGGTCCGGGATCACTTTCCCTTGCCCCTTTGTATCGTATTGTCTTGTTTATTGGCTATTAGTAGACGATTTTATTCAGATTAGGAAAGGTAGATGTAAGTCAGAGGGTTAATTGAGATAGTCTTTACCCTTTTACCTCCCACAGATCCTTCCTAAGTTGTATACACACTTCTAATGATAGCCAGAATAAACTTTCAACATGTGTCATGATTTTCAAAGTGTTATTACAAATAATTACAGAAAAGTTTACAATACAATGGAATACAAAGGAAAGCAATTGCCACAGCCATCAACTGAAGGGCTTCAGCTGCAGAAAGACTGTGGTCAGGAAACAAAACTTTAGTACTATGTACAGTACATTACTGAGACGGTCACATTGTTCGGGCACAAACGCAGTCAGTCGGGGGTTCATGGCAAGCTATTTGTGTAGGCGATATATGAATGTTTGGACTGTATGGCACTCTTCAACACTTCTAGGCAATTTGTTCCATAAGTTGACCACACTGTTGAAAAAGAAGTGCTTCGCTTCATGTGAATGAAATGCCTTTCCGACAATTTTGTAGCCATTATTTCTTGTGTAATTTGAGTTATATAGCGTGAAGTATTTACTTGCATATAAACACAAGGTGAGGATTAACACTTTATCAACAATTAACGTGTTCGAATCATTTGCCTGATGCAGCTATATGCGAAACGTGATCAATAAACTGCTCCTCCTCACATGGTGTTTATATTTAAAAAGATTATTGTTGTATTTCTTTTTTGGGGGGAATTAACAAACAATTGGATATACATGTTTTGCACTTGCGTTTGTCTTCAGTTTTTGTTGTGTATTTACAAACCTTGTTCTTAACAGGGGGTTTAAAGTTTGCTTCCTAGACCTCTATTAAAGCATTTAGAAAAAACAAAAACAAAACCTCGAGACGAATTTTACATTTTTCGGGAGAAAGATTGCGTTTCCTCCGAAATTACAGGCTCGCTTTTGCTCGCCAGGGCAAAATCGATGCCTGAATACCACGAAAGATCTTGATATTGATTAGTACATTGGGTGAAAGGTCTTAACATCAACAAAAAGGTCCAGAAGAAATACCCCCTTAAGGACCTCATAATAATGATGATGCACAGCGAAGTAAAAAGGCGTTATCAATTTTTTACTCTATGTATTGTGGCTGGACGCTTAATGACTTGGCTGTTGACGTAAAACCCTCGGTTACCTGATAGTGTTATTGTCTGACCCCTAGTAATGAGATGTGTCCTACCTGCCATGATAATGAGATATTTACATAGATTTACATATATACAGTTATACACTGGTCACACAGTTCTTACGATTCCTGCGAGGTGGCTAGGACTTAATCCTAATAGAGATAGCCACCCTAAGAGAAAGTGGAAGGAAAAGATAGCAAAGATGAAGGCTCTCTCCTCACCCTCCGCTCCCTCCGGTAATTTGCCGTACATGAAAATAGTTAGAAGTGAATAACCTTGCAGGGCTTGGAAATCGCCTGAAGGAATGTATAGTATAGTTAGAAATGGAAAGGAAAAGGCATGCACACCTTCACTTTTTTGTCTGCTCTCTTCAACTGAAAACTTTCATTTCAGTTAATTTCTGCCAGGTTCTCTTGTCAGTGATCAGCTTCTACTGCAGACCAACTTCTCTGTGATATGTGTCTAACCTATTTTTAAATGAATATATTGAGACACTGTCAATAAATCATTAGGGAGCTTATTCCACTCACTAGTAATACTGTGGGTGAAGAAATGTTTAGTTTTGTCTAGGTTCGCTTTCCTGTCTGTTAGATTTAATTTGTTTCCTCTTGTGGAACCTTTGGCTATCTTAAATAGATTATTAGAATTTACGTTACTAAATCCTTTTAGTGTCTTAAGACACTATCAGCTGTCCCCTTATTCTCCGTTGCTTAAGCGAAAACAGATCGAGTTCTCTTGTATGGTTTATTTATAAGGGAAGGGATTAACTTTGTTGCTCTACACTGAACGGATTCGAGTTTCTCTATGTCTGTTATTAAGTAGGATGACCAAAACTGCACAGCATACTCCAGATGCGGCCTCACAATACATTTATATAGTGGTACAACTATGTATTTACTATGACAATGATTTTTTTTAATGAAACCTAGTGCTCTATTTGCTTTGTTAAATGCTACGGTGCATTGGCTTGTAGATTTTCAATTTTCATTGATAAGCACTCGTAGGTCTTTTATCTGTGATACGCTCTTTATATTTTCTCCATTCATATGGTATTCGTATTTGTTGTTTTGGGAGCCTATTTGAAGTATCTGACATTTGTTTACATCTGCCAATTTTCTGACCACTCCGATATTATATTTAAATCTGATTATAGCCTACTTATATCGCTTTCTGAGATTATTGCATTTCCTATCTTAGTGTCATCGGCGAATTTGGAAATTATATTATTGATGCCGTTGTCTATATCATTGATATATATTATGAACAATAATGGACCCAGTACTGAACCCAGGGGGACTCCACTAGTCACTGGAGTCCATTCTGATTCCACTCCATTAATAATTATTACTCTTTGCTTTCTTTCGTTTAACCAATTGTTCATCCAATTGAGTGTTTTGCCTTGTATTCCTAGATGCTCGATCTTCTGAAGTAATTTATTATGAGGGAACTTTTGGAAGGCCTTCTGAAAGTCCAAGTACACTATATCAAGACTTTTAGTATAATCATTAATCTTAAGTAGACAGTCATAGAATTCGATAAGGTTCGTTAGGCATGGTTTCTTTGCTCTGAAGCCGTGTTGACTATTATTGATACGATTGTTATTCTCTATGAAAAGTACAAGTTCGTCCCTTATGATTAGAACATAAGAAAATTGGAGTCTGCAGAAAGCCGATCGGCCCACACAAGGCAGATCCCTGTCACACTCAACCCCAATTACAAGGCCTAATTATAGACCCAACCCACCAATACCCTGAGGACTGACCTCACCAAAACGGTCAGAGATCAACACAAGATTACGGGTGTCTGCAGAGCGCCGATTGACCCACACCCGGCAGATCCCCTCTCATACCCAACCCATCTCGTCCATATGCCTATTTAAGTTTATCTTAAAGCTCCATATCGTTCTCGATCCTACCATATCACTCGGTAGCCTATTCCACATGTCTACAACTCTGTTACCAAACCAATTTGTGCCTATATCTTTTCTGAAACGAAATTTATCTAATTTGAAACCATTTGTTCGAGTTCTTTCGCTATCACTGAGCTTCAGTACATTTTTCATGTCCCCTTTATTAATTCCAATAACCCACTTGAACAATTCTATCATGTCCCCTCTAACTCTGCGTCTTTCTAACGAATGTAAGTCGAACGTTTTAAACCATTCTTCATATGGTAGATTTCTAATATTATGAATCATTTGTGGCATTCTTCGCTGTCCTCTCTCCAATGAAACTATGTCCATTCTGTAATAAGGACACCAAAATTGGACAGCATAATCCATATGAGGTCTCACGAATGATAAGTAATGTTTTAAGATAACATCGGCAGTTCTGTTACTCACACTCCTCAAGATGAACCCGAGAATCCTGCTTGCCTTGTTACGAACGCTTATCCACTGTTTTCTAGGCTTCAAATCATTGCTGACAAACACAACCAAATCTTTCTCGCAATCTGAGGTTTCTATTAACGTATTAGCTAGTTTATATTTTGCATTAGTATTCGTCTTCCTTATCTTTAATACCTTGCATTTGTCAATGTTAAAATTTATCTGCCAATTTACTGACCATTCGTGTAAGGTATCTAGGTCCCTTTGGAGGCTCTCTATTGCGCTATCTGAATCTATTGTTCTCCATTTTGGTATCGTCTGCGAACTTACTTATCCTACTAGTTATACCTAAATCAAGGTAATTTATGTATATAACAAACAAAACAGGACCCAATACAGATCCCTGGGGGACACCACCTTTGACTGCTCCCCATTCTGACTTAGTACCATTTATGCTGACTCTCTGCTTCCTGTCAATTAGCCATGACCTAATCCATCCCAACAACGACCCACTTATTCCAGGCGCCTCAACTGTTCTCATCATTCTCTCATGAGGGACTCTGTCGAAAGCTTTACTGAAATCTAAATATATTATATCATATGACTTGTCATTATCTACTGCTTCATATACCTCTGAGAACAAGTTAAGCAAATTAGTAAGGCAAGTACGTCCCTGAGTGAAGCCATGCTGAGAAGAATTGATTAAATTAAATGTTTTTAAGTGGTTTCTAATTTTCCTAGCAATAATTGACTCTAGCAACTTTCCCATGATTGATGTGAGACTAATGGGACGGTAATTGGATGCTATTGATGTATCACCTTCTTTGAAGATCGGAACTGCATTTGAAAGCTTCTAAACTTCTGGAACTAAGCCTGTTTCTAATGACTTGTTAAATAAAAATGTTAATGGGTAACTTAACTCATCTCTGCATTCTTTTAATACTCTAGCATATACCTCATCATGACCAGGCGATTTCTGAGGTTTCAGATTGTCCATTTCCTTAAACACATAATTTCTACTTATAGTAACCGTACTTGACCTATGTTCTAAACTATCGCTATATACCTTACGGACTTCTGGAATCTGTGCCAAATTTTCATTAGTGAAAACGGAAATAAAATTACTAAAGATTCTAAGAGTTTTACAATAATGGAAGTTAAGCTAATGTATCTGTAATTACCTGGTAGTTTTTTATCTCCCTTTTTAAATATTGGTGTAATATTCGCTGTCTTCCAGTCAGTGGGTAGTTGTCCATGTTGGAGTGACATATTAAAAATGTTGGTTAGCGGTTCGGCAACTTCATCTTTGATCAATTTTAGGATTTTGGGGATGAATAGGTCTGGGCCGGGAGGTTTATTTATGTTCAGTAATTCAATCTTTCTAGTGACGTTTGATTGGCTGGTTTTGAAGTCATGGAGTACAATTTTGCATGTTTGATTAGTAGCTTGTGGAGTGTTCGTGTTGGTAGCAGTGGTAAAAACGGAGCTGAAATAATCGTTAAGAGTAGAGGCTATGTCTCTACTATCTGTTTCTAGAACACCTTGAGTGTTAAGTATGAGAGAAAGAGAGAGACATGGTTACATAGAGTTACATACATACACATACCACACAGACCCCGAGGTCCCAACTAGGCAGTCCGGCCTTACAACCAACTTTTTTGTTTTCTTTTTCTTTTTATATCAGCCCAGCCCCCTCTAGATAGAGTTTAAGCCTTTCATTGAAAGCGTGTATTGTGTCGGTCTTCACCACTCTTGCTGGTAGTTTCTTCCACTCTGTCACCACACTGTAGGTCAAGAAATTCTTCGTGGTGACATCTAGATTTGCCTTTTTTTTTTTTTTATTACATTCCATTTCCGCGAGTTTGAGCATTATTATTGAATTTGAATAGCGCATTTCTATTGACTATGTCGAAGTATCTTAATACACTCAATATATTGACCGCTCAACCTCCTCTTTTTTAATGAGAACAGATTTAATCGTTTAAGTCTTTCTTCATATGTTCTTCTCACTCATGTTTAGCCCCATTATTGTTGATATTTTAAGACGTTCGCTCCATTAGTTTTTTCGCTTTGAAGACCTTTCGTCCCACTTCTTCATCAATATTAAGACATTTCGTTTTTCAAGGTTTCGTTTTTTTCTGGAGTGATAGCGAGCCTGTATTTTAAGAAACGTTTGTTCTACTGAAGAATGTAAAAATTTATCTAGAAAGGGGATCTTGGATTTTTTTTTTTAACTTGATGGTGGTCTAGTGAAGCAACTAAACACATTTATTGTATAGATATTTAGACCAATACATAAATATATATATATATATATATATATATTTATATATATATATATATATATATATACAGCATATATATATATATATATAAATATATATATATATATATATATATACCACAAATACACGTGAGCCACTAAATGTTTCTAATCTCTCAGTGGGGTTCGAACCGCCGACCGTCAGGACTATAGCCGACGCTTTAATCAACTATACCACGGCAGACGTGGTGTAGTTGATTAAAGCGTCTGTAATCGTCCTGACGGTCGACGGTTCGAACCCCACTGAGAGATTAGAAACATATATGTATATATATATATATATATATATATATATATATATACAGTATATATAAACTGTATATATACAGTATATATATATATATATATATATATATATATATATATATATATATACCGTATATATATATATATATATATATATATATATATTTATATGCATATATATATATACTGTATATATACACAAATATATATATATATATACTGTATGTGTGTTCAACCGCCTCCGTGGTTTCCACAACCCCGCACAGATTCTTGCTCTGTATCGGGGCACAGTGCGTCCCTGGATTGAGTTTTGTTCGCATGTGTGGGGAGGCTCCATCCATACCGCACTTCTCGAACGAGTAGATTCAAAAGCATTTCGCCTCATCAACTCGCCTCCTCTTACTAGTTCCCTACAATCTCTTTCTACACACCACAATGTTGCATCTCTTTCACTCTTCTATCGCTATTACAACAACCAGTGTTCTTCAGAGCTCTTTCAGTGTATACCTCCTCCCTTGCAGCGAGTGTGAGGCACCCGCCTTTCACCACAGTCCCAATCCCATTCTGTCCAGCTCTCCAACCCAAAAATATGCCACAAACTTTCACTTTTTTTTCTACTCAACAAGTGAACTCTGGAACGCTCTCTCTCAATCAATCTTTCCTTCATCCTATGACTTAGACTGCTTTGAACTTTGACTGTCCAGGCATTTGTGCTCCAGCTCTCTTGACTTTGGCTCTGTCACTCTTTTAACTTTAGGGGAGACACTTGCAACAGGCAACCTCTTCCATACACATTAAAAAATAAAATATAACAAAATAATAATAATAATATATATTGGCATATACTGTACAGGTATATATATAATTATATATATATATATATTTATATATAATTATATATATATATATTTATATATAGTATATATATATATATATATATATATATCACAAATACACATACACACGTGAGCCACTATATATATATATATATATATATAATAATAATTATATATATATATATAATATATATATATATAATTATATAAAATGCCGGGGACCATCCAGCAAGAACCAAACACCACCAAGAACCTGCTCCCGTATCCAGACAACAGCCAAATCAATCAGTGCCGTATTGCCAGCATATCAAGTAAACCGAAGTTCACGAAATCCCTTTCATCACAGGCTAGCTCTTCCTTGGACGAACCTAGTTAACTGCAAATCAATAGAATAGGAAATAAGAACACTGTCAGGGCTAACCTTGGATCCTTGGAGACTCTTATCATTAGTGCAAACAAGTGTGTTGAATTGTGATCCCGAAGAGAGGACGTAGAATAAAGAAAGAGAGCATCACCTACCTGGCCCGTGTGTGATACCGTGACCTCCCCCTTGGTCAAACAGGAGGGCCAACTGACCTCTCCACCATGTGTGCACCAGACTCTCTACGGGCTCCTTCCCTTTCTACTCAAATCCTTTAAGTGACTTATTGTTTTGTAAACAAAATTGAAGATTACAGTAAGGGTTAATAAGATATGGAAAGATTCACATTACCGTAGCTTCTGAAGATTTTCAATTTTTCACTTCTCCTAGATATTCGTAACTCGATTTAGAGAGAACATTACACTTCTATCAGTGGGATAAATAAATATTTAATTCTTTGAGTACAGGCTCCAGTATTCTTATGAGGAGTAATATAAATAGTTATTTGGGAAATTATACATACACCTACAGTATACACATAAAACTATAGTGAACTCTTATTCAGATCTTATCTCTATGCTATGTCATCAGCAGGGTACGTAAGATATAGATGAGTTGTTCACCGACATCTTACCATCCAGTCTCTTTAATTGACTATTATTAATTATCACGCTTCATTCACGTAGTGTTCAGTTTGAGTTAATTCTAACTCTGTATTTAACATCGCATTAATCATCCGCCCGGCGAGGATATTTTCAATCACGTATACATGACTATTGTATTTATTTAAACCATTTATGAACTTATATTCATTACCTTGACTCTTCGAGTTCTTTAAGTTAATTCTCCTGTAAACTTTGCCTTAATGTAAAGGTTAAATTGAAATAAAATAGTACCTTAATTACCATAACCTCAGTGCTGTATGTATGTTGTCGCAGTAACTAATATTTACCCTCAGCGTATAGCTATCTCGCCCCCGCTAAAGTCCACTCCAGGTACTATTTATTGTTTAAGACTAATCCTCTCTGTGTACACTTGTTCTGAGTTTATGATAGAAGATTCGATCAGTATTTATTTGTACTATTGTAATACTTAACCTATTCTCTTCTTTGTCATCAGTTATTTTAGGACTAATTCCATTTTATGATTTATGTTTAGTATTTCATTAAAGGATCCCTTACCCTAGAAGGGCATCCAATTTCTATAACTATTATCTGATTTATACCCTAGCCACTTAAGGAATAAAACGTATGAAACTAAATTGTGTATTCTGTGTCATTGATTATTATTGTTGCATGATTTATGATATTGAAGTTCGTTACGCTCCAGTGAGAGTGTTCAGATTCACTATTCTTTCCTAAGGTGGAATAAGCGGAATCACTATCAAGCACGTTAAATTAATACGTCGCATAACACTGGTGGCAGCGGTGTCTCAACTCGATGTAGCAGCTTCAATTTATAAATTATCTCAATATAACGAAGACCACAAATCACAATGGCAGGTAAATCGCTCGACATTATTCCGTTCAGGCAAGAAGATCACGACATTGCTACTTATCTTGAGGTCGTTAAACCAGTCCTTGATATCGTTTTCAAGGACGATGATATCTCTAAAATCCACACGGTTGTGATGAAGTTAGACCGACATATGTCCTTCGTTTCAGGTTATGTGCATGATACCCGAGAACTGATCTGGACTCAGTTTGAAAGATATACGAAGGGAGCTATTAACCCTTCTCTCGGTAAAATTATTGTGAATCAGCAATTTCACAGTGTAAAGTTTTCTGGGAACCTTGACCCCACCATTAGTCAGTTAAACCAGCTAGTAGTCACTGCATTCCTGGAGGAAAGTGCATCAGCCCGTAAAAAGAGTGTGTTCAATGCCCTACTGAGAATATTGCCCACATCAGTCAGAGACCATTTCGCTATCATAGAACCTAAGGGTTATGACGAGGATATACCAATAATCCGGCGTATCTTGGCTTTAAAGAAAGACAAGGAACAAGACAAGATCACCGCAATCAGTGACGCCACCACCCAACCCCAAATTCCTTCACCCACATCTTCACAGACGTCCTAACCCCGTCCCGCCGAAAAGATGAATGATTGGACAAGGATCTGACCCTCCGATTGGAGACCTTGCAACCCCAAATGCCCTCTTTTATCACTGACAAGGTCTTTCAGTGAGCTGGTAAAGCGCCGTCCTAAACTCCCTCAATTCTGGGGCCATATCCCATGGATTAAGCCTAGACGTGTTGCCACCATAAACGAGGACGGAACTGCGGGTATAGATGACGTCACAGAGGAGGAAGTATCCGAGGAAACGGTAGAAGTAGAGACCGCACCATAATGTCAAGATAAACAGGATTTTTAATCCGCCCCCGCCTACCAGTAGTCAAACTTAAACTGGCGGGAGCTCATGACGGAACAACACCAGATCAACCCCCCATCTATAATCACCTCACCTTTCAAGGGGCGAAAGCCAAACTCTTAATACACACTGAAGCTTCCCGTTCATGTTTATTCTCTTCATTTCTTCATGATCATCAGGCTACTCTAGGGCCTCTGAAACCCTCCATCCTTTGTTTTGATTAACTCCAATAATGGCATAATTCCTAACAGTGGGGAAACCTCTCCCCTTTACGTAGCTACTAACCTCCCTAACCACTGTCAACACCACCCTGTCATGATATTCCACTCCAAAGAAGTCAATTAAGATGGATACCTTGATTTCGATTTGTTCACCTCCCTTCATGCTACCATCGACTGTGCACACCGAATGCTTAGACTCAACCCCCCCCAGAAAAAAACAAAAATAAACCAGAACCGCGAACCTAACTTAACCTGAGACAAAATCAAGCAACAACAGATCTAGTGACCCTTCTAGGTTGCTTGTCCTCCAAAACACTGAGGATCAAGTGTCCAAACAGTGGTTTAGAGTGGGTAAGGGAACATTGGAAAGCGAATTACTGCCCTGGAACTAATGTCCGTGGCAGGATTAGGAAGTTAGTAGGGGACAGATGGGTTAGTAACTGAGGGGGGGATGAAATAAAGTTATTCATTTACAAACGCAGTCAGTCGCGGGTTTGATGCGAGATATTTGTCTAGGCGGAGTTTAAATGAATCAACGGTGATGCAGTCTATAACGTTTCGGGGAAGCCCATTCCACAAGTTGACAACTCGATTGAAGAAGAAATTCTTAGATTCGTGTGAGTTAAAAGATTTACCAATAATTTTGCAACCGTTTCCCTGTGTGTAATTAGCTTGGTCGATAATGAAGTACTTACTACAGTTCATATTGTCGATGCCTTTGATGATTTTGAACACTTGAATTAAGTCACCTCTTAATCTGCGCTGGGTTAAAGGAAATAGATTTAATTCTCTAAGACGGTCTTCGTATGGATTGTTCTTTAGGCTAGGTATCATTTTGGTAACTCTACGTTGAACTCGTTCTAGCTTGTTTATATCTTTTTGGTAATAAGGGCACCAGGATTGAACGCAGTATTCCAGAAGTGGGCGGACTAAGGAATTGTAAAGGGTTAGGATAACTTCTTTGGATTTATGCTCAAATGACCTGCCTATAAAGCCAATTATTTTGTTTGCCTTCTTAACAACTTCTGAACATTGTTGACTCGGTTTTAGGTTACTCGATATTGTTACTCCCAGATCGGTTTCTCTGTTTACATTCTTAAGCTGAGTGCCATTCATCGAATAGTTTGCTTTCTCATTTAGGTATCCGATATGTAGTACTTTACATTTATCCGCATTGAAACTCATTTGCCAAATTTGGGCCCAACATGACAAATTATCTAGATTGTGTTGCATATCGTCAACTTGTTCTTTTGAGAGTACGCTATTTGCAATTTTTGTATCGTCAGCAAATTTTGAGATTATACAGGGGAGACCCTCATCTATGTCGTTGATGTAAATTAGAAAGATAATTGGTCTTAGTACCGATCCCTGGGGTACCCCGCTACTTACATTGGTCCATTTAGATGCCTTACCGTTTATGACTACTCTTTGCTTTCTGTCGCTGAGCCAATTTTCTATCCATTTCAACACACCGTCTTGTATTCCATGCGCTTTTAGTTTTAGCAGTAAACGTTTGTGGGGAACTTTGTCAAAGGCCTTTTGAAAATCAAGGTATATAATATCTACAGCTTTACTCTCATCGTAGAGGTTGAGGATATCGTGGAAGAAGTCTAAGAGGTTTGTTAAACAGGAACGTTTACGAAAGCCGTGTTGAGTATCTTTAAGTATGTTATTTTCCTCTAAGTGATTTACGAGTCTGTCTCGTATGACCGTTTCTAGCATTTTACATACAACTGAGGTTAAGCTAATTGGACGATAGTTACTGGGTAGGGATTTGCTGCCTTTTTTTAATATCGGTGTTACGTTGGCTAGCTTCCACTGATCGGGCATAGTTCCAGACTGCAAGGATTTATTGAATAGTAATGTCAGTGGTTTGCAGAGCTCATCCTTAGCTTCCTTTAGAACTCTAGGCGAGATTTTATCAGGTCCAGGCGTTTTATTTACCTTGAGTTTATCTAAACAATTCAATACTTCTCTCTCTGTAACGGTGATATTGCTTAGAACATCTGAATTATCAATCTGAATCGGCGATGGTGTAGGGATATCACTGAGGTCTTCTGTTGTAAAAACTGATGCAAAGAAGGTATTGAGGGCATTACTCATTTGTACTTCGTCTTTGGTGTATTCTCCATTTTCATCGACTAACGGTCCAACAGTTGAAGTAACTACTTTTTTCTTTCTGATATAACTATAGAATTCTTTCGGGTTTGTTTTACTTTGATTCGCAATATGTAACTCTAAGGTCTTTTTACTTTGTTTAATTAACTTTTTGGCTTTGCGTCGTAGCTCTACAAATTTCAGCCGTTCTTCGTCATTTTGTGAGGATTTTAATCTATCATTAGCAAATTTTTTAGCAAGCAGGCAGTTTGAAATATCTTTATTCCACCATTTGGGCTTATTATTATGGCCTGGACGCCGTATTTCGATGGTATGCAGTCTGCACTGCTTTTAGGTAAGTGGCTTCGAATAACTTCCAAGATGTATTTATGTCGTTATTGTGAATTAAAAAGCTCCAGTCAGTTTCTTTAAACATAGCTCTAAGTTTATGGAAGTTTGCTTTCTTGAAATTAGGGACTTTTTCGATGCTACTATTTGGTTCGTTACTAGTAAACTTTAAAGTGAAAGTTATCGTACGATGGTCGCTGTTACTGAATTCATCACCAACATTCAAATTCTCTATTAATTCTTCTTTTGTTGCAAGTACAATGTCAAGAACGTTATTACCACGGGTTGGCGTTCGAACAAATTGATAAAGCGAACTCTCTTGCAAGTTCGTATACAAGTCATGTCCGGAGTGTGAAGTAAGAGTATCGCCCCACTTGGTCACAGGTAAATTAAAGTCGCCAAAAATTACGGTATCTTGTGAGTTACTTACATCTGCAATTTGCTCGTAAATTTCTCGGTCAGTTTGCACTGATTGAGCTTGAGGTCTGTATATTAATGCAAGTATTATTTTTGTACCTTTATTATTCTTTATTACCACAAAAGATGCGTCGACGTTCACAATTTGAGGTTTTGACAAGAGGGTAGGGTTAAAGTAAAACGCCACCTCCATTTCGATTTATTCGGCTTTTCTCAAACATTACATAACCGGGAAGTGAATACTCTGCTAAAAAGTCTCTATCTTCTGTATTGAGCCAAGATTCTGTTATGCCAAACACATCATAATTTTCTGTAAACACTAGCTCCTCTAAATCTGAAAATTTATTGCGTATGGCAAATCCATTACGCTACCCCCCCCAACATGAACAGTGGATTCCTAACCTACCTACTTTATCAGGTGATGTAATCATCACTCCGAACCTCCAGAGCCCCTTTGATAGAGATTGCCTTACCGCTCCAGCCATCATGCCTGAAAATTTAAATTGCATAAAGATAGCCAACATCTCAGATCATCCCCTTACCTTGCCAAAAGGATTAGCTATAGGAGAGCTAGACAATCATGACTAAGAGTTATCCTTGCCCGAAGATAAAGAATCCTCCCCCCTCCCCCCCCCCCCCCCCTAGATTCCCTGAGATCCCTTCCCAACCTAAACTGCAACAAAGACAATACCTACAAGACTTGATGACTTCGTTCCAAGACATCTTTGCCACATCCGGCCTCAACATAGGAAAAACCACCTTGCTTCATCAGTCATCACCTCATTCACACTGTAGGCCCCCTAATCCATCAATCCCTCCGTCGGAAGAATCCCATTCAAAGACAAGAGGAAGATAAACAAGTTCAGGAACTGTTAGATACCGGAGTAATTAATCCATCCACCAGCCCTTGGTCTTCCCCCGTAGTCCTAGTTAGGAAAAAAGATGGATCTACCAGATTTGCATTGACTATAGGCAATTAAATGATGTCACCATTAAAGATGCAACTCCCCTCCCCAGAATTGACGACTCTTTAGACTCCATCCTAGGCGCGAAGTGGTTCACAACTTTAGACCTCCAAGCCGGATATTGGCAAGTGCCCGTACTTCCGGAACACCAACAGAAAACGGCCTTCTCTACCTGTCAAGGGAAACTCTTTGAATTTGCCGTCCTACCTTTTGGATTTTGCAACGGACCCGCCACCTTTTCAAGGCTCATGGAATCCGTTTTGCAAGGCTTAACTTGGGAAACTTGCCTAGCTTATCTCAACGACATTATCGTATTCGGGAATCCCTGGGCCGAGCATCTGCAACGTTTACGCCAAGTCATTCAGCGAATCAGAGATGCCAACCTGAAACTCAAACCATCCAAATACACCATGGCACAGAAAGAAGTACAATTCCTCGGCCACATTGTATCTGAAGATGACATTTCGCCTGACCCCGCCAAACTCAAAGCCATAAGTGATATAACACCACCCAATAACGTAAAAGGAATCCGAGCCTTTTTAGGACTAGCTTTATACTATCGTCGCTTTGTTAAAGATTTTGCCACCATAGCTAAACCCCTCCATAATCTCACTAGAAAGGAAGAACCATTCCTTTGGACCACAAATCGCCTACAAGCCTTCAATACCCTTAGAGATCTCCTCATAGCAGCCCCAGTCGTTTCCTTCCCAGATTATGCTCAACTTTTCCGCCTATATACAGACGTGTCACAATTCGGCATTGGTGCAGTATTAGCCCAAGCAAGAGAAGGGAGAGAGCACATAATTGTTTATGCCAGTAGAACCCTCAATCCAGCTGAGATTAACTATCCTGTGACAAAAAGAGAGTGTTTAGGAATCATATGGGCCCTCCAACACTTCAAAGCCTACCTAGCCGGTGTCAAGGTCACCATTATTACGGATCACCACGCCCTCCAATGGCTCCGGAAATCCGATACAAAAAATGCCTTGACCGTGAGGTGGTGAGAGTCACTCGAAGAGTACAACTTCGAGATAGCTTATAGGCCTGGAAAATTGCATACTAACGCCAACGCCATGTCTAGACTGCCTCTAACACCTACCCCTACCTATCCTTCTCCACCACCTACCCTTACCTATCCCCCTCACGAACCTACCTACCCTCCACCCGAACCTGACCCCACCCCTATCCGTGCCATTCACCATCAAGATTCCACCGTGCCATTCACCATGAAGATTCTACCGATCAAATTCAACAGTTTTTATTACAGCAATTTCAACAACAGCAAAAGCCAGATTGGATACCTAGACATATTTTCTCACAATTGCACAGAAAATGAGATAACCTATACACCACCGAAGGGAAAATAATCATCAGCACCTCCACAGCTCTCTCCACCATGCAATCCTTGCTCTCCCATAATGGCATTCATGTAGGCCAAAAGAAACTTGTTTCCACTTTTCAAGAAATCTATTGGACCCCCTCCACATACCTAACAGCCAAGAAAGTAACTGAAGCATGCCGAGCCTGTGCCCTTGGTAAAGACAAAACCCGAACCCCAGGACCCTCAGGAAAAATTGTAGCATCTAAGCCATGGCAATTACTTGCCATAGATGTTTTGGGCCCCATGGAAGGTGTAAACGGATTTAAATTCATAATTACATTCGTCGACACCTATTCGAAGTATGTCATAGCGTGGCCCGCTAAAGAACACACCACCTTTGCAGTAGCTGAAGCCATGTTGCAACATGTGTTCCCTTACTTTGGATTACCACAAGAAGCCATCCACTCCGACAACGCCCCTGAATTCACCGGACACGTCTGGACCCAAATCTCCCAAATGTTCGGTTTTAAGATCAGCCATTCTTCTCCTTACTGGCCCCAAGGGAATTAAGTCTGCGAGAGAAGTCACCGCACCATTGCCAACCAAGTCAGAACTCGGTTGCAACAAATGAATACAACCGACTGGCCCAGCCCGGTACGCCTAGTCAATGGGACATTAATACCTGTCCACACAAAGACGGCATCTCTCCCCAAGAACGGATTATTGGAGAACCACCACTGCTCTTGCCATTACGACATCTCGCATTTCCATACGAGCCCTCATCCAATTTAAACCAATCCCTAGTCCACCTCAAAAAAACGATTACGAAAACTCCAGTATCTGCAAAACCTCCAGCCTGATGAAACACCCAAGGTCAACACTCACCATGTCGGCGTCCTTGTCATGGTAGCCAACCTTCCCGTACCTTCCAAATTAAAGCCAAGATACAAAGGACCTTTTGAAGTTCTCACAGTACCCAATTACTATCAAATAACCATCAATTACCACGTGGAATCACGCACATACCGTAACCGTTTCGTACATAGATTTCAGTCTCCAGATGAAAATTTATCTATTCTAGCTAGCCCTGATGATGATAACGCATGCCCTGTTGGACATAATCAAAGCCTTTCTCCCACTAAAACAGAGACCTTACTCCCCCCATTCCCCCTTCCGTATCCCCAAGCTACCTGTTCTACCTCCTACACCTGTCCCTACTCTCAAACCCTCACCCCCTATCTCTCCACCTCCACCTCCCACTATTCCTCAGTATCTCAATCACCCCACCACATTAAGCTCACCTGACCACGCTACCTCAGCGCCCCCCACCCTTATCTCAACCACCTCCTCCACAACTATTTCTGCTATTACTATTCACCACACCCTACCTTCACTAAGAAAGAACCCCCATCATCACCCCCACTTACACTGATATCGAAATTCCAATTTTTCCTTCGTCACCTACCTCTCTACCTACCTCCTCTTCGCTTTCCCTCATTCCCCCTCCTATAAACTCCCTCCCAGACATCCTCCAAAACTTCCCTCTCAGATACCTAGTCCGACTCAGAAATCAGCTACCTCTAAAACTACTAAGTCGTCTTCTTCTTCTTCTCCCTCTTCTTCTTCTTCTTTTCCTTCTTCTTTTGCTCCCCCTTCCTCTAAAGCTATATTAAAAACTTTCTCACATCTATCAGCTAAGCCCCCCCCCCTCCCCAAACCCTTCCTTTCATTATCTAAAAAAAAACGATTGTGTAACTCCCCTTCCCTAACCACTTCCTCTTATCTCACAGCCACCACGTACGAGAGCTGGTCGACTTATTGTCCCGACTAAAAGATGCCTCTTCGACGACCCCTCAGGCCCAGCCTACACCTGTCACCACCACAACTGTCAACCCTCCAACTCCAAGCAGCCCCTCTGCTGCCCCTCCCTCCACCCACCCTTCACACATACCACCTAGGTCGACCCCCCCCCCCCCCCCCTGCTCAAACTTATCAACAGCCAGCTACACCACCTGAACCTGACCTCACTCAGCCCCTCCCTCCCTCAGGAGAGGTTACTAGTGCCCAGAAACCACCACCAAAACTCACTCTTGACCCTGACACGACTCCAGCAACAACCCTCACTATGAGAGTAAACAGCCTCTCCCTCAGGATGAACGAGAAAGACGTGAAGATACACACTCTGGCACAACTGGTTCACCTCACCGGGACTTCTAATAAACCCCTTCACATCACTGTTTTCCGAGAAGTCAATGCCCCCAACAATGTCCAAGCACGAGTATGGTATTGTTCTTGCAACGACTCACCCCTTACGTCCGCACTAAATCATCGAAGACCTACTTAATCCAAGCCCGTGGGCGGGACTTTTTTCTAGAAAGGGATGTGATGAAATACCAGGGACCAGCCAACAAGAACCAAACACCACAAAGAACCTGCTCCAGTATCCAGACAACATACAAATCAATCGGTGCCGTATTGCCAGCATAAAAGCAGACCAAAGATCACGAAATCCCTTCCATCACAGACACTGCTTAAACCAAGTCATGTCAGGGAAAACGAACCAAACCCCCTACCCGCAATAGAAAACGCATCACTCCCCCTTTCTAGTGAGATGAATGCGCTCATAACCCCCCCCCCCCATACCAAGACCTACCCTACTCCCACCAGGACATACACTACCCCTACCCAGACCTTCGCTATTCTGAAGAAATGTTTATGGAAGTTCGTCACTAAAACCCCCAATATCCCCCTGTATCTTATGCACAAAGCGAACTTAACTATGGCAGCTAGGTGAACATACAAGTAGAAACACAAAATCCCCTAACCTCTAATAAAGGTAACATGACAGAAATTAGGACAATTCTCTATCTCACATGGTCTATCCACCTTTATTTTATCTGATTTGACACAGACAGGTTGACATCCTGATATTCCACTTGGCCTTTTGATCCTCCTACGATGAGTGTTGTTGTTGTCACTTATTCTTGTTTTTGATGGCTAGGGGTTAGTTGGGGAGAGTAGGGGGTTGATTGGGTAGAAGTGATATATTTAATAGCCTTAGGGAGACTGGTCGCTGTTAATTCAGCCTGGGTTGTGTTCTCCCAGCAGATTCCCCGTAAGTAATAAATTACCAAGAGTGGGTTTATCCTAACGTTCTGGATAAATAATACAAATTTTGTACCAAAGTATTGATGGCTAATGATTGGTAATAATTTTTCTTAATATCCTAAAGTTTAGTAGCCCACTGGTCGCCTACCGAGTCCCATGGCTTTGATGTGAAGGCAATTACAAATCCCCCACCCTCTAAAGGGCATGGACCCTCTTCGACAGGTCAAGGGATGATCGGACTCTCAGCCAAGGGAACCTAACCCTAATCCTATTCAGCGGTTTGCCTCTCTCTCTCTCTCTCCCCCCCCCCCCTCCTTGGGGTACCTCAGGGATCGGTACTAGGACCAATTATCTTTCTAATTTACATCAAGGAAATAGATGAGGGTCTCACCTTTACAATCTCAAAGTTTGCTGACAATACAAAAATTGCAAGTAGCATACCCTCAAAAGAACAAGATGACGATATGCAAAACAATCTAGATAAGTTGTCATGTTGGGCCCAAACTTGGCAAATGAGTTTCAATGTGGATAATTGTATAGTACTACAAATTGGATATAGATATGAGAAAGTAAACTATTCGATGAATGGCACTCAGCGTAAGAGTGTTGTGACGCTTCTGCATAGTAGCCACGTGCGGGCATGCGCGCGCGTCGGCTGCCAAGCCGTTTAGAAACCGGCTGGTGGCAGCCGGCCGGCCGGCTTTTCCTTAGTATATATCCTACGACAATGTAACTAATGTCTGGGATATTCTTATGTTGTTTCACAGCTTGTAGCTGCCCTTATTCTTAACCAACGCATCTTAGTATATTTTATTCTCGATAGTTGATTATTTCATTATAATATATAAGATGTAAGTCTAGTGATGGCGGGAGGAGACGAGCGGGAGAGAGAGACCGGTTTGGGACGTTGCTTCTCTTGCCAGCTTGGGACGAGCCTTATGTTGCCACATACATTTGATTGCAACGTTAGGCTTAGTTTCGACTCACGCACGGGGTAGAGGATTTTGACCCGGCAACTGTGTTGAGTGTTGCCTAGCCTGGGATGTATTTTGCATGTCTAGTGGGGGGTCCAGACAGATTCAAGACTCAGAGCTCACCTCACTGTCGTACCCTTCGGACCCCCTTGATATCTATCCCTATGATACCAAATATGAGACAACAAAAAAACCTTCCTAGGTCTCATTAACAATTAAATCTCTGCATAAGGCCCAAAATCCTATCTAATTATCTGAGAGCTCGTCGTTAATACAATAATAGATATAAGGTCTATCAAGGGGATGGGATAATTAAATAGATTGGTGAAGTAGTGGAAGGAAGGTATACAAAGTAAGAGAGAAAGTTTCTAAGTGGGGTTACTTAGAAACTTTCTCTCTTACTTTGTATACCTTCCTTCCACTACTTCACCAATCTATTTAATTATCCCATCCCCTTGATAGACCTTATATCTATTATTGTATTAACGACGAGCTCTCAGATAATTAGATAGGATTTTGGGCCTTATGCAGAGATTTAATTGTTAATGAGACCTAAGAAGGTTTTTTTGTTGTCTCATATTTGGTGGTTTCACGCTTGCTAGAGTGTTCTTGTGTCAGGTTAGCAGGGGCTAGACCGGAGGGGGGGGCTTTTTGCGATCCTTTAAGTAAAGTCTGCTGGTGCGAGTCCTGTGGACCCTTACGACTTTACTAGGATACCCGTGGGAGTCTGGCGGCATTTTCTTGTCTGTGTCCCTGTGTGTCTAGTGTTGTGTTGTGTGAGGGCCCTTGCCTAGTCCACTCAGCACTGCGCTAGCACGTCTTGCTTTTGTTTTAGGGTCGCCAGGAGAGAGTCAGATACTTGCGATCTGAGTCTCTCAAGAGAGCACCCTTTCAATTAGAGTAATTTGGCGCACAGAATTGGGAACGTCCCTAGGCTAGAGCAGGTGGCTCAGCCAGGGTATCCGAAGCCTATATCCTTCCGGCTAGACCTCTGCCACCTGGCAGATTAACAGCTAGGGGTTTATTATCTCTGTATGCTTGTTATTGTGCCACAGTTTACCGTTTTTGCGAGCATTGTGAGTCAGGGTGTGGCTTAGAGACTCTGTCCGAGAAGGTTTGCCTGACTAAGAGTGAGAAGCACACCTGTATGTGGTTATATTGCGAGTTGCTGCCTTTATTTAATTATACCTATGCCATTATACACTGTATGGCCTATCACTAGTATTTATTCCTGCTTATGAGTTAAGAGTTCTCTAAATCCGTAACGTACTTTCTTTGCTAAGCATCAGATCCTACAGTAGCCGCATGCAGTTTAGAAACCTGCATCTTGTCTACCTGTACGATGTTTTGAGGACTGTTTGCTTTCACCTTCTTTCACGCAGGGGTGATTAGTTGTATTAATTAACGTAACGTTAAATGTACTTTCTTCTAGTTTGTTATTAAATTGTTTCTGCAATTTAATTCCGTTATCTATATTTTCCTTGAAGCTTTAAGTCAACTTAATTGTGTAATCTTTTATATAGCCTGCTTGACTATCAGCAGTCTATAGTGCGTGCACCCTGTAACCGAGTCATAGGATACCTCGTTGTCCAGGCCGGACTCTTGACGGTTTAGGGTGGTTTGTTGCCTGGGTTTATAGATAAGGGTTGGATCTAGCGTTTTCCGTTGTTGCTTGTTGCCGCATACCTAGTCCAATAGAAAGAGCCCAGTGTTTATATATCCCAGGACGTAACAGTGTAGACAGAGAAACCGATCTGGGAGTAACACTATCGAGTAACCTAAAACCGAGTCAACAATGTTCAGAAGTTGTTAAGAAGGGAAACAAATTAATTGGCTTTAACCCTTCCTCCCCGGGTGTCATTTTAATATGACACCACGGCAGATGGGCAGGTACCCGGGTGTCATTTTAATATACAGTAAGCTTGAAAGCCTATTCAGGTTGGTCTGAACGCCGTGCGTCCGACGCATGTAAACAAAGCCGATCGTTGCGTCACCGCACCTCCAAAAACAAAAAGGAGAAGACTCGTTTGTTATTGTATGTCTGTATGTCGTTGTTTCAGTAGTGAAAAGATCGTCGTATTGCTAACATTGCCTGAAAATGCTCTCCACTAAAATCGTCATCACAACTGAACCAGTTGACTTAGAGAGCTCTACTCAACGCCAGTCTACAGATTGGAAACCGCACTACGTTTATAGATGTGTGGGAAATTTCTAACAGTTAAAATTAACCAAAATACGGTAGCCTAGTCCTAGACGTTTTTCGGCCAGATCGCCCGGGTACGCCGCACTGTCATTAGGAGAGCTAGCCCGGGCCAGGAGGGTTAAAGGCAGGTCATTTGAACATAAATCCAAAGAAGTTATCCTAACTCTTTGCAATTCCTTAGTCCGCCCTCTTCTGGAATAGTCCGTTCAATCCTGGTGCCCTTATTACCAAAAAGATATAGACAAGCTAGAATGTGTTCAATGTAGAGTTACCAATATTATACCTAGCCTAAAGAACAAACCATACGAGGAGCGTCTTAGAGAATTAAATTAATTTCCTTTAACCCAGTGCATATTAAGAGGCAATTTAATTTATGTGATCAAAATCATCAAAGTCATCGACAATATGATCTGTAGTAAGTACTTCACTATCGACCAATCTAATTACACACGGGGAAACGGTTGCAAAATTATTGGTAAATCTTTCAACTTCCACTAATCTAAGAATTTCTTTTTCGAGTTTTTAACTTGTGGAATGGCTTTCCTGAGACGTTATAGACTGCAGCACCATTGATTCTTTTATTATCTGCTTAGACAAATATGTTGCATCAAACCCGCAACTGACTGCTTTTGTAAATTAATAACTTTATTTTAATCCGCCCTCAGATTCATCAAGGATTATTGCGTATAATTATTACTGAGACGTTACTCTCTTTTTCACAGATATACGAAAGATCACTTATAACTGTGTTATGTTACTAACCCATCTGTCCCCTACTAACTTCTTAATCCTGCCACGGGCATTAGTTCTAGGGCAGTATTTCCCTTTCCAATGTTCCCTTACCCACTCTAAACCACTGTTTGGACACTTCATCCTCAGTGTTTTGGAGGACAAGCAGCCTAGAGGGGGGTCACTAGATATGTTGTTGCTTGATATCCTTTGTACTCCTTTGTACTCTGTCTCTCTCTCTCTGTATATATATATATATATATATATATATATAATATATATATATATACAGAGAGAGAGAGAGAAAGAGAGATAAAAATATCCCAGCTTCTTCCAAAATTACAGGCTCACTATCGTTCACCACCTATCGACAGCTAAATAGCATGAAAGGTATTAATATTAACAAAGGAAATGGGGTGAAAGGTCTTAAAATTGACAAACTAATGGGGCAAACATCTTAAAATTTGTAAAGTAATGGGGTTAAACATTAGGGAGAAGGTTATCTGTACAAAAATCTCCCTTTAACCCGGGAAAGAGTAACTACCTAATAAGAGGTTTGGTGGGCAAAGGCGAAGGACCTCATAAGAGCCAAAGCCTAAAAAAAAAAAAACATCACTGGCACTCAAAACAAAGCAATATGTGATTAGGTGAGATAATTCCTCTTCGTTAATTGCTACCACTCCTACATATGTATCCCCCCCCCGTTCCCCCCGTATTCCCCCTCCTTAATTAACAGCAATTTTTCCTCTTATTCCCCCTTTTATTGGGTACTTTTCGGTGCAAATTTCCCTCTCACGGTCTCTATAACACGGGTGTAGCTACAGATCCTTGCAAAAGAGAGACTTCTCTTGCAAGGCGTCAGCGCCGCTTTGGAGCTATGAGAGGGAGGTTATATGCCGCGCCGGCTATCACCTCATGATATGACCGGGCGGGAATAATTCATCTTTTTCATTACTCTTAAATGTTAATATCTTCATATTAAACGTAAAATTGGTGCATGCGGATATTTATGGTTAATATGACGATATTCGTGAGGAATGAACCAAAATACCTTCGCCTGGCGGGATATTTCAAATACCATAGCTCCGCGCTTCCCGGGTTAAGGGGATGGGTCGTTTTTCTGGCCCCACTTCTTCCTCATGTTTAGCCCCATTAGTTTTCAGATTATAAGACGTTCGACCCATTAGTTTGGCGATTTTATGGCTTTTCGCCTCATTTCTTTGTCAATATGAAGACTTTTCATGTCACTTTTGGTGTTGACTTTTTCCTGGCGACCGATAGCGAGCCTATAATTTAAAAAGAACTGGCCTTTGGCCGGGACATATTTCTATAATTTTTTTTACAAATTTATCTTGAAGGCGGGTCTTGACCGGGTGTTTTTTTAAGCTTGATGGAGGTCTAGGGAGGAAACTAAAAATATAATACAAAATACATAAATGACTATATAAATATGCCCATCCCCTGTTAGTTTAGTGATTTTAATATTATTGTTATATAATATCGGCATATTGTTTGTATTGTTATTTTAATTTTGTTTGCGTTCTTCCTCACTCGAGACTCATAGGCTATATTGCCGCTACTTCGGACACTTAAGACTCTTATCTCAGATTTATGATCTGGCTGGTCCAGGTTATATCCGGTTTATGTTGTGGACTCCTCCAGTGATCAATAGAGGCTTGGTCAAGTTAAGGGAGGGTTTAGGTTTGCTCCATAGACTTCTATCAAGCTTAACCCTTGTCTGGCGGGGGTGGACTTAAGTCGGTCTAGAGAACCATGGACTAAGTGGTGGGCACCGACTTCAGGCGGTGTGCAATTCTGAGCAATATTTGGCTCTGAGAGAGAGACGAGCGGTGGGAGGAGCGTAGGCCGACTCTGACCGTTCGGCACGTCTCTCACGCCAGCACTGGGCCCAGCTCCACACACACCCACACTCACTGCCTCGCTACACAGGGAATTATGTAAGGAAATTACCATATTTTAGGGATTTTTCCTTCGTCTTGCACGATCGTTGCAAGAGAACGCGTGGTTGTAGAAGGATGGTTCTGGTGTCATTGGAAAGCTCAATTATCGCCCTTTCAGGGATACATAATTGTATTACGCTCTGGCTCTTGTTTATGCATGAAAAAGAGTACGGAAACAAGGTCGTTTAGGGTAAAACCACCCGCTTGGCGGGTAGTAGAAGTTACTGACGGGCCCGCACGTAAGGCGTTAAGCAAATACCCGCAAGACCTCCCTTCGAGATAAATGTGTACAATTTTCGGTAGAAAAATTACCTAGCCAAAGGCCGGTTCCTTGTAAACTACAGGCTGGCTATCGATCGCTAGGAAAAAATCGAAAAACAGGAAAACCTGACTATTGTTAACCTCGGTTGATTTATCACAGGTTGAGATCTAGTGGTTGAAGTGGTCTACTGGTTGAGTTGTCCGGGAACCCTCCACAACACATGAGAACCTGTGGGCTGGTTGGCCATACAGGGTGGGAATACACTACCATGGCAACACCTGGCCACAGTCCAACACCAAAATAAAGCCGAACAAACACTGTATTATATACCTGTCAATATATTTGCACCGTTTTATTAGTATTAGTATTCATCAATTCTTTATTTATATCATTATTTAGTTAATATTACTATTATTAGTATTGATATTATTTTATTATTATTTTCATTACTATTATTGTTGTTATATATATATAATTTGTTATTAGTTGTGTATTTACTTATTGTTAGTATGTACTATTTTATTATTACTATTATTATTATTATTATTAGTATTATTATTATTATATATATATATATTTTTTTTTTTGTATTTCCTGTATTAGTTAGCTCCGTAAACCTCTGTCAAGCATAAAACACCTCCAAGACCCCTCTTTAAGATAGCAAATAAATATCATACGAAACTTTCCTACCACATTCTCTCTCTCTCTCATATTGATTAGTTTCCTGGTCAAATCAATGCAAATAATCCCATCAGCTACGGGTGTAATTGGGTGATCAACTGCTGGGAAGCGACTGTGTTGGCGAGGAATCTACATTGCTACCATATATCCGTTAAATCATTACAATACATTTATTGTAATTGAATGTGCTATTGAAGTACACAATTATTTATGTATATGCATGTATCACTGTTGGTGTGTGTACAGTTAGCCGCACAAGTCCTTTATGTATATGCATGTATCACTGTTGGTGTGTGTACAGTTTGCCGCACAAGTCCTTTATGTATATGCATGTATCACTGTTGGTGTGTGTACAGTTTGCCGCACAAGTCCTTTATGTATATGCATGTATCACTGTTGGTGTGTGTACAGTTTGCCGCACAAGTCCTTTATGTATATGCATGTATCACTGTTGGTGTGTGTACAGTTTGCCGCACAAGTCCGTGTACAGTTTGCCGCACGAGTACTTTGTGTATGTGCATGTAACACTATTGGTGTGTGTACAGTTTTCCGCACAAGTCCTTATGTATATGCATGTATCACTGTTGGTGTGTGTACAGTTTGCCGCACAAGTCCTTTATGTATATGCATGTATCACTGTTGGTGTGTGTACAGTTTGCCGCACAAGTCCTTTATGTATATGCATGTATCACTGTTGGTGTGTGTACAGTTTGCCGCACAAGTCCTTTATGTATATGCATGTATCACTGTTGGTGTGTGTACAGTTTGCCGCACAAGTCCTTTATGTATATGCATGTATCACTGTTGGTGTGTGTACAGTTTGCCGCACAAGTCCTTTTTCTCACCATCTCAGTGAAATAGAAATATTGGTATTTTCGCACACACCACCCCATACCTTCCACCCCACCTTTCCTCCCTCCTTTCCACTGTCCGACTCATGTATCTCGTGGTTATGAAGTAGGTGTGTTGTGAATCATTTAAACCACTTGCTTTCATTTCATTATAATGATAGCTTAGCCGTAAATTATATTATTAAACATTTTCTTAACCCCTTCCATACCGTCGATATCCTTTTTATTTTATTCTGGCTACTACTTCGATGTTATTCAGTTTAGGAAGGATCTGTAGTAATTATAATGCTTCGAACTATTTCAATAAACCTTTTTAACTACCACATCTTCCTAAGCTGCATAACATCGTCTAAATATTGATAGAATAAAATATAACAGACGTTTCTGGTATAGAGAGGGTTAACAAAATTCAGGCGAGTTATAAATGTGTATTCGTATTTCATAAAACAATGCATAACTAAGTTATGCATGAAGCATATTTCAGACAACTCAGAGAGGGAGAGAGAGAGAGAGATGATCGTAATTCAATATCTATGACGTCTGGAAATAGATAGACAGATAGATAGACCTTAAATATTCCCAATTCACTTGTGAATCGGGATAATATATATTATATGTATACATGAATATATAAATATAGTTCTCTCCTAAAACCTTATTTCCAAATTTGTGGAAAGCATCCACAGTTCTTATTTGAAGAACTAAGTTATAGTCTCGTGGAGGACTATGCCCTCGAACAGTGGTGAGTTTTTTAGACTTCAACCATGACTAGTTTACACTTTCCCCCGCCAACTCGGCAAAGTGATACGATTTTTATCCGTCCTGGTACTATTACTTAATTAAACCCGCAGAGTGCCAGACAATTATTGACCCTCTATGCATCTGCCAGTACCAGAGGATTTTTTTGTTTTTGTTTTTTTGCTAAATCTATCAAGTTGGGTGAGAAAGGAAGGATAATGGTAAAAAAAAAACACTCCCCTTGTCCATTTTCGCCAGAAATCAGGTCCCC
This sequence comes from Paralithodes platypus, assembly GCA_032716605.1. NCBI lineage: Eukaryota > Metazoa > Arthropoda > Malacostraca > Decapoda > Lithodidae > Paralithodes > Paralithodes platypus. The sequence goes on from CM064508.1 coordinate 13,730,484, forward strand.
GATGGTCCCAAATGTAGCTGAAATTTTCAGAGTATATCATCGACTTTTATGGTAACGGAACGAATAGGTAGGAGGGTGGTGGGAGGGTGGATTGGGGGATGGTGGGGGGAAGGTAGAAGCGTAATTGACTCGTGTTACTTAATATGAAGCAGATTGGTGAGGTAGTTTCGCCACCACGGATTTTCCTTTGTTTCCTTTTCTTCGTACGGATACGCTGGCAGTGGGTGGTGGGAGGCGGTTGGGGGTTTGGTGGGGGGAAGGGAGTAGGGAAAGGGACTTGTCACACAAATATGGAACCGATTGGTGCAGTCGTTTTACCGCCACATATTTTCTTTTGTTTTCCTTGTGAGGCGACCAATAGTCAGCGAGTGGGGGGAGGGGGTTGTGTTGGTGGTGGCAAGAAGCCAGAAGGGTAAGGTACAGTAGCCCAACTAAATTTTGCGACAAAATATTAGGTACGTGGCACCTGTCTAGTTTGCACTCCCGTCCCAAGCCTGTGTGGTCGTTTCTAGCAGGGGCCATGTTGTCTAGGTAGGCGCCACCACCACCTGCGCTACCACAGCCAGGGCACACAGACACAGGACCCGCACATGCAGGGCACTACATATGACAATATTGCTATCATTATTTGTTTGTGTCATAATAGAAGGCTCTCTCTCTCTCTCTCTAAATACAAATATATTTACGCGCGACAAACTACTTTATAGATCCATTTCTATACATAAGTTAAAATGAATACAATGAGTTGCATAGATTGTATTATATAATCTATTATACACTTGTTAGTGATTGTTCTAATCAGAACCTCTATTAAACACTATACTTGGTGTTGGTGTAGAAAGTATTCGAGAAACGGGTAGTCAATCTCTACATCTATTTCTTGATCTACTCCTATTTATGTAATTATATATATACAGTATTATATATATATATATATATATATTTTTTTTTAGTAGTTATAAGATGTTATGCGGTCATGATTAGCGCCAAGTTCGCTGGCACCGGGTATATATTGTATGAGTTATCCTAAACGTTTATATGTATTCGATGTTACTAAACAAAATGTAATTTTATACAGCTAAATGACTAAGAGACTTAATTAGTCTGGACGTCAATAGCATCTGAGGTGAAGCCAATGATCTTGGGGGGTTATAAGTGCTTGAGGTTTCCGAATGTTTGTGTGCGAACTGCTGTATGGATTCTTCCCCTGCCACCTATTTTTTTCCCTCCTTTCATGTGTTTCTTGTTGATAGTCCCTACCCCTTGTGGGAATGAGGGCTGGCTACTGATTAAATTACAAACGTCAAATTAAGAGGAGTATGCTGCTGTCACATTTGTTAAATGCTTAATCATCAATCTTGTAATGGAATTTAACCGTGTTGGCTGCGAGTGTCTCGTTATATATTAACCTTTCTTGTCCCAAGCATACGAATCGATAAACAAAGACAAAAAAATACCTTCAAATATATTGACATGTCAGTAAAGTTTTCGATAAATATCCACATGAAAGATTGCTGATTAAAGAAGCAGCTCTTGGAATACGGCGAAATATATTATGTGAATTAGACCATGGCTAATTAGTAGGAAACAAAACATTAACATTAACAGTAGCCTATACAATCAGATTGGGTGTAGTGAAGGTTGGGGTCTTACACGATGGTTAGTTTTAGTTCCTAAATTATTCATCTTTTACATTAACGACCTAGCTTGATTTAGGCCTAACTAAAAAGATTGGTAATTTTTCAAATGACACTAACAATATGTTCAATTATTGATCCTGATAACGATTCATGCTCGCCAAAAATATTTTGATAAACTACCCTAATGGGCAATACATGCAGTTTAGTGAACATTGGGAAATCGACAGAAATCTCAGGATATAAATTTAACAATATTTACTTTGTCAATAATTACGCGCCATATATTTCCCGTATGAAGAGATTCAATAGCTCAATACATTCTTGTGATATCCGATTACATTACCCAGCTCCCTTACTCAAGGCCAGGGTAGCCAGTAACCACCAGCTATATTTCAGAACAAAAATATATAATTTGTTGACCAATCTGAGTGGTGACGGGCAAGACGCAATATCAGTGGTATCTAGATGGCTAAATAACATGGAATTAAGCAACTTGATTATTACAACAGATTTGGAAGTCATCGTCAGTCGTGATATGAAACCAAAAAAACAATGCAACATTGTTTGAAATCAGAGTTTTTAGATAGATATCTAGTGTTTCACTCCCTAGACTGGAACAAGACCTCACGGGCTTCACTGTTCATTGTAAAGCGGTGAATGTTAAGGCTCTCAGCCTATGCCCGAGAGGAAGTAAGTTGGAATATAGAAAAAAAAAAAAAAAAAAAAAAAGTAGAAGCGTGAATAACAACAAACGTAATTTTAAAATCTCACCCGTCTTTAGTAAGGCTTCACATGGATTATGTTTTTAATTTTGCTGTCCAGTGTCCATAGATTGATTGGAAATGACGGTACAAAGAAGAATGGCAAAACAATGCAGAATAATAGAACATTAGAACATCAATAATATTCTAACGCCTGACGACTAAGGCCAAATGACACAGAATTATAGCCAGCTTGGGTTAGAACATTTAACAGAAGTAAAAGATTATAAGGTAGTGAATATCATGAAATACATGATATGGTCGGTACAAAAGAAATGGGACTTGGGAAATCATTACGGTTGCATATATTAGAAGTGTAGAGTAAGAGAGGATATTATACAGATGGTTTAGTTGTAAGTGGGATCCACAAAGACGATGTGGAAAACGGCTGCTGCTCCGTGATAAGAATGCAAAAGTTTGGTAGATATGTGAAATAGGCTACCGATTGCTACAGTAGGATCAATAACGACAGAAAGCTTAGAAACATAATTAGATAGGCACATGGCTGTGATGTGCTGATTGTCAATGGGATTCGCCGTGAATGGGCCAGCCCATGGTATAAAGACTAATATTAGTCTTTATACCATGGGCCAGTCAGCCCATGGAGTCAGTCCTCTGAAAAAATCCCTCTTTTATCTATCTATTGCCGGACGCCTTACTCCCCTTACGAGGGTGGCCATACACAGAATGCCCCCAAGCGGACCTATTCCCTGTGAGAGGGACAACCCGAGCCAGTTTAGTGAAGGACTTACAGGATTGACCACTCAATTTAGGATCCGTCCGACTCCGAGGCCCTCTGTGTATCTTGTTAGCACTATTTTTCTACAGTGGTGTTCGGCTAATCCATCCACTAACCTGCCTTACCCTTAGGTAAGCAGTACGGATTTGTATCAGGTTTACTCCCCTAGACAGGTTGCCAACCAAGGCTGACGAGTCCCATCCACCCGGATTTGTATAAGGTTGTCTCCCCTAGATGAGTTGCCGACCAAGGCTAACGAGTCCCATCCACCCTCTTTTATGAGTTTTGTTTATGTTAATGTGTATGTAGACCTAGTGGAATCAGGACTGGTATTTGTCAGTTTATCCAGACTATCATTATCCTATTATATTTAGAGTAGAAAAGGAAACTATTTTATTCAGAGTGGAAAGGGAATATGAAATGCAAATGGTAAATATGACATAGTATGTGTCCTTATAATTCCTACAGAACCTCCTTAAGTTGTATAAACCCTCTAATGAAAATCCCGATTAAACTGCCAAAATGAGTCAATCCTAATGGGATTAATGAGTATATATTTATTGATTCTCCTGATAAACTGGTCTCTCTATTCACCAATGATAGTTTAGGTAAGGTATTATTTATTATATTCGCAAACAAGTTATATGCATTCACTGAGGGGGGAGGGAAGCAATAGGGGAAGATCTCTCCTATATTGCACAATTAGTGGCGGGCGAGGTGGCTAGGATAAGTTACGAAACCGAACGTGGTTGGTTTTTAGGTAAACAACCGATGGTATACAGTAGACAGGAGTGGTTGATGTGCATATTATATCAAGTCATGCTAGCTTGATAGTATTTGAACAATATTAGGTAACTAGTAAGTTAGGGGTATTAGTGGATGAATAATGAAATTAAGAAGTTATATAAAGCTAGGTTAACATGAAATTAGCCAAGAGTGATATGATGGAAAGTATTACTCTGTATGATAACTATTCTATATATGTTATGCACAATATCAACTACGACTAACTCACATGCCGTGTGTTCCTAGGCCTCCAACAGCACAGTCTTCGACCCATGCGTGGTTGAGCTGAAAGTGTTCTTGTCTGAGAAAACAACTCTTGGTTGGGAGAGAGGTATCCTGACCAGGATTCGAACCCACTCACTCCAGGTATGTTTGGGAGAGTTGGGCACCGTAACTACTCGGCCATGAGCGGATGAAGGAAGCCACCTTTATTCTTATTTGAAGAACCCCCGCCAACTCGGTTAAGTGATACAATTTTAATCGTCCTGTTACTATTATGGAACCTCTCTGACATTATCAAAACAACTCGTGCCCAATAGTCAATGCTCTGTTCAACAAATAGTCGAGCGAAATCAAGCCTAGTTATTTGTGCCTCTTGGTTAGCTTTAGCTTGACAACTGGTGATCTATGTTTATATCCCATCTCCTTCAATCTCTTGCGTATAGTTTCTGTAGAAGCTTGAAATTGCAAATCTTGCTTTGCTTCGTCGGCATTTGAGAATGGATGGTTATACATATACTGTTCAATTTCTTGGTCCTGTTATGACGTGGTTTTCCGCTTAGCTCCACTTCTATGTCGGTCTGTCAGTTGCCCTTCTTCCCACCTTTTTTTGCCACCGGTAAACGTTCCGACACCCCACTCTCGCTCATCCCTTCCATACTACAGCGTTCAGCAACCTTAGCAGCCTGATGAGCCATGACTTGCTGAATGGATGACTAGGTGTGATGTGGGGCAAGAGAGTATTGAGGATTTTCTGATCACCTCAGTTTTCAATAATTACAGCTTCAAGTTGTTGTTTTTTTTTTTTTTTTTTTACCGAGCAAAGTTCGACCTGGGAATATATTGCGTAAAGTGTTCATGCATGGTTGGAGTGGCTGTAGACATGCATGTAATCTGTAATCAGCCAATTGCCGATATCTGGATTTTGAGTGTTTGGTTGACCTGTACGGTACCCGTCCAGCTAGTAATAGACCACCAACACTAAAAAAGACGTCGTAAGTGGCCTCTTATTCCAGGGGCCTATTTATACTGCTAGGTCTAGAGAGGCGCATTGTGTAAGACGAATTGGTCAAATGTTTCTTTCCCGCCCGGGAATGGAACCCGTGTCCTTTTGGCTGTGAACCAAGTGCGCTAACCAATATGCTACGGACCACTGTGTGTGTGTGTGTGTGTGTGTGTGTGTGTGTGTATAATTCTGTAAAATAGAACTTAAATTATATACCCAGTAAACTAAATAATGTTTAGTTATACTCCCATATATTTCCATAGTAGACATAATTTCATCGAAGTTAGATTCTAAAATCATGATACGGTAACGATAATTGTCTATGTTCTAATAGTATCTCATAGAAACAGTAATAACTTTAGCTGTATATTAACCCTTTGAATACCAGCAACGTCTTTTGAATTTTATTCTAGCTATATTTAGACGATATTATACAGCTTAGGAAGAGCTGTGGTAGTTAAAAGGGTTGGTTGAGATAGTTTGAAGCCTTGTTATAGCTAGAGGTCTTTCTAGAGCTGAATAAAATCGCGTAATAGTTGCTAGAATAGGAAGAAAAGGACGTCGCCGGTACAATATGGGTTAATTCACGTTCTTATCATTAATATTATTACCTGATGCAGATGTTGCAAATAGAACTACTCGTATAACCCAGCACTGCAAGATGATGCAGATTATAACATGCCTGTATTATCTAAAGAGTGTTAACCCCTTGAAGCTCTGATGCGTTTTAGCACGTTATTTTGGCTATCATTAGACGATTTTATGCAGTTTATGAAGGATCTGTGGTTATTAAATGGGTAAAGACTAGCTCGATCAACCCTCTGACTTCCATATACCCTTCCTAATCTGAATAAAATTGTCTAATAATTACCATAACACAGAACAGAAATGCGTATCGGATCTTGAAAGGGTTAATTAGATAAAAGAACACAATTATTTACAACTCATTGTTTTATCAAGGAAATCAGTGAAGAATGTGGGTTTAAAACACTGAACTTTGCCTTCCGTTTTTGTGTGTGCGTGCGTGTGTGTGTTAATTAATCTACAAATAGTGTAGCGTGAACATTGATTGATATTAACCTCAGTGAGAGAGAGAGAAAGAGAGAGAACCTTCTAATATGATACAAATAAATAATGATAGCAATATAGTCATATGTAGCGGCCAGCATATGCGAGTACTGTGTCTGTGTGCCCTGGCTGTGGTAGCACAGGTGGCGGTGGCGCCTGCCTAGACACCACAGGTCTCTGCTAGACAGGACCACACGGGCTTGGGACGGGAGTGCAAACTAGACAGGTGCCACGTACCTAATATTGTCGCAGAACTTAGTTGGGCTACTGTACATGTGGTAGAAATATGAAAGCCATAGGTGCAGTCGTTTCGCTGCTAGGATTTGTTCTCGGCGAGTCCGTATATATACGGACCTGGCACTGGGCGTGCCAAGACCCTAGTCCGTATGTAAATATACGGACCTGGCACTCAGCGGGTTAATTAAGGAACCTCTCTGACTGACAAATATCTAATGATAAGTCGGACAGGTTGGGAGAGAGGTATCCTGACCAGGATTCGAACCCACTCACCCCAGGTATATTGGGGAGAGTCGGGCACCGTAACCACTCGGCCATGAGCGGATATAAGGAAAGCAACCTTCGTTCTTATTTGAAGAACTAGGTTATTTTCTTGTGGTTCTTCAAATATGAATTAAGGTTGCTATCCTTATATCCGTTCATGGCCGAGTGGTTACGGTGCCCAACTCTCTCAATTATACCTGGGATGAGAGGGTTCGAATCTGGGTCAGGATACCTCTCTCTCTGTACGTGTCCGATTTATCATTAGATATTTATCATTCAGAGAGGTTCCATAATAGTACCAGAACGGTTAACAATCGTATCGCATGGCGGAGGGAAAGTGTAAAATATCATAGTTGAAGTCTAAAAAACTACCATGTGCAGAAGGCATAGTCCTCCAGTTGACTATAACCTGGTTCTTCATATGAGAACTAAGGTTGCTTTCCTTATATCCGCTCATGGCCGAGTGGTTACGGTGCCCAACTCTCCCAAATATACCTGGGGTGAGGGGGTTCGAATCCTAGTCAGGATACCTCTCTCCCAACCTGTCCGACTTATCATTAGATAGTGGTGATGAAGTGATAAGATAGGCTGTATAACTGATGGCACTGGAAATGCCAAAATAAATGTATTGGGTCATCTATAATCCCGAATAATATTGCCGTATTAGTTACTATAAGAAAGGAATGAAAAAATCAAGAAGGCAATTCTAAAATATGTTGAATACTGAATATTATACTGACAGACAGAAACTCTGACAACTAAATATTCACAAACAAATTAACACACACACTTATCCAAGTAAAGAAAAACAAATCAAAGATACAAACACGAATATATGAGGACAAATTTCGGCATAGGTCTATAATTGCACTTATACGAGCTAAACAAATTATTATTGTATTTAACAGGAAGGTATGATGAGGTAAGTGATGTGGTATAGGTGACAATATGCGGAAATGGATTATAAGCCCCCCGCCCCTCCTTACCCCCTTACGTTAGGTTAGGTAAGGTTGTTAGGTTAGGTTAGGTTAATGTCTCTCTGAAACAATGTAAAATCTGTGTCACATCTAGATTGATAGACTTTTGTCAGAGGGGGCGGAATGCCCATATAATCCATTTCCGCATATTGTCACCTATACCACATCACTTCCCTCGTCGTACCTTCCTGTTAAATACAATAATATATTGTGTAGCTCGTATAGGTGCAATTATAGAAATTTACCCAAATTTCAGGACATTTTTTCTCTCTCTCTCTTTAAGGACAAATTAAATTGGACAACGCCCTTTGCACTGTATTTATCGTATAACATTCAACAACGTTAGCGAAAAGGTATATCAATTTACGGCTAGGGTATAATAATGAAATGAAAGCAAGTGGTTTAAATGATTCACAACACACCTACTTCATAACCGTGAAATACTATGAGTCGGACAGTGGAAAGGAGGGAGGAAAGGTGGGGTGGAAGGTAGCAGGTGTTTGCGAAACTGCTAAATTACGATTTCACCGAGATGGTAAAAAACAGGACTTGTGCGGCAAACTGTACATGTACTGAATAAATGTAAACAGGGTGTTTCAAAAATACCTTTCATAAATTTCAGAATGAATAGACCTTGCAAAAATAACTATACTTTACTGTGTGACGGTTTTGGAAATATCTAATTTTTACCGGGATATTACACATTATAGTTTAAATAGTAAAGTTGGGGATGAAAACGACCAGTAGATTACCATCACCACAATTACTTTATTTGGTCATGTATTTACAGTATTGACAATAGGTGCTCGATCAAGTTGTTCCATGGGTTCGAATACTGTATGAATCATGCTTCATAAATTGAAGGTAATTTGAGAAGGTTAGAGGCAATGTTTGCACCAGATTTCTTCAGGATGACTTACCCATACTACTTGAAAATGTGCCTCTCAGAACACGTAGACAAATATGGTTCATGCATGATGGGGCTCCAGCTCACTTTGCATGAGGTTCTGTACAATCACGCTAATAAGTAATGTCTCGGCACCAAGTATATTTTGATCAATAGTTGGTATTAGCAATATGTAAGCTTCATTTGTTCATATCGAGTGAAATATACAAACATATTCCTACACTATCCCCCCTATTCAACATCTGACAGACATTAATACAGCACAGAGCAAGCCAAACGTAATAACAGCTGGGACATGACTTATTAGCGCCACCGTACGAGGGATATCCTTAATGTTATGTAGTACCCTGATTAGTGGATAGGCCGTGGTGGTCCCATCACCTGGCCAAATCACTAGACGTAACTCCACTTGATTGTTATCATTGGGGACATTTGAAGAGCAGGATGTATGCTACACAAATCAACACCCGTCAGCAACTGTGGCAACGAGTTCAAGAGGCTTCCAGAGAAGTAAGAAATACACCAGGGATATTTGAACGTGTACAACAATCTCTTATACGCCGAGCCCAACCCTGTATCAACGAGGGAGGGAGAAACTTCGAACACTTATTGTAAATACTGTAAAATACATTGATGTCCAAAACTGTATGACAATATACAGCAAATGAGATGATGGTAATCTACTGATCGTTTTCATCCCCTAGACTTTCGTATTTAAACAATAATGTGTAATAGCCCATCCCGGTAAATGTGAGATATTTCCAAAACCGTCACATAGTTGTTGTTGTTGTTGTTGTTCCCCAAGCTGCCTGGCCGAACAGCCCCAAGGCCCCGAGCAAGACCAAGGCCATAACCGAGCGCCCCCACAGAACCCTTCCAGCCGACCACAATAAAGCATGGGTGACCGAAGCCACTCCATGGCGGGGAGCTGAGGAGGGCGACAGAAACGCCCGGGAAACCAAAGTCCCACCCAGGGCCCTATGCCCCTCAGCAATTATGAAGAGAAAGCTGAGGGGTAAAGGAAAAAATGTGACGCTTTGGCTTCCAATCTTGGTAGATTGGGAGGTCAATCCACGGAAGAGACGCCGTCACTTGAGATCTAGAAAATATATAAGTAAAAGGAACAGTCAGAGTAAGCTATTGGTATGGCAGAGATCGCTCAGTTCTCACTCTGAAGACCAGCCCATCACCACATGACTAGAACCCAATCCTCTCAGCATCAGCTAGGAAAGGCCCTAGAAAGCCGCCTTTGGCGGGGGGATAGCTCCCCTATTTCAACCCCTTTCGGGGTAGGGCACCCGCCCCGTCACATAGTAAAGTATATTTATTATTGCTTTGTGTTTTCATTCTGAAATGTATGAAAGGTATTTTTGAAACATCCTGTCTATTATGTACAGTATATTTACTTATAATACACTAATATATAGTTGCGAGCTTATATGTATGTACTGTATATGTTGCTATTTATATAAAATTTATTATGCCTTTGTGAATAAGTATATGAGTAATCATAAACAAAATTATTATTGTATTGAAGTTTAATAATTGTATTTATTTATTTTTTGAAGGAATAATTAAGTGATATTCGTATATATCTGCCATTTTGTCCTTTCTCTCTGTAAGTAGAGTATACAAAATCGTGTACGATAACGCTGAGAATATCCCACCAACCCCTTCATCAAGATGACTCCTTTTTACCTGGGATTCTGGTTAAAACTAGATGATTTTATGCAGTTTTAGAAAAACCTATTGTATTGAGAGGGTTTAATGAGATCGTGTTGACCCTTCTGAAAACTAAAGGTAGCTTATAAGCTAAAGACGATCGTCTAATGATAACCAGCATATAATTGATATTACATCATCGTGCTGAAGGGTTTACAATATATAAAATATATTTATATTATAAAATACAAACACACACATGAAAATTATTACCATTATTACCGAAGCTCATTTCGAGTTATACAATTCTCTGTCCAAGGAACTCTTCAATTTGGGTTCAACCAATGAAAGGTTTGCATGTCTGACCATTAAACTACCCCCCACATCTCTGACCATTGTAATACCCCCCACATGTCTGACCATTGTAATACCCCCACATGTCTGACCATTATAATACCCCTACGGCCCCACATGTCTGACCATTATAAATGCCCCAAAATGTTTGACCATTATAAATGCCCCAAAATGTTTGACCATTATAATACCCCCACATGTCTGACCATTATAATACCCCCACATGTCTGACCTTTATAAATGCCCCAAATGTTTGACCATTATAATACCTCCACATGTCTGACCATTATAATACCCCCACATGTCTGGCCATTATAAATGCCCCAAAATGTTTGACCATTATAATACCTCCACATGTCTGACCATTATAAATGCTCCAAAATGTTTAACCATTATAATACCCCCACATGTCTGACCATTATAATACCCCTACATGTCTGACCATAATAAATGCCTCAAAATGTTTGACCATTATAATACCCCCACATGCCTGACCATTATAATACCCCCACATGTCTGACCATTATAAATGCCCAAAAATGTTTGACCATTATAATACCTCCACATGTCTGACCATTATAATACCCCCACATGTCTGACCATTATAAATTTCCCAAATGATTGACCATTATAAAACCTTCACATGTCTGCCCATTATAATACCCCCACATGTCTGACCATTATAAATTTCCCAAATGATTGACCATTATAATACCTCCACATGTCTGCCCATTATAAATGCCCCAAAATGTTAGACCATTGTAATACCCCCACCTGTCTGACCATTATAATACCCCCACATGTCTGACCATTATATATGCCCCAAAATGTTTGACCATTATAATACCTCCACATGCCTGGCCATTATAATACCCCCACATGTCTGACCATTATAATACCCCCACATGTCTGACCATTATAAATACCCCAAAATGTTTGACCATTGTCATAACCCCACATGTCTGACCATTATAATACCCCCACATGTCTGACCATTATAAATGCCCCAAAATTTTTGACCATTATAATACCTCCACATGTCTGACCATTATAAATGCCCCAAAATGGTTGACCATTATAATACTCCCACATGTCGACCATTATAATACCCCCATATGTCTGACCATTATAATACTCCCATATGTCTGACCATTATAATACCCCGACATGTCTGACCATTATAATACCCCCACATGTCTGACCATTATAATACCCCCAAAATGTCTGACCATTATAATACCCCACATGTCTGACCATTATAATACCCCACATGTTTGACCATTATAATACCCCACATGTCTGACCATTATAATACCCCCACATGTCTGACCCTTATAATACCCCCACATGTCTGACCATTATAATACCCCCAAAATGTCTGACCATTATAATACCCCCACATGTCTGACCATTATAATACCCCCACATGTCTGACCATTATAATACCTCCACATGTCTGACCATTATAATACCCCCAAAATGTCTGACCATTATAATACCCCCACATGTCTGACCATTATAATACCCCCACATGTCTGACCATTATAATACCTCCACATGTCTGACCATTATAATACCCCCACATGTCTGACCATTGTAATACCCCCACATGTCTGACCATTATAATACCCCCACATGTCTGACCATTATAATACCCCCACATGTCTGACCATTATAATACCCCCAAAATGTCTGACCATTATAATACCCCACATGTCTGACCATTATAATACCCCACATGTTTGACCATTATAATACCCCACATGTCTGACCATTATAATACCCCCACATGTCTGACCATTATAATACCCCCACATGTCTGACCCTTATAATACCCCCAAAATGTCTGACCATTATAATACCCCCACATGTCTGACCATTATAATACCCCCACATGTCTGACCATTATAATACCTCCACATGTCTGACCATTATAATACCCCCAAAATGTCTGACCATTATAATACCCCCACATGTCTGACCATTATAATACCTCCACATGTCTGACCATTATAATACCCCCACATGTCTGACCATTGTAATACCCCCACATGTCTGACCATTATAACACCCCCACATGTCTGACCATTATAATACCCCCACATGTCTGACCATTTTAATACCCCCACATATTTGATCAGTATAATACCCCCACATGTCTGACCATTATAATACCCCACATGTCTGACCATTATAATACCCCCACATGTTTGACCATTATAATACCCCCACATGTCTGACCATTATAATACCCCACATGTCTGACCATTATAATACCCCCACATTTTTTGACCATTATAATACCCCCACATGTCTGACCATTATAATACCTCCACATGTCTGACCATTATAATACCCCCACATGTCTGACCATTATAATACCCCCACATGTCTGACCATTATAATACCCCCACATGTCTGACCATTATAATACCCCAACATATTTGACCAGTATAATACCCCCACATGTCTGACCATTATAATACCCCACATGTCTGACCATTATAATACCCCCACATGTCTGACCATTATAATACCCCACATGTCTGACCATTATAATACCCCCACATGTTTGACCATTATAATACCCCCACATGTCTGACCATTATAATACCTCCACATGTCTGACCATTATAATACTCCCACATGTCTTACCATTATAATACCCCCACATGTCTGACCCTTATAATACCTCCACATGTCTGACCATTATAATACCCCCACATGTCTGACCATTATAATACCCCCACATATTTGACCATTATAATACCCCCACATGTCTGACCATTATAATACCCCACATGTCTGACCATTATAATACCCCCACATGTCTGACCATTATAATACCCCCACATGTGTGACCATTATAATATCCCCACATGTCTGACCATTATAATACCCCCACATGTTTGACCATTATTATACCCCCACATGTCTGACCATTATAATACCCCACATGTCTGACCATTATAATACCCCCACATGTGTGACCATTATAATATCCCCACATGTCTGACCATTATAATACCCCCACATGTTTGACCATTATTATACCCCCACATGTCTGACCATTATAATACCCCACATGTCTGACCATTATAATACCACCACATGTTTGACCATTATAGTACCCCCCACATGTGTGACCCTTATAATACAGCCCCCTCCCCCCTGCCCCCCCCCCCCCCCCCCCCCCCCCCCCGGTCACATTCTTACACCATAATAACGTCGTCTCTGGTGACACTGCCCGAATGAAGGGGGTAGGGTTTATTTTATAGTTGTTTTTATTTTCTTATTTTTATATACTTGTTTTAGTTTCCTCCCTAGTCCTCCATCAAGCTTGATCAATTATCCTCCATATCCCCTCTGAGATAAGTTTGTAGCATACGTTGTTCGGTAGAAAAATGTACCGACCGAAGGAAGATTCCTTCAAAATTCCAGGCTCGCTATTGCTCGCCAGGAAAACATCGACATCTAAATAGCACAAAATGTTTTGATATTGATAAAGAAAGGAGACGATAGGTCTTAAAATTGACAAACTAATGGGGCGAACATCTTCAAATCTCAAAACTTATGGGGATTAACATGAGGGAGAAGGAGGTCCTCAGAAAAAGCAACTACCTCCCTCTTAAAGTCACAGGGACCATACAAATATGTTCAGAGGATGCAGGAGGGAAAGGGGGGAGGTTCGTGAGACACAACTAACATGGGAGAACATAACCCAATCAGCACCAGCGACGTATTATATACCTAATTTCAGCTACATTTAAATGATTTTTAAGAAGCTTAGGAAAGATATATGGTAGCTAAAAGGATAATTTGAGATAATATAGCCTTGTTATTAGTAGATGTCCTTCCTAACCTGAATAACATTGTTTAATTGTTGCCAGACTATAATGACAAGGATATTGCTGGTACTGAATAGGTCAATTTATTAGAATACAATTAAAACATAAGGTACAGTCGGCCAAATAAGTGATGTCTCGGCACCAAGTATTTTTTTATCAATAATTGGTATCAGCAATATCTAAATTTGATTTATTAATTTCGAGTGAGATATACAAACATGTTCCTACTCTTACCCGCCCTATTCAACATCTGACAAACATTAAAACAGCACATAGCGAGCCAAACGTACTGACAGCTGAGACATGACTTAATTGGCCGATTGTACACAAGGAAGAGCGCATATCAGCCTGCGCTGGCTGGTACAGTACTTTACCATTATCACCATAGGCCTAAATTATTTTCTGTTGTATCTGGGTTCCAGGGTAAGATCTGGATCGCCTCCTAAATTGAATCACTTCTTCTTTGGTGCATTTCCTATCTGCCAACCAGATTTCTTGAAAATCGGTTCCTAGCGCATATTCTATCTACCAACCAAAGTACTTGTAATTCTCCGAATCGCCTCTTCAATTGAATCACTTCTTCAGTTTCGTATACCCCAGCTCTCCACTAAATGTCTTGTACATCGTTTTATGAATTTTTGAGTTGGCGAAAACATAACTCCCGTCCAACATCATTGACGGGTATACATACCAAAAAGCTCCTTACAAAGGATAGCGAGACTTTTATTTCGGAGTAATTGGTCGAAGCCCGGGACATTAAGGGGGGATGGTTGTTTTCCTGACACTCCTTCTCCCACATGATAAACCCCATTAGTTTTGACATTTCAAGACATTCGACCCATTATTTGGCGATTATAAGATCTATTGCCTCCTTTCCTTGTCAATATTAAGACGTTTCGTACAATTTATGGCTGCGATTATTTTCTTGGCGAGCGATAGCAAGCCTGTAATAAAGCAGTAACTGACCATTGTTCTATCGAAAAATGTACCCATTAATCTTGATGGGGGCTTGGGGGTATAATTATGTGTACGTGCCATTTGAAAGTTTGACATTTCAGACTATTATTGCCCTTAGAAATTGAAGGGAAAATCGCTCGTGAGACACGACCTTTAACCTCCATAATAGAACTAACACACACACGTACATACACATCCGGGAACTGCCGCTACACCTGGAACAATAACCGAGAAATAATATAGTTTCCTCCATGGAATTGGAATTTTGCCCTGGTTATACAATTTACTAAAACAACACGTATTGGCTCACTGCTGCCTTTTCCGTGAATATGATAGTTTTTATATAATATGACTGTATATATAATGATTGTATAAAATGCAATTGTTCGTGTATTCTTTTTTACTTCCGTTTGTCTGTAAATAAAATATTTCAAACAGTTAAGAATCGATTGTCACGAAATTTGGTGGGTTGATAGGATATGCGCCAAGGAAGAGGTGCATCAATTACGGAAGCAATCAGTAGAGCGCATCCCTCCACTCAGTTTGTGCACCTAAAACAACGCCCATCCCAACCACCCACACCCCACACATGCCTCTCTCTCTCTCTCACACCCACACACACTCTCACACTCTCGCTCTTTCTTCTCATAAAACTTGCGCGTCCCATTCTCTCCTCCGGAAAGACCATTAACACAAACAATCACGGGCATCCCCTCAAAGGTTTATTCCACCCAAATACAAAGGGGAGTGTTTTTAGTATTTAGTATTTCACTCATGTACAGTCACTTATAAATATTCGTGGACCACCTTATGATTATCTGTATGCAATTCCAACCATCTGGATTGATAATTATTGGATGGAACATGCTTTTCAATAAATAGTATATATATTTTTATAGTGGATGTAAACAAATTGTATACTCATAAATTCGTTTCCAGGAATATACCTCCATAATTAGATATAGGTAAGGTCCACGATTTGTTTGTATTTTGATTGTCTTTACAATTACCCATATAAGTTCTGTTCCTCTGTGTGATGTTATTTAGTACGGCATTTCACTCACGTATTGTTACACACATACGTTATGTTCCTCTCCGTTATCTTCGTATTTAGTATTTCGCTCGTGTACAGTTGCCCACATAAGTTATGTTCCTCTCTGTGATCTTATTTGGTATTTCACTAGTGTACAGTTGCCCATATAAGCTACGTTTCTCTCTGTGATCTTCATACCCTTTCACTTGTGTACAGTTGCCCACATAAGTTACATTCCTCTCCATGATCTTCTTAACCTTTCACTCGTGTACAGTTTCCCACAGTTCCCCCCTGAGGGTAAGGGGGCCTCCATCTAATGGAGGAGGAAAATAAGAATATGCCCCACGCGTCCTACTGCGCGTGTTGTACAAGGCGACTAATAGGGGGAATGGGGGTAGATTGTAGGCACCAATCGAACAGGGCTATACCCAGGAGAGGCTGTAAGCATTTGATAAGGAATCGCTGGAACTCCTGTTTCATTTGCTTGGCCTCTCTTACTGATTCCCTTTGTGCCTCACTTACACTGAGGGTAGTCCAGCATGCTCTCACAAACACCTCCTCCTCCTATCTACTTCACTACACTTAACATGCACACCACACTTCTTCCTTCAAAAATTGTTAAAAATTATAAACACAGGCCTCGGAGTCCCCAGGGGGGGAATATAAATACCCCCACACATGCCCGACCTTCCCCTGACGACCCCTCTAAATGCTCTGGACCACGGCCTGTCACTCTTACTATCAATTTTTGCAATATTCACAGCCTTTCCTCTAATTTTCACTCTGTTGAACACCATCTCTCCTCCTCCAAACTTGATGTTCTTTTCCTCACCGAAACCCAGGCATCTGAGACAACTTCCAGCAGCCCCTTCTCTGTATCCTCCTACTTTCTCTATCCTAGTTCCAAAGCCAATGGCGGATGTTGTGCATACGTGCACAACAAACTCACTTGCTCTCGTGTTCCCGATTTCGACTCCTCTGAATTCTCAACTTTATGGCTTAAGCTATCCTGTCATTCTCATACTACATATTTCTGTGCTGTTTATCTTTCCCCTAACTCTACCGACTTTCCCAAATTCTTCGACTATCTAAACTCTAAAGTGGAACACATTTCTATCTATCTCTTCCTTCTCTGAAATCTCCATCTTGGGAGATTTCAACGTTCACCACTGCCAATGGCTCTCCTCTCACTCTACTGACCAACCTGGTGAACAAGCCTACGTCTTTTCTATCATAAATGACCTAGAACATCTGGTCCAGCAACCCACACGTATCCCGGATCGCTTCGGAGATCGGCCCAACATTCTTGACTTATTTCTGACTTCTAACCCTTGTTCTTATACTGTCAATCTTTTCTCTCCATTGGGCTCCTCCGACCATAAACTTATCTCCGTCACCTGTCCTATCTCGTCAGTACTGCCATCCGATCCTCCCAGCCGGCGGCGCTTGTGGCACTTTGGCACTGCCGACTGGGAGACTATCCGGCAGTACTTCTTTGATTTCCATGGAATGACTTCTGCTTCCATGGCCGAGGACCCTCAGAGAGTGCTGAACGCATTAGCATTACCGAGGTAATCCTGTTACGACCGGCACTACGAAATAAACAAGGGCACTCAATATTGGACTAGATGATAGGCTATATCTGCAACAACGGTACGCTAATTCCAAACCCTCGAACAATTTCGCCGGCGAACAAAACACTTAAACCCTCCAGAGTTAATCACCTGGATAACGGGGTATCAATTAACTGGGTTTTAGTGCACTTCTACAAAGGCCTACCGATGACGGCAAAGCCTACTCACAACAGGAGTACTTTACGTTAATAAAATGCTCTTAAGTAATAACAATGCTTGAATAAACTATAACAAGAATAAAGAATTACATGCTTACGTTAACTTTAGTGTGACTCTGTACTCAACACTAAACTCTACAATGCTCTATCAAAACACTGGAAGTCTAGTCCTACAGCAATCAGAGATGGAATCTTCTGAAAAGGTTTGATGCTAAAAGATGCTCGTTAATACAGAACATGAATACATGCAGGGGCAGGACACCTAAGCGTGTATCTTAAATACACCACTAAGTAGGATACATATATATATATAACAAGGGAGTGCAACAACTCTGTGACAGCACTAATAATAACCACTCAGGAACAGTACTTCCATAGCCAACGTAATAGCCAAACTGGGTTGTGCACTAAGCATCAACATAGGCTAAAATAAAGCGTGAATAATTCCTAAAGCATACACAATTAATGTTAATAAACACAATGCTGCCTTTCTCACTAATAAAGTTTAGAAGTGGCATAAAAGGTACTAAGAAACTAGGCAGAGCGCAAGCATGCTCGTAGCCTACTGTCTCCCCTTGAACAGATTTCCCTTATGTTACGTTAAGTGACTTGGAGGCTCTCTTGGTAAGGCCAGATCTCAAGTATCTGGTCTTACCCTGGCGCTCCACAAACGTCAACAAAATGAGATAGCAAGTATGCAGGTGAGATTAGGCAAGAGCCCTTCACTTGTATACTGCTACACTCGCAAAGGAAAATATGCACAAGGGTTACAGGCTAGCTAGCTTCGTCGATGTTGTACAGGCTCTGACTTGCCACATACATAACTCAGACAACGACCAAAGATACCTTCCACTGTCTACCATTAAATAATAAGAGAGAACAGCTCAATAATTAGAAGCACCCCAACACTATGGTACCATTTGACTATGACTCTAATAATCCCTAAAACTAGTGCAAACATATATGGAGAGCTGGTGCTGGTAATACGACTGGCCGACTATGGAAGTCGTATGCAGAACCAGAAGGTTTAAGAAATTGAATAAAGAGAGAAGTATGAAACCGAAGAAGTTCAGAGAGAGAGATAGTAGTATAGAGGGTTATATGGGAGACAGGTTGCAAGGGACATGTAGGACCTAGCACACTCCGCTTAGCTCTGCAGGAGACACAAGGACAGGAGCCCGCACCACCGTCCCAGGACCGCGGCCGCCAATCACAGACGACTACGTCATGAAAAGCAAGCGTTCTATGATGTCGACAGGGCCGCCGGCCAATCACGGGCATGGGAAACTCCTCGGAGCGCAGGAGGAAAACGTACATACACACGCCCAAACTACCACCACGCTGCCTACCCCGCTCTCTCTCTCCTTAACTTCACACAATGCATCTTATATTCTAGCAATGATATAAAATACTTCTAAGTGTCACAGACAAGAATAAAGATCACCACTGATCTGTCTGTGACAACATGTACTCTATGAAAGAAAGAACATCGTTCTACGATTATTGTAGCCCATATCACTGCCCTGGCGAGCGCTAGCGAGTCCCGAGCACATTCTGGCAAGCTGGCCAGCATAACACCCTGCCCAAGATGTGGGACATTTCAGCCACAGTCGAACCCCACATCTGACCAGACAGAATGCCCATCAACCCCGCATCACCTAGCCACTCTCCCAAGTTGTGAAAACAAGGCACGATCACAAACATAAAACACTGCATCATAAACAAATCTGCACAACACTTCCCCAAAATAATAGCATCATAATAATTATATCACGCTCAGCGAGCAAGCTTCACCAAGCCTAGCCTACTAAGACAACAGCTCAGAGTGTCTTAGATTCTTGCTGTGATATACTGCACTTATATACTATCAAAAGAAAGAGTTTTTTTGTGAGGTTTTTATATATTTTAATAGTGTTTTTGGCGGCGTTGTACTACAGTGGCAAGCCTAATTGTTCTCCACTCTCAACACACACTGACTGAACTGCGAGGGTTCTCATGCAAACAAACCCTCCCGTGACAAACAATCGGCCAAAACATTATCAGTGCCCTTAGCATGCCACACATCTAACTTGTGTTCCGGCAGCACATCAACACCTGACACTGATAAACTGGCCATTTCATCGCAAGACTGGCACTTCTCTTTGCTCTTTCCGGCAACGGGGCCTGCCAATAACCTTTCACTAGTTCTATCTTCGTGATGACCGAGGCAGCCCCGAAGCGGTCTATGGTGTCGTCAACTCTGGGTAATGGATAGGCGTCTGTCAGGGATAATGCTTCCACAATCTTGCAATCAACATACACACGTATCTTGCCACTTAACTCAGGTTGCAAAGTTACTGGCAACGACCACTCACGATATCCTTTATCGCTCAGACCCTTTTTCCACATGTCGTCTAGCTCTGGTTTCACAACAGGCTGTTGAGCAGGATTTATACGGTAGGGAAGTAACTTGAGCCTTGCACTGTCTCCAGCCTCCATGTCGGATTCTACCCCGTACATCAGGCCTGGAGAAGCAACAAACATGTGGACGTACTGCCACAGCCTAGTAAACAACTCCTCTTGTCGCTCAGGAACAAGAGGTTGCAACTTATCTCGCAGAACAACATGCCTAGTGCCCTCCCACAACTCAGCCAAGACCGTAGCTTCTAAACTATAGTCTCCCTCCTTCTCCACCTTCGTCCCTAGAACAGCCAGGTCATGAGAGGGACAATCTGTACCACCTGTGCAGTCACTTCCATAGTTGATAATTGCTAAGGCTTCCCCGCCGACCGTACATGCGCACCCCCGCATTCCTTGCAACTACATCTGCCTGCGCAGCATCACCGGCTTCAGCGACATGGCCAGATACAGTCGGTCTATGGTAGGGCTGTTGCATTTTACTAGAGCAGCATTGGGAGGCTATGCGACGACTGGGCACTTCTATGCCACAGCTAACCTCACCAATCTGCTCAAAGTCCTCCTTTTGACCACCACCCTTGGCAGCCATGGGTCGACCCTGACCTGACATCCATGCCAAAGCCTCGTCGCCCACCTTGAACCACTGAAACAACGAGGTCAACGGTTTACTGACACTCAAGTGACCTGCCGGTGGAACCTTGTGCACCGCATGAGTTGTGAGGCCTGGGTGCTCGGCACAAACAGTGGGGTATGGACCGATCAGGTGCTGGAGCGCTGCACACTGCTGCTCAGGCAGGTGCTCTAGCGCTTCCACAGCCACCTGACTCGTATCCCCCGCCCACTGCTCCACCGAGACATAACAATCCCGACTCTCCTCCACCTGTGCCCCACTGCCCCCCTCTCCTTCTCCACCTTGGCCGCTGCAGACCAACGCAGGGACAGTAGGCTGCTCAGGTGGTTGCCTCACAAACTCCTCTAACAGGTTCACCTGACATGCTTCCCCGTCCTCGAGTTCAATAGCCCCGTTCCCACAACTCTCCTCCACCTGGGAACTACTCTGTCGCGGAATGCCATCACGCCCTACCATGACACTAGGGGGGACAGGTTCTGGGGCCACTCCGGAGCTCACCTTTGGGTCAAGTACCGAGTCACCAAGGAGTGTCGCTGAGTCCAAACTCACAACCCGACCATCAGCCTCGACTTTCTCCTTCCGACCCTTCCTCCGCTGGTCTGGAACTTGGGTACTAGGCTGTGACACCTGAACAGACTGAGATCTCTCAAGCCCCTCTTGCTCCTCCCTACTCGTGTCGGCCGCCCTCTTGGCAACGACTAAGGGTGGAACCTCGGAAGTGGGCACCTCAAAGTCATTACCAAGAAGTAGGTAGACCCCCTCAACTGGCAACTTCTCCACCACACCCACATCCTCTTCCCGTGTCACACCGTCCACCTCAAGCTCCATTCTGACCAGCGGGTAAGATCGCGTAGCATTGATGCCTTGAACCACCACAACCCGAGCCACGTTAACAGGCTTGCCAGTGAAATTCTTAACAAGTGTCTGGGAAGCGCCCGTATCACGCAACAACTCAAGCCTATGCCTCACACCAGCCCACCTCACAGTGCCGTGCCCCTATGACCACAAAAAACATCACGGAAGGGTGACGAGCCCTCCTGCTGCTTCTGCACCGACGATGACCTCGCAACCGACCGTTTACCCCGGGCAAACGCGGAAGACCTCAAAGAAACGCCGATGTTGCTCACTAGTGACACCACTGCTGTAGGCGGTGCGCTCGGACATGAGCGCGCAATATGCCCTTTCTCATGACACTTGAAACACTCCACTTCACTCTTGGACTTCCTCTGAGGTGAGGAAGGGCCCTGGCCTTTCTTAAACGGGAAGGGTTTCGACTTGGGTTCATAATTGGCAACAGCACTCTTGAATGGATAATTTGTGTCATTAATTCGTGGGGGGTGGAGTGGTACGGCCCTGGTTACCTGCCTCAGCTCTCTGTGCAGACCCGTAGCCACGAATCAATGACAACCTAAGGTCAGCCAGCTCAGCCGCCTTCTGCAGAGTTTTTTGTTGCTTTTCTTTAAGGTTAAGAGTCAAGTCACTGCCAGTAAATTTAAAAAATTGTTCCAGCAACACTAGTTGTTTTACTGAATCAAAAGTAGTTGCCTTCTCCGACCTTAACCAATTTTCAAATGAATCTGACAGCACTCTAGCGTGTTCCTGGAAAGTACTCTCCTTTCTTTTTGGAACTGCCCTAAACTTCAGCCTATAGGTCTCTGGCTGTAGCTCATACGCCCTCAGGACAGCCTCTTTCAACAACTCGTAATCCACCCAGGAATCTAGGGGCAAAGCATCGTACGCCTTGAGTGCTTTCCCCGTCAATCGTGAAGAAACAAGGGCTGCCCACTTCTCCTCGGGCCATTGGTGCTCCTGGCACTTTTTCTCGAACCGGAGAAAAATTCTGTAACTCCTAACTCGTCAAACACTGGAACCAACGTTAGTAGATGCGACAGGGACTGGTCATGGGCTCGACCCCCCTGGACGACCCGGTTCCTCGTCACCTCTACACGAGTTTTCTCTAGGTCAACATCGGCACAATACCTCTCAGACTCAAACTTGCGGTCAGACTCTCGCTCCCTGAGCTCAGCCTCATACTTTCGCAGCTCAAGCTCAGCCTCATGCTTTCGCAGCTCAAGCTCAGCCTGTCTCTCCTTCTGCTTAAGTTTGGCGAGCTCGAGCTGAAACAACATTTCGGCAGACAAACCTTGAGGAGGGGGTGCTACTATCGGGGACCCGCCCCGTGAATCACCTAGAGGCATACCCAACCGCCAGCGGGCATCAGCCTGCGGGAACGTACTCGGCTCCGGAACCCGAGGGGGCGCCATGGTAAGAGTCGAGTGGAATGGGGGCTTGGCCGAAGGTGCCCCAGCTCCCGCTCCACCCGAAACCCCATGCACCCCACCCAGCACACAGGCAGCCAGCTCACTTCTCGACATACCGCTAGTACCGGAAAACCCCAAGACCGTGGCCACACACTGCAGTCCGTACCGGTCTAGCCCCGCCACCCGGTCCGCCGACATAGGCTTCCCCCCAAAAAATCCGACCATCCTCCTCACTGTTCACCACCCGAATGCCGCTTAACAACTCCACCTTCTCCACCTCCTCGCCTGCCTCTCGCACTGTGCCCTCACTATGCTCAGACCCGTTCAGTGACATTATGGAGTCAACAAAAAAATTCTCAAGTCCAGACAAAAAATAGCCAAACTCTTGCGTAGCTTTATTCACCAAAAAATATTCAAAGATGTTCTTGAGTGCAATACTAGGTCACCAATAACTCCAACAAGTTCTATGTATCCTCAAAACAATGTCTACTGCCAACAATGCGAGAAATAAATTCAACCCCCAAACGGCAATAAGATTTCTCCAAAAAAAAATGCAATATTCAGTTCACTATATTCTGGTCTAAGGTCGCCATTTGTTACGATCGGCACTACGAAATAAACAAGGGCACTCAACATTGGACTAGATGATAGGCTATATCTGCAACAACGGTACGCTAATTCCAAACCCTCGAACTATTTCGCCGGCGAACAAAACACTTAAACCCTCCAGAGTTAATCTCCTGGATAACGGGGTATCAATTAATTGGGTTTTAGTGCACTTCTACAAAGGCTTACCGATGACGGCAAAGCCTACTCACAACAGGAGTACTTTACGTTAATAAAATGCTCTTAAGTAATAACAATGCTTGAATAAACTATAACAAGATTAAATAAAGAATTACATGCTTACGTTAACTTTAGTGTGAGTCTGTACTCAACACTAAACTCTACAATGCTCTATGAAAACACGGGAAGTCTAGTCCTACAGCAATCAGAGATGGAATCTTCTGAAAAGGTCTGATGCTCTAAGATGCTCGTTAATACAGAACATGAATAAATGCAGGGGCAGGACACCAAAGCGTGTATCTTGAATACACCAATAAGTAGGATACATACAGTATATATAACAAGGGAGTGCAACAACTCTGTGACAGCACTAATGATAACCACTCAGGAACAATACTTCCGTAGCCAACGTAATAGCCAAACTGGGTTGTGCACTATGCATCAACCTTGGCTAAAATAAAGCGTGAATAATTCCTAAAGCATACACAATTAAAGTTAATATACACAATGCTGTCTTTCTCACTAATTAAGTCTAGCAGTGGCATAAATAGTACTAAGAAACTAGGCAGAGCGCAAGCATGCTCGTAGCCTACTGTCTCCCCTTGAACAGATTTCCCTTATGTTACGTTAAGTGACTTGGAGGCTCTATTGGTAAGTCCAGATCTCAAGTATCTGGTCTTACCCTGGCGCTCCACAAAGGTCAACAAAATTAGGTAGCAAGTATCCAGGTGAGATTAGGCAAGAGCCCTTCACTTGTATACTGCTACACTCGCAAAGGAAAATATGCACAAGGGTTACAGGCTAGCTAGCTTCGTCGATGTTGTACAGGCTCTGACTTGCCACATACATAACTCAGACAACGACCAAAGATACCTTCCACTGTCTACCATTAAATAATAAGAGAGAACAGCTCAATAATTAGAAGCAACCCAACACTATGGTACCATTTGACTATGACTCTAATAATCCCTAAAACTAGTGCAAACATATATGGAGAGCTGGTGCTGGTAATACGACTGGCCGACTATGGATGTCGTATGCAGAACCAGAAGGGATAAGTAATTGAATAAAGAGAGAAGTATGAAACCGAAGGAGTTCAGAGAGAGAGATAGTAGTATAGAGGGTTATATGGGAAACAGGTTGCAAGGGACATGGAGGACCTAGCACACTCCGCTTAGCTCTGCAGGAGACACAAGGACAGGAGCCCGCACCACCGTCCCAGGACCGCGGCCGCCAATCACAGACGACTACGTCATGAAGAGCAAGCGTTCTATGACGTCGACAGGGCCGCCGGCCAATCACGGGCGAGGGAAACTCCTCGGTGCGTGGGCAGCAAACGTACATACACACGCACAAACTACCACCACGCTGCCTACCCCGCTCTCTCTCTCCTTAACTTCACACCATGCATCTTATATTCTAGCAATGATATAAAATACTTCTAAGTGTCACAGACAAGAATAAAGATCACCACTGATCTGTCTGTGAAAACATGTACTCTATGAAAGAAAGAACATCGTTCTACGATTATTGTAGCCCATATCACTGCCCTAGCGAGCGCTAGCGAGTCCCGAGCACATTCTGGCAAGCTGGCCAGCGTAACAATCCTTTCGGGCATGGAAGTGTACATTCCATTTTCTTTCTCTCATGCTAATGCAAACAAATCTTGGTTTACTCACACTTGTTTTACTGCTGTCCACAACAAGGAGGAAACATTCAAACGGTACCGACGCCTTAAAACTCAAGAATATAATTCTTCCTATGTTTCTGCCCGGAATCAAGCAAAATCTGTTCTTCGACTTGCCAAGCACTCTTTCATCAATAATAAATGCACTGAACTATCCAACTCTAGCTCTTCCCAAGCTCTCTGGCATTTAGCCAAAAACCTCTCCAACAACTTTTGTTCTTCGTCTTTCCCTCCCCTTTCCCACTCTGATGGCACAACCATCACTTCTTCCTCTGACAAAGCTGAACTCTTCGATCAAACTTTTGCCAGAAACTCTACCTTGGATGATTCCGGTGCTATTCCTCCCTCTCCAACCTCCTCTCTCCTACTTACAGTATGCCTAATATCTTAGTCTCTTCTAAAGATGTACTTTCTATCCTCTCTGAGCTTAATACTGAGAAGGCGTACGGTCCGGACGGTGATCCTCCTGTTGTACTTAAAAACTGTACTTCCGTGCTGACCCCCTGCCTAGGCAAACTCTTTCGTCTGTCTCTCCTCTAACGTCTTTCCTTCTTGCTGGAAGTTTGCTCTCATTCAACCTGTCCCAAAGAAGGGTGACCGCTCTCAACTCTCCAATTATCGTCCAATTGCTCTCATCTCTTGTATCTCTAAAGTATTTGAAACTATTCTTGCTTCCAAATTTCTTAAGCATTTCTCTTCTCATAATCTGGTCTCAGATCGCCAGGATGGCTTCCTTAAGGGTCGCTGTACTGGTGATCTTCTTTCATATCTTACTAACTCTTGGTCATCCAACTTTCGGGACTTCGGTGAGACTTTTTCTGTTGCACTAGACATATCGAAGGCCTTCGATAGAGTCTGGCACAAATCTTTAATTTCCAAATTGACCTCCTTCGGTTTCTGTGCCTCCATCCGTGCCTTTGTCTCTCATTTCCTTTCCGGCCGTGCCATAGCTGCGGTTGTGGACGGCCATCGCTCATTTCCTCATCCTATCAACTCCGGTGTTCCTCAGGGTTCTGTCCTATCTCTTATTCTCTTTCTAATTTTCATAAATTATCTTCTCAACTGTACATCCAGTCCCATTCATTCATATGCAGACGACTCTACCTTACACCACTCAATTAGTTTTCCAGAACGCCCCTGCCAGCAGTCCCTCAAAAACAAACGTAATGAAGCCATAAAACGCTTATCTTCTGATCTAGCTACTATTTCCAATTATGGTAGAGAAAACCTTGTTGTATTTAATGCATCCAAAACTCAATTTATCCATCTTACTACCCATCAGGAACCTCCAGTGGACTATCCCTTATTCTTCAACAATACAAAAACAACCCTTCATCTTCTCTCAATGTTCTCGGTGTCTCTTTTTCTTCTGCTCTCACTTGGAAAGACCATATTAACAGTCTCGCTAAGGCAGCCTCCCAGAAGCTGGGTGTGCTCAACCGTCTCAAGGGGTTCTTAACCCCTGCACAGCTTCTTGCTCTGTACAGGGGTACAGTGCATCCTTGTATTGAGTATTGTTCACATAAGTGGGGAGGATCCTCTCACACCGCACTCCTAGACAAAGTAGAAAGGAAAGCCTTTCGTATCATTAACTCCCGTTCACTCACCAACTCTCTGCAATCTCTCTCTCTTCGAGAAAAAAAACACAAGTTATGTTCCTCTCCGTGATCTTCTTAGCTTTTCACTCGTGTACAGTTGCCCATATAACTTATGTTCCTCTCCGTGATCTTCATAGCATTTCATTCGTGTACAGTTGCTCACATATGTTATGGTCCTCTCCGTGATCTTCTTAGTATTTCATTCGTGTACAGTTGCTCACATATGTTATGGTCCTCTCCGTGATCTTCATAGCATTTCATTCGTGTACAGTTGCTCACATATGTTATGGTCCTCTCCGTGATCTTCTTAGCATTTCATTCGTGTACAGTTGCCCACATAAGTTATGTTAATCTCCGTGATCTTCTTAGTATTTCAGTCGTGTACAGTTGCCCACATAAGTTATGTTAATCTCCGTGATCTTCTTAGTATTTCAGTCATGTACAGTTGCCCATATATGTTATGTTAATCTCTGTGATCTTCTTAGTATTTCACTCGTGTACAGTTGCCCACATAAGTTTTGTTAATCTCCGTGATCTTCTTAGTATTTCACTCGTGTACAGTTGCCCACATAATTTATGTTTATCTCTGTGATCTTCTTAGTATTTCACTCGAGTACAGTTGCTGTGGGGGATTTCTATGAATAATTCTGTCCCTTACCACACTAATCAAAATTAAATAAAGAAAATGGAGGGAATAAACTTAAATAAATAGATAGGTTACCTGGATGTTATATAAAGATGGTATTGCCTATCTTCTCAGAAACCCCTAGCTAGACATTGTATAAATGGCCATATATATCAATCGACTTAGCTATCACTGGGGTCCTGGCATTGATCAGAGGATCCTGACTATGGTAGGTATAGTAGGTAGGCAGGGAGTTAAAGATTCCTAAATTATTATGTTCCTTCCAACAACCAACTATACTCCTAAAATCGATTAATGAAATTTACACACACATGTGGCAGTCCGTGGATTCGAATCCAGGATGCTCACACCGAAAATCAACACCTTATGCATCGCACCACGAAGACAGTTAAAGAATGGTGGACACTGCCTACGATTTATTATGCAACTTCGAATCCTGCATATCAATCTAAGCATGTACACGCATCCCAACTGCAACTCACGTAGGCTATGCATATGTGAATGGAAAGAGCAATTAATGGGGCCTTAACCACTAGGGAAGTCCTCTCGATAAATTACCCCTGAACCAATATCAATTATTATGTTCCTTCCAACAACCAACTATACTCCTAAAATCGATTAATGAAATTTACAAACACATATGGCAGTCCGTGGATTCGAATCCAGGATGCTCACGCCGAAAATCAACACCTTATGCATCGCACCACGAAGACAGTTAAAGAATGGTGGACACTGCCTACGATTTATTATGCAACTTCGAATCCTGCATATCAATCTAAGCATGTACACGCATCCCAATTGCAACTCACGTAGGCTATGCATATGTGAATGGAAAGAGCAATTAATGGGCCTTAACCACTAGGGAAGTCCTCTCGATAAATTACCCCTGAACCAATATCAATTATTATGTTCCTTCCAACAACCAACTAGGCCTATACTCCTAAAATCGATTAATGAAATTTACAAACACATGTGGCAGTCCGTGGATTCGAATCCAGGATGCTCACACCGAAAATCAACACCTTATGCATCGCACCACGAAGACAGTTAAAGAATGGTGGACACTGCCTACGATTTATTATGCAACTTCGAATCCTGCATATCAATCTAAGCATGTACACGCATCCCAACTGCAACTCACGTAGGCTATGCATATGTGAATGGAAAGAGCAATTAATGGGGCCTTAACCACTAGGGAAGTCCTCTCGATAAATTGCCCCTGAACCAATATCAATTATTATTTTCCTTCCAACAACCAACTATACTCCTAAAATCGATTAATGAAATTTACAAACACATGTGGCAGTCCGTGGATTCGAATCCAGGATGCTCACAACGAAAATCAACACCTTATGCATCGCACCACGAAGACAGTTAAAGAATGGTGGACACTGCCTACGATTTATTATGCAACTTCGAATCCTGCATATCAATCTAAGCATGTACACGCATCCCAACTGCAACTCACGTAGGCTATGCATATGTGAATGGAAAGAGCAATTAATGGGGCCTTAACCACTAGGGAAGTCCTCTCGATAAATTACCCCTGAACCAATATCAATTATTATGTTCCTTCCAACAACCAACTATACTCCTAAAATCGATTAATGAAATTTACAAACACATGTGGCAGTCCGTGGATTCGAATCCAGGATGCTCACACCGAAAATCAACACCTTATGCATCGCACCACGAAGACAGTTAAAGAATGGTGGACACTGCCTACGATTTATTATGCAACTTCGAATCCTGCATATCAATCTAAGCATGTACACGCATCCCAACTGCCAGTCACGTAGGCTATGCATATGTGAGTTAAAGATTCCTAAACTCCGGACCGGATACAGGGAGCGAAGCGAGAGGTCACGAGACCCTTGTTGGTAGTTCCAAGTTTTAAAGAGATCTGATAGGAATTTCAATTCCGACCCTTAAGTTAACTATATACAAATTTGTTACCGAGGGTTCATTCCCTCTTCACGAAATCATATAAATAATAATCAGCATTTAAATTATATAATTATCAAGGTAAACATCGTTTCACAACGATTTAGTGAACATTATATCAAGAAATTGTGACGCATGTCCAGTGTGAGCATGCTGTACAGAACGCCTAGTCATACCCCACTCTCGCTAGGATCGTCAGGGCAGGAACTTTGGCTGTAGTCTATGTAGAGTTTCCTAACTTAGTTCATGTGAGCCGTTGTACTATAAGTAATATGAATATTTTTTTTTTTTTTTTTTTTTTAAGAGACAATGAACGGAGGAAGGAAAAACACAGATAAAACAAAAAGGTCCATGTGCCTAAAGGCATCCTCCATTCATAAAATGTTTGTAACAACTGGATTTAAACATTTGTTGATTGTAAGTTTGTGGAAAGCAATTCGAGGGAAGTGAATTCCAAAGAGTAGTAGCTCTGGGGATAAATGAATTCTGATAAGCAGAAGTTCTGCATTGTGGAGGAGAAGTGTAAATTCATGGGCGCTCTCAGCTGCCCTAGTTCTACGGGGAAAGATGTGGAGAGGCGGCACAATTGAAGCAAGTTCCTCGGAACAATTGCTGTGAAAATATCTGTAGAATAATGCAAGGGATGCAACGTTTCTTCGTATGGCTATGTAGGAAGGTCCTGTGTGATTGCAGGGTTATTGATTAATCTAATAGCTTTATTTTGAATTTTGTCCAACTGCCTCAATGCAACCACTCCACTTCCACCCCACAGAGGTGAACAGTAATCCATCTGAGAGCGCACATGACTTTTATTTATTACGGCCAACTGCTCGTCAGTGAAGAATTCTCGAACTCTGTACAGGAGTCCCAGTTTTTTAGAGGCATTCTTAGCAATGCTTCTAACATAATGTGTCCAGCTCAAGTTAGTAGTTAATGTTACACCGAGAATGTCAATACTAGGGGAAGTGGGAATATTTACATCATTAAAAATATATGGGAGTCAGTGAGATTCTGTCGGTTAGAAAATTGAATGTACTTGGTTTTCTGTGCATTAAAGGAAACTAGATTCTCTTGTCCCCATTCATTAATTCTAGAAAGGTCCTGGTTCAGAGAAATTGCAGTGTTTATTTTTGAATTTATAAGATCGGGTTGGGTGAAAGAATTGTAAATGTGAAGGAACTGTGGAGTGTTGAGTCATCTGCGTAGGAATGTATTGGATTATGAGTGGTAGATATGAGATCATTGATATGAATGAGGAACAGAGTTGGGGCCAAAACTGATCCCTGGGGAACACCAGCATTTATTGAGTGAAATTGAGAATAAAGGCCATCTACCATTACACGTATTTTTCTGTTATGAAGATAAGAAATTAGTGAACTAATGATGCAAGGCCGTAGTGTGACATCTTCGACAATAAGGATTGATGCCAGACTCTATCAAATGCCTTTGATATATCCAGTGCTATTGTATGTGTTTCACCATGTTGGTCTGTAGCTTGGTTGATTTGATGCGTAAGAAGGCAAAGAATGTCTGCAGTTGATCGACATCGTCTAAAACCATATTGCCTATCACTGATTAATTTATTATTCTCCAGATGCTTAATTATGTGATTTAATATAATTTCAAAACTTTGCCAAGAGTGGAAGTTATAGCTATTGGTCTGTAGTTTGATGGATCTCAAGAGGCACCTTTTTAGGAACTGGATGGATGTTTGCTTCTTCCCAGGGTACTGGAAGCATGAGGTATGAGTACACAGACGGAAAAATTTTGCCAATACAGGAGCGAGCACCAAGGAGCAATTCTTAAGTACTATTGGAGGAATTTCATCTGGACCAGGAGCCTTATCTACTGAGAGATTTGCAAAATAGTTTTGACATGTCTGGTGTGGATCTTAAGTGAGGGAATTTCAGGTGAATTAAAATTAAGTACAGGGACATCTTGATTTATGTCATCTAAGTTGAGTTGGTGGAGAAAATATCTGCAAGAAGGTTAGCTTTACCTCGTGGGTCACTTACCAGATTGCCAGTCGGAGATTTTAATGGTGGAATGGATGAAGCAGTAGTGAAGTTGGATTTGAATGAGTTAAGAGTAGACCAAAATATTTTGTTATCATTTGGATTATTTAGAAGTTTATTTGCCTGCTTATGGAGAAAGTTTGATTTAGTTAGGTTTAATACAGTTTTGGCATGATTTCTGATGTTTCTAAAGTAATTAAAGGCTTCATGTGTTTTTGATCTTGTGTATGCATTGTAGGCTATTGCTTTTTGTTCAGTTACTCTAGCACAATTATGGTCAAACCATTTAGGTGAATTAGATCTTTTACTGTACTTTTGATGGAATAAAAGTTTCCATTCCAATTTTTACAAAATCTTGTATGTGGCTCAAGGTGGAGTGTGCATCATTAGAAAAGAAAGAGGTCCAGGAATATCAATAAAGAAACCTTGAAGTCCCTCCCTATCTGCCCTATCGTAATGCCATTTAGTCACCAAAACAGGTTCAGAGTGGGAAGGTGTGGTAGGTGATAGACAGGTGGCCTGTATCAGACAGTGATCAGAAGATCCAAGTGGGGACCTCACTGTAACATCATAATTTTCTGAATTGGTTGTTAAAAATAAGTCCAGTAGGTGGGAATTATGATTAGGATTATCTGGTACACGGGTGGTTGGTTCTAGTTGAATGAGATTAAATGAGTCTGCAAATAGCTCACATTCAAGACCAGCATCATCAGTCCTGGCTGAATGAGTGAGCCATTCAACATTATGGACATTAAAATCACCCAACACAGTGATTTTGACATTTAAGTTGAGGACACTGAGTTGTGAGGACAGAGAATCAAAAATATATATTTTGTTTTCATCTGAGTCAACGAGTTCTATTTTATATCATTAGTTATAAGTATTGTGTGTAAAACTTATTTGTAATGATGGGAGAGGCAGCCACAGTTGGGGTCAGTGGGTGCGCCATGCGGGAGGTGGGCCTAACTCACTAGCACTCCCCCCCTCCCCCCTCCCCTCAGTGCTAGGAAAGCCTTTGTCTATCCCAGAGGAGAGAGAGAAATTACGTAATGATTGTCAGTGGGCGGTCCTTAGTAGTTCACGTTGGGCTCACTAGAGGGCCGGGTATAAAAAGGGAAGTCTAGCCATTTTTTCTTCAGAACTCATTAGGCAGAGCGACTTTTCATTTCCCTTGCTAACTATATATATTCTTCTGACTGATGTGAACTTTCTCTACTACCTTACATTCTTATCTCCTCTTTTCCCTACCCTTTTTAACTTCCAGGGTCCCGTTGGTGCAGAGCTAGTCAGCCAACGTATTATCGCTTGAGTTCTCACGAGATACATGCCTATTAGATAGCCTATTTTGGAAGGGTTAACTTAGAATAGGATTGATTTATGTTTGTTGCACTTGTATATGCATTTCCCTGTGTGTTATTATTATTATTCCTGTTTTCTGCTAGTCTAGGTAATGCTAGACTGGGGTAAGGCTTTTCTGTGTTACGAGTTGTTGTTTGATGCAGTGGTTAAGCGATAAACCTGCATACTCGTTTCGGTTCAGTGAAGCCTAGGTTGTCTTCGCGGCTGACTGTGTTGAGTTAATAATTTACAGTGCGCGAGGGCAAGAGCCTAACCACCCTGTATTTTATTAACAGTTTGTTTTTACTTTGTCAAGGAGCCGGGAGAAAACCAGATACAAGGGATCTGGATTTCTCAAGTGCACTTGTTAGTTTTAACGTAATACTTTAAACAGTTGTGAGGACTTCGCTAGGCTACGAGCCGTTTTTGCTCAGTCACTGCTACCTTTTTGCCTACAGTACCCCAGCTAGACTTTACTCGATTAGTAGATACAGAATAGTATTGAAGCTTTCCTTATGTATGATATTGTTTATGCACTATTGATTTCATGTGTTGCAAGCTTGGCTACTTTAGTGATTAGTGGCCCACGAGCACAATCCGAGTAGGCTATTGCCGTGGCATTTGCGGAGTACTTCTTTTTAATGTTTGCCATTTACTATTGCATATTCTTTTAATTATTCTTATGCCAATTTAAATCTTTAATAGTATTTAATTGCCAGTGTTTTTGCTTATTGAATTACTGTTCAAAATCCGATACGTACTTCTTACGAGCATCCGAGAAGCATCTAACTTTTTTCAGAAGATTCCTTGCTCGATGCTTAAGGACTATTAATTAACGTAACGTAATAGTGCCGATCCGAAGTAGAGGGTGGAGGACTTCTTAAGTTCTTAGTCAAGGGTGGATTACTTCGGCTTCGGCCAACACTATTCTTTGGTGTTGTTGTTTCTTACTTCTTTGTTTGATTGTTGACCAGACTAGATAATTCCTGTCTCTTTATTAGTCTGTTGTTGAACACTAGTACCGAGTTCTTGTATACCCCGTTATAGCAGATTGAACTCTGGAGGGTATTGGTGTTTTTTGTTTGGCTGGCAGTACTCAGGGGTTGGGATCGTGTGTTTCCGTTGTGGCAGCGAGCCGTAGTCGAGTCCTGATTGAGAGCCCTTGTGTACCCGAGTGCCAGGTCGTAACAAATGGCGACCTTGCTTAGGATTTTGTGAACAGTATACATTTTTGCAGAGTTGTACAACATTTGTTTGTTTGTATTTTAGCGTGCATATTGAAGAATATTTTTGTTTTGTATGGCAATTAGTAAAGCATTTAAGAGACTCCAGTTAATTTAGTAATTAGTGCTTGCATAGGAAGTTTAACACTTTTGTCTCGAGAATTTTTTTGTGGACTTCAGTATGTCGTGCATTAGCACTGACGATGAGCGAGAGATGCCATTTGAAGGTGTGCCGTTAGTAACCAGTGAGGAGGATGCTAGAGTTTTTGTGAGTAAGCGGTACCACGTGACGGAGGAGAGGCTGACTGGGGTGGATGTTTGTGGCTTGCACCTGATTTTGGGCATTTCCAATGTAGTAGGGATGTCCAAGGGGGAGCTGATTTCCTGGGTGTTGCGTGGGCGACATGGGGTTTCGGAGGATAGGGCGTTTGGGGGGGTTCCTCCCCAGATCCCCTCTCACTCGACTCCCACAGTGCCGTCCACTCAGTTACCGGAGGTTAGCACTCTCCCACAGAGGGATGAGAATTGGCAGATTGGAGTGCCTTCGGGTGGTGCACATGGTGGTTCCCCAGTTTTTGCCCCCCCTCCTTCAGTAGTGGCAGCTCCCTCTTCCTGCCTGTCTCCAGATATGGTATTTAGACTTGAGCTTGCTAAGATTGAGGCTAGGAAGCAGGAGAATGAGACCAGGAGGCAGGAGGATGAGACGAGGAGGCATGAGATTGAGGTTAGGAGGCATGAGGCTGAGCTTAGGTACGACTCGAAGAAATATTGTGCTAAATTAGATTTAGATAAGACTCGTGCAGAGTCGACAGGGACTCGGATGGGCCGTGAGGGCCAAGTAAGAGAACAGTCCTTGGCCCACTTAGTCAAATTGGTGCCGGTATTTAGTGAAACTGAAGTCACAGAATTTTTTAATCGTTTTTTGAAGAAGTGTAGGGAGCATAATTGGCCTGAAGAGAAGTGGGCAGCTCTAGTCTCCTCAAGACTTACGGGTAAGGGTCTGAAGGCTTATGATGCACTACCTTTAGAGTCTTGCATTGACTACCCAGAATTGAAGAGAGCTGTCCTACGGGCATACGAGTTGCAACCGGAAACATATCGATTGAAGTTTCGGGGTGTTACAAAGACTAGGGAGGCGACCTTTCTTGAACATGCCCGGGACTTAAAAGATGCACTTAAAAACTGGATACGTTCTGAGAAAGCTGAGACGGCAGAACAGTTGACTGAGCTGTTTCTGCTCGAGCAGTTTTATAAGTGTACTGGTGCAGAAATGACTTTAACTATTAAAGAAAAGAACCCCAAAACTCTACAGGAGGCAGTTGAGATGGCTGACCTCCGGCTATCACTAATTCGTGGGTGCGGGTCTGCCCAGCATAGTGAGGCAGGTAACAAGGGGCGTGACGCCCCACCCCCCCGAGTTAGTGATATACCTTATGCAAACAAGTACAAGAGCCATGATACCAAGACTGACCACAAGACTAGCACCGTCCCATTTAAGAAGGGGCCGGGCCCTTCCCAGTACCAAGGGAAGCCCAAAGGGGAGTTGGAGTGTTATCAATGTCATAAAAAGGGGCACTTTGCAAGAGTGTGTCCTAGCAAACCACCTACAGCAGCTGTGTCTTTGGCCTGCAACATTGGTGTGTCTCAGAAGTCATCTGAGTTTGCCCGGGGCAGTTCGTCAGAGGCTGAGGCACAGCCAATGCAGAAGCACCTGGGAGGCTCGAACCCTGCTCAGGATGTTTTTTGCGACCATAGAGGGCGGGGTTGCGTGATGTGGGCGGGGCGCAAGCATGGAGTAGAGGTCTTGCGTGATACAGGTGCTTCCCAGACTCTGATGAAAAACTTGACTGGCTACCCTATAAACGCGGCTCGGGTGGTAGTGGTGCAGGGTATTAATGCAACTCGGTCATACCCGCTGGTGCGGTTGGAGTTGAAGGTGGATGGTGTGGCACGTTAATTGGATGTCGGGATTGTGGAGAAACTGCCAGTGGAGGGCGTCGACCTTCTTCTCGGCAACGACTTTGCAATGCCCGCTTCTGAGGTTCTACCCTTAGTCGTTGCCGAGAGGCCGGCCAACGTGAGTAGGGAAGAGCAAGAGTGGGTCGAGCGGTGCCAGACACAACCCATGGCGTGTGTTGTCACCCGAGCACGGGCAGCTAAAGTGTCACAGCCTAGTCCTCCGTCTTCAGACCAGCGGAGGAACGATCAACAGGAGGAGGCTAAAGCTGGAGTTGGTTTTAAGAGTTTTGACTCGGCGGCTCTCCTGGGTGATTCAGTATTAGCACCATTACTTAATTCTGGAGTAGCCCCTGGGCCTGTCATCGAGAGTGATGAGGCTGGGCATGACGAGTCTCCACGACAGCAACGTTATGTACATCGAGAGAGACAGAGGGAGCAGCCCAGTATCGGAGAAGGTCATGCATTGCTCCGGGAGCAGTTAGATCGCTTGGCACCCTCAGATATACGTCGGTTGCAACTAGAGGACCCTGAGCTCCAAACGTGTGCTAATGGAGCTGTAGAGCTCGACGAGGACGGCGATGCACAGCCAGGAGATTTTTTTTATTTAGAAGGCATCCTCTATAGGCGTTTTCAAGACCCTAAACGTAGTTGGCAAAAGGGGTCCGGAGTAGTGGACCAGTTGGTGGTGCCACGGGAGTGCAGCGATAGCCTACTGAGGTTGGCGCATGACACACCACTGGCAGGACATCTAGGGGTGAGAAAAACGGTGGCGGCTTTGGGGAAATTGTTTTGGTGGCCGGGGATGAAGTCTTATGTGCAGTCATGGATAAACTCATGTGATATTTGTCAACGTGTCGGGAAACCGAACCAAGTTATTCCTAAGGCTCCGTTACACCCTATTCCTGTGATTGGGCCACCCTTTAGTAAAATTATTGTTAACATGGTTGGTCCACTCCCTCCCACTAAGGCTGGAAATAAATTTTTGTTAACCATAATGGATGTTGCCACTAGATACCCCGATGCATACCCTATGAAAAATGGAATGGCTAAGACGGTAGTCAGTAACTTGTTGTGGTACTTCTCAAGGTACAGGTACCCGGAGGAGATTCAGTCTGATCAGGGATCTAATTTCACCTCCAACATGTTCAAGCAAACAATGCAACAGCATGGGATACGAGCAATAGTATCGTCAGCGTATCACCCTGAGAGTCAAGGGGTGCTTGAGCGGTGGCATGCTACACTTAAAAGCATGCTCAGGTGTTATTGTGCTGATAACGGTATGGATTGGGATCTTGGATTGCCTTATGTGGTGTTTGCTGCTCGGGAGGTACCTGGTGAGAGCCTGGGATTTAGTCCAAACGAGCTGATTTTTGGACACCGTGTCAGGGGCCCCCTTAACATGCTGAAAGAAATTTGGGAGGGGACTGTGCAGCCTTGTCCATTATTAAAGTATGTGCTTGAAAGCCGTGAGCGCATGCTTAAGAGTCTGGAGATGGCAGGTAGAAATTTGACAGAATCACAAGCTTTGATGAAGGACAGGTATGATCGCAAAGTGAGGCTCCGGAAGTTCACTGTAGGACAAGAGGTATTAATTTTGTTGCCTTTGGTTGGTAACCCCCTCTCTGCGAAGTACACTGGACCTTATAAAATTGTAGACAAAATTTCAGACTTAGATTACCTTGTTGCCACTCCAGACAGGAGGAAAAAGAACCAGTTATGTCACGTGGACCTTATTAAAGAGTATGTGAGGCGCCCCTCTGAGCCTCTCACTGTCCCTGTGTTGGCTTGTTGCGGCCGTGGTGGAGAAGGAGAGGGGGACAGTCAATCTTCAGAGGAGGATAGCTGGGATCAACATGTTTCAGCGGATCAGTGGGCGGGGAACTCGAGCCTTAGGGCTGACGAGGCTATAGCTCATTTGCCTGAGCCGCAGTTTGATGCTATCCGTCAGTTGTTCGGTTCATACCCCACTGTATTTGCTGAACACCCAGGCCTCACTACTCAGGCTATGCATGATGTTGACGTGGGGGACCATCTACCCTTTAAGTCAATCCCGTACCGTGTGCCCCCCATAAAACTACCAGCTCTGAGGGATGAGTTGGAGTATATGCTCGGTAGAGGGTTGATAGAGAAAGGCACAGTTAAGTGGACTTCCCCCGTAACACTGCAGCCTAAGCCAGATGGCAAGGTACGCTTTTGTATTGATTTCCGTAGGTTAAACGGTTTGACTCCAACTAACCCATATCCTCTTCCTCGGGTTGATGATAGTGTTGACAAAATTGGTAATGCTCGTTTTTTGTCTAAAGTAGATTTAGTAAAATGTTACTGGCAAGTACCTTTGTTCGAGCGTGCTAAAGAGGTATGTGGTTTTGTTGTGGACGGGAGTACCTACCGGTGCAATGTTATGCCTTACGGACTTAAGAATGCACCAGCAACGTTTCAGAACCTGATGAATGAAATTGTAAAGGACATTCCAAATTGCACCGTATATTTGGACGATGTAATCATTTATGATGACGACTTTGAGAGCCATTGTGAGCACCTTGAGACCTTGTTCCGGAAACTTAGTGAAGCAGGTCTGGTAGTAAATTTGGCAAAGTGTGACTTCGTAAAAGCCACTGTGCAGTACCTTGGGTTTGTAGTTGGAAGAGGACAGGTGTGCCCTCCTCAGAACAAGGTACAGGCTATCAATAAATTTCCGCACCCAACAACCAAGAAGCAGATTATGAGATTCTTGGGTATGATAGGCTACTACAGACGCTTCATAAAAGGTTACTCAACGGTGTTGGCACCTCTCACAGATTTGTTATCTAAAGACAAAAAGTTTTTGTGGGCACCTGAGTGTGAAAAGGCTTTCACTTTGGTGAAACATTTGCTATGTACTCACCCGATACTCAGGGCCCCAGACTTTAACAGGCCTTTTCAGCTGGCAACAGATGCTAGTGGTGTAGGGGCTGGTGCCGTCTTGCTACAGACAGACAATGAAGGTGTAGAACACCCATTAAGTTTCTTTTCTAAGAAGTTCAATGCTGCACAAAAGAACTATTCTACAATAGAAAAGGAATTACTGGCGATTGTGCTGTCGCTCAGGCACTTCGAGGTGTATGTTCCAGCCTATGGCCCAGTCGTGGTTATCTACACTGATCATCACCCTTTGAGATTCCTGAATCAATTTCACAATCGCAATATGAGACTGACCAGGTGGTCTTTGATGTTGCAGGAGTATAACCTGGACATCCGTCATATTGCTGGATGTGACAATGTGATCGCGGATTGTTTATCAAGGGTGGATGATCAGTCGTAGGCTATCACAGGTGTGTGGGTTTGAGTGGAGAAAAATAGGCTGCCCTTATAGTGCAGCCGGGAAAACATATTAAAATATAAAAATCATATAAAAACTCTTTCTTTTGATATCGATAATCGTATAAGTTTGTCATAGCCTATAGAGTTTGAGTAGTCCACGAACTATCAAACGGCTGAGCTGCTGTAAGCTCGCTCTGGGAGCATGATATTGTGTCTTTGCTATTGTTGGGAGGAGTTATAAAATGTGATTTTTTTTTTTAATAATAAGATGTGTTTTGGTGATAAACTCAGCTTTGTTTTAGTGCCATGCGGTCGCTGGGTGTGAGGGGCTTGATGGGGTTCTGTGTTGGTCTGATTTTAGCTCAGGGTTGAGCAAGTAAAATCTTGGGCGAGGTGTGACGCATGTCCAGTGTAAGCATGCTGTACAGAACGCCTAGTCATGCCCCACTCTCGCTAGGATCGTCAGGGCAGGAACTTTGGCTGTAGTCTATGTAGAGTTTCCTAACTTAGTTCATGTGAGCCGTTGTACAATAAGTAATATGAATATGTATTTTGTTTTCATCTGAGTCAACGAGTTCTATTTTATATCATTAGTTATAAGTATTGTGTGTAAAACTTATTTGTAATGATGGGAGAGGCAGCCACAGTTGGGGGTCAGTGGGTGCGCCATGCAGGAGGTGGGCCTAACTCACTAGCACTCCCCCCCCTCCCCCCTCCCCTCAGTGCTAGGAAAGCCTTTGTCTATCCCAGAGGAGAGAGAGAAATTACGTAATGATTGTCAGTGGGCGGTCCGTAGTAGTTCACGTTGGGCTCACTAGAGGGCCGGGTATAAAAAGGGAAGTCTAGCAATTTTTTCTTCAGAACTCATTAGGCAGAGCGACTTTTCATTTCCCTTGCTAACTATATATATTCTTCTGACTGATGTGAACTTTCTCTACTACCTTACATTCTTATCTCCTCTTTTCCCTACCCTTTTTAACACCTTACGAGCGGCCTATGCGGTTTATTTATATGTACCGCACAGCGGGGTGTTTTTAGCCAAAATAGGGCTGTTTACGTGATCATTTTCATGCCTAAATAAGACCCAGAACGTAAAACAAGTACCTATCCCTGAAAGGGCATAAACAGAGCTTTCGAATGACACCATAACGATCCATGTATGATGGATAGTTTTCTTGCAATAACCGTGCAACGCGAGTGCAAAAAGCAGGTAATTCGGTACTTTCGGTACATAATTGAGTATGTAGCGAGTGAGAAAGGGAGGAGGGAGCTGAGATTTGTGTCAGTAGGTTCGCCGCGGTGGTCTGGAGCAGTCATACGCTCGCTAGTCTCCTGCCACCACTTGTCTCTCTCTCTCAGCCACATTACGTGCTGAAATTGCCACTCGACCTATGTCGAGCGCCGCCACATAGTCCAGCTTTTTTTAACTCGACTTATGTTGCTCGCCGCTAATTAAGGGTTAACTTCCATGGTCCCGTTGGTGCAGAGCTAGTCAGCCAACGTATTATCGCTTGAGTTCTCACGAGATACATGCCTATTAGATAGCCTATTTTGGAAGGGTTAACTTAGAATAGGATTGATTTATGTTTGTTGCACTTGTATATGCATTTCCCTGTGTGTTATTATTATTCCTGTTTTCTGCTAGTCTAGGTAATGCTAGACGGGGGTAAGACTTTTCTGTGTTACGAGTTGTTGTTTGATGCAGTGGATAAGCGATAAACCTGCATACTCGTTTCGGTTCAGTGAAGCCTAGGTTGTCTTCGCGGCTGACTGTGTTGAGTTAATAATTTACAGTGCGTGAGGGCAAGAGCCTAACCACCCGGTATTTTATTAACAGTTGGTTTTTACTTTGTCAAGGAGCCGGGAGAAAACCAGATACAAGGGATCTGGATTTCTCAAAGTGCACTTGTTAGTTTTAACGTAATACTTTAAACAGTTGTGAGGACTTCGCTAGGCTACGAGCCGTTTTTTGCTCAGTCACTGCTACCTTTTTGCCTACAGTACCCCAGCTAGACTTTACTCGATTAGTAGATACAGAATAGTATTGAAGCTTTCCTTATGTATGATATTGTTTATGCACTATTGATTTCATGTGTTGCAAGCTTGGCTACTTTAGTGATTAGTGGCCCACGAGCACAATCCGAGTAGGCTATTGCCGTTGCATTTGCGGAGTACTTCTTTTTAATGTTTGCCATTTACTATTCCATATTCTTTTAATTATTCTTATGCCAATTTAAACCTTTAACCCGGCAAGCGCGATAGGCCTCACGGAAGGCTTCCTATAGGGAACGCGATAGGCCTCACGGAAGCAGGATTTTTAAAGGCGTACCAAAACGGCGTCAAGCTGTCTAGGGAGTCACAAATTGCGCCACGTTTAGTGCGACATGGTACCTCTCGATGGCACCCACAACCATCCGCCACACGCACCCCACACAGTACGCTCTCAGTCACTATGGAGCCTACACGCTCCCCTGACTCTCTCCCTGTTGACTCGCCCAACCCTGTTGCTGGCGGTGTTAGTGCTCATGGCAGGACACGAACACGTGCCAGGGACCCCTCCTACGTATATACTTCTGAGGATGATGAGCCAGTGCAGCCAAGAAGACCTACACGTGCTGGGAGAGGCACGACACGTGCAACAAGCACGACGAGTGCGAAGAGGTCATTGTCCTCAGCATTTGCTCTGACAACTGCTACCACAACAACTACTGCCTCTACTGTTGTGGCAACGACGCCCACGGTGCCCACCACCACAGGAAGTACAAGTGGCCGTCCTGGGGATGCAGGAGCATCGGGGGTAGTTGGCAAGAAGGGTAAGGGTAAAGGACACCCTTATCAGTTCAAGAGGAGTAAGGTGACACCTCCCGCCTCTACCACCCCCGCGTTGCCACCACTACCACCACCCACCACGGCCGCCCCTGCCTCACTACCCACCACGGCCACCACTGCCCACCACGGCCACCCCTGCACCACCGCCCACGCACGCCCCTGCTCCACCACCCACGCCCACCCATGCCCCTGCTGCTGTTGGAGGGCCTCGTAGAGTTTTGGCAGCCGGTCTAACGCCATCCAAGTTTGACGCCCTCCTCTTCCCTCCTGACTCCTCTGACGACGACGCTGCAGAAGGGGAAGCCTTCGATCCCAGGAACTATGGCTGGGGTGGTGATAGTGGGAGCGAGTCTGAGGAGGATCAAGACCAATATGAGGGAGGTGCAGAGGATTCGGAAGACGACGATGTACTTCTGCACCGTGACCATGACCAAGACCTGTCTGACGACGAAGGCGCAGACGACGTGGCTGACGGAGGGGCTGATCCTGATCCCCCACGGGCGTATAATTTTGCCTGGTCTGAAGGGTCCCATTTCCAACCAGATTTGCACCAGTTCAATGCCAATCTGGCTGGTTCAACAGCAGACTGGCCCTGCAATGACCAGTCCACGGAATCTGATTTCTTCTGTGCATTTTTTGACCAGGAGGTATTATCTCATCTCGTTTCCCAAACCAATGGCTATTTTACCTGGGTGAGGGAAAGAATTGATATGATATCTCCTAGAGCAAGAATTCGTGCATGGGTTGATACGACTGTCCCTGAGCTCCTTGTGTTCTTTGCGTTGTTGCTAATCATGCCTCTCTGCAGGAAGCATGTAATGGAGCATTATTGGAAGCACGACCCAATCATCAACACCCCAATTTTCCGGAAATATATGGCTCGTGATAGATTTTTCTTGCTTCTGCGATTTTTGCACTTCGCAGACAATAATAATCCAAACCGAGCTGATAGAATATGGAAAGTTCGGGATGTGTTGACCATGTTGTTGCAAAGGTACAGGAAATTCTTCTACCCCTTTGCCAACCTGGTGATTGATGAGTCGCTCGTGCTTTTCAAAGGACGCCTGGTGTTCAAGCAGTACATCCCCTTGAAGAGACACAGGTTCGGGATCAAGATCTTTGTGTTGTGCGATTGTGAAAGTGGAATAGTGCTCGACATGATCGTATACACCGGCACTGATGTAGACATTCCAAAAGTCGGTGGCAACGACCCATTGGGCATGTCAGGGCACATTGTGAAAAAGATGCTGGAGCCCTACCTGAACAAGGGGCACACGTTGTACACCGACAATTGGTATACAAGTCCTGCACTCTGCCAGTTCCTCCATG
This sequence comes from Paralithodes platypus, assembly GCA_032716605.1. Lineage (NCBI taxonomy): Eukaryota > Metazoa > Arthropoda > Malacostraca > Decapoda > Lithodidae > Paralithodes > Paralithodes platypus. The sequence continues at coordinate 13,774,677 of CM064508.1, forward strand.
ACCACAAAACGGGGGCATGTGGGACTGTCAGAACTAACAGGAAGTTCATGCCTAAGTTCCAAGGCAATCGCATAGAACTGGACAACCCCTCCCACAGTGACACCGCTTCTGATGACGACTTGGCAGAGGAACAAAGGCGCCGCAGACAGGACAGACCAAGAAGAAAGAAGAAAGAGCACTACAAGCAGCTGGAGAAGTCTGGGAAAGTTCTGGCGGTAAAGTGGCTCGATAAGCGACCAGTCCACCTGCTTTCGACTGTCCATACAGGTGCCCAAGTGGACTCTGGTAAATTCCACTACCGTACCAAGAAGTCTATCCAGAAACCTGATATGGTGGTGGATTATACCAAGTACATGCGCCTTGTGGACAAGTCTGATTGCCAGCTTGCAGGCGTTGAGTGCCTACGAAAAACAGTGAAGTGGTATCACAAGCTTTTCCTTCACTTTGTTGACATCACGATGCTCAACGCTTACAAAATGTGGCTGGTAAAAAAAGACATGGCCCCGAACAAAAAACTCAAGTTCAGGGAGTACAACGTCGCCTACCAACTCTTAGAAAAACACCAACCAGTCTCCGGTCACAGGGGTCGCCGTGCAGTCAACCTCCCAGACAGAGTCATTGATGGATATGACAAACACTACCCTATCCACACCGAGCTATCTGGCACCCGGAGGCTGCAAGTACAGTGCCAGGTCTGTGCCCACTCCACCAGAAAGCCACAAAAAAGAAGCCGAGTCACATCAATGTGCAAGGAATGCAACGTTGGGTTGTGTTTGGGCGAGTGCTTCAGGGACTACCACTCACTCAAGTACTACTAGGAGTGGTACCTGTGTCGCCCTATCTCAGCCAAACTCCTGCCCCGCCCACCTACCTCACTACCTACCTCACTACCTACCTGCCCGTACCTGACCTGCCCGTACCTGACCAACGTGATCTCAAAACACCTGCCTGCCTACCTACTTGCCCGTACCTGACCAACGTGATAATATTATCATAACATGTACAAATTATAGTTGTAGGATTAGTTCATATGTTTTGGTATATACTGTATATATATAAGGCAGCCTCCCAGAAGCTGGGTGTGCTCAACCGCCTTAGGGGGTTCTTTTCCCCTGCACAGCTTCTTGCTCTGTACAGGGGCATAGTGCGCCCTTGTATTGAGTATTGTTCACATGTGTGGGGAGGTTCCTCTCACACTGCTCTCCTAGACAAAGTTGAAAGGAAGGCCTTTCGTATCATTAACTCCCGTCCACTCACCAACTCTCTGCAATCTCTCTCTCTCCGCCGCAATGTTTGCCCTCTCGCTATATCGCTACTATAATAATCAGTGTTCCTCAGAGCTATCCCACCACCACCTCCTTTTAGTAGGGCACGTGGTACCCGTCTTGCAACTCAATCACCCTACTCTGTGCAACTCTCCAACCCAAGAGTGAAACGTTACTCTCAAACTTTCTTCTACTCAACAGCTGAGCTCTGGAACTCTCTCCCAGAATCAGTCTTCCCTCTTCCTATGACTTAAATTGCTTCAAACTCCCCCAGCATTTTGGCTCGAACGTCCCTGATTTTGGCCCTGTCACTCTTTCAACTATGGGGGAGGCACTCGCTATAGGCAGTTATGCCTTTTGCCTCCCTCAATCACATAGAAAAAAATAAATAAAAAAATATATATATTATATATATATATATATATATATATATATATATATATATATACATATATACACAGTATATTATTGTATACAGTATACTGTATATATAAGCAATATTTTCATTTATTATTTCAGTTTAATTCATTAGCCAGGCAATATTTTGTTTTATTTATATATATACCTATGTAATATTATACTTATGTACTAACCTTTTGTAACAACCTTTTGTAATAATAAAACAAACAAAAAAACAAACAAAAAAACAAATAAATAAACAAAAAAATCATACTTACGCTCTGCTATTCATCAAAAGTTTTCGACTTTATGAATAGCAGGGCGTAAGTATGTAAAAAAAAAAAATGTCAAGTGATATAAACACTCCAAAAACATCCCCATAACCTCTCGGGTTTCGAACCCACGTCTCTAGGCCTACGTCTCTAGGCCTACATCTCACTCAGTCCATCACTCTAACCACTAGACCATGACTGTTCACACTATACTGACAGCGATTAGTGCGTACGTATTTTCGGGCAAACGAATGCTTGACAAAAAAAAATATATATATACCCTCGATTCACTTGTGTATATCGAAGTATTTAGTATGTATAATACTTTTACATAACCTAACATATTCTATCATTACGAACAAACAGTAAAGAAATTTACAAGTAAATAAATAACCTTTCATCCATGAGTTGCAAGCAAATAGTGCGTAAAAATTGTGTAATGAGATATCGGGTTACTCTAACATACTGCGCCATCCAAGAAGCCTTATCGTTGTTTACAATATAGCAACGACAACACAAAGTGTCTATAAGGTCTAAATTTGTGCATACACCCACGCTAATCTCATCTACCTACTGTAATCTGACCCCTTTTCTCTCCCGCGCCACCCACCTTTCTCAATACACCACTCTTATTTCGCCTATTATTCGTCCGTATGCCTCTCTGCGCTTCATTTATCAGTGTATATTATTCACATGGGCTGCCTTACTCATGAATATGAACAGGTGAAACCATAAAGGTGCTTTTTAGGCGAGATATAGAGCGTTGCTTCTCATCAATCGCACGTTCTTGCCTCCACCCTCTCTCTCTCTCCTCCCGCCTGACTCACTCACACACTCGCTCGCTCGGGGATGTCGTGCCTATCAGCCCATTTTTTTCAACTTGCAGCCACCGTAACTCCACACCCACATTTTTTTAGGGTGGATATATATATATTGGCGGATGTGGCTGCTTATTTCCAAGACATTGAGGTACTTTTTTTTAAATTCTGTGAGATCAAATTTTTTGGCAGAAATGCACAAATAACTACCCTAGCTCCTAGGGCTATTTAGCGCTTAACAGGTTAATAGTATTTAATTGCCAGTGTTTTTGCTTATTGAATTACTGTTCAAAATCCGATACGTACTTCTTACGAGCATCCGAGAAGCATCTAACTTTTTTCAGAAGATTCCTTGCTCGATGCTTTACCTGACAAGCGCGAAATAGACCTAGGGGCTAGGGTAGTTATTTGTGCATTTCTAGCCTTGGATTCTGACAGAATTCGTTATATTTACAATATAGAGCATTATTTGTTTTCGGTATGCTTTTATTTTACATATATGATGTATATATGAACCTTCAAGAGTGCTAAAATAAGTGGGAAAAGCATTTGGGTGGTGAAAAACGAAGATATTGGCCACCCGGTCATAATCTCAGGCGAGAGAGAGCCACAGGCAACCCTCTTCTCTCGCTGTCTGTGAGGTAACTGAGACGAGCGGGGCGGTGTGGCCCGGTGTCTGGGTGTTACATAACGATCTTTTCTGCAACCCACTTGTGCTACATTATCGCGGGAGAGAAAAATAACCGATAAATGATGATAATAAGAGGAAAAATAGGTGATAATTGAGGAGGGGAGGGGGGAATAAGGTAGGGAAGGAGGGAGGGGGTGGGTGAGATTTACATGGATGAGTACTGGAGGGGAATTATCTCACCTAGAGACAAATTCCTTTGTTTTGATAGGCCCTTTTTTTTTTTGGAAAGCTTTTTTTATGGTCTTGCTTCCGTGAGGCCTATCGCGTTCCCTATAGGAAGCCTTCCGTGAGGCCTATCGTGCTTGCCGGGTTAAGGACTATTAATTAACGTAACGTAATAGTGCCGATCCGAAGTAGAGGGTGGAGGACTTCTTAAGTTCTTAGTCAAGGGTGGATTACTTCGGCTTCGGCCAACACTATTCTTTGGTGTTGTTGTTTCTTACTTCTTTGTTTGATTGTTGACCAGACTAGATAATTCCTGTCTCTTTATTAGTCTGTTGTTGAACACTAGTACCGAGTTCTTGTATACCCTGTTATAGCAGATTGAACTCTGGAGGGTATTGGTGTTTTTTGTTCGGCTGGCAGTACTCAGGGGTTGGGATCGTGTGTTTCCATTGTGGCAGCGAGCCATATTCGAGTCCTGATTGAGAGCCCTTGTGTACCCGAGTGCCAGGTCGTAACAAAATTAACAACCCTAAAGCAAACGGTGGATCGCGTATGCGGTCGCGGGAATATTTAAAACTGATCCTCTTTACAGTTCTTCTAAACTTATTTCTACAAGGTTTTATAACTAAATTAACTTGGCCAAGGTAATCTTATACAGTACTAAATTACTTAATATTAATTAATCTCTACAATATATACAATCACCGGGTTCTGGTAGGAAATTGTTCACTCTAGTGAGGTTACCCTATCAGAAGGTTTGTTGCCAACAGTCCCCAGATACCGGTGTAGTCAATTTAATTCTCACAGATTGGGGCCCGGCGAAGTATGATGTGTTGCATCATATTATATCACCTGCAGCTAACAAATCACGCCAATTTCTTCTAGACCCCGCAGAAGCGGCTCATTGTGGTCTTGGGCTCCCTATTACTATGGGTTGCTGTTCTTCCTCTGGTGGGATGGCGAGTTCCATAGGTATGAGCCGATCTACAGTTCGGAGAGTGGTTTGTCCTCGAGATACAACCTTAACAGTTCTGATGACCCCTTCGTAATCAGGATAGACTTCTTGGATCCTTGCTAAGGGCCATTTAGAGTGAGGTTGGTCCATTTTCAACAAGACTATGTCTCCCACTTCAGGTTTGTGATGGTTACTAGCAGAATTCGCACCATAATGCCTCTCCCGTAGGCTCAAGATATACTCTGATGCCCAATGTTTGTTCCAGGCATCCAGTATTTTGCAGAATTTATGGTAGCTTCGTCGCAAGTGTGCATCTGCTTCATTAACGGAGGGATCCACTAATTCCTCGGTCACGTCCAAACGGGGGACTGGGTCCAATCGTCTACCATATAATAAATGAGCCGGTGTTAAGGCCTCAATTTCCAGATTGGAGTCATCTTGATACGTTAGTGGTCGATTATTTATTCTAGTTTCTATCTCGGTGACAACAGTTCTTAACTCATCCAAAGTGACTTTGGACTTGTGAAGAACCCTTTTCAGGCACGATTTCACGATACCTATCATTCTCTCTGTAAATCCATTTTGCCAAGGGGCTCTGGGAGTTGTGAATGACAAATAACAATTTCTAGAATCCAACATTTGCTGTACTGCGTTGCTCTTTAATAGTTCAGAAATCAACGGTGATGCGCCCACAAAATTTGTCCCATTGTCACTAATCAAACGTCTGGGACAACTTCGCCGAGCGGCAAATCTTCTAAATAAATTTATAATTGTTTCAGAGCTCGTGTCCTCCGCTATTTCCAAATGAATAGCCTGAGTGCTGGTACAGGACATATGTAAACCTTCTTGGGTGGACCATCATCTCCTGTGAGAGTGATGGCACCAGTATAATCTATACCTGTTACCTCAAACGGTGTCCTTTGGTGAATGCGGTCTGGCGGAAGAGCTGGTGGTCCAGGGTAAGGAATAGCTATAGCTGTATACCTCTTGCAAATAATGCAATCTTTGATACAGCGATTAACAGCTTGTCGTGCCTGGGGTATCCAATATGTTTGTCGCATATAGGCTAGAGTGTCTGCTACCCCACCGTGTTTAGTGGTTTCATGCGCTTTTAAAACCATCAATTTGGTGAGGTCGCAATCCTTGGGCAATAGGATCGGATGCCGAGTTTTGAGGGGTAGATCAGCTTTACCAATACGACCTCGACAACATATTAATTCTTGATTGTCTAGGTACAGCCCAAGGTCCTTCATTCTTTTGGTTGGCCTGGGATTGGGTTTACGTAGCTGTGTTAATTCCTCCTCATACTTTTCAGCTTGTATCCTTCTGATCCAGTAGGTAAGTGGGTCTAATTCATCCATCTTTACCTTCTTGCTCAGGAACTTAAACACAAATTTAGTTACAGTTAATAGTTTGTCCAAATTGGAGAACTTGGTGATGTCAATCACTGAAGGCTCTGGGATGATTATTGGGTCCATATGAACTTGATCATCATTAACCTTCTGGTATAATTTTTGTTCTGGCCAATCACTCTGACGTAGCCAAACCGGACCCTGAAACCACAGAGTTTCGTTAATCAGTTTCTTGACTCTAAAACCTCGGCTTACCAAGTCAGCCGGATTATCCTTGGACTTAACATGCATGAATGTATAGTTCATTTGCAGTTCCTTTATTTTGTGTACTCTGTTACGCACATAGACTATGTGACTATCATCCTTAGCTATCCAGTGCAAACATATCTTACTATCTATCCATATATATGTCTCACCTAAAAAGGGAAACATATCATTCAAATAAGTAGCTAACCTAGTTCCCAATTCAACAGCGGCCAACTCCAACTGTGGAAGGGTACGTTGTTTTAATGGCGCTACTCGGGATTTGGACATAATCATAGTAGATCGGACTTCAGTGACACAATAAGCTACTGCACCATACGCCTTAGATGAGGCATCACAAAAGACGTGCAATTGAGCACACTCATTATCAGAAGTAGGATCACATCTTCTAGGAAACTTGACTGAGGTAACCTTCTCATATTCCACCTGCAATTTGTTCCACTCTTCTGTATACTTTTCAGGTAATGGAGTATCCCAACTCAGTGCTTCTCTCCAGGCCTCCTGAACTAAAATCTTCCCTTTAATTGATATGGGACTAAATATGCCCAATGGGTCGAACATCATAGAGACCTGACTTAAGAGTGTGCGTTTTGTGAGTTTTACATCGGGAAACTTGAGGGGCTTTAGAGACATCTCATCAGTAGTTGTTTTCCACATCAATCCTAGTACTGGTTGATATTCTGGTATTTGGTAGTCAGGATAGTCTCCTCTTATCTGGTCCAAAAGAATGTGAGAGTTTGAATTCCAACTTTGTAGTGGCATATTGGCTTTATTACATTCTTGCCTTGCCAAATTGTAGATTTCAATCAACTCTTCTCCACTGTCGGCAACGCCCTGAAGATTATCCATGTAAAACAGTTGACCCATTTCCGGTTTCTCTGTCTTCTGGAAATTATATCTCAAAGTGCTGCACAACAAGAAAGGACTAGAGCAGGAACCAAACAACACTGACCGAAAGCGGTATTCTTTTATCCGCCCACCAGGCTGAAAAGGATCTTCAGGCCAAAGGAACTTTGTGAATTTGCAGTCCTGCTCCTTTAACCCTATTCTCAAAAAGGATTTGGAGATATCTGCCACAAATCCAAATCTCTTCGTCCGGAATTTTAATAGTACATCACCCAGTATTTCAGTCAGCTTTGGTCCTACATAGAGACAATCGTTTAGACTTGCTTCATTCTTCGCTGCTCGAGAACTGCAGTTAAATACCACTCTGATGGGGGTAGTACTGGAGTCCTTACTTACAGCATGATGAGGAAGGTAATGACCCTCTTTATGGTTTATTTCACCGGGGACCTCCTCAATAAAGTCATTTTCCAACTGCTCTTGAATTATTTTATTATAAATTTCCAGTCGTTCAGGATGTTGACGCAATCTCTCCACCATTTAATTTAATTGACATCTTGAACTCTGGTAGTTAGTTGGTAATTCAGGGGCATTTATCTTCCATGGAAGTCCTACCCAGTACTGGCCATCCTTATACTCAACTGTGTCTAGGTAGTGGTTATATGTTAAGATGTCTTCAGGGGTGGGAAGATCTGCTTCTATACCCACAGTGTCCAGTTCCCAAAGTTTGTGAACAGGTTCTTGTTGCTCTTCTAGAATGTCTCCTAGTTGTGAAGGTATTAATTCTGCACCAATTCTAGCCACCACCAGAGATTGGGCAGGAGTCACAAAGACTGGATCCATCCGGTTGTCTGATTCACTTGGGTCACATGTGGGTAGAGATCCCATTATTATTATTATATATCCACCAGATGAAGAAATTAACTGGACACCATGTTTCCGAGTCATTTTTCGCAAGAAGCGACCGCAATAGTCGGAGCCGATGATCAGTTGAATTGGACCTACTACGTCAGACTTTATAGTTCGGTCTGCTAGTTGGACACCCTTCTTTGTTAAGAAGTCAGATGCTTCCTTTAAACCCTTATTTACCACAGAAGTGTTCATGTCATCCTTAACCACCGCAGTCACCTTACATTTATATTTGCCCAATCTAATCAGGGGTTTAACCACGTCAAATGTTTGTGTTTCCTTATTTGACAAAAATCCAGTTATTGCCATGTTCACTCTTCCTACTGTTGGCAAATTCATGGCTCTGACAACATTTCCGGCAATGAAGGTCTTTTGCGCTCCAGTATCAAAGAGTGCTTTGACTGGCATAACCTCTTTTCCTCTGATCAGTTGAACCTCGGCTGTAGGAGTAGCTGCCGGCGTATGCATTGGGTTTCCAGTGGTCAGGGTCATATTTACACTTGTCGTTTTGGGTTGTACTTCACTGATCTTGGGACACAACGCGGTATGATGTACACCAGTCTTGCACCGAAAACATACATTTAATTTAGTAGCACATTCCTCAGTAGAATGTCTTGTGCTAAGGCAAACAAGACACTTACCTAGTTCGATGAGTCGTGGAAGTCTAGCCTTTAGATCTGGGTAAGTCCTACAATATACTGTGGAATGTTGTTCTGAACATAACATACACATCTTCCGGGTTTCTTGGTTTACCACTGGTGTGGGGTTAATATCTCTGGTTACTTCTTGGGTCACTGGAGAATTGAGACGGGAATTTTTTCTCTCCCAAACACCTTTTGTTTTTGATACTGTACTAGTTTGATTATTCTGCTGGACGGATGTCACATAGGTACCAACCTCTTCTTTCTTGAATGGTTTTGCTTTTTCCTAGGTCCCTACTGTAGCTGCTTTTGTGTATTTAACCTTGTTGTCTCGTTCCTTGATACCGGTATCTTTCTTGGAAAATTGCATGTGTTTACACAGCTCTCTTAAACCCTCTTCTATCTCTTGATACGTGAAGTAGTTCTTCTTATACCTGTGGTACAATTCATCACAGGTTTTCTGAGAGAGTTTTTGTTGTACAATATGGTTTAAGAGCCAAGAAGCTGAGTCAAGATCTTTCTGGGTACTAAGTGATTTTAAAACGCAATTCAAGCTGATCCGGAATGATTGAAGATCCTGGTACGTATGCTTTGGTCCTGATAAATCCAGCAATTTGTAAACTAGGCGCTGTAGAGTCAACTCCGTATCTTCAAAATTCTCCTTGAGCACTTGTAGAGCTGCTGTATAATTGGCATCTGTTATGGGAAGTTCCTTGATAAGATCCAATGCAAAACCCTTAAGTTGACCGAATAAGTATGAATATTTATTTGCTGCAGAAATATCTAACCTGTCATGAACTAAACCCTTAAATTTGTCCCAAAAGGTATTCCAATCAGATTGCCCATCAAATTCAGGTAAGGTTATAGGTGGCAACTTGAAGCTTTGTTGTCTCGGAGCCGCAATACAATTACTGGTACCATTACTCCCTGTCCCGGTAACTGTCTCTGTCGCCAAGGATTCGAACCCAGCTAGTTGATCCATATAATTTTCACGAGCATCTGTATAGGCTCGCTGTATTTCTTCAAACTTTTCAGATTGCTCTTGTTTGTTGCAAAAGTCCTCCAATTTATTGAAAGACTCTTCATAATTAGCCCACCGGGTTTTAAGATCTTGGATTTGAGACTTTAACAGCTCCCTTGGACAGGGGTCACGTCTTTCTACCTCCTGGCAATTATTTAATGCTCTAGTTACCCAGCCTAATTTCCCCACCATAGATTTTCTATCAGTGTATCAGTCATTTTGGAAAATGGGTAATAATTTTCTGGACTATTATTAATGTTTATACTGAAGACTAGTTTTCAACTATGAAAATTACATATAGCCTAAAGCATACTTAATTTAGCTGTTAATTTTTAGCATTATACCTGTAGACCTACCAATACTTGCTACAAACTTAAATGACAAATTAGGCTAGTTGGAAATTATTAAAGTCCTCAGTATTATTGCCCTAATACGTGGGAATTCACAGTAGTAGGGGGAGGGAATAAATTATTAATTATTAAAGTTAAGATATGCTCCGTCCTGAGCAGTTAGCGGGTCGACCTAGTCTCACAGACGCAGGTGACATTTAAGGACGTAAACATAAAAATGGTCCAAAATATAAAAAAATTGGGGAAATTTATGGACTGAAATGATGTTCAAAAGAGGAAATTTTTAGTTATTAATTAATTTAGTAATTTATTAATTTATCTGTGAGTTGGAACCTGTGGTAGTAGCATTTTCTAAGGGGGAGGGATCATATTTGTTGTTTATTAAATTTTTGAATATGCTCCTTCCCGAGCATATAGCTGGTCGACCTAGTCTGCCAGACGCGGGTGACATTAAGGACGGAAACATAAAATGATCTAAATTGAAAAGAAATGGGGAAATTTAGGGACTGCAATGCTGCTCAAGCTCCTAGTTTCACAAACATCAGAGGACGCAACGTTGCAGAACCTCCTAATAGTCCTCTACCACAGGATTAAACCACCATCCCTTTGGGCTTAAGAGTGATAATGCCAATGACCCACGGCCATTGTCTGGTAAACTACCAAGTTGAGCCGTGAATCGGTGATATATTTTCATGATATCAAGCTACCTGCACGGCTTGAGCCCGATGATTCCAGTAGATACCGTCCTGTCGAAGGTTTTGGCGATAGGGTCCGGCTCCAAACTGGAATGTCTTATAGCCGCGCAGGAGCCTTTGTAGCCGCCGATTCACGGCCTGATATATTGTATGGTAATGACCGCGGGTGACTCCGGGCTCGCCCTCAGGGATGGGAGGCAGCTCTCGTGGCTCCAGGAGCACAACAGCCACTTTCGAGCCACAGCGCTGCTCGATTAAGCGGATGATGGCTGTTATGTTGTCCGTGATTTCCGTCACCCGTACTGACTCGTGCACATCGTTGCCCCCCAAATACATAATTGTCAATTGGTGAGGCCAGTCCAGCACGCGATTCAGCCGTCTATCAGTGAGGAAATCACGGGCCCTACCTCCTGAAGCCCGATAGCACCTCACCTCACAACTTGGGAACTCGAAATGTCGTGGGATCAGACTATGTCCCACGAAAGCTACCTTGTACATCCCCGCTGTATTAAATAAACCTAACTTAACCTAACCTAGCCTAGCCTACAGTCAAGTGAGATCCTCACTCGGGGCACCAAAATGTTGGAGATTTCTATGAATAATTCTGTCCCTTACCACACTAATCAAAATTAAATAAAGAAAATGGAAGGAATAAACTTAAATAAATAGATAGGTTACCTGGATGTTATATAAAGATGGTATTGCCTATCTTCTCAGAAACCCATAGCTAGACATTGTATAAATGGCCATATTATATCAATCGACTTAGCTATCACTGGGGTCCTGGCGTTGATCAGAGGATCCCGACTATGGTAGGTAGGTAGGCAGGGAGTTAAAGGTTCCTAAACTCCGGGCCGGACACAGGGAGCGAAGCGAGAGGTCACGAGACCCTTCTTGATAGTTCCAAGTTTTAAAGAGATCTGATCGGAATTTCAATTCCGACTCTTAAGTTAACTACTGTATATACAAATTTGTTACCGAGGGTTCATTCCCTCTTCACGAAATCATATAAATAATAATCAGCTTGATCATTATGATATATATTGTCAATCTGAATTTAACTGGATATCAACAGTAACGAACACCACGATTAATTCTCCCTACCAAGGTGTCACTTGAGACCTCTGGTAGACTCTACTTGGGTTAACTTGTATACATGCACAAGAAATACTAGTGTTATACATCCAACTCATGACGATGGAGAAACTTGTATACATGTAGAAGAAATACTACTGTTATACATCCAACTCAAGAAGATGGACAGGCTTTGATAAACTTGTATGTATGCAGAAAAAATACTACTTTTATAGATCCAGCTCAGGGACTGGCTCCAATACTACCGTACAGCACTATAGTCCTCTCATTGTAGGTAAGCCAGAAATCTTGATCCCTAGCCTCTGTAACTCGAAAAGAGCTAGAGCAAATGAGATGTAAATGTTCTTTTATATTCCCTGTCTGACTCTTCCCAAACGGTAGAAATATTCGCTCAATTGGTATAGTTAGTTTGCTCCATGGAGCTCCATCAAGCTTAACCCTCCTTGCCCGGGCAGCCTTTCTAAATGACAGCGCTCGTATCCGGGTGATCTGGCTGAATATTAACACTCGTAAACAAAGGCCTATCTCTGTTAATACAATAGCTACACTGCTCAAACAAATGTCAAAATGTACTCCGTACCTTGTTGTGTAGACTGGCGTTGAATAGAGCTCTCTAGCTCAACTGATTTTGGAGTTATGGTGATGTTAGTGGAGGTAACTTTTGGCGCGTATCTACCTCGACGCATCCGAACACTCAACTGCGGCCCCGGCTACGATGCACTATTGCACTCGTTGCCCCACCCGCAATTATGCCGGGAAGCGATTTGAGTTTTTGTATTGTTTATTCTGCCATTTATTATAATTATTATGTTATTTTCACTCAATAAAGTTATTTTTATAAAGTTATATTTGTGTCTCACTTGTACTTTTATTGTTATTATATTCTTAGTGTCACTTTCACTGGACTATGATAATTGATAGTGTCATTTTCACTTTTATGTATTGCTAGGTAAACTATAATATATATTTTAGTGTCACTTTCAATTGTTCATATTGTTATGAAGGCACTTATTATTAGTTATTTGTGTCTCTTTCCCTTTTACTCAGTGTTATTAGTATTATAGTGTCACTTTCGCTTGTTCATATTGTTATGAAGGCACTTATTATTAGTTATATGTGTCTCTTTCACTTTTACTCAGTTTTATTAGTATTATAGTGTCACTTCCACTGGACTAGGATAATTGATAGTGTCATTTTCACTTATTTATTGTTAGGTAAGCTATAATATATATTTTAGTGTCACTTTCACTTGTTCATATTGTTATGAATGCATTTATTATTAGTTATTTGTGTCTCTTTCACTTATACTCATTATTTTATATTAATTAGCCTACATTTTAGTGTCACTTTCACTGTCATTGTCACGGGCACTTCAATATTGGACTAGGGTGTGAAACTGGTTGAAGCACTGTCCAGCGCACAGTGCCACTTCACACTCGAGGCAGTCCCATGTGGTTTGTGTGGCTTTACGGGGTCTGCGAGTTGTTTGACTACACACATGGCAGCAATTCTGATTCCTAGCTCTACCACCCGGTACTTTGGGAGGAAGGGGGGTAGAGCTGGTGCTTCCTGAAGTAGTCTGCACATGCCGTGCGGTCCAGCTGGCCTGGTCCTTGTAGTGGTCTCCCGGCTGTAGCATGTTTTTCCATGAGCTCAAGTGTCACCTGCTTGTGGAACTTCCGCAGGGACTTGTACTTCTTGCCTCCTGGAGTATTCAGTCGGTAGATATTGTAGGCATTGAGGGCCGACCTATCTACCGTATGCAGAATAAACTTCTTGTACCACCTGCAAGATGTTCGCAGGCAGTCGATGAAGCCCATCCGCATGTCGGACTTATCGATGAGACGCATGTTGATATTGTTGTTGTTGTTGTTGTTGTTCCCTAAGCTGCCTGGCCGAACAGCCCCGAGTCCCTGAGGAAGGCCATGGCCACGATCGGGCTTTCCCACAGAGCTCTCATTGAGTGTAGGTTGTGTTGTTGGCGTAAGTGGTTGTGTGAAATGCAGTCTTCGATGATGTGTTTAATGGTATGGGGTGCTGTGTTACATCCCGGGCAGGCGTCGACAATGGAGTCATCCAGTCTCTTCTGATAGCTCAGGAGAGCTGGATGGTGTCCGCATCTCAGCCTGGCCAGGTGGACTCTGTCCTCGCGAGGGAGGGAGGATTCGGAAGGATGGATTTCGGGAGGTCGTGCATGCAGCTGCGTGTTGTCTGTGAGTGAGTGGATGGATTGGCGAGAGATATGAGTATGGATGTGCTTCTGGAAGTTGGTTCGGGGTGGGCAGGGAGGGAGAGAGGACAATAATTGTGTGTGATACCGTGTGCTGGGTGTTGTTTTGATATTTCTTGGTGTCTGTGGGTGTGTTGCCATGTAGTTTAGTGGGTGGTCTTGGTTCGTGGAGGCTGCTGCCAGGAATTGAGTGCCTCTCATGTCCAGATGGTCTTTGACTTTGAGGATTTTGGTTTCTTGATGTAGATGATCTGTGGGTGCAGTAGCTGTGAAGCCTGTAATGATCTTCAGGGCTTTGTTTTGAATAGTCTGTAAGGTCTTATGATGTGTTTCAGCTAGGTTAGAAGCCCAGGCTGGGCTTGCGTATTCCATTACTGATCTTATGTATTGTTTATATACTGTGGTGGTAGTTTCTTTGTTGTGTCCAAATTTTGTGTGAGCAAGTGACCTGAGGGCGTTAAGTCTGGGTGTCAGTTTCTTTTTAATGTTTGTGGTGTGCTGTTTGAATGTCATATGAGTATCATATGTTACTCCTAGGATTTTGGGTGTGTGTGTATGTGTTAGGGGTGTGTTGTTTATGGTGAGTTGAGGGATGTATTCGTGTTCACCTGTCCAGCTTGTGAGCAGGGTTGCGGTGGATTTGGCTGGGGCTAGATTAAGTCTGTTTGTAGTGCACCAGCCATGTAGTGTGTTGAGATAGGGTTGAAGGAGATCTGTTGCTCTTCTTGGGTCATGGTGTGTGCATGTGAGTGTTATGTCATCTGCATAGGAGGCTAAGTTTATTTGGGGAGTATTGGGTGTAGTTATATCGTGCATGTACAGATTGAAGAGTGCGGGCGATAGGACGGATCCTTGTGGGACTCCGTTTGGAAAGTTTCTGATTTTAGATGACTGACCGGCAAAAGATACGTGTGCACATCTGCCTGCTAGGAAGTTGGCCAGCCACCTTTTTGTGTTGTTGTGCATGTTTGTGTTGTAGATTTTGTTTGTTAGGTTGTGGCGGGGGATGGCATCGAAGGCTTTACTAATGTCGAGTGTGGCTAATAGTGATCTGTGTGGTGGTCTAGCTGAGTTGATGCCGTCGAAAGCTCTTTGTGTAAGGTCTGTGAGAAGAGTGTTTGTGGAGTGCAGTGGCCTAAAGCCATGTTTTGTTGGAGCTAGGGGTAGGTCGGGTGTAATTAGCTGTAATACTAGGCGTTCCATGACTTTGGAGGGGGAGCAAAGGAGTGTGATGGGGCGGTGCGAGGAGGGTAGCGTGGGGTCTTTGTTGGGTTTGGGGAATGTGATGATGATACCATGCTTCCAAATGTCTGGTATTGTGTTGTGTGAATAGCTGTAGTTTGATATGTTAGTGAGTGTTTGTATGCCTTGTGGTCCCAGGTGTCTGAGGTGTATGTTGCTTATGTTGTCTAGGCCACAGGCGGGTGAGTGCTTGAGATTGTTGATGATATGCTTTGTCTGGTGATTGGTGAAGGGTGTATAGTCAGGGTCTGTGGGGAATTGTCTCTTACGTCGGATGACACGTCGGTCGTCTTTGTGAGGTTTTAGGTGGCTGACATGTGAGAAGTGATTGATGAGAGTGTTATCTTGTTGTTTACATGAAGGAGTAGAGTCTGTTGTTGTGATTGCAGCATGTGATTGTGTTGTGTTGCTGTTGGAAAGTGTGATGCTGTTTAGTGTTTTGTAGAGTTTTTTGGGGTTTGTTTTGTGATCAAGTGTTTGTAGGAAGTTATTCCAATTTAGTTTTTGTTGTTCTTGTATTTTGTTGTTAGTTTGGGTGTTGAGTGCTTGAATTTGTTGTGTGATGTCTTGTGTGTGGGGTGCTGGGGAGTGTTTCAGTGTGTCGCGTTGTCTGATGAGGTTTTGAATTTCTGGTGTGAAGTTGGGGTTGTGTCTTTTTCTGTTACCTCTTGGAATGTGTTTCTTGTCAACATTTTGGATAGTTTTATTGAGTATGTGTACAGCATTGTTGATGTTAGTGATGGGTGTACTGTTTAGAGTTGTGAAGTGTTGTTCTGTCTCATTTGTAAATGCTTCCCAGTTAGCTCTTTTATAATTGGTGTATGTGTGTTTGTGGCTAGCTGGGGTGAGTCTGGTTTTGGTGGTGATAATGATCGGGAGGTGGTCAGAGCCTAAGGTTCTGACCACCCTCCAGGATGTTGTGGGGGCGAGTTCTGGGGAGCAAAAGGTGATGTCTGGAGATGATGGGTTATAGAGGGCTTGGTGAGGAATATGGGTATGTTGATGGATGTCGTTAAGGATGATGAGGTTATCTGTTTGGTTTTGTAGTACCAGCCCTCTGTCTGTGTCGGGGTTGTTGACAAACCAGGCCGACGTCTTGGCGTTGAAGTCACCACCCAGGATGATGTGTGGGGTGTTTGTGATGTGTTGTAAGTGTGGTCTGTATTAATTTGGTACTGTAGGGGATGTTTGGGGAGGGATGTATGTGTTTATGATGGTTATGTTGGATTTGTTGCCAGTGCGTATTTTAATTGATTGTATTTCTGTTGTGTTATCATTTGGGGGGAGGAGGGATTTGGTTTGTACACTGGTTACTATGTATGATATTTCATTGTGTACCAGGGTGATGAGTCCACCGCCCCCGCCGACGGCCCGGTCTTGTCTGATGGTGGTGAAATTATGAAATGTGGGTGTTTTTTGTGATGTGCGGAGTTTTGTTTCTTGTAAGATGGCAATGTGTATGTTGTGTTGTTTGATGAAGTGTGAGAGTTCGTGTTTCTTTGTGTTAATGCCATCTATGTTCAATTGGAGAATGTTAATGTTATGTGCACGATGTATGTTGGGTGCTGCTGCACGAGGATGGGTGGGGGTGAGGGTGGGGGTGAAGGAGGGGCTGGAGGTTGGGATGGGTGAGGTGGGGGTGGGGATTGGGGAGCAGGAGATGGGGGTTGGAATGGATTACGATGGCGTGTGGTGTGTTGAGTTGAGGATGTGGATGGTATGGGAAGGTTAGGTGGGTTAGGGAGGAGAGGTGGACGGGTTTGTTGATATTGTAGTACAGAACAGCAGCTGGTTTCTGGACAGGGTTTTTGGTCTTCCTGTCCACCTTCCCTGTGGCGACCATCTCAGCTTTGTGGCATAAGTGAGGAGGTTGACCTTCCGCTGGTCATGCCAGTGGATAGAGAGGATGGGGCCACTCTTCGTGTGGAAGGTCTCCGTCTTCTTAGTCTTGGTCGGGTACACTGGCATGCCCTTCCTCTTGGCCTTGACTGTGCCGACAGTTCCGGTCTTGCGGTCATGGAGGTACTTGGTGAGGATTGGCGACATATAATAATTGTCTGTGTACAGGATGTGGTTCTTGTGGAAGTGTTTCTCCATCATCTTCTGTACGACAGCGCCGCCAAATCCAATGTCGGGGTCAGTTATAATCTCCCCACCACTGCCGCTGTAGGCCACAAAGTCCAGCACATACCCCGTCTTGCAGTCGCAGAGGACGAAGAGTTTGATGCCGAAACGGTGTCTCTTCGACGGGATGTACTGTCTGAAATGCAGCCTACCACGGAACAGGACGAGAGACTCGTCAAGGCACATCTGGAATGGAATCAGGTAGGTGGTAAACCGATGACGTATCATGTCATACAGCTTCCTGATTATCCATAGCGTGTTGGGAAGGTGGAGATGCATATTGTTGGTCAGGTGGAGACACGACAGGATGTCAAAATACCTGTCCCTGGACATGTATTTTCCGAATGCTGGAGTTGTGATGAGGTCGGCAGTTATCTAATAATCAGCCAGTGCGTGTTTTCTGATGTGTGTCATCAGCATAGTTAGTGCCAGGAAAACATACATTTCTGCCACAGTGACAGCTTGCCATGCCACCATCTTGGCACTGGTCTTCCTGCCAAGAAAGTTAGCACAGATTTCATGATGATTATTAGTTTCCTCGACGAGGTATTCCATGACCTCGTTGTCATAGAAGCCACACAAAAGTTCACTGGGTGTAGCATCTGGGCCACAGGGATATGCTGCTGTCACCCCTGAGCCAAGCTGCTCCTCGTCAAAATCAGGATAATCTGGCTCGAGATCTGCCCCATCTGTCCAGACAAACAACTTCGATGAGCGCGCACGCCCAGGCACACGCCCTTGCCCAGGCGGACGCCCACGCCCACGCCCACGCCAAGGGGCAGCGGCGTCAGCAGGCTGAGCCGCATGCACACGACCTCGCCCTCGAACTTTTCGTTTTGGGATTTCCTCTTCTTCCACATCCTCTTCGTCTTCCTCCTCCTCAGGTGATGTCAGGTCATCTGGGGCAATGTTGGGGTCGTCAACATCTTCTTCGGGGGACAATTCTGACGAAGAAGTGACCGGGCGTCGGCGGCGTGGGAGGTGGGAGGCTGCAGGGGGTGGAACAATGGGAGCCTCAGACTCGGGAGTTGGACTTCTTTTGCGGCGAGCCGAGGGCTTCTCCGCTCGAAATAATGCTCTTCGATGTGAGGGCTGTGGTGGCACACTGTGGGAGGACAATGCTGCACCACCAGTACCACTTGTAGAGGCCCTTTTCTCGTCCTGAGGGAGAGATGAAGCCGAGGGCTGTGGGTGACCCGCGCGGTGCCCCGGGTCAAGGCGTCGGGACTAAGGAATGCCGGTGGTCGCTAGACCAGGGTCGGCGTCACTATCACTGTCATCGCTTTCCCTTGCTTTTCCTGCTGCCCTGTGGGCTTTCTTGGCTGCACTTTTCACCAATGTTTGCTTATAAAAATATTTGCCCACTTTCATGAGCGTACGGGCAGGCAAAGGGGAAGGGGAAGTTCCTGGGGTAGGCCTAGGCTGACCAAGCAATGGTGGCACGGTAGGCCTAGGCTCAAGCACACTCGGGATTTCTACTTAACCTTCATTCACCACTTCTACATCAGGATCATCACTACTGTCTCCTCCCTCAAACAAATCAACATTGTCATCACCCTCGAACCCCACAAAATCATCCTCTTCACTCGCACTAATAAATAGTTCTTTGTCGATCAAGCTTTCGCCACCGCTTTCTTCGATGGCAAAAAGTTCTCTCGCAATCGCACTATCACTCAATAAAACCTTTGGTTTCTTACGTTGTGGCTTTTTCTCGCTTGCAACAGGCGTCGACGTAGCTCGCGGGGTAGCATTGGGGCGCACAGGATGTGGCAAGGATTTGGACGCATCGGAAGACATCTTTTTGCTATAACTCGCTATGGCGGGCACGTAGGAACTGATAACGGTAGTAGTTGAGGCTTGGTGGTGCTGCGATCGCCCCTGCAAAGGAAATTTTTGCCGCGCGAATTTAAAAGCACGCTTTCAAGCATACGGATTTAAAAATGACACCTGGGCTCTGGCCCCTTGGCCGCACTGTCATTTTAAAATAACACCCAGGCAGGAAGGGTTAAACAGTAAAGGAAAACAAATCCCTCCTTCCAAAATACATTTGTAAATTTTGGTAAAGAAATGTCCCAGCCAAAGGTCGGTTCCTTCTAATTTACAGGTTGGCTACATAAATCGACACCTAAATGGCACAAAATGTCATGACAAAAAATAGGGCGAAAGGTCTTTAAATTGCATAAACAATTCAGGTGAAAGTCTTACAATCTCGAAACATGAGGGAGAAGGGAGCCAGGAAAAAACGAAACAAAAGTCTCCCCCTAATTCCCAGCTCTCTCACACACAAGAGGCGGCCTCATGTCGCATTCTGTCACTACTCTCTCTACTTCGACGTAGTGCTACCAAATCACGACATAAAATACTGCTAGAGCCGATCTCAAAAGTCGCTAGAAGGCCAACAGACAGTAAATAAATGCCGAGAATCCCAAGAATAATGCCACAATCTCCAGAATATCGCGCTGAATAACTCGAATATCTAGAATATTGCTAAAATGTACGTTCCTAGATGTAAATATTTGCTGCTAGATCAAATTCAATACCTCTAGATCTAGCGGGAAATTAGCTAAATTGGCAACACTGTTTGAACGATTGTTGAGTGTGCGGCCCACTCTTGAATATATCTGGGACTAAAAAGAGAGTTTTATGTGTACTGTTGTGGGTGAATGTTTGAGTGTGTGTGTAAAAGAAGTGTGGGGGATGGGGTGTATGTTTATATTATCTTATGGATGGGGGTGAGGGGGGGGGAGGGGGGTGAGGGGTGTACAGTCACTTATACAAATTAAATGCATGGACCCCTGTGGTGTTCTTAATGCAATTTTGACTATCTGAATTGATTTTTGAATGGAACTTGCTTTTCAATAAATAGTATACAGTATATTGATTTGTAGTTGATGAATAGAAAATCATATTCATAAATTATTTTCCAGAAATATACTTCCATACTCATACTGTACAGTAAATAGGTGAGGTCCACGAATTGTTATGAGTGACTGTACAATATGTATGTGATAGCTTGTGTAGGGGGAAAGGGGGGACGTATGCACTGTATATGTTAGCTTGCGAGAGGGGGGGTGGGGGGGGGTGCATGTATAAGCTAGTGTGCGTGTGTGCGTGTGAACTTTTTTTTTGTATTAGCTTATGGGTGTATGTGGACAGTGTATGTTAATTTATTTGTCTGAGAGGGTATGTATATAGCTCGTGTGTGTTCGTGTGTGGGGTATGTAATGTTAGTGTGTGTGTGTGTGTGTGTGTGTGTGTGTGTGTGTGTGTGTGAACCAAGACTTTAAAAATGAACCCATCATTAAATAATTACAGTGCAACAAATTACTTTGGCCTAAACTAATGAACATAACACGGACACAAGGATCTATGATTGGCATAATTAATGGTTTTACATGATGGAAAATGACCATATCGAAATAATAGAAATACAGTATATCATGAATTAATTAACCCATAAACGGCGAGTGTCCTCATATAAGTCTGAACCCTAGGAGGGTGAGCGTCCTCATATGAGCTATGGCCAAAAGCCTTTCCAAACATCCCACTGTCACTCAAAACAAAGGAATGTGTAAATATCTGAGATAATTCCTCTCCTTACATCCCATCACTACTCCACATGTGTCCAAACTCCCGCCTCCCCCCCCCCCTTTCCCCCCCCTCAATTATCACCTATTTTTCTCTTATTCCTTTGATTATCGGTTTATTTATGGCCCCAAAACTCCCTACCCGGTTTCAAGGTCGAAAGGGAGGGGTGTGTAGGGAGGAGAGAGAGAGAGACTAGCCCGCACTACCTCCAGTCTCGCTCGAGAGCTCGTGAAGGGAGGGTGCAGTTTCGGGCTCTGTCAACTCCATGAATGAACCGCTCGGCAATATTTCGTGTTTGTCACCCCCAAATACTATTCCCACTTGTTTTATTGTTGTAACATGAAACTATCTTCATATTAAACATAAAATAGGCGCATATGAATAAGTAATAATGATATTTATTGGATAATGACGATTTTTTTTATAAATTAATGCAATAGCTTCGCCCATCACGACGTTTAACGAATCGGAGTCTCGCCACGGATAGGCTAAGGGGGAGGTAGTTACTTTTTCTCCCTTATGTTTAGTCCAATGAGATTTGAGAATTAAAGACGTTTGTTCTACTAGTTTGACGAATGTAAGACCTTTCGTTCCATGTCTTTGTCAGTATAAAGACCTTTCGTGCCATTGAAGTGTCAATTTTATCGCTCACCAGATACTTCTAGGACGAACCAGTTTTTCTACCGTGAATTGTACAAATTTATCTTGAAAGAGAGTCTAGTGAGGTTACTGTAAAATAGTTAAATATATAAATAAATATACCAAACAATAACCACTACTCCCTTAAACTAAGCATAATATTCCCCTATTAACACTTTCAGGATACGATGACATATTTAATATATATTTCCTGGTTATTATTAAGCCATATTATACAGATTAGGTAGGGTATATGGAAGTCAGAGGGTTATTTGAGATAGTCTTTATAATTTTATTTCCAAGAGATCCTTCCTAAGCTGTATAAAATCGTCTAATGATAACCAGAAAAAACTGTCGATCATTAAATAACTATAGTCCGTTCATTATAAGTAGGCCAACAATCTTAACCCCCAACCTCTGTAACTCAAAAAATGGCTAGAGCTGATGGGCTGTAAATTATCACACCTGTTCCTTGGCTGTCTCTTCCCGAATACCGGTAGTAGAAATTAGAGCTTGATTACTCTAGCCAATTATGAGTTATGAGAGGTTGAAGTCTGGAATGTTGTCCTAGCTATCATGAACAGGGTATAGCTCCCCTGCCCCTTCGTCTCTGTCCCATCCTCTGTATGTTGTCCTAGCTATCATGAACAGAGTATAGCTCCCCTGCCCCTTCGTCTCTGTTCCATCCTCTGTATGTTGTCCTAGCTATCATGAACAGAGAATAGCTCCCCTGCCCCTTCGTCTCTGTCCCATCCTCTGTATGTTGTCCTAGCTATCATGAACAGGGTATAGCTCCCCTGCCCCTTCGTCTCTGTCCCTTTCTCTGTATGTTGTTGGCATCTGTATGTTGTCCTAGCTATCATGAACAGGGTATAGCTCCCCTGCCCCTTCGTCTCTGTCCCATCCTCTGTATTCATATTATCACCAACCCACTAATTAACTTACAAATAAACCTAATTAATGAAATCAATGAAACTAATCACCGAAACAATAAATGCCATCATAAATATCCAAAGTCCATTCACTATAAGTTGGCCTAACATCCTGTCCACTATATTCTGTAACTCGAAAAGGGCAAGAGGAAATGTGCTGTGAATGTCCACACCTATTTCCTGGCTGTCTCTTCCCGAATGATGAAATATTAGCTCGATTACTCAAGTCCTTTTTTTAGTTATAGAGGTCAAGATGTTTGGCCTAATTATAATGAATACACTATAAAACAAACTTCCCTCTCTAACTTTCCTCTCAGAATCACCAAACAATATATGGCATCATAAATAACTACTGTACAGTATACATTGTACACAACATCGTCTTTTGTAACTGAGGATATTTTATCTCAAATCTCAAAAATTATACTACGAACATATATATATATATTTTTTTATTTTTTTATTTTTTTTTTTTTTGGGGGGGCCCCTATGCTTTTTTGAAGATCTTAAGGAGAGAGACATTAACATAACTTATCTGGGGTAGGAAGAGAAATCTTAATATTTTGATATGAGTGGAAAAAAGTCGTCAGGAAGTTGGGAACTAAAGTTTAAAGTAATTTGGGATGAATCCCAGTTTCAGAGAGAGAGAGAGAGAGAGAGAGAGAGAGAGAGAGAGAGAGAGAGAGAGAGAGAGAGAGAGAAATCAAACGGTAGACCATTTCACCAAGTAGCTCTTAAGGGGCAGTAGTTGCATTTTCTTCATATGATTAGTCCTATTGGCTTTGAGATTTTAAGGCGTTCGGCCATTAGTATGGCGAATTTAAGACCTTTAGCCCCATTTCTTTGTCAATATAAACTCATTTTGTACCATATAACTGTCGATTTTGTCCTGGCGAGCGATAGTGAACCTGTAATTCTAGGAGGAATCGGCTTTCAGCCGGGACAGTTTTGTACCAAAAAATTTACAAATTTATCTTAAACGGGGGTCTAGGGGTGTATTTTAAGCTTAATGGAGGTCCAGTAAAGTTAATATAAAATAAATAAATATAAATATATACCGGTATATATATACGGTATATATATACTGTATATATAATATATATATATATAATTGTTTTTTTGTTTTTTTCTATATTCCAACTACTCCCTCTCGGGCATAGGCTGAGAGCCTGTACATTCCACCGCTCAACACGGTGCAGCCCGTGAGGTCTTGTTCCAGTCTGGGGAGTGAGACACGTGAAGCATCCATCATGGCTCGAAGCAGCTCCATTTCTGTCGAAGCGGCCGGTTGCTTCGCTCAAGTGCTTCACCGTCTCACCCTCCAGACTCAGACCCTCACTCTCAGAACGCCACCTATTGAGCAGTGAACTCACTAGGCATTGTCCCATTGTAACATATATTGAATATGGGAATATTCATACAGTGTTATTTAATCAGGGAACAATGAGGGTATTTTTTTGGCATTTCGGTGGGCTTTGTGGTAATGCACTGATACTAGGTACAGCACAAATTCAATCCCAATAATATCTTCTCATTGACATATCGGGATTTGAACCCAGGTCCATTGGATTACCAATCCAGTGGCATGACCATATCTATATCTATATATATATATATATATATATATATATATATATATATATATATATATATACCGGTATATATTTATATATGTGTATATATTAGTATCAATTTTCCATACTTTCGAATGCAAATGCGAATGCGATTATTTAGTTGTAAAATTCGCGAATGCAAATGCGAATTGCGAATATTTCAATAAAATAGTAAGTATCTGGTACTAAATACGAAATCAGTGACGCAATATGATGGCATATTCTGTATTGACATGCTATTATATTGGAAATGTCTGAAACTGCAATATTGTGACGGTTCAACTGTCCAGGTCCAGCCCACGTTCGCTCACCGGGCAGTAATGCCATTTTAGCTATTGTTCCTCTAAATCTAGCATATCTAAACAGCAATCTAGCGGAAGATGTTTTAATTTTGTTTTTCTATTAACCACATTTTGTATCAAACACCAATCACATTTACAAATATGATATGTATTATATAACGTCAATAATAATTATTGTCCCTGTTGAGCTTTCAATTCCAAACTAATGGGATATATAGAATATATCCCAGTTTAAGGGTTTGGAGACATCAGAAAAATTAATTTAGCCGGAGTGTAAATGACAACACTGTCGCTTAATCATCTAGAGATTTAATATAAGGTAATTTATGTATTCACTGTATTTGGTACTTTTTCGAATAACTTGGTACTTTTCACTGGTTCGATCTGGTACTATTAACCCCATCTGTACCGGCGACGTATTTGTAATTGTATTCTAGCTATATTTAGACGATTTTGTGCAGTTTAAGAAGGAACTGTGGTAGTAAAATGAGTTAAGTGAGATAGTTAGAATCCAGTTAATTGCTTGAGGCCATTTTTTATTCTGATTTAATTAGTCTTATCGTAGCCAGAATAAAGTTAATAAGACATCGCCGGTACAGAAGGGCTTAAATAAAGTTAGGTGACAACACTACTCAGTCATCCTTTATTCCACTCTAGCACCCCAACGCACATCTACACTTTTATTTATTCGGTTGTGTTAACATTAACATTTAATATTGTATATGTTTTTATATTTTCCATTGGTTTAGTGAAAATATTCGCATATTCGTAGATAGCTATGAATGGAAATGCGGATGCGAAGATTCGGTCCATCTCTAATATATACTATATCTATTTGTATATATATATATATATATATATATATATATATATATATATATACTGTATATATACAGTATATTGCTACGAGGGGAGGCTTCAGGGAAAGCAGATGCTCCAATAGCCTAGCCCACCGCTCTGTCCAAAGAGAAACGCCGTACCAAAAAGAGAACAATGCTGTAGTCATGCATCCAACACTGCCCACCGTACTACACTAACCCTGCAACAGACACGCTCTTAATAGCTGACTCAAACACCAAGACACGTAGGTTCTCTAGGAAAAGGGGTTATCTTTCTCTTTGCTCTATTAAAGCAATAATAAAAGGAGACACACAAATACCGGCTGTCTCAGAGTCGGGGCCTATCCGACTCGGGTTGATAGTGCTATTAGTATGGCAAGAGTACTTCTCAAGTTATTCTGAACTGCGCAAAAGTGCTAAACTAATATACTGCTAGACTCCCAGAACAATCCATAACATGCCCAGTCGCTCAGGAACCGAGAATAATATGAAGAAAAAACCATGGGAATGTCTCATGCAGTAGCCTAACAATTAAGCCTTTAACCTTAATTAGCGGCGAGCAACATAAGTCGAGTTAAATAAAGCTGGACTATGTGGCGGCGCTCGACATAACTCGAGTGGCAATTTCAGCACGTAATGTGGCTGAGAGAGAGAGACAAGTGGTGGCAGGAGACTAGCGAGCGTATGACTGCTCCAGACCACCGCGGCGAACCTACTGACACAAATCTCAGCTCCCTCCTCCCTCTCTCACTCGCTACATACTCAATTATGTACCGAAAGTACCGAATTACCTGCTTTTTGCACTCGCGTTGCACGGTTATTGCAAGAAAACTATCCATCATACATGGATCGTTATGGTGTCATTCGAAAGCTCTGTTTATGCCCTTTCAGGGATAGATACTTGTTTTACGTTCTGGGTCTTATTTAGGCATGAAAATGATCACGTAAACAGCCCTATTTTGGCTAAAAACATCCCGCTGGGCGGTACACATAAATAAACCGCATAGGCCGCTCGTAAGGTGTTAAAGTCCTAATAATACACCGAGTGACTCCCTTCAGCACAGCTCGGCGGTGGTGTTGCAAGGGATAAATATACTAATTTATCTCTTACAAGATCATCAGGGGTTAGCTTAATACACCCGAATGCAATGGAGACAACTTCACCTAGTAACGGGATCCACCCCTAGTCCCAAACTGCACTGGATGTACTGCTGCTAAAAACTAAACAAGGCACAAGGGTTGATATCTTAGTAGGTTGGAGACTGGCTGCCACCCCTAAAGGGTTAAATAAGGCCCGAGTTAGAGGATGCTGTGTGAGAGGAGGCAAAAAGGCAGTAGCCTAATATGGCAATGCAGGCCTACCCTTACACCCAGTAACCTCGGTCCTCAAAGGCCTAAGAATGGCCTAACTATACATATCAACAATGAATAATATACACATATGATAATGATTCACAATGCAGCAGAACAAAGGAAAGTAATGGAAGGATGGTGTGAAGATAATGTACAAGAGTGCTAGTAAATGCAGTAAACTCTAAAATGCAAGCTAATAAAGTTAAGACAAAATAGTAATGCTTTAAATGACTCCAGACTTGCCTTGCTACTATACAGTAAGAAAACAAAAGAATATATGCAGTAATTAGGGAAGCAAGAAGGCAAGGCTGCAACAGACTACCCAGCACTCCCCGTGCTACCGCCAGACGCTGCAGACGCTCTGTCAACGCTCTCACGATATCGATCATAATTTGAGTATTAACTACTCATCCTCTTCATTCTTGTGCATGAAAGGTGGTTAAGAGCACGTTTAACCATCCTGTAGCTTAGTAAGTAACACTGCACGATATTTCGCTGTGTATTGACTGATAAACTTTGTGTTTATCACAAGACTCCTGCTCGGACAGGGCGCCACTAGCGCCATCTATTGTTTTGTTTTGCTTTGTAAACAAACGCTCTCTTATTACTATTTTATATAAAATCGTAGCCCCTAATTTTACCATTACCTACTGTAGTAAGTATCTATTTAACTGCCTTGTATGTAAGTAAAGCTTTGCATATTAATTTGCTAATAAACAATATTGTTTACTAACTAACCGCCTACAGGGACTAACGCCGACACCATTTTGTAAACAAACCTTTTTGGGGGATTATACATATTAAATTCCAGCAAATTTTGTACCAAATTTAAGTGCATTCATTTATCTTTTCCCCCTAGATATATTCTTGACTTTTTCTCCTCAGACTGATTTTACTTTAAGCTAAGGGTGGTATTTTTACAAACTAACCTAGCCTAACCCAACCTGCCAAGCTTTTAACCTAACCCAAACCTAGCCTAGCCTATAGCCAGCCAATCTGTTTTATTATTAACTCTTGTAGATATTGTATTTAGTATCCTACTGTAGCTATATATATCTGTAATTTTAGTTGTTGCTTGCACGATCTTGTAATAACCTTTGACTGATACACTTTTTTATCTAAAAAGAGTAGGCTACTGCTTTACTAGGCTACAGTGACACCAGGGTCATCTGTTGACACAGTATATTAACCCCTTGTGTGCAGTCACACTTTATTTTTATAATCTCTATTTGGTGAATTGTATATTTAGTTACATATTCTGTTATACATATATTTGTTTAAGGTTAGGTTATCACACCTGGTAGCCTATTTCTGCGAATTTCAATTTTATTATATTCGGTTAGGCTATTCAACGCTGGTAGCCTATTATTGCGTATTTCAATTGTTAGGCTATCGCCCCTGGAAGCCTAATTCTGCGTATCTCAACATTTTTGTTTTCGGTTGGGCTATCACCCCTGATAACCTATTTCTGCGTATTTCAGCATATTTGTTTTCGGTTGAAGTGATTGAAGTGTTTTTAAAGTGAGTGAAGTGTTGTAAAGTGAGTGAATTGTTTTTTAAGTGAGTGAAGTGATCTGAAGAAAGTGACTGTCACCATGCCTCGCGCTTGTGCGACCTGCGCCGGTAGGTTTGGTGAGTCCATGTTTGCTACTATCGATCTTCAAGTCTGCCGGCTCTGCCAGCAACGAGAGAATTTTACAGTGAAATTAGATGAAGCCTACAACAAGATCAACATCCTCACCATGAAGCTGGAATCACTCCAAGAGTTTGTAACACTCAACGTTGGAGTGCCACAAACTTCAATTGTCACCGCAACTCCAGCAGCCACCAACGCCCCAACGTCAACTGCCAACAATTCAACGCCTACAGTAGCCATTTCAGCTGATGTTTCCGATACTCAAGATACAAATAGCGACTCTCTTCCCCCTCAAGACAACTTCCGTGTCGTGAGGAACAACGTTTGCCCCAAGACCAGGAAACACATACCGATTACCGAGTGTCAAAACCGTTTCCAGATACTCGCAGACTCAGATGACGAAGAGGAAATAGAAGAAGTCCGGCTCGTGGGAGACTCGATGATACGTGGTCAGCTCACAGAGTTTTGCGCCAGGGCACCTAAGACCAGGAAGCGTTTTTGTATCCCTGGTGGTGGTGTGGATGACGTAGTTGCAGCAGTTGACGAAGTATCAAAGCTGGCCCCAGCTAATACAATGTACGTCATCCACGTTGGATCCAACGATGTACAGCGAACCCGGTCGGAAGATTTGCTTTTAAAGTACCAGCAGCTGATCAAGTCGTTTAAGGAGAAGTCATCAAGGATCATCGTCTCAGGAATCGTCCCCCGGCTCGGTGTAGAGAGCCGATTTTACAACATAGCCACCAGCACAAATCGTTGTCTAGCAAACCTCTGCAGGAAGGAGAACGTGGGATTCGTCGACACCTGGGACAATTTCTACTACGATGACTATTTGTTTTCGGACGATGGAGTTCATCTGAACCAGGTGGGAGCAGCGCGTTTTGGGCGTCTTCTCAACGATGCGGTGAAGGATTTTCGGAGAAGAAATCGACTCAGCACAACCAGGAAGGAGGACCGAAGACAGCGAGGACGGCAATCTACAAAGGAATTAAATACTAATCCGTCAAGAACCGCGAATTTGGATAAAGCTCCACCAACACGACCCAAATTCAAAACCGTCAGGGATAACGACCGAGGACCGAGGACAGCCATGAATGTAAATGTAGATCCGACCAGAACCAATAATTTGAATAAAGACCGTTCCTTGAATCCCAAATCCAAAACTTTGAATGTTTTCTATGCAAACGCTCGTAGCATACGCAATAAATTTTCAGATTTAGAGGAACTAGTGTTTACAGAAAATTATGATGTGATTGGCATAACAGAATCTTGGCTCAATACACAAGATAGAGACTTTTTAGCAGAGTATTCACTTCCCGGTTATGTAATGTTTGAGAACAGCCGAATAAATAAAAATGGAGGTGGCGTTTTATTTTATATCAAAGAAAGTCTTAACCCGACCCTCGTGTCAAAACCTCAAATTGTGAACGTCGACACATCTTTTGTGCTAATAAAGAATAATAAAGGTACAAAATAATACTTGCGTTAATATACAGACCTCCAGCTCAATCAGTGCAAACTGACCGAGAAATTTACGAACAAATTGCAGATATAAGTAACTCACATGATACCGTAATTTTTGGCGACTTTAATTTACCTGTGACCAAGTGGGGCGATACTCTTACTTCACACTCCGGACACGACTTGTATACGAACTTGCAAGAGAGTTCGCTTTATCAATTTGTTCGAATGCCGACCCGTGGTAATAACGTTCTTGACATTGTACTTGCAACAAAAGAAGAATTGATAGAGAATTTGAATGTTGGTGATGAATTCAGTAACAGCGACCATCGTACGATAACTTTCACTTTAAAGTTTACTAGTAACGAACCAAATAGTAGCATCGAAAAAGTCCCTAATTTCAAGAAAGCAAACTTCCATAAACTTAGAGCTATGTTTAAAGAAACTGACTGGAGCTTTTTAATTAACAATAACGACATAAATACATCTTGGAAGTTATTCGAAACCACTTACCTAAAAGCAGTGCAAGACTGCATACCATCGAAAATACGGCGTCCAGGCCATAATAATAAGCCCAAATGGTGGAATAAAGATATTTCAAACTGCCTGCTTGCTAAAAAATTTGCTAATGATAGATTAAAATCCTCACAAAATGACGAAGAACGGGTGAAATTTGTAGAGCTACGACGCAAAGCCAAAAAGTTAATTAAGCAAAGTAAAAAGACCTTAGAGTTACATATTGCGAATCAAAGTAAAACAAACCCGAAAGAATTCTATAGTTATATCAGAAAGAAAAAAGTAGTTACTTCAACTGTTGGACCGTTAGTCGATGAAAAAGGAGAATACACCAAAGACGAAGTACAAATGAGTAATGCCCTCAATACCTTCTTTGCATCAGTTTTTACAACAGAAGACCTCAGTGATATCCCTACACCATCGCCGATTCAGATTGATAATTCAGATGTTCTAAGCAATATCACCGTTACAGAGAGAGAAGTATTGAATTGTTTAGATAAACTCAATGTAAATAAAACGCCAGGACCTGATACAATCTCGCCTAGAGTTCTAAAGGAAGCTAAGAATGAGCTCTCCAAACCACTGACATTACTATTCAATAAATCCTTGCAGTCTGGAACTATGCCTGATCAGTGGAAGCTAGCCAACGTAACACCGATATTAAAAAAAGGCAGCAAATCCCTACCCAGTAACTATCGTCCAATTAGCTTAACCTCAGTTGTATGTAAAATGCTAGAAACGGTCATACGAGACAGACTCGTAAATCACTTAGAGGAAAATAACATACTTAAAGATACTCAACACGGCTTTCGTAAAAAACGTTCCTGTTTAACAAACCTCTTAGACTTCTTCCACGATATCCTCAACCTCTACGATGAGAGTAAAGCTGTAGATATTATATACCTTGATTTTCAAAAGGCCTTTGACAAAGTTCCCCACAAACGTTTACTGCTAAAACTAAAAGCGCATGGAATACAAGACGGTGTGTTGAAATGGATAGAAAATTGGCTCAGCAACAGAAAGCAAAGGGTAGTCATAAACGGTAAGGCATCTAAATGGACCAATGTAAGTAGCGGGGTACCCCAGGGATCGGTACTAGGACCAATTCTCTTTCTAATTTACATCAACGACATAGATGAGGGTCTCACCTGCACAATCTCAAAATTTGCTGACGATACAAAAATTGCAAATAGCGTACTCTCAAAAGAACAGTTGACGATATGCAACACAATCTAGATAAATTGTCATGTTGGGCCCAAATTTGGCAAATGAGTTTCAATGTGGATAAATGTAAAGTACTACATGTCGGATACCTAAATGAGAAAGCAAACTATTCGATGAATGGCACTCAGCTTAAGAATGTAAACAGAGAAACTGATCTGGGAGTAACAATATCGAGTAACCTAAAACCGAGTCAACAATGTTCAGAAGTTGTTAAGAAGGCAAACAAAATAATTGGCTTTATAGGCAGGTCATTTGAGCATAAATCCAAAGAAGTTATCCTAACCCTTTACAATTCCTTAGTCCGCCCTCTTCTGGAATACTGCGTTCAATCCTGGTGCCCTTATTACCAAAAAGATATAAACAAGCTAGAACGAGTTCAACGTAGAGTTACCAAAATGATACCTAGCCTAAAGAACAAACCATACGAAGAGCGTCTTAGAGAATTAAATCTATTTCCTTTAACCCAGCGCAGATTAAGAGGCGACTTAATTCAAGTGTTCAAAATCATCAAAGGCATCGACAATATGAACTGTAGTAAGTACTTCACTATCGACCAATCTAATTACACGCGGGGAAACGGTTGCAAAATTATTGGTAAATCTTTTAACTCGCACGAATCTAAGAATTTCTTCTTCAATCGAGTTGTCAACTTGTGGAATGGGCTTCCCCGAGACGTTATAGACTGCAGCACCGTTGATTCATTTAAATTCCGCCTAGACAAATATCTTGCATCAAACCCGCGACTGACTGCGTTTGTAAATGAATAACTTTATCCTCCCCTCAGTTACTAACCCATATGTCCCCTACTAACTTCCTAGTCCTGCCACGTTAGTGGCAGGGCAGTAGTTCCCTTTCCAATGTTCCCTTACCCACTCTAAACCACTGTTTGGACACTTGATCCTCAGTGTTTTGGAGGACATGCAACCTAGAAGGGTCACTAGACCTGTTGTTGCTTGATTTCCTTTGTACTCCTTTGTACTTTGTACTTGTGCGGGTCTGTCTCAAGAGTGAGCTCCTGCAGCAGCCACAAGGGACTCCTAGGACCGCGCCGAGAAGAAGAAGGGAAGCCCCAGGCATTGCTAGACTACATAATTAAACTAGGTACCTGTGCTCGCATATACAACACAGGAGTAATCAAATAAACATAAGACATCATTGGGTAACCTATGATAAACTGAAATAATCCCAACATGGTTAAACAAACTATATAATTACACTCTACGCAGAACGGCAAGGTTGCACGGTATGACGCCACTAAAAACGGCAACAGCTCTCACGTGGGAGCAAAGAAAGAAAGCAAGAAAGGCAGCCAGCCTTTGTGCTATGTGCAATGTTAAACACACTTGCAACTGACAAAGCTCTAAGTTCAGTTGGAAGTGACAATATACAGGTACCGGTATAAGTATATACAGGGTGTTTTTTTTTTTTTTAAGAGACAATGAACGGAGGAAGGAAAAACACAGATAAAACAAAAAGGTCCATGTGCCTAAAGGCATCCTCCATTCATAAAATGTTTGTAACAACTAGATTTAAACTGTTGTAGATTGTAAGTTTGTGGAAAGCAACTCGAGGGAAGTGAATTCCAAAGAGTAGTAGTTCTGGGGATAAATGAATTTTGATAAGCAGAAGTTCTGCATTGTGGAGGAGAAAGTGTAAATTCATGGGCGCTCTCAGCTGCCCTAGTTCTACGGGGAAAGATATGGAGAGGCGGCACAATTGAAGCATGTTCTTCGGAACAATTGCTGTGGAAATATCTGTAGAATAATGCAAGAGATGCAATATTTCTTCGTATGGATAATGTAGGACGGTCCCATGTGATTGCAGGGTTATTGATTAATCTAATAGCTTTATTTTGAATTGTGTCCAACTGCCTCAATGCAACCACTCCACAGAGGTGAACAGTAATCCATCTGAGAACGCACATGACTTTTATATATTACGGCCAACTGCTCGTCAGTGAAGAATTCTCGAACTCTGTACAGGAGTCCCAGTTTTGTAGAGGCATTCTTAGCAATGCTTCTAACATAATGTGTCCAGCTCAAGTTAGTAGTTAATGTTTCACCGAGAATGTCAATACTAGGGGAAGTGGGAATATTTACATCATTAAAAGATATAATTATGGGAGTCAGTGAGATTCTGTCGGTTAGAAAATTGAATGTGCTTGGTTTTCTGTGCATTAAAGGAAACTAGATTCTTTTGTCCCCATTAATTAATTCTAGAAAGGTCCTGGTTCAGAGAAATTGCAGTGTTTTTTTTTGAATTTATAAGATCGGGTTGGGTGAAAGAATTGGTAAATGTGAAGGAACTGTGGAGTGTTGAGTCATCTGCGTAGGAATGTATTGGATTATGAGTGGTAGATATGAGATCATTGATATGAATGAGGAACAGAGTTGGGGCTAATACTGATCCCTGGGGAACACCAGCATTTATTGAGTGAAATTGAGAATAAAGGCCATCTACCATTACACGTATGTTTTCTGTTATGAAGATAAGAAGAAATTTTGTATTGACAAAACGGTTACAGACTTAAACTGCTAAGTACCGATTAAAAATCAAGTTCACTTTATTCTATACAAAAATAAAAAATTGTTAATCATTAATGATTTAAAGGACATAAAGTATAATATTCAGTGTCGTCCAAGCATGTGCTTTAAAAAGGGGACCGACCGGTTAATTTAGGCTTAAAAAACTCGAAATCCTGAAAACACCAATAGGTGTTTACTCAACAAGAGTCAACATCCCTTCATAAGCCAGTGAAATGTTATTAGTGAAACCCATTGGAAATAGTATTTTTTTATGTTTTCCAAACTTTTCCTGTAATTCTAAAAACGTTATATAGCGAACTTTGAAATTAACATGCTCAGTAACTACTGGTCGTACGAGGAGCATACCTATATAAATGGAAAGAGCGTAAGCTACTCTACAACCTCCATACGCTTTATCTTCTACTTTGCCATGTTCCCGCATAAAATATTGTAAATCTAAAAAAAACAAAAGTAAAAATGTTCACCTAATGACCTTAGACTTTCACCTGTTTTCTCAGAACCTATATTGCCGCACTATCGGATGTTATTTTACAGTTATTATTGGACCTATAGGAATGGTGTATATACCATTGGAAAGGTAATTAAAAACACTAAAAGGCCTATAAACCAAATTTACTCTAATAATTTAAAAAAATTCACAATATGTCGTCAAATTTGTAATTTTCTATAAATATATTCGCCTGAATCCGTCATCACCTAAATCGAACAAATACACAAAATATATAAAATGTGTTTTATAGAAACTATAGATACACCTTTTGTGAGTTGTTTGATCACATAAAACATGTGCTATGGGGATTTCTGTAGGAGTTTATCATTTTCTGAAGTACCATGATTTTCAACATTTGTTTACCTAAATTGCAAGAAAAAAGCAAAAATAAAATAGAATAAAAAACATTTTGATCTAGTTTTATGGTCATATACACCTGTGCCAAATTTCATTTAAATTGATAGTAAGACCTGGACATTTTGTAATTAACCGGTCGGTCCCCGACTGGCCCCGAACACTGGCATTGGTCTCCCCCCTCCCACCCACCATCCCCTAGTTTATACCCAGGAATGTTGAATTATAAACATAATAGTTTTCAGAGTGAAATATTGTAAGTAATATTCCCTTTATAAATCATTACCATTGTAATTATTTTCTGTTAATGCCAAACATGTTGGTATTTGTCTTTCAACATAGGAAAGACCGAAGGAGTCTTGGATGAAGCAAATTACGATCCTCATGTGGTCTGTAGATAGAACTGTCATATGTTAGTAAATAAAAAAAACAATGCTGAATAATAAATATACCCAAACAATGTGGGCTTTACAAAATGATTGCCTAATGTTATTTAATTAATTGTACATTAGTGAACAATCATTGAAATACAAACTTATTCGAAGCGGTTTCGGGTTGAATTGAATTCTTACTGAGCATTTGCATTTCAGAGATTCGTTTAATAAGTTCGAGACTTCAAAATCGATCAGAATTAATACCACTACTGTACAATTCCGAGCACATGAAACAGCGACGCCCCTCAGCCACGGAGAATCCCCGGTGTACCCTTTCTGGCTGAAGAGTTATGATGGGGTAGAAGGGGGTGGCGGGGTGGGGGTAATAGGTGGGGTAGCAGACACCACTATATAAGGTGGAAAAAGGGGTGGGGGGGGGGGGGGGGGGGTAGATGCCAACCCAATTTACATCGAATGGATGATTTGAGAGTTGAACTTAATTAAAGTGTTCCGTTTTGTATTATCTGATAAGCTAGAGCTGTTAAATCTGCAACGCAGCATTAGCATTAATAATTGGTGGACATTTTTCAAACAATTGTTTGAGGATTCACGCAAATTGGTGGGGAGGCGAACAGGGCAACCAACTGTACGGATTTTGGTATTTTGTGGTTGGCAAGATTGGTAACACCAAGTATCGAAGTGATACCGTAATCATATAATAGTTTTGTTTATAACCATTAGCTATAATTATATAATAACTTTCTTACCTCTTTAATTACTCAATACACATTATGAAATGGACCCCACGGTCATGTACCGTTGCTGCCATATGCATGGGGCCAAACGAAGTAGCTAATTCTGGATCAGTCAAAATTATCGAAATTGAGTACACCTGCTAACTTAAACTAATATTGTTAGGCCTATGCCTATTACTGCTCATCCGGTCGTACTGCGTCAGCACGATCTGACCTAAGCTGTTTCTGCGCCTTTTCCCCCTTTCCTCAATAAATCAGTTCATATAATTCAATATAATTATCCCATTAATGGCATGATGTTTAAATATGTTCAGAGTACTATGATCTGTACTGCATAATGAATTAATAGTTTCATAAATAATTATTTGCATAGGCTACTCTTATTATAATAAAGTAATATGTTCACGGCGAAAGAGGTAATCACGAACATCTGTATTGTTTTCAACATTTCGACTCCTCATCTATGAGTCAGCATCAGGATGTAAAGTTACCAACAAGCATAATATCAGTATTAACATTGTTTTTTTCATACATTACACCTAAGACTCATAATATTTGACCGATTGTTATACTTTTCCATGAAACTTGATTTAATAGAGTTCAATACACCAAACAATATATTTGATGTAAGTCATTCGGGGAGTATGAATTATCCATTAGCTGAAGTAAATATAAATATAATAAGAAATAGGAAATCATCTTATCTTACTTAACCCGTACAGCCCCAGCGACGCGTCTGACGCGTCGGCGATGTATGTAACGCACAGCCCCAGAGACGCGCCTGACGCGTCACCCTAATTGCGCCGACCGTAACCTCAGGTGTAGCCACTCAAGAGGGCTCAGATTTGTATGGGAACTGTGTACGTATCCCACGCAACCGTGCCGATGGTTGAAAGCTCTCAAAGTCCACGTGCGTGCGCGCAATAACCTGTTTTTTTGGGATAATTGCCTTCAATTTTTTACTCTTGTTAAATCCGTTTTCGGGGGCTCTGTATGACAATTTTTTAAGCTTTTTGAGCGGGTTTTCGTGGTTTTTCCTTCATTCCTAACCCATTCGCTATTGTTTCTGGAATAAAAACAAATTTTGAAAACCGGCCGGGTTCTGGTGCGCAAACATTACAAAACTAGCCGGGGCTTCACGGGTTAAATAAAATACCTTTTTTGCAGTCTGTGATTACCTGGTCCTCCTCTTTCTCCTAACCTAATTACTTGTTGTCGTCCTACGACCTTTGGCATGGAATCGTCATTTCCCTATCACACTGGCTTAACGCATTTGTTTTTCTATGTAGGCTATATGGAGGAGACAAAAGGCAGGTTGCCTGTAACGAGTGTCTCCCCCAAAGTTAAGAGTGACAAAGCCAAATTCTCAAGGGACGTTGGCGTCAAAATGCCTGAACTCACGAATCTAAGTCATAGGATGAAGGAAAGATTGTTTGAGGGAGAGACCGTCGTCATCAACCAATATCGGCTGAACTCGCTCCTCTGCTTTATTTACTCCAATGTTGGCTTGAATACATTCCCTCTGTATCATTGTTTCGCAATCGCTAATATAAAGCCGAGGGTATACTATATATTAATATAAAGCCGAGGGTATACTATATATTAATATAAAGCCGAGGGTATACTATATATTAATATAAAGCCGAGGGTATACTATATATTAATATAAAGCCGAGGGTATACTATATATTAATATAAAGCCGAGGGTATACTATATATTAATATAAAGCCGAGGGTATACTATATATTAACGCAATTATGATCATTTTGACCGATAATTCACTGAAAATAGTCGACACGATATGAAAGTAGCAACTCACGTGTAAGATAATTGTGAACGATAATACATCGATGATTATTAGTGGTAAACGTAATAGGTATAAATTAAAAGTGTAGGAGTTCGAACCCCTCGGACGACGCCTTCTTTATTAATTTATAATTTAGATACTTTTAAACAAATGAATGGTAGCCTAGACTATTATGTTTAACCCTTACTGTACCGGTGACGTCCTTTTAAACAAATGAATGGTAGCCTAGACTATTATGTTTAACCCTTACAGTACCGGTGACGTCCTTTTAAACAAATTAATGGTAGCCTAGACTATTATGTTTAACCCTTACAGTACCGGTGACGTCCTTTTAAACAAATGAATGGTAGCCTAGACTATTATGTTTAACCCTTACAGTACCGGTGACGTCCTTTTAAACAAATTAATGGTAGCCTAGACTATTATGTTTAACCCTTACAGTACCGGTGACGTCCTTTTCATCTTATTCTAGCAACTATTAGACGATGTTATTCAGCTTAGGATAAGGCTTCAAACTATTTCAACCAACTCCATTAACTACCACAGATCCTTCTTAAGTTGCATAATATGGTATAAATATAGCTAGAATAAAATATAACACATCCCTGGTACTCAAAGGGTTAAAATAGGTTAAAGTAACAGTAGGCTTACAATATTTGAGGATCTGATGTTATTACACTAACTACCGTAATTTAACTAACCTACCGGTAACTATGCTAACCAAACTTTATATGTTCATAACTTAATTTATAATATCCTAACTTGTTCTTATATGCTAACCTAGATTACCATTCCCTAAACTGCAGTAGGCCTATTATTGTATACAATAACCCAAGCCAATTAAAACGTATTGTATATTATAAAGATAACACAATATCTGTAAATGATTGTATTTAATTTCGTAAAATGACATTTGATATAAAAAATAAAAGAAACAAAAATAATAAAATACAAAAATATCGCATCCACGGGAGACTCGATCCCTGTTAATGATATCACAGCTTGTGCTTTCCGTAATAAGCCACCAAATACGATTATTGAAGATAAATGCAATTAAATCAGCATTGTATAGCGGTTTAATGGCATGCCCATTTAGCTGTTTTGCAGTTCATAATAAATATATTTCGTCTTTATATCATTAGTTCGGACTTCAGTTGAAATGAAGGACCACGCATATCGTGGATTTGATGAAGATCGACGGAGTATAGGCCAGTGTGATATATAGCCCCTTGAGACTATGATTCCCAAGGAACAAGCCTGTTTCTAAGGTAATATATAGTAACTTTGAATAAAGACAGGTCAGAGCATATCTCAGGTTGCAAATATTTCCGCAATTAATTAGACCAGCTAGCAGTTATTGGAATTGTTGAAGGTTCCTTTTGCAAAATGACCATTTCTGCCACTAGGCCTAGTGTTAGAAACTTTATGATATACTATGACAAATTACGATTAATGATGGATGGGTATATTGTAGCATACTGGAATATTAAGCAACATACAAACATATCGAAATACACACCATTATAGGTTCAAAGTAAGCCCGAAAATGTTGTTGCATAAAAAAGGGGTGGGTGGGGGGGGGGGGGGGAGGGGGGGGGGGTGGGGGAGGGGGGGGGGAGGGGGGAGGGGGGAGGAAATACTATAGATTAGTGTATTTTACCCTATGGTCGGTTGCATTTCAGATGACAGTAAATTGATCCCTTAGCAACTGATTCCTCGATACTTATAATCAATACTTAATGGTGATATATGAAATTACTACATATCTATGCCAAGTCCTCAGAATATATAACCTATTTCGTTATACAATCTTCGTAATAGTTGAGTACTAAAGATGAGGACATGACAATTTACCATCAGCTGAAAATAAAGAGACTATAGTTTTATATCACGGTAATATGAATATCAACACAAATGTATGGCGATACTATAATAATTAACACATATTACCAAAGCATAAATCATGCTTATATAATCGCTATTTGTCAAAGCATATTACGTAATTAATAGTTTAATTGCCACAGATCAACAAATTCCAATACTCCCTTGCTCCCATCTAAACTTTGACGGCGCCCCAATCACACCTTTTCCATCCTCGCTAACACACTTCTACCCCCACTCCACAAACAAACACCCTCCCACCATCGCCTACTTCCAACCCCCTTCTCCCCCATCATAACTCTCCAGCCAGAAAGGACACTGACTGAGTAGATAGCCTGAGGCGGCGTCTCTGTTTCATATGCTCGGAGCTGTACATGGTCATGACAGTGTATTAAGAGGAGATTAATTGAAATAATGTTAATTACCACCAACTGATGTAATACAGAAATCATTCATACCCAATATTTTTAATCTTTGAATCCTTATACAGAGTCGTAAAACATTTTCGGAATTTCATTCAAGATAGGAACGATCAGCCCCCAATGAATCTATGAATCAAGAACTATGCTTCATAAACGATTGATTTACCTTCAACTACGTTTGGATACTCGACCCAGACTTGGGCATCAGCATTATACCCCGTGACCAGAGTTGCAAATGTTATATATTTGTTTACGCTAATCTGTTTAAAATAATTAGTATTTCTCTGCTAACTATCTAATATCATCACCATATTCTACTTTCATTTCCTAATTTCTAATGTGTGAATAGGTAAACCTATACTTTCCCTTTAGCTAAGTCCATAGTAAACATGTTAATCATATTGTATCAATTATTTAGTGCTTTATTTGTAACCCAGTTTTGCTAGATTTCTAAATAAGCATATATATCATTAACCCGGCAGCTGCCGGGAGACTCTTAACCCACTGAGCCCCAGCTAGTTATTAATAAATGTACCACCAGGGACCAGCCGGTTTTGAAAAAAAAAATAAATTCCAGAAACAATAGCGAATGGGTTAAGGAATGAAGGAAAAACCACGAAAAACCGATCAAAAAGCTCAAAAAATGGTCCTACGGAGCCCCCCAAAACGGATTTTACAAGAGTAAAATATTGAAGGCTATTTTCCCCCAAAAAATATGTTTTTGCGCACTCACGCACACGCGGTTGGACTTTGAGAGTTTTCAACCATCGGCATGGGTGCGTGGGATGCTTACACAGTTCCCATACAAATCTGAGCCCTCTAGGTGCCATAGGACCGAAGTAATTGGGACCGGAGTAACACTGACGCAAACGTTGCGTCGCTGGGGTTTAGCGTTACATACATTGCTGACGCAAACGCTGCGTCGCTGGCGCTCAGTGGGTTAAGAGGTTTTACTGGGCGACTGCGGGGAGACTCTTAAGATCCTAGGCCTAAAAAAATAATTTTTAAAAGGCCCCAGTAGCACTTAAAAAAAAAAAAAATCCCTAATACCCCATATCACTTCTCCACATCTGTCAAAGTCCCCTCCTCCCCCCCCCTTCAATTATCATCTATTTTTATCTTATTCCTGTAATTATCGGTTTATTTATGGCGCCAAAA
Organism: Paralithodes platypus; assembly: GCA_032716605.1. Taxonomy (NCBI): domain Eukaryota; kingdom Metazoa; phylum Arthropoda; class Malacostraca; order Decapoda; family Lithodidae; genus Paralithodes; species Paralithodes platypus. The sequence goes on from CM064508.1 coordinate 13,815,899, forward strand.
ATTTCCACCCGGTTCCAAGGTGGAAAGGGAGGGTGTAGGAGGAGGAGAGAGAGAGAGTAGTAGCCCAGACTACATCCAGTCTCTCACCAGAGCTCGTGGAGGGAGGGTGTACTCTCGCTCTCTGTCAACTTCATGAACCGCTCTGCAATATTTCATGTTTGTCACCCCCAAACACTATTCCCACTTGTTTTATTGTTGTTACATGTTACTATCTTCATATTAAACGTAACATAGGTGCATATAAATAGGTATTTATTATATTTATGGTAAATTAACAATTTTAGTGAGGAATGAGTCTAAATACCTACGCACAGGGGTATGGTTTATACTTCAGGGGCTGTGCAGCTGAGAGGTTAATAACACGCTTTGGGGGAAAATGTGTTACAACAATATATGTTCATTTTCCATTTTACAATGTGCTCGTCATAATCTGTAACAGTTGTTTCAATACACCCTGTATATATATATAATATATATATATATATATATATATATATATATATATATATATATATATATATAAACCATAAAATAACCACTAGACCCTTAACCAGTGCCAACCTAACAGATGATTTTAAGTTAGGTTCACTGTCAGAAACTAAGGTTCTGAAAAGGGTATGCAAAAGTTACATAACATTTTCAGGTACATATTGTACATTCACACAACACATACAAATACAAGTACAAAATACATACACAATACTTACACAAACCACACATTTAGTCTCGCTCTCTATCAAATACACAGTCTCTGGTCTCATTATATGCACACATCACACACGCACACACACTTTAACACAAACCACACACACTTCAACATACACACACTTCAACACATCCACTCGCACACACACACCTCCACACGCACAGAATTTAACACACCCATACACTGTGGTCCCAGCACCCAAACAGTGCTATATATTCACACCGGCACACAACCCGACTTTCATATTATGTACCAGACATTAACACACCCATACACTCTGGTCACAGCACCCAAACAGTGCTATATATTCACACTGGCACACAACCCGACGTTCATATTATGTAAGAAGGCGATTGTAGGGCAGTTGGGAATAAGGAGTGATTTTATTTTTGTGTATTTCCGTATAATTATTTTTGTCTTTTCTTTTTTAGTTTCTGCTATGTGCATGCAGGAGACAAAAGGCAAAGCTGACAGTAACAAGTATCCTCCCACCAAGGTAGATGGAGTAATAGAGAGCCAACATCAAGGTATGTTATAGGTAATTTAGGTGTGTTGGAAAGAAGTGTGATGTACTTGTTCAGTGTAGTTGCTCACTAGACCTCTATCAAGCTTAACAAAATATCCCCAAGACCCACCTTCGAAATAAATTTGTGATTATTTAGGTAGACAAATGTCCTGGCCAATGGCCAGTTTTTCTAAAATTGTAGGCTCGCTATCGTTCGCCAGGAAAAAGGAAAACAAATCAACACCTAAATGGCGCAAAAAGTTAAAAAAAAAATGGGACGAAAGATCTTTTAATAGCCAAGCTAATGGGGCGAACGTCTTAAACCTCAACACTAATTGGGCTAAACATGATGGAGAAAGCGGTCCAAAAAAAAAATTAAGCGACCCTGTCCCGTGAACATAAACAAGGTAGATTGTCAAATGAGTTATCTCGGCATACAGCAGCATATATAGGCGATTCATTCTTGGCCATCCCCGCGCCTGGCAATAGGTAGATAGTAAGAATGAAACACACACACACACACACACACACAGAGGTCGTAATAACCAAATGGTGCTGTGTATTCAGAGAGGCGTACGACCCAAATACCATATATAACTATTATAATACACACACACACACACACACACGCACAAACACTCTGGTCACACTGCCCAAATATTGGTATGTATTCAGATAGCCAAGCGACACACACAAACACACACACACACACACACACATGTACACTCACTCACGCACGCACACTCACTCTCTCTCTTTCTGCTATCCTTGCCTTCCATTTGTAGCAATTCGAAGTACAGACTACCTAGTAGGGACTGCAAGGTCTGTGCAGTCTGTGTATCCATGTAACTATAGTATGTAACTCTTTGGTCACACTCTCCAAATAGTGTTAAGTATTGAGAGCCAAGCGACCTTAGGTTCCTATCATATAACATACCCATTGTAATAACATCGCCTCTAGAGGTGCCTTCTTAGTCATTTATTTAATGCCATTTAATTATTGTCTGTGTTATCTGTATTATGCTTAATTAGTAATATACTACTCCCTCTTCAAGGTGTTATTTTTGTATTCATAAATACATAAATATACAGCAAATGCTGTATTTTTTATATATATATATATATATATATATATATATATATATATATATATATATATATATATATATATATATATATATATATATATATATATATATATTGTATATATATATATATATATATATATATATATATATATATATATATAGTATATATATATATAGTATATATTTATATACTGTATATATATTTTTGTTTTCTTTCTTCAAGAATACGTTTGATAGTAGGTGGGTTAATTGTGATATATCGTTACGCCTTCGATTCCTAGAGGACCTTCCAAAGCTGGATAAAGTCGACCAATGTTAACCGGAATAAAACGATAAAATAAGTTATAGGCTACTACTAATTTAGACAACAAGCAAACAAACAATACTTTAATGTTGAGTTTGGAAAAAAGTTTTAATGTGTACAAAGTTCGGATTCAATTAATGCCGAACTTTGTGATATATTATATATCTAGTTAATTAGTATAATTTTATGTGTAGGCTTTAAAAGATCTACTTATAAAGGAAATCAAGCAACAACAGGTCTAGTGACCCTTCTAGGCTGCTTGTCCTCCAAAACACTGAGGATCAAGTGTCCAAACAGTGGCTTAGAGTGGGTAAGGGAACATGGAAAGGGAACTACTGCCCTGGAACTAATGTCCGTGGCAGGATTAGGAAGTTAGTAGGGGAAAGATGGGTTAGTAACTGAGGGGGTGGGGGGATAAAGTACAGATATTAATTTACAAACGCAGTCAGTCGGGGGTTTGATGCGAGATATTTGTCTAGGCGAAGTTTAAATGAATCAACGGTGCTGCAGTCTATAACGTCTCGGGGAAGCCCATTCCACAAGTTGACAACTCGATTGAAGAAGAAATTCTTAGTTTCGTGTGGGTTAAAAGATTTACCAATAATTGTACAACTGTTTCCCCGCGTGAAATTAGATTGGTCGATAGTGAAGTACTTACTACAGTTCATATTGTCGATGACTTTGATGATTTTGAACACTTGAATTAAGTCGCCTCTTAATCTGCGCTGGGTTACAGGAAATAGATTTAATTATCTAAGACGCTCTTCGTACGGTTTGTTCTTTAGGCTAGGTATCATTTTGGTAACTCTACGTTGAACTAGTTCTAGCTTGTTTATATCTTTTTGGAAATAAGCTAGGGCACCAGGATTGAACGCAGTATTCCAGAAGAGGGCGGACTAAGGAATTGTAAAGGGTTAGGATAACTTCTTTGGATTTATGCTCAAATGACCTGCCTATAAAGCCAATTATTTTGTTTGCCTTCTTAACAACTTCTGAACGTTGTTGACTCGGTTTTAGGTTACTTAATATTTTTACTCCCAGATCAGTTTCTCTGTTTACATTCTTAAGCTGAGTGCCATTCATCGAATAGTTTGCTTTCTCAATTTGGTATCCGATATGTAGTACTTTACATTTATCCGCATTGCAACTCATTTGCCAAATGTATGGACACGGTCTCTCTGTCTCACACTCTCTCTCTCTCTCTCACACACACACTCCACTACAATACAGGTAATGTAGATATCAACATATATGGGGTGCCATGTTTATCGCTTCTCTCTCTCTCTCTCTCTCTCTCTCTCTCTCTCTCTCTCTCTCTCTCTCTCTCTCTCTCTCTCTCTCTCTCTCTCTCTCTCTCTCACACACACACACACACACATCACTATAATACAGGAAATATAGATGACAATATCATATAGGGGTGCCATGTTTATCGCTCTATCAGTTAATTTGCATTTATATGAACGATAAGCAGGGTGGTTGGTCCAGGGAGCTGGTTGGGGGTGAGACGGGGTTGGGAATGGAACGAGGTAAAGTAAGGGATGTGATTGGATAGGGTAGGGTGAAGTTCAATTTTGTATTTGTTATGCCCTGGTTTTATTCAGGATTAACTATTGCGTAGGTGAGATCTGCAAGACTGGAATATCCGGTTTCATATACATACATTTGAGGGGTAAACAGAACACATAAATAGAATCTCGGAATGTGATTTGTAATACAGCTTTATTTCACTTAACACACTCGCGGTACAGAAAAAGAGTCAATTCACTTTGGAGAACATGGATAAGAGTAGTAAAGTCAGTAGGAAGAACTTGGTCTTTCTATTCTCCGAGCACAATCGTGGATCTGGATTAGAGTGTGCACTGCCACTTCCGAATCTCGGGCATTATTCTTCCGATACGGACATGATAATAAGCGATAAGAAAGTCACTTGAAGGGGGCACTGATTTAATTTACACAATGTCTGATACCGAACGTTGCTTTAGGCCTAAGGTTCTAGTTATTCGATTAAGTGGGGGCTAACGTTGGGGTTCGACTTTACACGATCTAGCAGAGTCAAGTAGGCAATTATTTATGTATACTCTTAATTGTTAATGCACGGATGGGAATTCGTCACCGAGATTAAATTATACTTCACGACCTATCCCTTGTTTATGGGATCACAGAATATCTGTACCAAACACTCCATCTAAGTGTAATTCGTGTCGTGGCTGAGGGTAAATACTGTCGCGGTAATTATCTCGTAATATATTTTACTGTAACGGATCTCTGGCAAAACAGGGGACTCTAGGATCAACTCGAAATCTCTTAATAGTTAGCAAATAACTCAAAGGTGAACACAGGCAACACAACGTTTTAGTAACACGGTATCTATACACTGATATTATAATAGGAAATCGTGCCCGATCAGGTTATCTTCTCTTCCTCTTGAATCTGGTGTCGTCGGGGGCGTCTCGGCTGCTCCAGGGGGCCGTCCAGGGGGTCCAGTTGTGTGAAGAAGTTACAGATGGGTCGGTTGACCGGTGATGAAATTGAGTTCAGGCGGCTCTCCTATGGATCTTAAATGGTCTGGGTCTGGGCTGAGGCCAGGGTAGCGTCTCATCGGACTAACGTAAGCAAACCTTGCTTAACTGTCTCTGATCCATGACGAGAGGTTCAATCAACCTAAGTGCATGTGTGGCGATATATATATATATTTCTCTTAAGTTCCTATATTTACCTGTGATTTACCACGGTTAATATAGGCCCAGGAATATAATATATCAGCTCCTGGTGTTCAGCTTGCGGGGTGCCGGTCGGTTACTAACAGGGGAGTAAAACAGTCTTCCAACCGAGCGACGTCCCGCCCGGCAAAAAGCTATGTTTAGAACTGCCCGCTCCCCTCCTCTCGTGGTTTATATATGGCAGGGTGACTCAGTGTTGCCCGGGCCGGGGGCTGATGGGTCCCTTCCAATATAGGCCCAGGGTGGCTGTGCAGGGCTGTGTGGTCAACATCTGGCAATCTGGCCCTTCGTTCCCAATGTCCTGAATTAGATAACAGTGTTAGTTCACACACCGACATATAAGAATAGTTAATGGCAGGTGGTATGGCAAGCAAGGGGCCCGTCGCCTTGTTGTTGTTGGCGGCGAGGGGCGGAGCACCTCGGCCAGGAGGGTCAGTGGTTAAACGTTTGACTTGATATGTAGGTTACTTTTAAAAAGCAGGGGAACAAGGGGAAGAAAGGTAAGTGAACAGTTCTTTCGTACCTATAGGTCTTGGTGAGATTGAATAACAAGTCCTGTAATACCTCACAGGTGTTGGCACGTGTATACAGGTGGTGGTTAGGCGCGGTTGCCCTGGTGGTCCCGTATACCGGGGTCGAGGAGGGCGGCGCAGGTAGGAGTCCCTTCTGGACTGGACACGGCTCGATGGCCGAGTAAATTTGTTGTTGTCGGCCCACCTGGGTTAGGGTGAAAATATCCACGTAGACCACGTGTGGACAAGGGAGAGATATCTAGAGAGAGAAAATACAGCTTTATAGTGGTCAACAAAGTAGGCATGCGTATTCAGGCGGCAGTGCAATTATCAGCCACCAATGAAATGATGGGTGTGAAGGGAATTTTTCTGTCCTGCAAACTCCCCAGGCACACTTAGGGTCAACTTTTTCTGGTGCCTGGCACGGGGCTCGAACCTCTGAAGGGAGTTTAACCCTCCTAAAAACCCACAGGTTTTGAGATGCCTTGGGTGGGGTTCGAACCCCCAGAAAAATTCCCTTCACACCCAGCATTTCATTGGTGGCAGCGGTGGGATGGGGTGGAGAGTGAGGTTATGTGTGGATTTGGCAGCAGAAGGATGTTTGTGGTTATTCTTCAGTGAAGGAGGATGCGAGGTGGGGGAGCATTTAGGATGAGGTGTTTTGCTGTGTAAAAGTGGTGGGGTGGTTGAGAGTGGACAGAGTTGGTGCTGGTTTCTTTTGATTTCTGTGGTTGTGATATGATGAATGGAATGGGCGGATTGAACATATGTACTGGGGTGTGGAAGTTTGAGATGCAGCGGAAGGAAATTGTTTAGAGGTTGAGGAGGGGTGGTATGAGGTAGAGGGATGGAAGCGTGTTCTTTTATGTGGGGAAAAATGTGAGAGGGGTGATGGAGTGGCGTCGCGGAGTGACGTCATGTACAGTGGTGGAGGGGAGGGAGGTGCGGGAGGATGAGCTTTATTCTGATTCTTTCTAGGGGAGCGTGAAAAACGTGCAGCTGATTTCTGAGTGGGGGAATTTTTGATGATCGCTAGGGTTTTGGTTTTGGGTTGGGTCGCTAAAAACTTTCGTATGGTGATTAGATCTTTAGAGAAATCAACGCGGTCATGCACAGTGAAGTGTTGTAGGATGGAAAGGGGTAACACTTGCACGAGGTAGACAAAGAGAATTTGGTTTTGTTGCTCCACGGGAAGAGCAGGGAATGCAGCTCTTACTTGCCGACGAATGGAGGCAATGGTGGCGTCTAGATCGAACTTTATGTCTTTGATTTTTGCAAAGGCGACGAAAATATCTAGTGATGGCTCAAGGGCATCGATTACAATGGGTCTAAATTGATCCTAGGTGAGTTCAGGGGTAACCTGTGGGGCAATGAGGGAAACGGCTTTTCCCAGGTGCGTTAAGAGGACGGCTATTTTTGCACGGTCCGTGTAATACACCAAGTTTAACACTGGTTTTACCATGTCCATGTATGTTTCGATTTCGTATGTGTCCCCATCGTATTGGGGGATGGGGATGTGAGAGCGAACTGCGGCCATTTCCGCGATATTACAATGCTTCTATTGTTCTGCAACATGAAATGCAATAAAATCTTCTATCCGAATCAAGAACCACCGCTGCCCCCAATGTTACGCTGGGTGTGAAGGGATTTGTTCTGTCCTGCAAACTCCCCAGGCACACTTAGGGTCAACCTTTCCTGGTGCCTGGCATGGGGCTCGAATCTCTGAAGGGAGTTTAACCCTCCTAAAAACCCACAGGTTTTGAGATGCCTTGGGTGGGGTTCGAACCCTGGTTAGTGACCATGGCCCCCCTAGGTCAACCAGGCCCGCGCACTAACCCACTGTACTACCACGGACGTACAAAAGTATAGTAACCTTAGTCCGATTTGTAAGAACCAGGTGATAGTCTCGTGGTGTTTCACGTGATGAGTTTATTGGACTTCCCATCAACGACTATTTTACACTATATATACCTGACGTCAACTCGGGTAGTACATTATTGGGGTTGCGGGATATTTGCGAGGGCATTACAGTATTATTAATATTTATTTATATATTAATTTATTTATATTTTTTGTGTATATATATATATATATATATATATATATATATATATATACATAGTACATCCGTGGATGGCCTAGGGCACCGTAATTTCCATAGTAAGCATATTAAAAGAGTCAAAACTGTACTCAATTCCATCTTTATTTTCACTTACTTCTTTTCAATTTTCTTTACAAATGTTCGGCCCACATCAGGGAAGCCATCATCAGGTAAAACAACTGATCCTTAAACAAAATGAAACCTAAAATTAATGCAAAGTAAATGTGGATCAAATATAATTAAATATTTAAAGTTTAGCAAAAAACATGAACACATGAACCCTGAGCTTAACATTTCAAATAATTCTTAATTGTGTGTCTCTGTAGCTTAGTAATAATGTCATTTAGGGTTCATTATGATATAATTTAGGGTTTATTGTAATGATTAGGCGTGATTTCAAAGCTTTTAGTCTAGAGAGTTGCTGTTTGATAGCTATTTTTCTAAATGTTTAGTATATTTCTTGGGTTTCAGTGTAGATTGATCAGTTCTCACTTATATTTTTGTTAACCTTCAGTTGTCCACGGCAGTTTCTTTAGTGTGGATGTACTTTATCCTTCTCTTGCTGGCTTAGTAAGTAAATTTGTTACGATGTGTTAGTTTTTTGGGGAATAGTATAGAAACATGTTTATTGTATTGATAAAATGTAATGGTCTTTTAACATTTTGATTGATTATTTAAGTTTATTTGTGATCTAGGATGGTTTAATGTGTTCATGTGTTCATGTTTTTTGCTAAACTTTAAATATTTAATTATATTTGATCCACTTTTACTTTGCATTAATTTTAGGTTTCATTTTGTTTAAGGATCAGTTGTTTTACCTGAAGATGGCTTCCCTGATGTGGGCTGAACATTTGTAAAGAAAATTGAAAAGAAGTAAGTGAAAATGAAGATGGCGTTGAGTACAGGTTTGACTCTTTTAATATGCTTACTATATATATATATATATATATATATATATATATATATATATATATATATATATATATACAATATATATATATACTGTATATCTATATATATTTATATATATATATATATATATATATATATATATATATCTGTATATATATATATACCGGTATAATATATATATATATATATTTTTTTTTTTTTTTTTTGTATACCAGGTTTTTGCTGGGGTTAATTGGATACATTAGGGAGGTTCTTGCTTGACTGGAGAAGTTGAATCCACTTAAACACATGCAAATAGGTATTATGGAATAAATATAGCACAGCGTACATTTATATAGTATATTATTCAAGGCACATAGATATTGTTTACTAAAGTAATATGTAATGAATTATATAAATATAGACGCACGAGCGAGGGTCTACAATACTCTCTCACGATTAGGACTTGGCCTGTGAATATGACTTTATTACTCCCTTTAATTAAGGTACAGTCGTTCACCTTTCCGACTGGGCCACCTATGGTAATTCCGCTGGGAGTCTTTCGCTCTGATATTAGTAAGATCGCTCACTCCCCCCACCCTGAATTTGTTGCATATTTTATGTCCCATAGATAGCGAAGTTAGATTTGCGCGGGGGGGGGGGGGGGGTATTATTGTGTAGGAAAGGTTGGTTATACAAAACAAACACACAAAAATAGTGTATTAGCCTTTTGTACAATTTGATCATGGGCGATTTACATATTAATATTATTTGATATACAGTATTTTACTATACTTAACTTTTTACAATGCAGTTTACAAATATTAACTGGCCATGAACTTTTGTTTATTTGGCCTATGCCTATTAACTCAAGATAATCGTATTCCGATAGTAAATTAGTTGATGACCTACCGTAGGTATATATAATCAAGAAAATGACTACGGTATGTATTCTATCCCATCCAGGAAAATTGGTATGTCAAAAAATAAAATTAAGCTGGCAACCGTATTTTATGACTGATTGTATTAACGATCTATTGCACAGCTAGATAAGGACTGAAATACTCTGCATCATCAAACTTCCGTTACCTCACTGTAGACGTGTATGCTATTTTGACCTCTTTAGTCTCATGACAGAAAGTTGAAAATGGTATGGCTCAATTCCTCGCCACCGTAACACCTCTGAAAATGCCCCACTTACAGCTGTTCAGGCATGCCAACATGTGTCACGATATCAATATATACCCTCTATTTTTACTGTCCTTATCAATATAATGGTTTTGACCCACCTGCGTTATCTTTCAATGCTAATAAGTAACAGGTGCTTGATGTGCTTCCTGTGAAGTTGTTTTGATTAGAAAAATGTGCAGAACATAACTGTTGGTATGCCTGGAGACAATACATCCTCGTGACTTGCATTGGAAACCATTATTATAGTTATACTAATTAAAATACAAAGGATTACTGTGGTAATTTGATTTGGAGCTTGAATAAATAATATATTCAAATAAATATATATTTCTGTTCTTACAACATAACTTATAATTAGGTATATATTTCTGAACTATAACTACTACACTATAACACGCCACAAGCATATGCAAACAAGCAGGCATGCACACACGCACGCATACGCAAACGCACATAATGGCTATTGTTACAGTATGTCCACCCACTATTACATGAGGTGTCACGCAATATATGCTTATGATATATATCTCAATTGCGTAGCATACATTTAGTACTGTTGCTAAATAATGACTTTGCTAAGTGTTCCATGTTACAACCAAAAATAATTATCTATAAAAAGCATAATCACTCCGATAATGCTTATTGAGGCACACAATATTCTGAGTGTGTTTGTGTGTGTGTGTGTGTGATTACCAATTATGGCAAGAGTAATGCTTAGTTGACGTAGTTTGTGTTTTCGAGAGGTTAGAGAGTGATGGTCGACCAATGACTATCACTGTTGTCAATTGCATGAGAATATGTTATTATTTGCCTGAGATTGCACCTCATATAAAAGAAAAGACAATACTGTATTAGTTTAAATAAATAGTACATTTTAAAAAATAACAAATGTAAGGTAGCTCTCTGAAGTCATATGAGTTGGCGAAAATCTATACTATATCATTAATTATAGCATATTTATCCCCACGACTTATGTGACACAAATGATAATATGGATTTTAAACAGGTTCTATATAGGCCAATAGTAGATGCAAGTTATCAAATATGACAACATTCGATGACGGGTCACGCAAGTATAATGTGTCTAACACAGAAGAAAAAAAACATTGCCTTATATGGTGATAATGACGTTATATGTGGACTTATTTTACTCCATATCATTATATGTGTATCTGCTCTTATGCAATCATTTTTACAAGCAGCTTCGTAAGGATCAGTAGATATGTTGTTGCTTGTTTTACTTTTAACTTATTCGTTAAACGTGACATGTTGGGTAGACTTATACAAGTTGTGTCACAATCGTATGATAATAATCAGATTATTTCCTTGCTCTACCATGGGTCACACCTATCGATTACTTTACATAATCCGTGCCCGATCTATATTTATGAAAATGGACTGAAACTTGTATTTTGGCTAATTATTTTGCATTATGCTTATAATCCTGTTAACAGTATATTTGTGTCGTGCATAACTTCACATTCTAGCATGATTTGTTGACATTCCTAATCTCTCGCACAAATATATATGAAGCAAATCGAAATCGCCAGGCTCCACATTGTTGAAATAAGGTTGGCTAATGTATGATGGCTATTGTCTGCATAACATGTAATTCTAAATATTTAAATATTCTTCTGAAGTTATATACTTTTAACTATTATGTATTGGCATATACAATAGATTTAATGATTATGGTAATGATTCATACAATAATGTAATTGTATTAAAGGTTGTACTACAAACTATTATTACATCTACCAAACTCAAAATGACCACTAACATCCCTCTTTACAGAACGAAGACCCATTCATTCATACAGACTTACACTAATATATTGCTATCGCTCGCCAGGAAAAAATCGACACCTAAATGGCACAACAGAAAACTAATGGGGCTAAACTTGAGAAAGAAAGGGGAACAGAAAAAAGACCCACTCCCCTTAACCTCGTATAATTTAGGCGAGTACTCCTATTGTAAACAGATTAGGTTCTCTGAGATAAGGTAATCGTAGGATAGGTTTAACCCCTTCTGTACCGCGATGTCTTTTTCATTTTATTCTAGCTATATTTAGAAGATTTTGTGCAGCTTAAGAAGGACCTGTGGTAGAATAAAGGGTTAATTGAGATAGTTCAAAGCCGCATAATTGCTAGAGGGCCTTTTTAAGCTGACAAATATCGTCTAACAGTAGCTAGAAGAAAATAAAAAGACGTCGCCGGTACGAAAGGAGTTAAGAAAGACTGAGTAGAACTATTAACACAATTAGGTAATTTAGGTGGTCGTGGCCACGTTCTAAGGATAAACGGTTTATGGATAAAGGAAAAGGACATATTGATATTAGGGAATATTACATAGAAACACACACAAAATATACGAGAGAATGGAAGTGAATTACATAATAATGACGAAATACGGTAGAAACTCTTATAACTCTATAACTCTTACATTGAAGGCCTTCGATATGTCTAGCGCAATAGAAAAGGTCTCACCGAAGTCCCGAAAGGAGGATGACCAGGAGTTAGTAAGATATGAAAGAAGATCTCCAATAGAGCGACCCTTAAGGAAGCCATACTGGCGATCTGAGAGTAGATTATGAGAAGATAAATGCTTAAGAAATTTGGAAGTAAGAATAGTTTCAAACACTTTAGAGACACAAGAGATGAGAGCAATTGGACGATAGTTGGAGGGTTGAGAATGGTCACCCTTCTTTGGGACAGGTTGAATGAGAGCAAGAAGGGAAGACGTTAGAGAAGAGACAGAGACAAAAGAGTTTGCCTAGGCAGGGAGTCAGCACAGAAGAACAGTTTTTGAGTACAACAGGAGGAACACCATTCGGACCATACGCCTACTATGTACTAAGGCCAGAGAGGATAGAAAGTACATCTTTAGAAGAGATTAGGATATTAGGAATAAGTTCTTCTACTCAACAGCTGAGCTCTGGAACTCTCTCCCAGAATCAGTCTTTCCCTCTTCCTATGACTTAAATTGCTTCAAACTCCGTGTGTCCAGGCATTTTGGCTCGAACGTCCCTTGATTTTGGCCCTGTCACTCTTTCAACTATGGGGGAGGCACTCGCTATAGGCAGTTATGCCTTTTGCCTCCCTCAATCACATAGAAAAAAAAAAAAAAAAAAAAATAGGAGAGAGGGGGGTGGAGGGGGATGAATAGCACCGGAATCATCCAAGGTGGAGTTTTTAGCGAAAGTTTGAGCGAATAGGTCTGCTTTGTCAGAGGAAGAAGTGATGGTTGTGCCATCAGAGTGGAAAAGGGGAGGGAAAAACGAGGAAGAAAAATTGTCGGACAGGTTTTAGGCTAGATGCTAGAAAGCTTGGGAAGAGCTAGAGTTGGATAGTTCAGTGCATTTATTATTGATGAAAGAGTGTTTGGCAAGTCGAAGAACAGATTTGGCTTGATTCCGGGCAGAAACATAGGAAGAATGAGATTATTGAGGTTTAAGGCGTCGGTACCGTTTAAATGCTTCCTCCTTATTGCGGACAGCAGTAGAAAAAGCATGAGTAAACCAGGAATTTTTGCACTAGTCAGAGAGAAAGAAAATGGAATGTATGCCTCCATGCCCGATAGGATTACCTTGGTAATGTGTTCAGCACTCTCCGAGGGTGTTCGGCCACAGAAGCAATATTCATTCCATGGGAAATCAAAGAAGTATTGCCAGAGAGCCTCCCAGCCATCAGCGACAAAGTGCCACAAGCGCCGCCTGCTAAGAGGATCAGGTGGCCGTACTGGAGAGATAGGACAGATGACAGAGATAAGTTTATGGTCAGGAGCCCAAAGGAGAGAAAAGATAGACACTATAAGAAGAAGGTTAGAAGTTAGAAACAAGTTAAGAATGTTGGGCCAATCTCCGAGGCGATCCGGGATACGGGTAGGTTGCTGAACCAACTGCTCTAGGTCATTTAGGATAGAAAAGACGTAGGCTTGTTCACCAAGTTGGTCAGTAGAATTAGAGGAGAGCCATTGGTGGTGATGAACGTTGAAATCTCCTAAAATGGAGATTCAGAGAAAGGAGAAATGGCTAGAATGTGTTCCACTTTAGAGTTTAGATAATCAAACAATTTGGGAAAGTCGGTAGAGTTAGGGGAAAGACAGATATCACATAAATATTTAATATGAGAATGACAGGAAAGTTTGAGCCAAAAAGTGGAGAATTCAGAGGAGCCACAATCAGAAAAACGAGAGCAAGTGAGTTTCTTGTGCAAGTATGCACAACATCTGCCTTTGGGTTTGAAACTAGGATAGAGAAAGTAGGAGGATACAGAGAAGGGGCTGATGGCAGTTGCTTCAGACACCTGAGTTTCACACCCACTAAATATGTCAGCCTTGGCTGGGATCGAACCCAGGTCAAGCAGATTCACACGTGATCGTGCTTGCCACTCGATCGCCGTGGCTCCAGTGCTGAATGAAATTATCAAGCACTAGTCTCAATAAAATGTATGATTGCAGCCAAAACAATAAGGGTGAACCATGGTCGGGAGGTTTATGGTCGATGTATGAACTATTAACACGGATATTATATGCGATTGTTGTTACAGGAATGAATGGAGGAGGTTTGTTAGGAAGAACATGTGAAGGTATTTGTAACCTTTTAATTGACAAACCTGGAAGGTTATCATCCCCGATGTTGTGAAGAGACTTTGTTGTGGAAGTATATAATTCATCTGAGGTGAAGTCAATGGTATTGAGGCCTGGTGAATGTTGTTCCGAATGTTAAGATACTTGCTTTGGAAGGTGTTTATTGTATTCATTTTCTCCCGGTCATTATTGTTCCCTTTCTAATGTCCCTTGCTAATCCTCCCCATCTATTTAACGGGAATGAAGGGTTGGCAATTGACTGTCTGACTGCCTGTTACACTTTCTGTGTTAGCATTAGCATGACCAGGTGTTGTCTGTTATATACTAATGATTAAACTGTTTCAGCGACCAGGTAGATGTCAATAGTTCCAGCTGATTGACTTGTGCGACCGTGGTTATTCAAATCTTTAAGGCGACATCTCACCTCAGCGTCACTGAAACAGAGTATAGTGATCCAGCAGCCCACATAATGGACACATTAACAATACCCAACAGGGTTTTACAAACTAATGGTCCTCGGAGTCACCGTCCTACAGATATTATCTGCCATCACTCACAGTGGTTACAGGAGAATTCGCCCCGAAATCAAGTCGGCCCGCTCTTGGACAACGAGTTCGCCCAGTTTATCCCCCCCCCCCCCTCACCACCACTCCTGGAGCTTACCACTTATTTCCATCCCTCCCCCAACCCCTGAGGTCTTCTGTAGTAAAAACTGATGCAAAGAAGGAATTGAGGACATTAATAATTTGTACTCATTTGTCAGGTTAGGTTAGGTTAGGGTTAGGTTAGGTTAGGTTAGGGTAAGGTTAGTTTAGGTTAGGTTAGGTTTGGTTTGGTTTGGTTTGGTTAGGTTAGATAGATGAATAGAGGGGGAATTCTTCAGTACCCCTTTAGGGTGAAGGAGGGACATTAACGGGGCGAACTTGCGGCGGGGCTACTTCTCAAAGCGGGGCGAACTCGTTTCCGGGCGAATTATCCAGTATTCCTCACAGTGCACTCGGTTTATGGTTACGCATATCGTTTTTAATGATTATATAGGGTGACAGTCTCTTATCTAACTTATACATTTTACTGCACATAATGTATAGTTACCCTTGCATAGACTTAATCATGAGATATTTAACGTTAACATAGTTATATCGGCATTTAACCCCCCCCCCCCCCCACACACACACACACACACACAGCTTCCACGTGGAGTTGTAATATAATTATGGTCTCTTCAGGCCTAGCGTGGTTGCTAAGTTTCAGTATATCTTCAATAGTTCCTACGCATGTTTTTCTCTTCCAGAAGCCAATAGGTATAAGCCATAACATGATTGGTTGTTAAAATATCAGTGGATATATCTTTTTCATGAGCTACCCTGGCAACCTGTAACACGCTGAGTTAGTTGCGAAAGATAATAATTGGTAGAAAGTGCGGTCCCTGTGACTCTCCTGCCAAACCACTATTCCTACACACACACAGAGAGAGAGAGAGAGAGAGAGAGAGAGAGAGAGAGAGAGAGAAAGATGGCTAGAGCCATAACATAATTACTGATATGTGCGTGCATACAGTGAAACATTAGTGTTTATCGAAACACAAGTGTGTGTGTGTGTGTGTGTGTGTGTCTTTGAAAGATCATATTAGCATTGTTGATTAAAAAGTTTCCCAGAGGTTAGGTTTGCTCAATCGTCTGTTACCCCCTTATCCCCGTACAGCCTCTTTCTCCGTACAGGGACACTGTTGTAAGCGTATCAGGTATTGTTCGCATATGAAAAATGCCTCTGAAAGGGTGCAGTCAAAGGCATGTAATCTCTACTCTTCTCCACCATATTGTCTACAATATCTCCACATTGTGAAAACTGCATGTATATTACTGTTATGCTATTATTATAATCATTGTTCTTCACAGCTGTCCCAGCGTATACCTCTCACTCTGCAGAGACAGAGGGCCACCCGCTTCGTAACTTATTCCCAGCACTGTTCTGCTCACCATTCAAAGCCAACAGTTAACTTAAATTTCCCCGTAATTTTTCAGCTCAACAAGTAGAGCATGGAATTCACTCCGTAAATGTGTCTATCCCTCACCCTATGACTTTGTTTCAAGCATTGCGTGTCCTGCAGTTACACTCCAGTGCACCTTGAATATGGTTCTGTACTAAGCATTCTGTTCTGACTGGGGGAAGGGGGACAATAGGACGTCAACTTGTTTCTAGGTAGTTTTGCCTCTTGTCTCTTTCATACGCAGAGAAACAATTTATTAGGTAAAGGGATTTGGAGAATATCATTCCTTTGATTGTCATATCTAGGAATTGGGTTGCTTGTAATGGGAATTTGCATTACATAGGTGAAGTGGCTCTGCGGGTAATTGTTGCCATATGTTTAGATGAATATATAGAGTAAACATTACCGAATACTAATTGTTTTGATTAATAAATACTCTATCCACAGATATTAGAGTCAAGCTTTCGTGTATTTAAGTCTCTTCGATGTATTCGTCCATTTAGTTCGTCTCTCCCTTTCCTTCTCGCTCTCTCTCTCTGAACGGTTTAATTATATTTGCATTGCTATCCAAATGTATATGCTAATAACAAACACCTTTATTATACATATCCAAAACAATATTTTCTGAACATTGGGAAATGCAAACCACTAAAACTTCTCTGGGGCTACTTTGAAAGTATATAGAGTTTTCCAATGACATTTTAGTAGGACCTATTTTTCTTATAAGTTATAACGACTATGAAGTTTGTAGCACTTATTTCCGAGAAAATAATGTATTTGTTTCTATTATGTAGGTTACCAGTTCTAAAGTCTGATATTTTTGTACTGTATTTTAGTCACATATATATATTTTCTTCTCAAACACAAAATACACATCTGGAGAATATCAGAATTATATCAATATATATTGCACTGCTTTTATTGCTGAATGGCCTATTTTCTCTAACAGTGTAGGATTCTTTGGTGTAAGCGACTAGTTATGAAAGCTGTTATTTTGGTATGGGAATTTCACTAATGACGACTAGATGAATATGGATATGCAATACATTATGTTATTTTAAATAACAACACAATGCTACACATAATGCTGTATTTGAAGAAAAAGGCATGAGACAGAGAGGTATGAGGAGCCCCAAAACAAATGCCGCAAATCGACAATACGGGCCAGCACGGGACCTCAACCAAAATTAAGAGACCAACATTAACCCAAAGAAGAGCAAATGAACATCAGCTCCCTCATTGTTCCCAGATTAAATAACATTATATGAATATTCCCATATTCAAAATATGTTACAGGGGGACAATGCCTAGTGAGTTCACTGCTCAATAGGTGGCGTTCTGAGAGTGAGGGTCTGAGTCTGGAGGGTGATACGGTGAAGCACTTGAGCGAAGCAACCAGCCGCTTCAGAGATGGAGCTGCTTCGAGCCATGATGGATGCTTCACATGTGTTACTCCCCAGACTGGAACAAGACCTCACGGGCTTCACGGTGTTGAGGGGTGGCATGTACAGGCTCTCAGCCTATGCCCGAGAGGGAGTAGTTGGAATATAGAAAAACAAAAGAAAAAAACTAAGGAAAAGACTAATCTATAATGTGGATAGATATAGATAGACAGATAAATAGATAGTGTGAGTGAATGAGTGAGAAAGAGCTGTCTTACTAAATAGATAGTGAATCTAGCAATCCCTACAACTTGGTTTGTAAACAATAATTACACATAAACATATATTTCTTAAAGGCAGATTTCACTAGCAAAAACTATTTACATCTTAATTAATATCAAGAGATAAAACAGTAACCATAAACCTGGTGAAATAATTCACGTAACCCCCCTGCCCCACCCTACACACTTCCAACTTTCCCTACACAATACCCCCCCCCCCCCACCCCGCCCTTCTCCGTGTAGCCCACCCCTCTCCTTCCCAGCAAATCTAATGATGCCATCTATGGGACATAATATGCAACAGATTCAGGGTGGGGGGGAGTGAGTGATCTTAGTAAATCCAGAGCGAAAGACCCAGCGAAATTACCATTAGGTGGCCCAATCGGAAAGGTGACCGACTGTACGTCACTAGTACTTTTGAGGTTACACAATACAGGTATATTTCCAAATAAGTACTTCCCTTTATATAACGTGTATCACTAGTACTTTTGAGATTTCACTTGTATAAATACTGTATATAGGATTTTCAATTAAGTACTTTCCTTAACACTCAAGCCGCGGGTCCCAACATATGTCGAGTGAGAGAAACGTGGCTTATCCCGCGGGGCCCGACAATAGTCGAAAGGGATGTTCAGCACATTATCGGCTCTGAGAGAGAGTCCACGCGTTGGGAGGACGACAAGCGGGCTCTGACGGCTCGGCATGGACCGAGCGAGGTAACTGAGCTCCCCTCCACACCCCTGGTCATGCGAGAATAAGGAAAAACTCAAGATATTACCGTATTTTAGGGTTTTTGCCCTCGTGTTGCGCAATTGTTGCAAGAGAACCCATGGTCGTACAAGGATGATTCAGGTGTCATTGGAAAACTCTATTATCGCCCTTTCACAGATACATAATTGCATATGCTCTGGCTCTTGTTTATGCATGACAAAGAGCATGGAATGAAGCTCGTTTATGGTAAATATGACCGCCACACAGGTAGTAGAAATTACAAACATCCCCGTCCGTAAGGGGTTAAATAAAGTATACCACTAGTACTTATTTTAAGTTAAAATAGCATATTAATGATGATTATGATGCAGTTTTTACCACCATACACTCCCTGCTGAAGACCAAGGCTAGGGTGGGTGCCCTGATGAATCAGGGACTTAGTGAATAGTTGCCACAGATTGCTAGACCGCACCGTTCACCAACACCACTGACGTCTGCCAATAACTCACTGGCTGGCCCAAGGCTCGAACCGCCAACCTCACGGTAGCAGGCGAACGCTCTACCAATCAAGCTACGGCCTGTGACATTGTGTTGCTAGCCGGTCCTGGGGGAGGAGTTTATCAAGAGATAAGAAGTTTGCCTCTTGGGCTGGTGAGGCTCGCGATACCACGCTGGGTTCATCACTGCATCCTGAAATGACTTCTCTTCAGGCAAGGACCAACTGCCGACCACCTTGCTTTCGTCACTTGTTTACTTCTACCAGTGCCCTAGCTGCCAAGCAGGGTATATAGGGAGCACTCTGCATGCCTTCAAGTTGCGAGTTGATGAACACAAGGGTCAGTCGAGCAGGACGGGCCGGCCTCTCCAGTCCCCTTCTCACTCAGCGATATTACTGATGTTGTCATTATAAAATGACGAAACGTCTGGCCAAAATAAAGAAGAAAGATGTCGTTGTTCGTCATTTCCCTTGTCCTTCTGTTCATCCTAAGACTTCGGTTCCCTACGACAAAACCTGTCTCAGAAGTAATTCGCAACCGATATGGACACCCCACGCTCCAGGGGTTCCGAAAGTTCGAACACCTATAAAAAAAGTTAGAAAAAAGAAAACTAGACCTCCAATTTTTGACATGCTACAAATCATATAATGTGTTTCCTAAGTTTCTATGTTTTAACCCTTAATTAGCGGCTCACCACATAAGTCGTATTTAATAAAGCTGGACTATGTGGCGGCGCTCGACATAGGTCGAGTGGCAATTTCAGCACGTAATGTTGCTGAGAGAGAGAGACAAGTGGTGGCAGGAGAGTAGCGAGCGTATGACTGCTCCAGACCACCGCGGCGAACATACTGACACGAATCCCAGCTCCCTCCTCCCTCTCTCACTCGCTATATAAGGAATTGTATCGGGAAAGTGGCTAATTACATGCTTTTTGCACTCGCGTTGCACGGTTATTGCAAGAAAACTAGCCATCATAAAAGGATCGTTATGGTGTCATTCGAAAGCTCTGTTTATGCCCTTTCAGGGATAGGTACTTGTTTTACGTTCTGGGTCTTATTTAGGCATGAAAATGATCACGTAAACAGCCCTATTTTGGCTAAAAACACCCCGCTGGGCGGTACATATAAATAAACCGCATAGGCTGCTCGTAAGGTGTTAAACTATACCCTAACAATCTTATCAACTCGCAAAAATACAAGTCATGGCAAAGAGAACTTCTGGATTTAGAAATTGATGAAAAGAAGAAACAAATCAGAGATCACGAACTAACAGTACAAAATGCATACCTGTCACTTAAGAATAGAGTATCGAAGCTTGATTTGTGTTGTTTGAATACATTTGTTAATGCAAAATTAGAGACATTACGAATAAATGTATCCAAGGTCCATGATAGGAAGTTAAGTAATATTGGTGCTAACTCACGGCTCACTAAATCCTAATAAAGTTATCTTCAACTATTCTGATGTAAACCTATCTAGTAGACTTAAGTTCTTGCTATCATTTGGATTAGAGTTTTGTTTACCTGTGTATAAATCTTCATTCTATACATTCTTTTTGGCTTTTGAAAGGGTAACTAATAGATTGAAACGCTGTCAACTTGCTAATGGATTCGATTCTAGTGCAGTTAAACAACTCTTACGCAACGGTGTGTGTAAAGAGTTTTTTAGTTTCTTGCCTAGTAAGGTTTTTTCCCCTATTTTTACTAAATCTGACCTACTTTTATTGAAGAATTTAGGTAAAAACAAGGACTTGGTGATTTGTAAACCGGATAAGGGAAAAGGTGTTGTTCTGCTCAATAGGTGGGATTATGTATCGAAAATTAATAATATCTTGAATGATTTAACTAAATTCTCTAAAGTATTGCACACAGACTTGTTTAAACTATCCCTTAAGCTGGAAAATAAAGTGAATCGTATGATAAAGAAATTAGGGGCCTTAGGAACGATTTCCGAAGACGATTCAAAGCTACTCAGACCCCATGGCTCCTCCCCTGCTATTCTCTACAGCCTTCCGAAGATACATAAACCTGACCTACCTCTTAGACCTATCATGGCGGCTTTTAACACCGCTTCCTTTAACCCTTCTTAGCGGGGCCCGACTTAATCCGTATGGAGAAGAAAGGACTATGTGGCGTGGCCCGACTTAAGTCTGTGTAAAATTTTGCCGCAATATTGGCTCTGAGAGAGAGACGAGTGACGGGAGGAGCATAGGTTGCCTCATGACCGCTCACCACGGTTGCCGTGGGCCTACTGACATATACTAAACACACATCCACCCTCCCTCCCTCGCTACACACGTAATTATGTAACGAAATGACCGTATTTTAGCGATTTTGCCCTTCGGTTGCACGATCGTTGCAAGACAACCAGTGATCGTAGAAGGATGGTTCAGGTGTCATTGGAAAGCTCAATTAACACCCTTTCTGGGATACATAATTGTATTACGCTCTGGCTCTTGTTTATGCATGAAAAAGAGCACGGAAATAAGCTCGCTTAGGGTAAAACCACCCGCTTGGCAGTTAGTAGAATTTACCGACCTAGCCGCTCGTTGAGTGTTAAAGTCTCTAAATTTTTGGTACCTATTTTGTCTCATCTAACTACCAATGAGTTCACAGTAAAAAAAATCATATGAACTATCCTAATCCTTATCCAAGTACAAATTGCCGGCCACGTCTTTTATGTGTAGTTTTGATATAGTTTCTCTTTTTACCAACATTCCCCTAAATCAAACCATAGACCTTTGTACAGACCTATTATTTGAGAACATGGAATCATTCTTGAGAATGAGTAAACTAGTATTTAGATATTTGCTTTCACTTTGTACGAAAGAGTCCTATTTTGTATTTAACAACTTGTATATAAGCAGATTGATGGTATAGGGATGGGTGGCCCCTTATCATCTTATCATGTACTCTCTCGAACATATTTTTGTGTCACTTCGAGAAGATTTGGCTTAACAGTTGTCCCATTAGTTTTAAGCCTATTTTGTATCGCCGCTATGTGGATGACACGCTCATCTTTTTCAAGGAACAGAGTCATGCTACTTTATTTTTGGATTATATTAATTCCCAACATAATAATATTAAATTCACGTCGGAGATGGAAAGACAGTCAAAGTTGCCCTTCTTGGATCTTTTGATAAAAAAACATAATGGATATTTAACTACCTCAATTTTTCGCAAACCTACGTTCACTGGACTTGGAACCAGTTTCTTTAGTTACTGCACTTATAAATTTCGCTTAAACTCCCTCAAAACTCTAGTACATAGAGCGTTTCATTCGTCATCTACATACGAGTATTTCCATAATGAAATTTCTTTCCTCAAATAATTTTTCATAAATAATGGCTTTAGTCACTTTTTATTTGATAAAGTAGTCTCAAATTTCTTGAATCAACGATACCAACCTAAACAGTGTATCCCTACTGTAGAGAAGGATATCGTATATTTATCTGTTCCATATCTTGGCCACATTTCTTCTAATATTGAAAGAACTTTAACTAAGGAATTTCCTAAATGTTATCCCCATATCAACTTTAGAGTCATTCATAAAAACCCCTTCAAAATAAGTTCCTTCTTTCATTTTAAGGACCAACTGCCGACCACCTTGCGTTCGTCACTTGTTTATTTCTACCAGTGCCCTAGCTGCCAAGCAGGGTATATTGGGAGCACTCTGCGTTTGTTTGTATTTACTTCCTTTTATGTAAGGAGCGTCACTAGTACTTTTATGTAAGGAGCGTCACTAGTACTTTTATGTAAGGAGCGTCACTAGTACTTTCTATGGGTTACCCTAGGTATTATAAATCACTTCAGTACTTCCTTAAGTAAGGTGCATCACTAATACTGTCTTGGAGTAATATTATGTATTATTAATTACATCGATGTCACTTGAGTACTTCCTTAAATAAGGTGCTTCTTTTAGGGGTTTCACTAGGTATTATATTATGAGGCACTACTGTAGCCTTCTGATGAGGGTCTTGGTTGTGGTGGTGATCCTGACGTGGCTTTTAGACAGCGGATGGAACTCGAACTCTTGGGTGTTGGGTTTTATATATTATGTACAATATGCCAGTGCATCTGTACAATATTATCGAGTGAACGTTGAGAGAAGCTCTTTAACTACTCTGACCGTTATAAGAGTTGTGATGCAGTACCTTCCAGTACTCTTGGGTGTTGGTCCTTAAATTTTAGGTACAATATGTCAGTGCGTCTGCAACATGTCATCGAACTAACGTAAGAGTGTTGTTTTAATGCAAAGTCTCTTAACTATTCTGCCGTTATAAGAGTCTTTCAGGGACTGAGTGGATAAGGTAATCTTGGGCCTTTTTGGATAAACGTACCCCAGAACCAGTGCCTGGGATTCCGTATCGGATGGACTCTGTTTGCAAAGTACCGTTTTACAATGTTGATACGGTATCTCGCAGAGCCCTGCATTTCTAGAGTCCAGCCAGTGCCAGGCGAGAGGTGGGTTACTACCAATAAAGCACTTGACAAATCAGCGTTCTTTTTGACAGTAAAGTCAGATATCAAGGCAGAGGAACGGATATTAGGTGGTTTCCAGTGAGATCTAATAACAAATTCTTTTGAAGAGCCAAGACCTTAAATAACATAAGAACATAAGAACATAAGAAAATGGGAGTCTGCAGAAAGCCGATTGGCCTAAGCAAGGCAGATCCCTGTCCCACACAACCCCAAATCAATTACAAAGCCCAATTATAGGCTCAACACTCTAATACCCTGAGGATCATCTTACCAAAACGGTTAGAGATTAACGCAGGATTATGGGGGTCTGCAGAGCGCTGATTGGCCCAACCCGGCTGATCCCCCTTCACACCCAACCCTTCTCGTCCATATGCTTATCCAATTTTATCTTAAAGCTCCCTACAGTTTTAGATCCCACTATAGCACTTGGTAGTCCATTCCACCCATCTACAACTCTGTTACCAAACCAATATTTGCCTATATCTTTTCTGAAACGAAATTTATCTAATTTGAAACCATTGGTACGAGTTCTTTCGCTATCACTGAGCTTTAGTACATTTGTCATGTCCCCTTTGTTAATCCCACTAACCCACTTGAACACCTCTATCATATCCCCTCTAACTCTGCGTCTCTCTAACGAATGTAAACCTAATTTCTTCAACCTTTCTTCATACGAAAAATTTCTAATATTATGGATCATTTTTGTCATTCTACGCTGTACTCTCTCCAATGAATCTATGTCCATTCTGTAATAAGGACACCAAAATTGGACAGCATAATCCATATGGGGTCTCACTAATGACAAGTAAAGTTTTAAGATAACATCAGCAGTTCTGTTACTCACACTCCTAGAGATGAACCCGAGAATCCTGTTTGCCTTATTACGAACGCCTATACACTGTTTTCTAGGCTTCAAATCATTGCTAACAAACACACCTAGATCTTTCTCGCAGTCTGAATTTTCTAATTCTAAATTAGCTAGTTTATATTTAACATTTGTTTGCATCTTCCCTATCTTTAATACCTTGCATTTGTCAATGTTAAACTTCATCTGCCAATTTACTGACCATCCATGTAAGGTATCTAGATCCCTTTGGAGGCACTCTATATCGCTATCTGAATCAATTGATCTCCCCATTTTAGTATCGTCTGCGAATTTACTTATCCTACTAGTTATACCTAAATCTAGGTCATTTATGTATATAAGAAACAACAGGGGACCTAATACCGATCCCTGGGGGACACCACTTTTGACTGCTCCCCACTCTGACTTGGTACCATTTATGCTGACTCTCTGTTTCCTACCAATTAGCCATGACCTAATCCATCCCAACAACGCCCCACCTATTCCATGTGCCTCAACCTTTCTCATCAATCTCTCATGAGGGACTCTGTCGAAAGCTTTACTGAAATCTAAATATATAATATCGTATGCCTTGTCATTATCTACTGCTTCATATACCTCTGAGAAAAAACTAAGCAAATTAGTAAGGCAAGAACGTCCCTGTGTGAATCCATGCTGAGAAGAATTGATTAAGTTAAATGTTTCTAAGTGGTTTCTCATTTTCCTAGCAATAATTGACTCTAGTAGCTTTCCTATGATTGAAGTGAGACTAATGGGACGGTAATTGGATGCTATTGATTTATCACCTTTTTTGAAAATCGGAACTACATTTGCAAGCTTCCAAGCTTCTGGAACTATACCTGTTTCTAATGAATTGTTAAAAAGAAATGTTAATGGGTAACTTAACTCATCTCTGCATTCTTTTAATACTCTGGCATATACCTCATCGGGACCAGGCGATTTCTGAGGTTTCAGTCTGTCAATTTCCTTAAGCACATCATTTCTACTTATAGTAACCGTACTTAACCTATTTTCTATACTATCTCTATATACCGTATTGACTTCTGGAATCTGTGCCAAATTTTCATTAGTGAAAACGGATAGAAACTGACTATTTAATGTACTGCACATTTCTAAATCATTTTCTGTCATTTCTCCTATCGAAGTTTTAAGGGGGCCTATTTTATCTCTAACTTTAGATTTATATAGCTGGTAAAAAGCCTTAGGGTTATTTTTTGAGTCATTGGCTATCCTGATTTCATAATTTCTTTTGTCTGTCCTTATACATTTTTTAACCTCTCTTGATAGATTCTGATAGTAAGCAAGTAGGTGAATATCGCCTTTCTTTATTTTTCGATATATTCCTCTCTTTTTTCCTAGAAGGTCTAATAGTCTATTATTCATCCATTTGGGTTGGTTCTGTGTTGATCCAAATTTTCTTTTGGGGATATATTTATTTTGCGCATTGTGGAGTGAAGAAATAAAATTATTATATGTAGCTGTCAAATTATCCTGAGTTAAGACAGGTATCTGAGAGAGAGTATGTTCATTAGCGCACCTGGGTCCACTTAATAGTTTAACCATAGGATCGACTCTTAAGGCTCGTCTTAATCCACCATAATTGGCTTTTCTGAAATCTGGGATAAGTGTCGTATTCTCTTTAGCCTTTCCTGTCCATTGTATGTTAAAATAAATTGATTTATGATCACTATTTCCTAGTTGGTCTCCTATCTCTACATTATTTATCATTTGTTCATTATTACTGAGAACTAAATCGAGGATATTATTACCTCTAGTAGGCGAGTCTATGAATTGAAATAAAAAACTATCCTGTACCGCCTCAATAAACTCTTTTGAATCTGAGTCGCCGATTTGATGCTGCCAATCAATATTCGGAAAATTAAAATCCCCTATAATACACACATTGCTAAACCTTGATGCTATTTTCACTTCCTGCCATAAAGCTGTACCTTCGTTTCTACTCATATTTGGTGGTCTATAAAGAACTCCAATAATTATGGTCTCACTACCTTCGCTAACCTCAACCCAAACACTTTCGTTATCAGTATTTAGTCTAATACCTGATTTAATACAGCTTTTTAAAGAACTCCTGACAAACACTGCTATTCCGCCGCCCCTCCTACTTGTTCGGTCGCGTTTAAACAAACTATATCCTGGTATATGGAATTCTGCTAAAAAATGTCTTGATTCTGTATTAATCCATGTTTCAGTCAGTGCTATAATGTCTATATTTTCGTTGCTAACAAGTGCTCTAAGTTCATCCATTTTGTTACATAAACTCCTACAGTTTGTATAATATAATCGCAATGAATTTATTTTACTGGTATCGGATTTACCTTTATTTCTAACTGAATTCCCATCTTCTGTTACACCTTTAATATTTCTACTAGCAGTACAATTAAAATCCTGTGACTGATATTTTCTATTCCTATCTGATGTACCAGTACGGCAATTTACCCTATCTAGACAATTATTCTTACTCATATTCTCAGGCTTTATTTTC
Organism: Paralithodes platypus; assembly: GCA_032716605.1. NCBI lineage: Eukaryota > Metazoa > Arthropoda > Malacostraca > Decapoda > Lithodidae > Paralithodes > Paralithodes platypus. Next base: position 13,843,213 of record CM064508.1, read on the forward strand.
AGCGAAACCCCGCGACAATCCTATCTATTGACCTTGCTAAATTTGCCACCCCTAGCCGAGAAAGATGAATCCCGTCCTGTGCGTACAACTGATTTTTACCATAGAAACGGGTCCAGTTATCAAGGAATGGTATTGCATTTGCATTACAGTATTTTTCCAGCCGACAATTGATACCAATTGCCCTAGATGACCATTCCTTGCTGACCCCTCTCCGTGGCAAGATACTGTGTACTACAGGTATGCCTCCCTTCCTCCTAACTTTATCTAACACCTCCCTGTACTGCCGAAGCAGTACTTCCGTCCTACCTTTACCAACATCATTGCTCCCTGTACTGAGACAGATAATGGGGCTATCTCCAATATCTTTCATGATGTAATCAATGTCCTCTAACACCTTCCCAACCCCGGCACCAGGCAGACAGACAAGCTTCCTAATATCAGTACAGGTGGACCTAGCTAAGTGTCTGACCATGGAGTCCCCAACAATTGAGAAGGACTTGCCTCTCCTTGTCGATGACTTGGTAGCAGCTGCGGCAGCGGCAGGAACTCCTGGGGCAGCAGTTGAAGGTACTCCTGGGGGGGCAGCAGTCACACCATTCCCTGTTGGAGGCAACTCACTTACCTTTCTCCTGGTTTCCTCGCCGAAGGAAGCACTCGCAGCCTCACCATCACATTCGTCATCCAAAGGCTAAAATAGACCGTTACAACCAGTTCTCTCAGGGATTTATGTCAGTATTAAACCCAAATAGTACAGCTGTTATCTACCTTCCAGTGAGGGTAGTTAATAGCTTTCTAAATGTTAAGATCTTAACTTTGCCTGTCATAGTCATAACTCTTTCTGAGTTCCTCCCGGTGTCCCTTCTCCGGCTAATAAGGGCACATGTGTGGGGAGGGAGATCCTGGAGTGTTTGGGGTTGTCCTTCCTCGCTTCTCAGTCACGGTGGTGATGCGGCTTGGAGGAAGAAGGGCGCGTGGAGGTATGATGCTTATGCAGCCTTTTGGTGTTCTTCCTTTCCGTTGTGGGTTTCCTTTTCTTTAGGGCATCAGGATTATGAACTGAAACTTTTATATTTTTGCCGGGTGTTGGAGGGAGTGCGAAAGCTATCCCAGCGACTCTAGCACATCTTGGTAGTGTGGTGGTTACAGCTTCCTTGCTCGGGGGTGTGGTAGGAAGTACGGGAAAACTGCTTGGCAGTGGTGGCGTGGTGCTTAATTTCTTTGTTATTTTATTTCTTTTTCTGGAATGATAGCCACGGCCTCGTGGCTGAATTTGGAAACACCAGGCTTCTTCTTGGCGGGATTTTTTTTGTTATGAATCTAGGAATTCCCACTATTTTTTAGAACGAGCATCTGCGGGTCTGATAACATCAGGAAATACAGTTAGGTATGATTCTTCTGTGTAGTTGGTGAGGGCAGTTTCGAGTTTATCCAAGAATATAAATGTTTTTGACGTGTCGTCATCGTTTATCCATTTAATTCTATGAATAAATGGAATCTCCAGGGTGGTGAATGTGCTGGAGGTGGTTGTGTGAGTTTTTGTTGGTGACTGCATGGTGTGGAGATTTGGAGTTGCTCTGCTGCGTGTTACCTTGGTGGTGGCTGAGGAGTAAGTGATATTTTGACACTTAAGGGAGCCTGTTTTTTAAGCACTTGCGGATGCAAAAGTACCCTTTGATCTGACTGGGGTGTGATGGAGCCTGGGAATGATTGAGGAAGGGGGGTGATTTGTGCTTGTTGCGCACGCTATCCGTAATGCTGGAACTAACATTACTGAGTGATGTGAGTTTATATTTCGTGCAATACGAGGGGAAGGAGAAAAGCTAGATTTGTGATATGAAATGGAGGAGAAACGAGCAGGTGGTTGAGAGAGACGACCCGATCTAGTGCGAATGGAAGAGGGAGGAGGAGGAGAAGATGATGAAGAAGATGGTAAAGGTGATGGAGAGGGTGGTGTGAGGCTGAGGTTGGTAGATGGGGGTCTGGGGGTGGGAGTGCGAGGTGTGGCTGAAGGAGAGAGGTGAGGTTGAATAGTAATAGGGATAGAGATAGATGATTTAGGGGAGACAGGGGGGAACACTGGATGGGTAAGTTTGACGAGGGGGAGCGGAGCAAGGTGACGGAGAAGGGAGGGTGAGGGGTGTGAGGGGGTTGTAAGGGTAGGAGAGGAAGAGGGAGAGAAGGGGGAAGTAGGAATTTGAATGCGTGAGGAAGGAAGTGGTAAATGAGAGGGGATGATGTTAGATGGTGAAGGCGGAGGTGGAGGAGATGAAGAAGGGGCTGACGAAAGGGGTGAAGTGGATGAAGAAGGGGGTCTATTTTGTTTGGTGGGGGGATGGTGCTTAGGGGGAGAGGAAGGAGTTGTATAGGGGTGTCTGACTATAAAACGACGGGGAAGGGTGGGAGGTAGGCGGGAGCGAAGGGCATAACGGGGGCAAGGTGGGGCGGATGAGGTAGGAAGTTTTCTGGTTGGGGGTTGTGAATGTTGATGGGGTTGGTGAGGAAGAGTAGTAGGACGGTAAATATTTGGAGAATAAGGGGGGGCCGAAGGAAGAGGTGAGGGGATAGGAGTAGGAGGTGAGGATGAAGAAGGGGAATGCTATGGTAACTCACAGGATGGTTGGTGGAGCTGCAGGGTTGGTGGTGATGAGGTGGATGGTGTAGAGGTAGGGCAGGGGTTGGAGGTATCTTTGTCCATGGTCGGAGGATGATAAATCCTCACAAAGCGATTACGCTATACCCGAGACACTCCATGATAATTTATGATGATCTGATATGGAATTGGAACTTTAACGATTTTGTAAGGCCCGATGTAGCGAGGACCCAGTTTGTTGATGACTGGTAGTTTCGCTACCATTACTAGGTCGTTTATGGCGTAAGGGCTTTGTGGTGGTGCGACGTCTTTGGTGGTGGGCCGTATGTAGGACGTTTTACAAATGTTGGAGGGGGTCGGTCGATAGGCATGGTTACGACGGCTTGGCTAAGTCACGAAAAGGAAGGAGAAAGGGTGCAACGCCATAAATTATCTTGGGGGGCGTCATGCCATCTTCCCGAGTGCACAAGTTCATGCTCCCTTTTATCATTTTTACTTGGGATGGCCAGTATTGTGTTTGAAGAGTCGTCGGGTTCTGAGCTGATTGTTTATTGTCTTGTGACTTCTCTCGCAGATGGAGTTTCCTTGAGGCCAGTAAGGGGATGAGTGAGACACCTTGATACCACATAATTGTGAACATTTTTACCATACCTGACTAGAGAATTCCGGGGCGTTGTCTGAGAGAAGTACTTCAGGCAGGCTGAAAATAGCGAGGATTTCGGTGGCCAGAACTTCTGCTACTGTGAGGGCGCTGTGATCTTTGACGGGGCAAGCTATGAGGAACCTTGAGTAGACGTCGACGAAGGTGACGACGAATCTCTTGCCGTTTTTTACAGGAACTGGGCCCATGACCTCTAGGGATAGAGTTTGCCAAAGGTTTATCGGCTGCTAGTTTGTCTGCTGGTCCTGGAGTCCTGGTTCGATCTTTGCCTAACCCGCGAGGTCTGCAAGCTTCTGCAATTATCTTGGTTAAGGTGGTGGGGCTGGTGGTTTAGTATATTTGTTGGAAGACTTGTAAAATTTTAGCCTGACCAAGATGAATACCATTTTCTTCGTGAATTACTAAAAGTATGTCTTGGGCAGTTTGCGGGTCGATAGCGATTTACCCTGATTCTGTTTACAGTTGGTCACCGACACGATATACATTGTAGAATACATCTTTTGGAATCCATTTTGGTTTTCTTTTGTTGAGCCATTAATGTAGCAGGGAGAGTTGGTCGTTTTCTGATGATGATAGTGGCTACGTTTTCGGGGTCATATTTGGAGGGGTTACTGAACTATTTATTTGAACTTTGTAGAATGAGTTTGAAGGGGTCACTATTGTATTTAAGTGGGTAAATGCAGGAGTAGAATATATTGGGTGGACTGTGATATTATCGGTGGTGTGAAGAAAAGGTGTTGAATTTATTGGGTTAACTAAATTATTATTATTTTGAGGGATCACTAAGTTATTGATGGTGGGAGGGTGATTTATGTTAGCACTTGTGACAGGTAGGCGGGAAAGGGCGTCTGCGTTGGTATGTAGTTTCCCTGGACGGTAGTGAATCTCTAAATCAAATTCTTCCAGGGTTTCATGCCAGCGGACAAGGAGAGCACAAGTTCGTTTCGGATTTCCTGAGCCATTGAAGGGATTGATGGTCTGTGATGATGTCTACTTTGGTGTCAAGTAGAAAGGAGCAACAATTATTTAAACCCCATATAACTCCAAGGCACTTTCTTTTACTTGCTGCATAATTCCTTTGTGCTGTATTTAGTGTAGAGCTGGCGCAAGCGATGATGTGCTCTCGTCCATCTTGTACCTGAGCTAAGACAGCACCTATGGCATACAATGACACAACGGTATATAACCGGAATGGTTGTTTGTAGTCTGTAAAAGTGACGGTGGAGGCTTGCACAAGATGGTGTTTGAGGTTGTTGAAAGCTGTGTCGCTTTCTTTTGTCCATTTGAAAGGTCCTTCTTTTTTTGGTTAATTTATGTACAGGGCGGGCTATGGCAGCGAAATTCTTTACGAACCTCCTGTAATAGGTGGCTAAACCTAAGAGGGAGCGAATGCCTTTGACTGAGGTGGGAGGAGTTTGTACTGCAATAGCTGACAATTTCTTTGGGTCAGGTGAGATGCCCTCGGCGGAAATCACATGGCTAAGGAAACCAACCGTTGATCGGGCTACTGAGCATTTTGAGGGCTTTAGCTTGAGTTCCGCCTCTCGTATGCATAGTAATACCTGACAGAGACGCTGAATGTCCTCTTCCCAGGTTTTTCTGTACACAATGACGTCGTCCAGGTAAGCCAAACAGATTTCCCAGGTGAGGCCCTTCAGGACGAATTCCATTAAGTGGGAGGTCGTGGCAGGCCCGTTGCAGAGACCGAATGGGAGCACATTAAATTGATAGAGGTGGCCCCAACTGGTGGGAAATGCGGTCTTTTGTTGGTGGCTTTTCTTATTTGGCGCTTGCCAGTATCCGGCTTGTAGGTCCAAGGTGGTGAACCATTTAGATCCATGGAGGGAATTTAAAGAATCTTCAATCCTAGACAAGGGCGTGGCGTCTTTAATGGTAGCATCATTTAGTCGTCTATAGTCCACGCAAAATCTAGTGGACCCATCATTTTTCCTCACTAAGACAACGGGGGAGGACCCGGGACTGATGGAGGGGGTGGCTATATCTGTGCCTAGCATCTCCTGAACCCGTTGATCTTTTTCCTGACAGTGCAGGGGGTTACATCGTCGTGAAGGTTGGCGGATGGGAGGCCCGTCGGTGTGGATCGGGTGTTCCACGACTTTTGTTTGACCGATTTCGGTGGATGATTGGTCGAAGACGTCTGCGAACTCATGGAGAACTTAGGATAATTGTTGGTGTAGTGTCGTTGTTAATTGTTCTGGAATGATGGGCAGGATAAGTGATGTAGTAAGTGTAGGAGTTGAGGTTGCGATATCAACAAAGGTTTCAAGATCACCGACGATGAGGCCTTTGGGCAGGGAGATGGGCTCATCGTAGATGTTGGCGACTATGGAGGCACCTCTTTCAGGGGGCACTATGGCAGGTTGAACATGACATCTGGCAGCTTGAGGTTGTTCTAGCTGAGGTAAAAATATCATAGGTGAAATTGTAGTGTGACGTATAGGTACCCATTGTTGGTGTTGTGCCAGCTTGAGCACTCGTTGTGAGGTCACTGGCAATGGAGGCTGGTGAGGAAGGTGCTGGAGGTGGTGTGCAGGGGGCCTTTGTTGTGGTAGGTGGTCGAGGGTGCGGTGGCTTCTTAGTTTGTTTGCTGGTGACCTTTGAGTGGTGGTGGTGATTTCTGTTCTTGATTAGCATTTTGTTCCTGGGGATGACATTAGGTGAGGTTACCGGAAGTTGGAGCTTGTTGTTGTTGTTTTCTTTAAGTCAGAAGACGTTGACCGCAATCTAGTTGGGCTTTCAATTTTTGTAAGACGTCTAATCCCATGTAACCGTCGTATTGAGTGCATTTGGTGTAGAACACTACGAATGGATGACGGCAGGAAGCATCTGGTTCAGGAGTGGTGATATGCAGGGGCGTAGTCTCCCCATGGATGACTAGAGGTGTGTCACCTGCACGGATTAGATTTTTGATAGATGATAGATAGGTGGTGGTTAGGAAAACACAGACTCCCCCGCCGAGGCCATAATGGGCGGGGGAGGCTTTAAAATACCTGAGGAGGGTCTTCCATATCTTCTATTTCTTCTTCTTCTTCCTCAACTGACTGAATTTAGTCAAGTTCATGGGGAAAATATTCATCATCTTGATAATCCTCCTGCAAATCAAGATCACAGGATTGCTCTTCGGCTGCGAGGACTCGGTTTGACGAGCTCCATTGTTTGGCTTGATCCCGGATGTTATGTAAGGGGCATGAAGAATTGCAGGCTTTGAAGTCGAAAGGATTTATAGTGACCATGGGACTATCTCGGCTTCGTTGTGGAGGCATGTGACGTTGAGGACCTCAGTTGCTCTGGTTTGTATTTTTTTTTTTTCTATGTGACTGAGGGAGACAAAAGGCAGAACTGCCTGTAGCGAGTGCGTCCCCCAGAGTTGAAAGAGTGACAGGGCCAAAATCAAGGGACGTTCAGGCCAAAATGCCTGGACACACGGAGTTTGAAGCAATTTAAGTCATAGGAAGAAGGAAAGACCGATTCTGGGAGAGAGTTCCAGAGCTCACCAGTTGAACAGAAGAAAGACTGAGAATAGCATTTAACTCTTGGGTTGGAGAGTTGCACAGAGTAGGGGTGGGATTGTGTTGCAAGACGGGTACTACGTACCCTACATAGAGGTGGTATACACTGGAAAAGCCCTGATGAACACTGATTATGATAGCAGCGATAGAATAGCGAGAGAGATGCAACATTGCAGCGAAGAGAGAGAGATTGCAGAGAGTTGGTGAGTGGACGGGGGTGAATGATATGAAAGTCTTTCCTTTCTACTTTATCTAGGAATATGGTGTGAGAGCATCCTCCCCACTCATGTGAACAATACTCAATATAAGGACGTACTTTGCCCCTGTACAGAGCCAGAAGCTGCACAGGGGTAAATAACCCCTTGAAATGGTTGAGCAAACCCAGCTTCTGGGAGGCTGTCTTAGCAAGACTGGTAATATTGTCCTTCCAAGTGAGAGCAGAAGAAAAGGAGACACCGAGAAAATTTACAGAGCATGATGGATTAATTGTATTGTTGAATTGTAAGGGAGAGTCCTCTGGGAGTTCGGAACGGGTAGTAAGATGCATAAATTGGGTTTAGGAAGCATCAAAGGTAACAAGGTTTTCTCTGCCCCAATTGGAAATAGTAGTTAGATCAGAAGATAAGTGTTGCATGGCTTCATTACGTTTGTTTTTGAGGGATTGCTGGCTGGGGCGTTCAGGAAAACTAATTGAGTAGTGTAAGGTAGAGTCGTCTGCGTATGAATGGATGGGTCTGTAGGTACAGTTGAGAAGATCATTTATGAAAATTAGAGAGAGAATGTGAGATAGGACAGAACCTTGAGGAACACCGGAGTGGATAGGATGGTGAAATGAGCAATGGCTGTCCACAACCGCAGCAATGGAACGGCCGGAAAGGAAATTAGAGACAAAGGCACAGATGGAGGGATATAAACCAAAGGAGGGTAGTTTAGAAATTAAAGATTTGTGCCAGACTCTATCGAAGGCCTTCGATATGTCTTGTGCAATAGAAAAAGTCTCACCGAAGTCCCGAAAGGAGGATGACCAAGAGTTAGTAAGATATGAAAGAAGATCACTAGTAGAGCGACCTTTAAGGAAGCCATACTGGCGATTCATTTTTTTATTTTTTTTATTTTCTATATTCCAACTACTTCCTCTCGGGCATAGGCTGTTAGCCTTTACACTCTACCGCTGAACACGGAGAGGCCCGTGAGGTCTTGCTCCAGTCTAGGGAGTGAGACATGTGAAGCTTCACGGCTCGAAGCAACTCCATCTCTGAAGCTGCTCCGCCTCTGTGCTTCACAGTCTCATCCCCCAGGCTCGGACCCTCACTCTCAGAACGCCACCTATTGAGCAATTAACTCACTAGGCATTGCCCCCCTGTAGCATATTTTTGAATATGGGAATATTCATACAATGCTATTTAATCAGAGAAGAATGAGGGTATTTTTGTTTTGGCATTTAGGTGTGCTGTGGTAATGCACTGATACTAGGCACAGCACAAATTCCATCCCAATAATATCTTCCCATTGACATCTTGGGATTCGAACCTGTGTCCATTGGATTACCAGTCCAGTGGCAAGACCACTCCGCCACACCTCCCCTTATGAGAGTAGATTATGAGAAGAGAAATGCTTAAGAAATTTGGATGCAAGAATAGTTTCAAAAACTTTAGAGATACAAGAGATGAGAGCAATTGGACGGTAGTTAGAGGGTTGAGAGCGGTCACCCTTCTTTGGGAGAGGTTGAATGAGAGCAAACTTCCAGCAAGAAAGGAAGACGTTAGAGGAGAGACAGAGATGAAAAAGTTAGCCTAGGCAGGGAGTCAGCACGGAAGCACAGTTTTTGAGTACAACAGGAGGAACGCCGTCCGGACCGTACGCCTTCTTCATATTAAGCCCAGAGAGGGTAGAAGGTACATCTTTAGAAGAGATATTTGGCAATAGGCATAAGTATGAGAGAGGGGGGTGGAGAGGGAGGAATAGCATCGGAATCATCCAAAGTTGAGTTTCAAGCAAAATTTGTACCAAAAAGTTCAGCTTTGTCAGAGGAAGAAGTGATGGTTGTGCCTTCAGAGTGGAAAAATGGAGGGAAAGACGAGGAAGACAAATTGTTGGCTAGATGCCAGAATGTTTGGGAAGAACTAGAATTGGATAGTTCAGTGCTTTTATTATTGGCGAAAGAGTGCTTGGCAAGTTGAAGAACAAATTTGGCTTGTTTCCGGGCAGAAACAAGGAAAAATGAGATTCTTTATTTTTAAGACGTCGGTATCGTTTGAATGCATCCTTCTTGTTGCGGACAGCAGTAGAACAAGTCTGAGTAAACCAAGATTTGTTTGCATTAGACTAAGAGAAAGAAAATGGAATGTATGCTTCCATCCCCGAGAGGATTACCTCGGTAATGCGTTCAGCGCTCTCCGAAGGTCCCCGGCCACTGAAGTAAAAGTCATTCCATGGGAAATCAAAGAAGTACTGCCAAAGAGCCTCTCAGTCGGCAGCGCCAAAGTGCCACAAGCGCCGCCGGTTGGGAGGATCGGGTGGCCGTACCGGAGAGATAGGACAGGTGACAGATATTAGTTTATGGTCCCAAAGGAGAGAAAATATTTATAGTATAAAGCAGAAGTGTTAGAGGTTAGAAATAAGTCAAGAATGTTGGGCCGATCTACGCAGCGATCCGGGATACGGGTGGGTTGCTAGACTAGCTGTTCAAGGCCATTTAGGATAGAACACATGTAGGCTTGTTCACCAGATTGGTCAGTGGAAACAGAGGAGAGCCATTGGTGGTGGTGAACGTTGAAATCTTCTAGGATGGAGATTTCTGCGAAAGGAGAGATGGATAGAATGTGTTCCACTTTAGAAGTTAGATAGTCAAAGAATTTTGGATAGTCAGTAGAATTAGGGGAGAGATAAACAGCGCAGAAATATTTAGTTTGAGAGTGACAAGAAAGCTTTAGCCAGAGAGTTGAGAATTCAGAAGAGTCTAAGTTGGGAACACGAGAGAAAGCGAGATTGTTGCGCACATATACGCAACATCCACCTTTGGCTTGAAACTGAGAATAGAGATAGTAGGAGGATACAGAAAAGGGTTTGCTGTCAGTAGTCCCAGACACCTGAGTTTCGGTGAGAAATAGAAGATCAGGGTTGGCAGAGGAGAAGTGATGATCCACAGAACGGAAGTTAGAGGAAAGGCCATGAATTTTACAGAAATTTATAGTAAGAGTAGAAGGTAGTGGTCCAGGGCATCTAGGGGAGTTGTTTCCAGGGGTCAAACTGATTTTTTAAAGATAGTGTCGTATGTAAGGTGTTTGTGATATAATGCATTGATAGGAGGAGAAGGTGTTTTGGAGGGCATGTTGGGGTTGCCCTCAATTTTGATGGGTATGTTCGGCCAGGATAATTATGTTCTGGGTAGATCCGCTGACTTGGCTGTGGGCGGCCTGATGAGAAGGGTTGAGGGCGGCTGTGTGGTGTATATTGCGGTCTTGGTCCCTAATTTGCTTCTGGCTTCCTGCCTCCTTGTGGGTGTGTGGGAAACCGCTTGATAGCTCCCACTGTGGAGATTTTAGGCCGGGTGAGCAACAGCTTTCTAATGGTGAGGATATCCCTGCCGTAACCGACGGGATCGTGGATTGTATAATGTTCCTTAATTAAAGAGGGGAGCATTTTGAGGAGCACACTGAACACTTGTTGTAGTTGTTGCTCGGGGGTTTGTAGAGGGTAAGCGGTTGTAACCTGCTGGGTCATTAATCCTAGAGTGACGTCCAGATCTCCCTCAAACTTTATTTCATCGATTTTACTTAAGGCAATGACGGAGCCTAGTGAAGGTTGCTCTGCATATATCACAATATTCCGGAATTGATCCCAAGTTAAATCAGGGGTCATTTGTCTGGCTACCAGGGACACGGCCTTTCCTAGGTGTGTTAATAATACTGCGATCTTTTCCTGATCGGTTTGATATGGCAGGCTAAGCACTGGATTTACCATATCCAAATACGTACGAATATCATATGTTTCTGCCTCATACTTAGGTATGGGTATGTGCGAATGAGTAGCCATGATGACTTATGTTATATAACGCTCTATTCCCTTTTGATTTGTGTGCCAAATGGCTTCTTCTTCCCGAATCAAGAACCACCGTCTGCCGCTAATGTTATACCAGGTTTTTGCTGGGGTTAATTGGATAAATTAGGGAGGTTCTAGCTTGACTGAAGAAGTTGAATCCACTTATACAAATGCACATAGGTAATAGGGGATAAATATAACACAGCGTACATTTATCTATATAATATTTTCGATTGTCTGTCTGTGTGTGTGTCTGTCTGTTCTAAATAGGCGGCCGCAGTTTTGGACCTGGGGAGCTGAAACTTTGCATGTGGGTGTCAATTGACCTGTGTCAGCTCATAGAGGGGGCGAGGCCACGATCGGAGGTCGTTTCGAGGCCGAAATTGAGAAAAAAAACATTAAAAAAAAAAAAAAAAAAAATCCGTTTGGGGCAGAAGGAGGGCTCCGATCGAAAAGGTGTATGGAACGAAAGTTGTTCGCAGCCCCTCAAAATGGGGGTACGGGTGAGGTCAGATCCAAAATCGGAGGTCATTTAGCGGCCGAAATCGAGGTCGCCGTTTAACACTAGATTAGCGGGCTAGCGGTTTATTTATATGTACCGCCCAGCGGGGTGTTTTTAGCCAAAATAGGGCTGTTTACGTGATCATTTTCATGCCTATATAAGACCCAGAGCCTAAAACAAGTATCTATCCCTGAAAGGGCATAAACAGAGCTTTCCAATGACACCATAACGATCCTTTTATGATGGTTAGTTTTCTTGCAACAACCGCGCAAAGCGAGTGCAAAAAGCATGTAATTCGGCACTTTCCCCATACAATTCCGTATATAGCGAGTGAGAGAGGGAGGGAGGAGGTGGGATTCGTGTCAGTAGGTTCGCCACGGTGGTCTGGAGCAGTCATACGCTCGCTACTCTCTTGCCACCACTTGTCTCTCTCTCTCAGCAACATTACGTGCTGAAATTGCCACACGACCTATGTCGAGCGCCGCCAGATAGTCCAGATTTATTATACTCGACTTATGTTGCGCGCCGCCAGTTAAGGGTTAAGGCACAGGGAGGTCGAGGCCGGTGATTATGGTAGTAGTAGTATTGTGATGATTGTGGTAGTAGTGATTGATGATGGTGATTATGGTAGTAGAATTTAAACCCGGGCAACGCTGGGTACCCCTGCTAGTATAGTATATTATTCAAGGCACATAGATATTGTGTAGTAAAGTAATATGTAATGAATTATATAAATATAGACGTACGAGCGAGGGTCTACAATACTCTCTCACAATTAGGACTTGGCCTGTGAATATTACTTTAGTACTCCCTTTAATTAAGGTACGTCACTAGTACTTTTGAGGTTACACGATACAGGTATATTTCCAAATAAGTACTTCCCTTTATATAAGGGATATCACTAGTACTTTTGAGATTTCACTTGTATAGATATACAGGATTTTCAATTAAGTTCTTTCCTTAAATATGGTATATCACTAGTACAACTTTTAAGGTTAAAATAGCATAAACATATATTGAATAATTCACTTAAGTACTTCATTTTATGTAAGGTGCGTCCCTAGTACTTTTTAGGGGTTACATTTGGTGTTATGAATCACTTCAGTACTTCCTTAAATAAGGTGCATCACTAGTACTGTGTTGGACTAATATTATGTATTATTAATTAAATCGATATCACTTGAGTACTTCCTTAAGGGGAGGTCTCCACTTGAGGGATTTTTTTCTTGACCCCTTTCTCCCTCATGATTAGCCCCATTGCTTTTGATATTATAAAACGTTTGCCCCATTAGTTTAGCGATTTTAAGAACTTTCACCCCATATTAAGACCTTTCGTGCCATTCAGGTGTCGATTTTATCCTGGCGAGCGATAGCGAGCCTGCAATTTAAGAGGAACCGGCCTTCGGCCGGGAAATTTTTGTACCGAAAAATGTACAAATTTATCTTGAAAGGGACTCAAGGGGGTGTAATATTAAGCTTGATGGAGGTCTAGGGAACAAACTAAATACCTCCCCTTAAATAAGTTGCGTCACTAGTACTTCTTTTAGGGATTTTACTAGGTATTATATAATGAGACACTAATGTAGTACTGATTAGGGTCTTGGCCGTGGTGGTGATCCTGACGTGGCTGGTGGACAGTGGATGGAGCTCAAACTCGGGTGTTGGGTCATAAATAATACGTACAATATGCCAGTGCACCTGTGCAATATTATCGAGCGAACGTAGAGAGAAGCTCTCTAACTACTCTGACCGTTATAAGAGTTTTGATGAAGAATCTTTCAGTACTCTTGGGTGTTGGGCCTTAAATGTCATGTACAATATGCCAGTGCATCCATAATATGTCATCGAACTAACGTAAGAGGGTTGTTTTAAAGCAACGTCTCGTCTCGTAACTATTCTGACCGCTATAAGAGTCCTTCAGGGACTGAGTGGAAGAGGTAATTTTGGGCCTTTTCCAATAAACCTACCCCAGAACCAGTGCCTGGGATTCTGTACCGGATGGACTCTGTTTGCAAAGTGTCGTTATGCAATGTTGCTACGGTTGATTGCAGAACCCTGTCTTTCTAGAGTCCAGCCAGTGCGTGAACTGATAGTAAGGCGAGAGGTGGTTTACTACCAATAAAGCGCTTGACAAATCACCATTCTTTATTGACAGTAAAGCCAGATATCAAGGCAGAGGAACGGATATTAGGTGGTCTCCAGTAAGATCTAATAACAAATTCCTTTGATGAGCCAAGATCTTTTATAAGACTAAAATAGACCTTCACAATCAGTGCTGTCAGGGATCTATTTCAGTATTCTATCTATCTATCTATTGCCTGACGCCGTGATCCCCGAAGGGGTGGCCACGAACGAACCGCCCCCATGTACCTCTGTCCCCAGTCAGTCGACGCCCCTCCCCCCAACCAGCACCGCCTTCGTTCATGTACTTCCTCACTCCATCCGTCCACCTCTCATTCGGTCTACCTCTCCCTCTCTGTCCCTCCACCTCACTCTCCAGCTGTTAGCTACCTTTCAATGAGGGTACTTAATAGTTTTCCAACTGTAAAGATCTTAACTTTACCTGTCATAGTCATACCTCTTTCTAAGTTCCTCCCGGTGTCCCTTCTCCGGCTAATAAGAGCACATGTGCGGTGGGGGGAGGGGATCCTGGGGGGAGGGGTGGGGGGGAGGGGGGGGGGGGGTTGTTCCTCCTGGCTTCTCGGTCACGGTGTTGATGTGGCTTGGAGGAACAAGGGCACGTGGAGGTATAATGCTTATTCAGCCTTTTGGTGGGTTATGAACTGTAATTTTCATATTCTTGCCGGGTGTTGGAGGAAGTGCGAAAGCTATTGCAGCGACTATGGCACATCTTGGTAGTGTGGTGGTTACAGCTTCCTTTTTCGAGGGAGTGGTAAGAAGCGCGGGAAAACTTCTTGTGGTGGGGAATAGGTAAGGATGATAGTATCGAGACAGGTGAGATATTGGAGGGGTGGGAGGTAGTACATGGCGGTGGTGGGGTGGATATTGGGAGGGGTGAAGGGTGGCGTAGGAGTTGGATGAAATAAGAGGAATAAGTTAGGTTAGATGGGATGCCTACGTTATAATATGTTTTATCTATCTATATAAGTAGAAAGGAAAGCCTTTCGTATCATTAACTCCCGTCCACTCACCAACTCTCTGCAATCTCTCTCTCTTCGCCGCAATGTTGCATCTCTCTCGCTATTCTAACGCAACTACAATAATCAGTGTTCCTCAGAGCTCTCCCAGTGTATACCACCTCCTCTAGTACCCGTCTTGCAACTCAATCCCACCCCTATTCTGTGCAACTCTCCAACCCAGGAGTGAAACGTTATTCTCAGTCTTTCTTCTATTCTACAGCTGAGCTCTGGAACTCTCTCCCAGAATCAGTCTTTCCCTCTTCTTATGACTTAAATTGCTTCAAACTCTGTGTGTCCAGGCATTTTGGCTTGAATGTCCCTTGATTTTAGCCCTGTCACTCGTTCAACTCTCGGGAGGCACTTTCTACAGACAGTTCTGCCTTTGGTCTCTCTCACTCATATAAAAAAAAAAAAAAAAAAAAAAAATATATATATATATATATATATATATATATATATATATATATATATATATATATATATATATATATATATATATATATACAGTATATATATATATATTACAGTAGATACAGTATATCGGTGGTTCGAGCCCTGCTGAGAGTATACAATAATTTAGTAACTCACATGTATTTGTGAAATATACAGTACTTAATATATATTGTTACGATGACCCAGCATTGTAAGTTTAATTAAATTCATTATTGTCCATAAATAACTATGTTGCCTTGGTCATAATATTCACATGGTGAATTTATTATACCGCTTTGCGTTAACTTCAATACGATGTGAGGGGGAGAGTTGGCTGGGCTGTGGTCGCGGTCGGATGTCTCCGGTGCCCGGCGAATCCGCGACATTAAGGGGCAACTCTACTTAGTCGGTCCCGGTGATTGTCTACCTCGTCTGTGGTCCAGCGGCCTCTCCCCTCGGCTCCATCCCCTTCCTACATGCTGCCCTGCTCTGCCTTCGTCATCCTCTGATCGTCATCTGTGCCTGGCCTCGCTCTGCGCCATCTTTGTCCTTCTGGTTGGTGGGGGCCAGCGCTTCTCTGGACCTGTGACACGTGGCTCGCCCACTGGAGGGACGCGGCGCTCACGGTGGTCGGCTTTGGTATCGGCACAATCCTCAGCTTTTTACGGGGTTCCTTAGAGGACCCCACCCCCCCCATCGGGGCCAGGGCTGCCTTCAGCTTCTGAGGATTGTGTTGGCCCCTCCGTCCTCGCCTCTTCTCTTCTCTACGTGTCTTCTTCCTGCCGGGTGTCATCGTTCATCACATCATCTTCCATTCCATCCTCGAGCCCGGGGAGTTTGTTGCCCTTCTGCAGCCCCTCCTGCGTCCCTGACGTTTGTGCCTCCTTCCAGGAAGGCCGATGCGGCTTGACGACCACTGCATCAGGGTTAATAGGGCACTGCCCTCACAGCCCTTAAATCAAGAATCAAGATTAAGAATACGATGTGAGGTAGTGATCAATATTATTGTTATATTATAGTGTTTCAAATACTTATATTTTCGCTCAATTGCGGGTTCCCTTTGGTTTTCCAATTCTCTAAAAAGTGGGGTATTGTCTGCTAGCATCTGCCGTTTTCTTGCGAAATTATGTGACACATCAATAATAAATGAGTCACATAATTTCGCAAGAAAACGGCAGATGCTAGCAGACAATACCCCACTTTCTAGAGAATAGGAAAACCAAAGGGAACCCGCAATTGAGCGAAAATATACGTATTATAAAATAATACGAAAGACACACAAGCCACACACACCCCTTAGAATTTGTTTGATGTTATGTTAAAATGCCAATGAATAATTAAATTCCATTAAAATAACTAATTATATAGAGAAGTAAGAAATCGATGTTTCTCTTTTGAAAGCTAAATACTGACTAACTATATTACAGCCAAGACCCACCAAGGCCGAAAACAGATGGCGCTACTTATTACCCAGGCTGGGTGATGGTTCCAAAACGTAACTCCTTACCTATAATAATACAACTATGACAAGTAGGATTAAACAACTAATAAGAGAATGCTTATACAATGCATCAAATATACGCACTGTACATATTATATACAGTGCGTAGTCTTTCGTATTATTTCATTGTTTTTCCATATATGTTTTTGCCCTCCTGTTTTTAGATAGGCTTAGCTGAGCCGCAAACCTTGGCCTTGTTAAGGTGTGGTTGGGCCAGTACACTTCGGTGTTGGTCGAGGGGTAAAAGAAAAATTATTCCTATGTGGCATAATAGCTAGACCTAGTACTCTATATTATTTTCTTATTATATTCTTATGTTGATCCCAGCCAACCAATATCTTTTCATGTGCAGTGATGTAGTCAGGGTTCTAGACTATTAGGGTGCCTGGTTTGAAGTAGAGGGCGGAGGACGTCCTTAGTTTTCAGTTACAAGGAGGATTACTTCAGCCCAGGCAGGCTAATATTCCAGATAAAATAGACTTTGGCGTTATATATTTGTGCTACAGTGCACCTCAGGTAGGCTGTGTTTGCCTACCTGGGTATTATTTCTCCGCTAAGCACTAGCACTGGCACAATTATAAAATCCCCGTTGAGCTGAAGTCGGCTTAGGACACCTCAACAATTGTTAGGATAGTTAGGTGCATTGGTGGTTGATCGGTGTTTGTTTGATCCTTGATTAATTTTCTTATGCTTGATACTTGCTTCATTATTTTGGCATTCATTTGCATTTGTTGGCATGTATTTGCCGTAATTTTATTAACATAAATTAATTCAGAGCTTTCTCTTTTTGTGCAGCTTAGGAAGGATCCTCCTCAGTATTGCCATTTTGGTACTGAGTTTTGATGATAGTTGTGGCTCAAAATATCTGTTCACCACAACTAGGGGTTTCAGTTGATTGCATTGGTTGTATAACGGAACCAGTTGGTGGATTGTGTGCACCTTTGGTCCCCAAAGAGCCTGGAAGTTGCGAATGAGATCTGTTCTATTGCGATAGGCTGTGTTACGAGTTGAGGCTACGGAGGTGCTGAGTATTTTATTGTCTGTGTTAGTCCAAGGACTAGAAGCAAATAAATATTATCATGTAGCTGACACATATATTAGGCAATAAACCGGTCATGAAATAATAAAATGGTTACAGATCTCAATTAGTTTGTATTGCCTATGTTATTGTTCATTAAGTAATAAACGTTGTAATGTACAGCAACCTTCATACTGCACAGACACATTATTAACACTCTCACATGCTTACGCTTTTTACTCTTTCAATCAGGTGACCTATTAAAGTTCTTTTAACTATCGTAAGTCAATTGAATTTATGCTAAGAAGAAGCTCTCGCAATGGAAGGATTATCTGTAATAATGAATTGTTTGTTAATGCATATTATTTATTGTTAAATAATATTATGATAATGTGAATAGTTCGCCTCTCCCTAACTAAACTAATGGTTGTCTTGAACATTTACTTGACTATAAGACAAGCTTAGTACATAATCCTCTATGTTATTATAAGTATTTAGTAATATATTTTCAACTGACATGAAAGACAAATTGATATATCAAATTTAGTGCCCATCCATATATTCATTATACTGTATACAACATGTCCTACTTTGGGCCGTAGTCATGATAAAATATACACACTAAAGTTTATATACCACTACAGCTATCAAAGTTATTAAAACAAACCATATGAATATTGAGAGTGTTGATCCAGTAAGCTTGAATTATAGAGTGCACATAGTAAGGGATTTACTCATAATCCAGTAATGTATAACAGAGCGGAGCAGCTTAGTTGTGAAGGCAAGTTTAAAAGAATAAAATACAAAATCAAATATGATCCTACTTTATACACAATACTTGCGTCACATCGTCACATCGTGCCGTTCACTCCTTCAATATGTTGCCGTTGCTAAATGTTATTCCAACTCATACCAAAAGATTGTAAAATCACATTCAAAAGTTATGTCCAACCTCCATCATTTCAACTCTGGTTATCTGTACAGTTATAAATGAAGACATATCCTTAACCCCTACTGTACCATAGCATATTAGATTAAATTGACCCTCCAGTACCTGCAACCATTGTGGCAAAAATGACTCATCAGCAAAGAGACAACATCCTCCCAGGATATGAGTTGGTGGGTGACTGACTCAGCTGGCCTTGAGCAGCTGAGGAGGAGGATGAGAAGTGTTGCCAACTCTTCACAGCAGTGCCTCAATCTCATAGCAGGAACAAGGGTCGCATACTACTGACGGAGGTCAGCCGTCGCTGGTATTGAATGGGTTAAGCCCGGGGGAGATTTAATAATTTATCGATTTTATTTTATATAATTATAATTATTTTGTTTTAAGATTCCTTGCTAGACATGCATCAAGCTTACAAAAATACCCTCAAGACCCGCCTTCAAGAAAAATTCATATATTTCCTGGCCAAAGACCTGGTCCTTCTATAATGCATATGATTTTAAGATCTTTCTCCCAATTTCTTTTGTCAATTTTAAGACCTTTTGTGCCATTTAGGTGTCGATTTTATCCTGGCGAGCGATAGCAAACCTACAATTTAGGAGGAGCCGGCCTCCTACCACAACATTTTTCTGCCGAAAAATGTACAAATTTACCTAGAATTTTTTAAGTCTTAAAGGTTTTATAATTTTATCTTGATGGAAGTCTAGGGAGCAAACTAAAAACTGAAATATATAATTATACAAATAAATAAATATATAAATAAACAATGGTAGGCATTTTGATCATATTTTATAGACTGGTTTTATAATTACATCCCCTTAGTCTTGGTGTGCAATTATTTAGGTTAAGAGACTACAGTAGACACTCTGCCGTCTAACCTAATTGATTTACTTCCTTTATAAAGTAGGCTTGGCTTGCTTGATAAGAGTGTGTGTGTATGTGTGTGGGGGGGGGGGGGGGTGATAGTGGTGGTGGTTGATAGTTTGTTGCTCTTACTATTGGTTATAATGTTTGTGGTGTGATGGTGGTGTTGGTCGTGATGGTGGTGGTGGTAGTGATGGTGGTGGTGTTGATGTGGAAGACTGCGGCAGTATTCTAGCGATTATGGCATGTACTTACTAACTAACAGCCTTCAAACGACTTTGATCTAGCTGTATTTTGTGTTTAGATTAGGCAACCCTGATCATATTATATACTGTATATGTATAGCGAAACTATACGGCATTATTAGAATACAAATTGTTCCTTGATATTTGTGATATTTGAATTACGTTGTCCTGGAGTATATGTTCTGTAACATCGGATAGCTATTATAATATCACTGAATCATTATAGTACATTCTCATTAAATGTGTCTAAAATTGGCATGGAAAGGGCAATTAAAGTGTCCATGAAAATGTTCCTTTTCAAAGGTTAATTGGTAGTAATAAGCCTATCAATTATAAGGATAGACAGGTAAATCTGAATCAATATATGCAAATTATATGGTATACAAATATTATGCCAAGGATTATTTACAGTATCCATCCATTGTATTCATTGTAGAGTTCGCCACCTGCAAGTGGCACCGATGAGCGCGCCGCCCTTCGGTAATTTGAGTAATGTTTATTGCCCTAGACAGGTTGCCGACAAAGGCTGAGGAGTCCCATCCACCCGGATGTTTATAAGGTTGTCTCCCCTAGATGGGTTGCCGACCAAGACTGACCCCCATCCACCCAACTATTCCACAGAGGGCCCCTTGAATTTCCAGACGTTGGTTAAAGGGTTGGAAGCGCCCTCCGCCCCTCGCCTCTCCAGAGATTGGAATCTTTAATTTAGAACCGGTCTGATTGACGCCAGGTTAAATCACATTCTTCTATAGGTAAGATTTCTTAATGGCAACTATTTTACAGTGGCTGAGAGCTTTGACTATATTCCATAACTTGTGTGTGTAATATACAACATATGGACTGAAGCAACACTGGTAGTCTACATAATAGAAACAGATATTTGTGTTATGAACCCCCTTCTCCTGCATGTCTAGCCCCATTAGTTTTGAGAGGTTAAGTTGTTCGCTCCATTAATTTGGCGATACTAACACCCTCCGCAACATCTATTTGGCAATTTTAAGACCTTTTGTGACATTTAGGTGTCGATTATTTATTGTCGAGCGATAGCGAGCCTGCAATTTAGGGAGAACCGGCCTTTGTCCGGGAAATTTATTGACCGAAAAATGTACACATATAACTCAAATGGGGGTCTCGGTGGTGTTTGTTAAATATATAAACAAAACTTTCTCCTTAATTTGAAAATACCTGACATTGACTATAGAATACAATTAAGGGAGGATGTGCCGTTGTTCTGGTCCCCCTTCTCCTTCATAGGTAGTTCCACTAGTGTTCAGTGTTGCCACCCCTTCAGGGATCACGGCGTCCGGCAATAGGTAGATATATAGTTTTCAAATTTATTAAGTTCGTCCCAATAATTTGGCGATTTTAAGACCTTTTGCCCCATTTCTTTGTCAATATTAACACCTTACGAGCAGCCTATGCGGTTTATTTATGTGTACCGCACAGCGGGGTGTTTTTAGCCAAAATAGGGCTGTTTACGTGATCATTTTCATGCCTAAATAAGACCCAGAACGTAAAACAAGTACCTATCCCTGAAAGGGCATAAACAGAGCTTTCGAATGACACCATAACGATCCTTGTATGATGGATAGTTTTCTTGCAATAACCGTGCAACGCGAGTGCAAAAAGCAGGTAATTCGGTACTTTCAGTACATAATTGAGTATGTAGCGAGTGAGAGAGGGAGGAGGGAGCTGAGATTCGTGTCAGTAGGTTCGCCGCGGTGGTCTGGAGCAGTCATACGCTCGCTAGTCTCCTGCCACCACTTGTCTCTCTCTCTCAGCCACATTACGTGCTGAAATTGCCACTCGACCTATGTCGAGCGCCGCCACATAGTCCAGCTTTATTTAACTCGACTTATGTTGCTCGCCGCTAATTAAGGGTTAAGACTTTTCGTGTAATTTAGGTGTCTCTTTTTCCTGGCACCTATACCGTGCCTGTGATTAAAGAGGAACTGGCCATCGGCTGGGAAATTTTTCTATCTAAAAATGTACAAATTTATCTTGAAGGAGGGTCTTGTGTTGTGTGTACCTTTTAAGCTTGATGGCGGTCTAGGGAGGAAACTAACAAACATTGGAAGATAAAGTGTATACATTGTTACGCCAAACTATTAATACTGGTTGATTGTATGTAGCCTTGAATCATTACAGTCTGTGTTTTATTGAGTACACAGACACGCCATTGTTCAGAGAGTGAAGGAGGAGGAGGAAGAATAGCACGGTGTAGAAGGGGAACAGAGGAGAGAGAGAGAGGGGGAGGAGTGAGGAGAAATATGGTGGAATAGGAGAATGATGAGGAAGGAGAATGTGAAGAGGAGTATAATAATAATAATAATAATAATAATGATAATGATAATGATAATAATAACAATAATAATTAAAGTTGCAAGCTACAATGTCCGGGGTTCGACGGTTTTGCAAGCAGGGTATTGTGTTTGATACAAATGCTGTGTCATAGATATCAAAAGATCATTTAACTTATCGGGCATGGAGAAACTGCAGAAGGAGCAGATTGTGCAAACAAACAAGAGCGAGAGAGGGAGAGATTGGCTGTAAAAGGGATCTGCCTCTATCCGTTTAGTAACAGAGTTGTAGATATGTGGAATAGGCTACCGAGTGCTATAATGGGATCAAGAACAATAGAGCTTCAACTTGAAATTAGATAGAACGAGATGGGTTGGGTGTGAAAGGGATCTGCCATGTGTAGGTCAATTGGCTCTGGAGACTCCCGTTTTCTTATTTTTTTATTTTCTCATTTGTGAAGGAGAGAGGGAGTATGGCGAGAGAATAGGATGTCGTAAACGTAAGGAAGATAGCGATAAATATGAGAGAGAGAGAGAGCACGGGATGGGGGTTGGGTGTGAAAGGGATCTGACATGTGTGGGCCAATCGACTCTCTGCAGTCTCCGGTTTTCTTATGTTCTCATTTGTGAGAGAGAGAGAGCGAGACTAGGATGTCATAAATGTAAGGAAGACAGAGATAAATGAGAGAGAGTTTTTATGAGATGGGTTGGGTGTGAAAAGGATCTGTTTTGTGTGGGCCAATTGGCTCTCTACAGACTCCCATTTTCTAATGTTCCTATTTCTTACAATTGTGTTTTGGTTGCAGGTATATGATAACATGGGTGTATAGTAAGTAGTGTAAATAACAGGTAAAGTTTATGCGATGGGTTGAGTGTGAAAGGGACCTGCCTTATGTGGGCCACTTGACTCTCTGCAGACTCCCATTTTCATCTTGGTTGCATGTGTAAGGGATCTGCCTCATTTGTACCGGTGTGCAAACAAACAACAGCGAGAGAGAAAGAGATTGGCTGTGTAAGGGATCTGCCTCTATTCGCTTTTTAAAAGAGTTGTAGATATGTGGAATAGGCTACCAAGTGCTATAGTGGGATCAATAACAATAGAGCTTCAACATAAAATTTGATAAGACGAGATGGATTGGGTGTGAAAGGGATCTGCCGTGTGTGGGCCAACCGGCTCTCTGCAGACTCCCATTTTCATCTTGGTAGCATGTGTAAGGATCTGCCTCCTTTGTACCAGTGTGCAAATAAGAGAGAGATTGGCTGTGTAAGGGATCTGCCTTTCTCGTAACAGAGTCGTAGATATGTGAAATAGGCTACCTAGTGCTATAGTGGGATCAAGAACAATAGAGAATTTAAAGATAAAATCAGATAGTCATATGGATGAAATGGGTTGTATGTGAAAGGGATCTGCCTTTTGTGGGCCATTTAAGTCTCTCTGCAGATTCCTATGTTCATCTTGTAAGGGATCTGCCTCATTTGTACCGGTGTGCAAACAAACGAGCGACAAAGAGAGACTGGGTGTGTAAGGGATCTGCCTCTATTCGTTTAGTAACAGAGTTGTAGATATGTGGAATAGGCTACCGAGTCTTATAGCCAATCGTCTCTCTGCAGACTCCTGTTTACTTATGTTCTCATTTGTGTGAGAGAGAGCGAGGCTCCCTATTTCCTGTTCTCATGCACTAGTACAGTATGTCGTAATCGTAAGAAAGACAGCGATAAATAAGAGAGAGAGAGAGAGAGATAACTCAACACTCAAACAAGCACAAACATAGCTACACAAGACCATCACACAAGCACACACACGCCTATCTAGCGACGAACTGTCCTGTTTACATATCATACACACTCCCCCCTCCATCCCCATTCCATCACTTCGTATGTACGATATTATTTCCGTCTTTTTTACTGTGTATGGATTAAGTTATTGGTGTTCACTCTTGACATATGTGTCCTACTACTTCTGTATGCATACATAATAGCATGAAAGTGATCAATACGCGCATATGAAGCTATGTATCTCATATATCGGGGTTCTCTTCCCTTCCATCGGTCCACCCCTTATACCTCCCTCCCTCCTCCCTATCCCATATGTGTAAACATTATATTTTAGCTTTCCGAAGGTAAATACGTACTTCCGATAAATATCTAGCCTTGTATTTAAATCATGAATCCTGTTTAATGTCATTATTTAATAGAAACATGTGTAAGGGTTACATTTATACACAGGATAAGATAAGCAAATACAAACCTCAGCAGAGCATAATCATTGGTGATGAGAGGGTAGTTGTAGGCAGTGTTGCCAGTTGTACCGCTACATATTACCGCTAGATGTAGAGCTATATTTACTTCAGTTTAGCAGCCATTTTTTCATATCTAGAGACATTTACTCGGGATAATTTGAAAATTTCAGACATTCTAGTTATATTACATTGTAAAATTTGCAAAACAAACAAATCAAAACTCTTTAGGAATTGCAGCATTGTTCTACCATTGTTTGACTATGTAGCAACGTGCTAGCGACTTTTGAGAAAGGATCTAGCGGTGTTTTGGGATAACACTTAGGCAGTGTTGCCAGTTGTATCGCTACATATTACCACTAGATGTAGAGCTATTTACTTCAATTTAGAAGCCATTTTTTCATATCTAGAGAGATTTACTAGGGATAATTTAAAAATTTGAGACATTCTAGTCATATTACATTGTAAAATTTGCAAAACAAACAAACCAAAACTCTTTAGAAATTGCAGCATTATTCTAACATTTTTTGACTATGTAGCAACATGCTAGCGACTTTTGAGAAAGGATCTAGCGGTATTTTGTGGAGACATACTGGGAGGGTGGGAGATAGGTGGTGGTTGCAGTGTTGCCAATTGTAAAGCTACATATTACTGCTAAATGTAGACGCTATTTACTTCAATCTAGAAGCCATTTCTTTTATATCTAGAGACATTTACTAGGGATAATTTGAAAATTTCAGACATTCTAGTCATACTACATTGTAAAATTTGCAAAACAAACAAACCAAAACTCTTTAGAAATTGCAGCATTATCCTAACATTGTTTGGCTATGTAGCAACATGCTAGCGACTTTTGAGAAAGGATCTAGCGGTATTTCGTGGTAACACTTTAGGAGGGTTAAAATACGAGTCACACAGGCTATTGCCAAAACTTTAAAGGTCCATATCATTGTTATTAAACTAAGCATTTGGCAAAGGGAGGAATTATTAAAAACCTTAGCCAATACTCTGTCATTCACCAAAAATAAATTTGAATTTATCATTATTATTTGGTAGGGTAGGTATGTATAGGTAGGTTGGCTAAATAATTGCTGGAATTCGTAGGGACTCGAATGGTTTTGAGAGATTTAAATAAAAAACAAATGATAGATCTGAATAATAAAGAGATTATGTTATTAAGCAAAACTGGGGGATGCGTGGAAGCCTATAGACTGTAGACGGTAAACTTTGTGTGCGTAGCGAATTCGGTTTTAAAGTAATTTAAGAATAGACCGTTTTCAATGCTGCGGCCAAACTATTCCACCCATTTATATTGTTTTGGTATCAAACCGTTCGGAATCGCGAGCCTCACCCAACTACGCAAGCATGGCTCTGATCATCGGCGTAGTTTTCAAGATGTGGAATTTTAAGTGGAATTCGAGGTATTTTCAAGATTGCCGGAAAAAAACCCACGTGCAAAAGCAAAACCTTCTCTATAAAATTTGCGGAGCATTAGTAGGGGAGTGCGTATGCCAAAGCCCAGTCGTTTCCTGTGAGTGGGAGAGACGGTATTTAGGCGTCAAGTTTTTCGGGAAATCGGCTGCCACTGGCCCGCTTGGCTGCCATGCCGGATAATTAACATATCAAAAGTTGCCCAATACAAAAACGCACCTCTTGTGAAAGTTTGATCCCGATCCAAAAAGCGGTTCTGGAGTTATTGCGTCGAAACCGGCGCGTAAGAAGAATTTGGATGAAATCCCAGGTTTAATGATTACAATAGGGGTTCCCCGTAGGGGACGAACCCCTAATAATCTATCTATCTATTGCCTGACGCTGTGATCCCCGAAGGGGTGGCCCCCATGCACCGCTGTCCCCAGTCAGTCGACGCCCCTCCTCCCAACCAACACCGCCTTCATCCATATGCTTTTTCACTCCATCCTACCACTTCTCTTTCGGTTTACATCTCCCTCTCTGTCCTTCCACCTCGCTCTTTTCCACCCTCATAGTCATTCTCTCGCTTCCCATATGTTCCATATGGCTGAACCATCTCAAGGTGTTCCTTTTCACACTTTCCAGCACATCTACCTCCACACCACACCTCCTGGCTTCCTCATTCGTCTGTCTATCCCTCCATGTAACTCTGCACGCACTTCTCAAGTAACTTATTTCCACCCTTCTCACTCTTGGTACGAGTTTCTCCACCAACGTCCATGCTTCGCTTCCGTAAGTCAGTGTCGGGATTACCACACTGTCATGCAAGAACTTCTTCACATCCATACTGACCACTCTATTTCTTGTTACTGCTTACAGCGTTCCTACAACCCTCTTACCCTGTTGCACCCTCTCCCGTGCTTCTTCATTCATACTCCCATCTTTACTCAGCACACTGCCTTAAATGAGCTGACAATCTCCATAGCATGACCGGTCAGCTTCACCTCACATTCTGTGGCTTCACCCCTTTCGAAGACCATAACCTTGCTCTTCCCCGCATTTACCTTCAGATTCCGTTTTTCGCACACTGTTCCAAACATATTTACCAGACCATGCAACTCCCTTTCATTATCACTCATCAGAACTGTATCATCAGCAAACAACAGTACAGGTAGCTTCCACTCGTTGCCCTCCCTTATCAGCGATACACCAACATCCACTGTTCTTCCTTGTATTTCTTGTATTTCACACACCCCTGTTTCAACCCAACATTCAGATCAAAGAACTCACTCTGCTCATTCTCCACACGTACTGCCGCCTTTACACCCTCATACATATTCTTCACTGCTCTCAGCAACTTGCCATCTACTCCGTATATTGTAGGTACTTTCCACATACCTTTTCTATCCACTCTGTCATAGGCCTTCCCCAAGTCCATAAAGGCAAAATACAGCTTTTGTTGCTTCTCCACATATTTCTCCACAACACATTTCAGGGTAAAAATCTGATCCTACTGTACACCTTCTATACTAAGCTTAGAAGACATATTCCTCGGTGGTATAATAATAATAATAAAAATAATCTCAGGTCTGTTATTAAGCATTATTTCTGTCTAGCCTCTACTCAACGACTCAATAGCGTTGTGACAGACATCATATACCATTACCCATCCCCTTGCTCAATGGAAACGGTACCAAGGCTAATGAAAAATCCTTCAAGCTTGCGTTGGCGCGATTTACATACTCCTGGGTAGGAAATAAGGGAACATAAGGAGGAGGAGAGAATAGGGAGAAGAAAGATTAATGTCAAAGGGATGTAGAATGAAGGGGGAAGGGAAGAACAAGGAAGAGGAGAGACAAGGGAAGAGGACTAATGTCAAAGAAATGAAGGATGAAAAGAGGAGGAGGAGAAGGAGGAAGAGGAGAGAACCAGGTGGGAGAGAAGGAGAAGGATTAATGTCAAAGGAATGTAGGATGAAGAGAGGAGGGAGAGAAGAAGGAAGAGGAGAGAACAAGGTGGGAGAGAAGGAGAAGGATAAATGTGAAAGGAATGTAGGATGAAGAAAGGAGGGAAAGAAGCAGGAGGCAGAGGAGAGAAAAAGGTGGGACAGAAGGAGGAGAAGGATTACTGTTAAAGGAATGCAAGATGGAGAGAGGAGTAATAGAAGAAGGGAGAGGAATAAGAGGATTGTGAGAGGTGTTGAGAACAGAGACTGTTAAAGCTAATGGGTCGTTGTGGGGATGATATCCAGCTGCAGTTATTGTTGTTGTTCTGTAGTGAGGAGAGTGATTGTGGGCAAAGTTGTGTTAGTGACCACCTTCTCCCACATGCTTAGCACCATTAGTTTTGATATTTTAAGACGTTCGGCCCACTAGTTTGGCGATTTTTAGACCTTCCACCCCATTTGTTTGTCAATAATAAGACCTTTCGTGCCATATATGTGTCGATTTTTTCCTGGCGAGCGATAGCGAGCCTATAATGTTGTAGGAATCGGACCTTCGGCCAGGATATATTTCTACCGAAAAATTTACAGATTTATTTTGAATGGAGATCTTTAGGATTAAAAAAAAAAAAAAAAAAAAAAAAAAAGTTTGATGGAGCCCTAGGGAGGAAACTAAAATAATTATATATACACACATATATATATATATATATATATATATATATATATATATATATATATATATATATATATATATATATATATATATATATATATATATAAATAAATAACACTTACCCCCTTAAAGGTAATGGGTCTTTGTGGGGAGATATCCTGCTGTAGTTGTTGTTGTGAGGAGAGCTTTGTGGAAGTTGTGTTATTGGCTGCGTCAGAGCTACATGACCGATTAATCTGTGGCCGCACAGACCTCCCGCTTCCTACCAGGTGGTCAGGCACTTACAAAGGAGTACAAAGGAGTACAAAGGAAATCAAGCAACAACAGGTCTAGTGACCCTTCTAGGCTGCTTGTCCTCCAAAACACTGAGGATCAATTGTCCAAACAGTGGTTTAGAGTGGGTAAGGGAACATTGGAAAGGGAACTACTGCCCTGCCACTAACGTGGCAGGACTAGGAAGTTAGTAGGGGACATATGGGTTAGTAACTGAGGGGAGGATAAAGTTATTCATTTACAAACGCAGTCAGTCGCGGGTTTGATGCGAGATATTTGTCTAGGCGGAATTTAAATGAATCAACGGTGCTGCAGTCTATAACAGTCTATAACATGGGAGAGGCAGAACATATCGACAGAAATAGAGTCAAGTATTATTAAAGTACTATCAGCCGTATTCTTAGACGTGTGGGGTGGGTGTCATCCAGCCCATAATGAACGAAGATATTGGAATTGACTGTTAATTAATGAAAGAAAACGTGAAATCTCCCAAGTTTTATAAGCTAACAATTGTGTTCGTCTAATTTCGTTATTAAGGAGTAGGGTTTCACGGTGGGAAGCTTTAAGAATGTGGCTGTTAGTCTCATAAAACCCCTTTGATACCATCCTTCCATCTCTTCATTAACTTGTCCCTTCCCCCTGTCCTTTTTACCGTCACATAGCCTCCCTTCTTAATAACTCTCCTATTAATCCTCCTCCTCGTGTGCCTATATCACCTTACCACCCCCTTGATTTATTCTCGAACGTAAATCCTACCTCTTACCTCATAATATACCTTTAATTTTAATATTCATATGCAAGCATTATTCATACAATATCTAGGTCATTGTTAAAAATCCAGCGTACATTTCAGAATTAATTTACTGGAAAAGCGTTGACTAGCCCTCTGTGATACTAGTGTTGTCCACAGTTGTCACTGATATTAAACTACATTTGCATATATACTGTATGGGTGACGTGGTGTGGTGGAGGGGAATTACTGTTGGGGTGTATAGTACAGTAACATTACACACACTATTTAACCCACTCTACCGCTGACGTATTTTGTATTATATTCAGGCAACTATTGGATGATTTTATTTAACTTTGGAAGGATCTGTGGTAGCTAAGAGGATTAATTGAGATAGTTTGTAGCCTTTTAATGGTTATATGTCCTTCCTAATCTTAATGAAATTATCTAATAGTTGCCAGCATATAATAAAAGGACGTCACCGGTTCAGTCTGGGTTAAGGGGGTAGGTCATATCTATTTGTATATTTATTAATTGATTTATATATATTTTGTTTTCCTCCCTAGAACTCCACCATTCTTAATAACAAATCCTCAAGATCCCACTTCGAAGTTAATATGTAAACGTTCCGGTCCCTTCAGAAATACATGCTCGCTTTCGCTCACCAGGACAAAAATTCGACATCTAAATGGCACGAACATAAATGGGGCTTAAAATCAACAAACTAATGGGGCTAATCATGAGGGAGAAGGGGGTCCAGAATAACGACATCTCTCCCCCTAATAAACAGGGACTGGACAACTGCCCTATGGTTAATTTTGTCTTAATATTTACCACAAGTAATATTAGCATACCGAAATATGTATCTGGACAAATTCGGCAGTCATCATACACATTATAGAACACTAATGTTCCCAAAATGTACGACACTCTATGACAATGATTAAAACACTGATACACAAGCTGTCTCTTTGTTAATTTTTAATCTTCATTTATTTATTTGTTATTTTTGTTTGTGATCAACACTTTAAGATATTTATACACAGGTGTTAAAATTAAACTGCAAGTAGATTTTTGGGGGAGACTGAAATTCTATAAAGCATATGTTTTTCTCCAGAAGCTACTGACTAATCTATATTACATTTGTTAAAGCTTGGCTGAACTGTTTCTCTCTTAGCAGCTCATTCATCGATAAACAATGGACAAATATGAAACTACTATGTCTCCGTATCATACTATCACCAAGTGTTCGTAACTCACAGCATATTTGGCTATACAAACGTTGTAATACCAGATTAATTATACTAAGAGTAAGCTAATTATACTAAGAGTAAGCTAATTATACTAAGAGTAAGCTAATTATACTAAGAGTAAGCTAATTTATCGCCAAAAATAGACCATAGATTTACCGAATATAACCTGAAAAACATGCTCTTGCCAATGTGAATCAGAGATCCCAAAACGCTGGGAAGTTTGTGAGTTTGTCGTATTTTAGTGGACAACCAGCGACCTTTATTACCGCGCCGCCAACACACTGCACCACAACAACTCATGGTTATGGTTTTCATTATAATCTAACCTGGAAATAATACCATATGTGTGTGTGTGTGTGTGTGTGTGTGTGTGTTTTAGTATGTGTTTTTAGATTTGTTGCTTTATAGCCAATATAAATCCCCTCCCCCTCTCTCTCTCTCTCTCTCATCAGTCATTTGTATGTTATCTTCCCTCCCCCTCCTTCCACTTCTTTCACTATCTGCCAACAATCTTAAAAGCTTCCATAAAGCTTCACCGCCACAATCCCACAATTCGTTCTTGACGTCCGGGTTTGAATATATTTATTTTTCTAGTTACATTATCGTAGCGTAATTATTTCACAATATTTATATGTAATTAATTTTGATGTTGTTGATCTTTCTCTTTCACACACACACTCACACTCTCTCTCTCTCTCTCTCTCTCTCTCTCTCTCTCATACATAAACCCCACCCCCATACACCCAAACCCACATACACACACACATATACACACTTACATACATACACATACACACCGTCTTTAGACCCAGCCAGGGTCGGACGTATTATTTTGGCGCTCCCTGGGCCGCCTAGGTCAGCTGTGACCTTCTACTTTTACTTCTTTAAAGGTGGGGGCTCATGGGTTGAGGTAAACATGGACAAATAATCGCCAACCTGCATATAATTATCTTGTAAAATGCAATGTCACTGACATAATTATTAACAATGGCATAAGGATTTTGCGGATCGTCTATACCGGGCCTGTGACGTCATAGTAACGTCACACCAGTATCCTTAGCCTAGACTGGATGGTGGACTTACACTTTTGTGACGTCACAGGCCGGTATAGACGATCCACAAAATCCTTTATACCATTGTTA
This sequence comes from Paralithodes platypus, assembly GCA_032716605.1. Taxonomy (NCBI): domain Eukaryota; kingdom Metazoa; phylum Arthropoda; class Malacostraca; order Decapoda; family Lithodidae; genus Paralithodes; species Paralithodes platypus. The sequence goes on from CM064508.1 coordinate 13,874,646, forward strand.
ATAATTATGTCAGTGCCATTGCATTTTACAAGATAATTATGTAGGCTACAGCTTGGCGATTATCATTCCATGTTTATCTCAACCCATGAGCCTCCACCTTTAAGATAAGCTGCACCTAGTACCTAATATAGCCTACAGCTCAGCAAAAGACTATCATCTCGTTCCTGAAGCACAACCATCATATCATCATAAACAGTTTTGATGAGAAGGCCAAGTGTGTCCAGTGAAATACGAGTGAACGCAATGGTGTTGAGTGGTGAGAACGAAAGGGCTGTGGTTTCTTGCTCTGTAAACAAAATTACAGTGACACATTATTCCCGTTCCGCACTATTTCATCTCAAAAGGGGAAATGGTTACCCACCAATTAAGTAGTGTTATTGAGGAGCTATTTTTGTTTAAATCTTTCACACCAGGGATTCAGTGAAAAAGTCACAAAAAGAAAGAAAAATCGAGCAGAGAGTGACTATTAGAAGACGAAGAAAACTAATACCGGAAATAAAACCCTATAAGCACATAGAAGTCTCGAAACAGTGGTATACTAAGCCTACCCTACTACTCTCCAACATCACATCACTAACCAACAACCTGGAGGAGTTCATCATCGCCACACGGTCAGTAAACAGTGATGTTGTAGCCATAACAGAAGCCTGGCAAATTACTCCCGAGATTTACTCAATAGATATCTACCAACTCTTTACCCGCCTGCAAACAAACAAACGTGGCGGCTGTCACCAAGACCTATGCCCTACCCCGCTGTCAGTTCAAGTACCAGAGAATGTAGAGGCACTGTGGGTTAGGGTTACACCAAGACACAGTCCCAGAGAGGCCACTTCTATAATATATTGTGTGGTATACCATCCACCACGCTCACCCACCAAAGATATATTATTAAAACATCTCACCGACACCGCCGACAGCCTAAGGACACCTTAATCATGTGCGAAACTCGTGATCTGTGGAGATTTCAATGAAATTGATAGCACTTCCCTTCAAGACCAGCTTCATCTACAACAAGTCCTCGATTTTCCTACCCACGGTGGACCGACCGTACGCTGGACATAATTCTTTCTGACATGTGTGACATGTACCAGCGCCCGCAACCCCTGTCACCCCTAGGTCGGAGCCCACATATGTCTGTCCTCTGGTCCCCCTCCCCCACCATCTCCAAACCACCGCCACCTGACACCTCCAAGAGCTATCGCCCTCTCACCAACTCTGGCATCAGAAGTTTCGGTCAATGGATTACCACCACCCATGGTCAGAAGTTACAACACTCGATAATGTGGACACCAAGTGGAATAATTTCAACCTCACCCTCACCCAAGCATATGAACAGTACTTCCTAGTGAAAATCATGAGACTTCACCCTCTGATGCAAACTGGATCACCCCCCATATTAAAGGGCTTATTCATCAAAGAAACTTAGCCCTTCAGCAACGTGATATGAATCTCTACAGAATCCTACACATCAAAGTCATCCTGGAAATATGTAAAGCAAAAATGGGATATTACCCAAACAAACTGCAGAATCTGAAACAGGCAAACATCGGTAAATGGTATGAAGGTGTAAAGAAATTAACTGGCTTGAACAAGAAACAGACCCCATCCTTTCCCTGCGTAAGCAATCTCGACCACGAAAAAGCGACCAACAAAATCAACCAGCATTCCACGGCCATCTGTCAACGTCTCCCCCCCTACAACTGCAGAACCTGCCTGCCTTCCTCCCATCACCAACACCTTCGGAAACTGTGGAAGAATGAGTGGCCTAAAACATTTGAAAACAAGATCTGTCACTCCAAACGAACTCCCTGCAAACTCTACAAGGAATTTGCATACAATTTAGCTAAGCCCCACACCTTCATAATGAATGCATCTTTATCACAATGCAAGTGTCCTACGGCATGGAAAATCTTGTTTGTCACACGATTGCCCAAAACCACAAGTCAGGAATCCCTTGACAAACTACGTCCAATAGCAATCACCCCTATCCCCAGCCTCATCTGCGAGAGTTTCGTGTTCGAGTGGGCATGCGCAGATATAGCCCCATCAATTGATCCACAACAATTTGACAATATGAAAGCTTCTTCCACCACACACTGCCTAATGAGCTGCCTTGACTTCATATATCGCAACCTAAAAAAAAAGAAAAACCTCGGTAGCCATCATATTTTTCGACTTCAGTAAAGCTTTCGACCTGGTGAATCACAACATAATCATCAGGAAGGTAGCGGACCTAGGGTTACGCCCTAACCTGGTAGCCTGACTAGCAGATTTTCTCAAGGCCGGCACCAGGTAGTGCGGGATCAGTGTCAAATTTCCACCACACTCCCACTAACATGCGGTGTACCCCGCTGGGTACAAGAAGGAGTCCCCTATGCCTCCTTATGCTTATCAACAACGCTCTGAGGGACACAATCGTACAGTGGATATAATTATGTGGATGACTCTACCATCGCAATCAGTATTGACAACACCGCCCCCGACTTCAGCACCCTTCAGGACAATGTGAATGGACTTCATGAGTGGACTTCAACAGACCATCAATAGTGATAAAACGGTAGTTGTACATCAGTGTAGGTTCAGAGAACATAGAACCACCTCTCATCACACTCGAATCAAACGTCCTACAGGTAGTGAACACGTTCAAACTATTAGGGGCTATCATAGACAACAAACTAAATTGGAAACCCCATATCAGTGAAGTAATCAAGGTCTCTGGTTTCAAGATATACCTCCTTCGTCGCCTCAAATCACTCGGCGCCCCCTCACCTGATCTCACATATGTATACTCTCTATTCATTCTGCCAAAACTCACAGTGTGGACCAGCGTGGGCCTCTTCACTTACTGCAACACAAAAATATTAATTAGAAAAAGTAAAGAAGAGAGCATGTAAGATCATCCTTGGTCCCGCATACACGCATTATCTGACCAACCCCAGACACGGACACCTGTTACCCCCACCAGCCCCCCCAAACAGACAAGCGACCATGCACAACAACACGCTCGTCCGAATTCGAGCAAGAACCCAAAGGTATCAAAACAGACCCATCCCTAGCATCGTCAACTTAATCAACAATAAGTAATGTAGCCAAAAATCACAATACACGCAAATACAATATACTTCATACCAAGCAAAACTAAAGTAAATGTTGTTCTCCCTTTTCCCGTGCTAACATTGCTACGATTAATATACTCGTTCCGCGGTCTAAACTCACACCACACAGGCTATACGTACACACAAAGTTACCTGCAAAACAATAAATGAATCAGGCCCAATATTGATATTGTATACTGTATATTGCACACCAATCCATAATATTCTATGTTTTTTTGTGATTTTGACTATGTTGGTATTATTGTATATATGTATGTATACTCACGCACGAGTATATGCGCGTGTATATGTATGTATATACAGATACAGATATGTATATGTCGGGGCATATGGTTGTGCGTACACACAGTATGTGTATGATTATATATATGTGGATTTATGTGTATGTGTGTGTATATGCACTCATATATGTATACAAATGCATACGCTGCATATTAATACGTTTAGATGTGTGCATTGTGTGTGTATGTACATGCAGTGTATGTGTATGTAGCGCTATGTACATCCACATGTACTGTGCAAGTATACAGCATGGTTGCATCTAACTAGTTTAATCAAGCTTACAATACTGCAGTCAGCATATCTATGAATTACACACAGGTACATGTTCAGCCTCTGGCTGTAATTCTTAATAATCCGTTTACTGTTATTATCAGCAGTTACATAGTAACTAGGCGAACAGTAAACATAGTCAGTAACATTGTCAGTAAATCAACAGTAAACATAGTCAGTAACGTTGTCAGTAAATCAACTCAATAGCTTTCAACAAACCCTTAAACCCTTTTATAAATGTGTAACTATTATAATGTTCAGCATACCCAGTACATAATGTTCAGCATACCCAGTACATAATGTTCAGCATACCCAGTACATAATGTTCAGCATACCCAGTACATAATGTTCAGCATACCCAGTACATAATGTTCAGCATGCCCAGTACATAATGTTCAGCATACCCAGTACATAATGTTCAGCATACCCAGTACATAATGTTCAGCATACCTAGTACATAATGTTCAGCATACCCAGTACATAATGTTCAGCATACCCAGTACATAATGTTCAGCATACCCAGTACATAATGTTCAGCATACCCAGTACATAATGTTCAGCATACCCAGTACATAATGTTCAGCATACCCAGTACATAATGTTTACTGGTCGAATAGCTCCTATGCAATATATTATATCAACTGGAAAATCATCTGCTAACAAACTACATAATATTTATTACGTCATACACATCTTATACAACCTCATGTTTTGGTCCTTATTATAATATAATATAAGTTAGAGTTAAGCTACAAACTGTTCCTCTGTTCATGTTTAGCCTATGGGGGCAATTATCAATAAACCGATTATTATAATTATTTTATTATTAGTAGTAGTAGTGTTATTACATGGACACACATTCACACACAAGGGTCCAGAACCCTATTGATCATAGCATTATCTCAAAACAGACCATGAATAGGGAAGAAGATTGCGTTCGTGTGAGTGGGCGTCAATGTTATTGTGTTAGTGTGTGTGTGTGTTTGTGTATGTGTGGGTGTGTGTACTTGTAGGCCGTGTATGTGTAGGATAGTAGACAGGTGACTTGTTATGTGTGTGTGTGTGTGTGTTAGGGGTAGGGATGGTGAGTGAATACATAGAGTGAGGGACAGCTTTGGAAGAGTGGTAGTTGTGTCTAGATGTGAGAGAGAGAGATAGAGAAAGAAGAGTATAATATATTAAACAAAAACTGTGAACTTGATACATTAAATTATATCAACATTGTCGTTATACTACAAAAAGTTAGAGTAAACGTTATGACTTCTAAAATTAGTCTCTCGCTCTCTCTCTCTCTCTCACACACATACTCAACCTTTATCTCTCACACACTATTTTCTTTCTCTCTCTCTCTCTCTCTCAGACTTGGAGAACAGGCTGTGAAGTGAAGTGGTAAGGACTGTCTAGTTAGAATATTTCTTCACCATCTCTTTCTTTTTCCCTCACACCACTTCTCTCTCACCCACTCTCACTTTCTTTCACTCTCACCCTCAGACTCACTCTCTCTATCACTGCATTGTTTACTCTCACCCTCAAACTCCCTCTCGCTCTCAGTCTTTCACTCTCAATCGTTCACTCACACACTCTCACTCTGAACTCAATATTCTTTCCTCTTTCCCCCGGCTCTCTCTCTCCTGTTCCCATGCCTCCTTTAATATCTCTTTATATTCCCTCTCTCCCCTCTTCTGTTCTGCTATACTTCCTTCGCACCCCTCCATCTCTTTTCTACTTTCATGGTGCTACTATATTCAACACAAAAACACACTGCATAAACTAGAAGCAGAGATGTCTGACCTATAAATAGCTAGACATCATTATTTGTTGATGCTCTAGTATGATGTTCAGATACCCAGGTAACAGCATTTATTTCTAGATCGTTTGTTGACATGATACATAATATATATTCCAAATGAATCTAAATTTACCTTAAACATGACCAGAGTGGAATGGAATAGCTCACCGTCTAATTAGCTCAACATGACTCCATGCCAGAGAGTAATATTGAAATGACAAGGCTAGAAGAGAATGAGCCAAGACGTCCTCAGAACCTGCTCCCGTATGTAGAACAGCCACCAACATCACAATGCCGCATTGCCTCCATACAATGCAGGGAGAAACAAATAAATAAGTTCCCCCAACACCAGCATAAAGGTAAGCAGAGCCCCACTACCTGTGTGGGCCAAAACTGGCCGCTCCCTCGCGTTATTCCCCTTCAACCGCAAGATAAAAATGGCAGCTCCCTGCTCGAGGTGAGAATTTCCAACACGAACAAGACCTGGACTATGACGATGACATGTTTATGCGACTGCTGCATCAACCTCCTCAATTCCAACGTATTTATCCAGAATATAATAATTACAATTACAACTACTAAGGGGGTAAACATTTACAATCTTCATATTCCCCCACATAATAAAGACATTCCATATAACCTGCCAAATATGTGTAGACATCCAAAACTGTAATTCAATTATCACCCATACATCTAATGTTAATAAATAAAGAATGTAATTACCTTTATAACCATATATGTATTGTAATATTAAGAACCTTAATAACATCCACAATTATAAAAAACTAGAATTCTCATGCCTCTCATATTCTGAAATGCATCACCCAGACACCTGAATTAAAACGGAACATTACCTGCCCGAGCCAAGAATTTGGTAGGCAAAGTTGAATCCACTTTCGGGTACCTCTTCTTTCGGGGCGAACGGGCTTAATAGCTGGTAATTCAACTCTGAATATACTTCCGTAGGGGTTAGCCTAAATCCCCTTAAAAAGTATCTACAAGCGGCTGTGTGTAAAGTGACCAAGAAGAAATGGTGAAGGCGAGCTAGAAGTACATATTCTAGTTAGAGCGTGGGAAGAAGACGTTCTCCCTGGTGTCAACATGAGTGGACAACGGACTCAGTTGCCACGTGTGACCAGATCTCTCATGGGCTCCTACTTCTATACTTTAACCAAATTAAGTGCCTCTTGTTCGATAAAGTGTTTTGATCATTATTGAGAAGGTTATATAAGATATGTTAGTGTTCAATTTAACGTCATCTTAAGAGATTATTAATTCTCTCCTAGCCATCGCCACTCGTTTTGAGAGAACAAAACAAATTCTATACGTGGGATTGATATATATATATATATATAATTCTTGAGATATAGTTTTCTATATTCCGTATAAGAGCTATACATATATTCGTTCTGGAAATATACATGCACAATATACGTAAATACCAGTGAACACTCAATCCGATCTTATTCTATGTGTTTATTAGCTGGGTACGCGATTGCGTGTATAAGTATTCACAGAGTGTTTATTTGTCAGTCTCTTAGTTAGACTATTGTAAAGATTACACTTCCTGACTTCAAACTCAATTTAAGGTTTATTTGAGTTAAATGTAAACTCCTGTCATTATCACGTCGCGTTAACTTCTCCACGGCGAGATTTTCAGCCCCGCACACAGGCTATTATAATTTTTTACTTACTCATTGAATTTATATTTTTATTGTAACTCTATGAGTTTATTTAAATTAATATCTCTTATGTTGAATTAACGTCAAGTTATTCGCTTCTCAACTAATATCCCTATTTGCATATAACTTTGTCACTGCGTGTGTGCCTACGCAGTATATTTACCTCGCTTCATTCGCTACCTCGTGTTTGCCATTTACCTTCAGGATATTAGTTATTGTTTCAGACTAATATCTCTCTGTGTTTATTTGTACTATAATTTACAGTTATCTTGCATACTTCATTGATACTATGTTGCAATTGCATATTATTTATTCTTGCCAGTATATTTAACCCTTCCTACCCGGGTGTCATATTAAAAGGCAACCGCGTCAGAAGGGCAGGAGCCCGGGTGTCATGTTAATAGGCAGCAAGCTTGAAAGCCTATTCAGATTGGTCTGAACGCCGTGCGTCCGACGCATGTAAACAAAGCCGATCGTTGCGTCACCGCACCACCGAAAAAAATAAGGAGACGTCGGATCAATGTTATTGTTGTGACGTAAGACTAAATTAGTGTCTGAAAAGCTCCGATATTGTCAACATCACGGCAAAGTTCGCTCCACTGAAATCGTCATCACAACTGAACCAGTTGACTTACAGAGCTCTACTCAACGCCAGTCTACAGATTGAAAACCGCACTACGTTTATAGATGCGTGGGAAATTTCTAGCAGTTAAAATAAACAAAAATACAGTAGCCTAGGCCTAGACATTTTTCGGCCATTTCGCCCAGGTACGGGCGACCGTCCTTTGGCTGACCAGCCTGGGCCCGGAGTGTTAAGCAGGAACATTCATACTTATTGTATTATTCTCATATGATTATATTGGGCTCATTTGATATAGATGAGACTCAATCCTATTGTCTTACCATGTACTCTAGCTAATAAATAAATAAAACTTGTGTACCGAAACTGTGTATTTTGTGACATTGGTGGTGATTGATTGATATAATGTTTATGTATTAAAGTCAGCTGTGTTCCCATTGAGTGTTTATAGTTCTGAGCTTTCCTATGGTGGAAATAACGAACTAGTATAGAGCGTGCTAAATTATAGCGTCGCATAACACTGGCGGCAGCGGTGTCTCAACACGGCATAGCGGCTTTGATTTATTAATTTGCTCAATCTACCTCAATACCACAATTCATCATGACTGGTAAATCGCTTGAAATTATTTCCTTTCAAGCAAGAAGATCACGATATCGCTACATATCTTGTAGTTGTGAAACCTGTCCTTAACGTTGTATGTAGGGACGATGATAATTCTAAAATTCACGCTATAGTAATGAAGTTAGGCAGGCATATGTCCATCGTGTCGGGTTATGTGCGTGATACTCCACAATTGACCTGGGCTCAATTTGAAAACTATACCAAGGCAGCCATTAGCCCTTTTCTCGGGAAGATAATCGCAAATCAACAATTTCATAGTGTAAAGTTTTCAGGAAGTTTAGATCACACTATCAGCCAGTTGAATCAACTGGTAGTGACAGCATTTCTCACTGATACTGCTGTTAATAGGAAAGAAAGTGTGTTTCATGCGTTGTTGAGAATATTACCCACGTCAGTGCGAGATCACTTCGCAATTTCAGAACCCAAGGGTTATGACGAGGACATGCCAATAATTTGGCGTATCTTGGCCTTGAGGAAGACTCAGGAACGTGATAAGATCGCCGTAATAAGCCGAGCTACTACTCAACCTCAACCTTCTTCAATATCTTCTGCAAATACCGCATCTATCCGTCAAGTCGACAAAATGGAGGAATGGGCCAGAGTCCGAACCTCTGACTGGAAACCATGCAATTCCAGATGTCCTTTAGTTTCTCTGAAGAAATCATTTGGAGAATTAGTCAAGCATCGACCCAAGCTTCCTCAATTCAGGGGTCAGATTCCGTGGGTTAAGCCCCGACGCATGGCCGCAATCAATGAAGACGGGACTGCAGGGATAGAAGAAAATGAAGAAGAGGAACTCCCAGAAGAAACTGAGGTAGTAGAAGAAAAGACAGAACTTCAAGATAACCCAGATTTTTAATTCGCCCCGCCCACAGATCGTCAAACTGGCGGGGGCTCCTGATGGGACAAGCACAGACAAACCTCCCATTTACAATCACCTCACCATAAATGGGGTACAAGCAAGACTTCTCATTGACACAGGAGCCTCCCATTCCTGTCTCTTCTCTTCTTTCTTCCAACACAACAAAACCTCTTTTGGCCCCCTCCAATCCTCCATCAGAATTTTAATTGAAGCAAATGATGGCATCATTCTAAACTGTGCTGAAGCTGCTTCACTTTATGTTAGCTCCCCCGTTCATGACCACAGAGAACATCATTCTGTTATGATATTTCCCTCCCAAGAAACCAAGTACGATGGATACTTAGGTTTTGACCTACTTTCTTCACTACATGCCACCATTGACTGTAACCAAAGAGTCATGAAATTTGTACCTCCAGCCCCCCCCCCCCCCCAAAAAAAAAACAAGTCTAACGTAAAATCAGCCATCAACCCCTAAACTAACCTAGAACAAGACGTAGCTTCAGAAATCAATCATGAGAATAACCCCAAACAAGCCATCCGCACCATCAAAACTACTCAATCTGTCACCTCAAAATCTGTTACGCTACCCCCTCACCATGAACAGTGTATACCTATCCTACCTACGTTACCTGGTGACATCATCATCACCCCGAACCTCCAAAGCCCTTTCGATAGAAATTGCCTAACCGCTCCAGCCATTATCCCTCATCAACTTAACTGCATCAAAGTTGCAAATATCTTTGATCAACCCCTTGCATTACCAAAAGGATTAGCTATTGGAGAGCTAGAAAACCATGACGAGGAACTATCCTTACCTAATGATCAAGAAACCTCCCCCTACCTAAATTTCCTGACATTCCATTGCATTTAACTCCTCAACAACAACTTGACTTACGAGACTTGATGACTTCCTTTCTAGATATCTTTGCCACGTCCAGCCGAGACATAGGAAAATCCAATGTGCGTCACCACCAAATTCATACCATAGGACAGCCCATTAGACAACCTATTCGCAGAAAAAACCCTATCCAGAGACAAGAGGAAGAAACTCAAGTAAAAAAAATGCTAGAAACGGGAGTAATTAAATCATCCACCAGTCCTTGGTCCTCACCCGTACTACTAGTCAGAAAAAAAAGACGGCTCTACTATTTTAGATTTTGTATTGATTTCAGGCAATTAAAATACGTAGCTATCAAAGACGCGACCCCACTACCTCGCATTGACGATTCATTAGACTCTTTACTTGGCGCAACATGTTTCACCACACTAGATCTTCAAGCTGTATATTGGCAAGTGCCCGTACTTCCGGTACACCAACAGAAAACGGCTTTCGCTACCAGTCAAGGAAGACTATATGAGCTTACCGTACTGCCTTTGGGACTCTGTAACGGCCCTGCCACCTTCTCTAGACTCATGAAATCTGTGTTGCAAGGATTAACCTGGGAAACCTGTTTAGCATACCTAGATGACATTATTGTTTTTGGTAAAACTTGGGCCGAACACATCCAACGCCTTTGCCAAGTCTGGAAACGGATCCAAGAAGCCAAGTTAAAACTCAAGCCCTCCAAGTGCACCTTAGCATAGAAAGAAGTACAATTCCTCGGTTACATAGAGTCCGAGGAAGGAATCTCCCCAGATCCTGAAAAACTCAAAGCAATAAGTGCCATAAACACCCTCCACCAATGTCAAAGGAATCGGAGCATTTTTAGGATTAGCCTCTTCCTATAGTCGCTTCGTAAAAAACTTTGCCACCATTGCCAAGCCCCTTATGATTTAACTAGAAAAGAAGAACCATTCCTGTGGTCAACTCAACGCATTCAAGCTTTCAACTCCCTTAACCCTTATTTAGCGGCGAGCAACATAAGTCGAGTTAAATAAAGCTGGACTATGTGGCGGCGCTCGACATAACTCGAGTGGCAATTTCAGCACGTAATGTGGCTGAGAGAGAGAGACAAGTGGTGGCAGGAGACTAGCGAGCGTATGACTGCTCCAGACCACCGCGGCGAACCTACTGACACAAATCTCAGCTCCCTCCTCCCTCTCTCACTCGCTACATACTCAATTATGTACTGAAAGTACCGAATTACCTGCTTTTTGCACTCGCGTTGCATGGTTATTGCAAGAAAACTATCCATCATACAAGGATCGTTATGGTGTCATTCGAAAGCCCTGTTTATGCCCTTTCAGGGATAGGTACTTGTTTTACGTTCTGGGTCTTATTTAGGCATGAAAATGATCACGTAAACAGCCCTATTTTGGCTAAAAACACCCCGCTGTGCGGTACACATAAATAAACCGCATAGGCCGCTCGTAAGGTGTTAAAGATCTCCTCATAGCTTCACCAGTCGTTTCATTTCCCGGCTACACCAAGCCCTTCCGCCTTTATTCTGATGTGTCACAATTCGATATTGGAGCAGTTCTCGGCCAAACCAGAGACAGACGCGAACACATTATTGCATGTGTCAGCAGAACACTCAATCCAGCAAAAACTAACTATCCAGTTACCATGAGAGAATGTTTAGGAATAATTTGGGCCCTTCAATATTTTAAAGCATTTCTAGCCGGAGTCAAAGTAACTATAATCACAGATCACCACACCCTTCAATGGCTCCAAAAATCAGACACAAAAAAACGCCTTAACAGTCAGATGGCGTGAGTCCCTTGAAGAGTTTAACTTCGAGATAGCCTACAGACCTGCAAAACGGCACTCAAATGCTGATGCTCTCTCCAGGCTCCCTCTAAGGTCAACAGTCACCAACCCAGCCACCGAAAATGAACTTACCCCCATTCTAGCCATTCACCATCAAGATTCTATGGATCAAGACCAACAACACCTCCTGCAACAATTTCAACGTCAACAAAATCTTGATTGGATGCCCCGACACCTTTTCTCACAACTCCAAAGAAGGGGAGATAATCTCTACACTCCGGACGGTAAAATTGTCATCAGCTCCAGCGCCGCTCTATCAACCATGCAATCCCTACATTCACATAATGGCATTCATCTAGCTCAAAGAAAATTAGCTTCGACCACTCAGCAAGTTTACTGGACACCTTCAACCTATATCACCACCAGAAAAGTCACAGAAGCATGTCGAGCATGTGCTCTGGGTTAAGATCGAACACGTACCCCAGGACCTTCAGGCAAACTAGTAGCATCAAAACCTTTTCAATTACTGGTTGTTGACGTCATGGGACCCATGGAAGGTGTCAAAGGTTTTAAATACATCATCACCTTTGTAGATACCTACTCCAAGTATGTAATAGCCTGCCTAGCAAAGGACCACACTGCTTTTTCAGTAGCAGAAGCCATGATACAACACATATTTCCTTATTTAGGTCTACCTGAATGCATTCACTCTGATAATGCCCCTGAGTTCACAGGACACATCTGGACACAAATATCACAAATGTACAGTTTCAAGATCAGTAATTCCTCTCCTTATTGGCCCCAAGGAAATTATATCTGCGAAAGGAACCACCGTACCATTGCTAATCAGATAAGGACTCGGTTGCAACAGATGAACACCACCAACTGGCCCAGTCAAGTCAAAGTAGTGCAATGGGGAATCAATACTTGCCCTCGACAAGACGGAATTTCCCCACATGAACGAGTCTTTGGGGTACCCCCCCTACTCCTTCCCCTACGTCACCTGTCTGCCCCATACAAGCCTTCGTCCAATTTCGATCAATCCCTAGTTCACTTGAAGAACCGGCTACGACAACTGCAGTACCTACAAGATCTTCAACTTGACGAAACACCCAAAGTCAGCCCCCACCACATCGGCGATCTAGTTATGGTAGCTCACCTTCCTGTACGCTCTAAACTCAGGCCAAGATATAAAGACCCCTTTGAAATCCTCACAGTGCCAATTTGTTACCAGTTCACCGTCAATTACAACGGAGAGTCACGCACATACCATAATCGATAAGTACGCCGGTTCCAACCGATTGATGAGAATGTAACCATGCTAGCTGACCCAGACAATAATACCGCATGCCCTGCAAATAATAATATCAATCTATGTCCCACAGAGTCATTGCCCCCTTCCCAAATTCCCCCATCACCCCTCTTCCCATTCTACCAAAGACACCCTTCCAACTATTGATAACTTACCCACTATTTCTCCTCCCCCTACATTACACCATCTCAATCACCCTAATACTCTAATACCCCTCCTTCGCACCATCTCAGCCCCATCCACCCTTGCCTCTCAGACTCATCCTAATCTTCTTTGCGCCCCCTCCACCCCCCTCATTTCCGACTCATCCGAGGTTGACCTTTCCATGTGTTCCCTTTCACCAACTACTCAGCCAACTTTCCCTGCCTTGGCACGTATCCCTTCTACGGATTCACCACCGATTATACCTAAACAAACGTCTTCCCTCACGACTACCAAAACCAGTCATACAAACAGATGCCTCCACCTCTACTACTTTTTTGCCAATGCCCATAACTCAACCTAAAATCACTCACCAACCGTCCACCTTTACTATAAATTCACCCTCTTCACCTTTAAACAGTACAACTAAACTCCTTTTACCAACCAAATCAGACACCCTACCCTAACCCCCAACTTCAACCTCTGAACAACCAAAGTCAACCCCTTCACCCTCTTTAACTTCTCCTATTTTACAGCCTTCCTACAGACGTGTGGTGCAAACAAAATGGTGGTCTCCAGAAACCTTCCAACCAAAACCCCGGAAGAAGACCTTTACCCCCCCCCCCCACCCCCCACCCCCCCACCTGCCGGACCAAGTCACACACACCACGCACCTGTCATCCCGCTTGTCACCCCAGCCCAAGCCGACTCAGCCTAACCTGTTACCTCAACACCAGCTGTACCTTGTGACCCTACAGTCTACACCCTCCAAGCTCCTCCCCTCTGTACCGGAGCACACCGACAGCTCCAAATCACCATCCACAGTCATTCTTAGTCCTGAACCTGCCCAAGCAACAACGACCATGAAGATAAACCGCCTATCCATATCTAAGGACCAACAGGCCACCGAGATCATACCCCATCTCAACTAGTACACCCCGCCAATAAGTCCACCATACCTCTCCACCTCACATTCTTCTATGAACATGATGCCCCCAACAACATCGCAGCAATAGTGTGGTGATTTTTTTTGAAAAGCCTCACACCATATGTCCGCACTAAAGGATACCGGACCTACTTATTCCAAGCTCGAAGACGAGATTTGTTTTATGGACGACGATGGTGAGATGACGGTGCTAGAAGAGAATGAGCCAAGATATCCCCAGAACCTGCTCCCGTATGTAGAACAGCCACCAACATCACAATGCCGCATTGCCTCCATACAATGCAGGGAGAAACAAATAAATTTGTTCCCCCAACACCAATATAAAGGTAAACAGAGCCCCACTACCTGTGTGGGCCAAACGGGCCGCTCCCTTGCTTTAATCCCCTCCAACCGCAAGATCAAAAATGGCCGCTCCCTACCCGAGGTGAGAATTCCCTACCCGAACCAGACCTGGACTACGATGAGGACAAGTTTATGCAACTACGGCATCAACCACCTCAATTCCCACGTATTCATCCAAAATATAATAACTACAATTACCACTACTAAGGGGATCAAAAATTACAATCTTCATATTCCCCCTCATTATAAAGACATTCCATATAACATACCAAATACCTATAGACATCCAAAACTATAATTCAATTATCACCCATACATCAAAGTTTCTTCATCCATAATAACCTCAGCAATAATACAAAACTAGAATTCTCTTGCCTCTCATATTCCGAAACGCACCACCCAGACACCTGAATTAAAACGGAACATTACCTGCCCGAGCCAAGAATTTGGTAGTCAAAGCTGAATCCACTTTCGGGTACCTCTCCTTTTGGGGCGAACGTGTTTAATAGCTGGTTATTTAACTCGAAATATACTTCCATAGGGGTTAGCCTAAATCCCCTTAAAAAGTATCTACAAGCGGCTATGTGTGAAGTGACCAAGAAGAAGTGGTGTAGGTGAGCTAGAAGTGCATATTCTAGTTAGAGGGTGTGAAGAGGACGTTCCCCCTGGTGTCAACAGGAGTGGACAACGGACTCAGTCACCACGTGTGACCAGATCTCTTATGAGCTCCTACTTCTATACTTCAACCAAATTAAGTGCCTCTTGTTCGATAAAGTGTTTTGATAATTATTGCGAAGGTTATGTAAGATATGTTAGTGTTCAATTTAACATCATCTTAAGAGATTATTAATTCTCTCCTTGCCATCGCCACTCGTTTTGATATAACAAAACAAATTCTATACGTGGGATTGATATATATATATATATATAATCCTTGGGATATAGTTTCCTATATTCCGTATAAGAGCTAAACATATTTTCGTTCTGGATATATACTGTACATGTACAATATACGCAAATACCAGTGAACACTCAATCAGATCTTATTCTATGTGTTGCTATTAGCTGGGTACACAATTGCATGTATAAGTGTTCACAGAGAGTGTTAATTTGTCAGTCTCATAGTTAGACTATTGTAAAAATGATGCTTCCTGACTTCAAACTCAGTTTAAGCCTTATTTGAGTTGATGTAAACTCCAGTCATTATCACGCCGCGTTAATTTTTCCACGGCGAGATTTTCCACCCCGCTCACAGGCTATTATAATGATTTACTTACTCACTGAATTTATATTCATTATTGTAACTCTATGAGTTGATTTAGATTTATATCTTTTCTTATGTTGAATTAACGTCAAGTTATTCACTTCTCAACTAATATCCCTATTTGCATATAACTTTGTCACTACGTGTGTGCCTACGCAGTATTGTCTATTTACCTTGCTTCATTTGCTACCTCGTGTTTGCCATTTACCTTCAGGATATTAGTTATTGTTTCAGACTAATATCTATCTGTGTTTATTTGTACTATAATTTTTTATTTTTTTTATTTTTTTTTTAAAGAGACAATGAACGGAGGAAGGAACAACACAGATAAAACAAAAAGGTCCATGTGCCTAAAGGCATCCTCCATTCATAAAATGTTTGTAACAACTGGATTTAAACATTTGTAGATTGTAAGTTTGTGGAAAGCAATACGAGGGAAGTGAATTCCAAAGAGTAGTAGCTCTGGGGATAATGAATTCTGATAAGCAGAAGTTCTGCATTGTGGAGGAGAAAGTGTAAATTCATGGCCACTCTCAGCTGCCCTAGTTCTACGGGGAAAGATGTGGAGAGGCGGCACAATTGAAGCAAGTTCCTCGGAACAATTGCTGTGAAAATATCTGTAGAATAATGCAAGGGATGCAACGTTTCTTCGTATGGATAATGTAGGAAGGTCCTGTGTGATTGCAGGGTTATTTATTAATCTAATAGCTTTATTTTGAATTTTGTCCAACTGCCTCAATGCAACCACTCCACTTCCACCCCACAGAGGTGAACAGTAATCCATCTGAGAACGCACATGACTTTTATATATTACGGCCAACTGCTCGTCAGTGAAGAATTCTCGAACTCTGTACAGGAGTCCCAGTTTTTTAGAGGCATTCTTAGCAATGCTTCTAACATAATGTGTCCAGCTCAAGTTAGTAGTTAATGTTACACCGAGAATGTCAATACTAGGGGAAGTGGGAATATTTACATCATTACAAAATATATGGGAGTCAGCGAGATTCTGTCGGTTAGAAAATTGAATGTACTTGGTTTTCTGTGCATTAAAGGAAACTAGATTCTTTTGTCCCCATTCATTAATTCTAGAAAGGTCCTGGTTCAGAGAAATTGCAGTGTTTATTTTTGAATTTATAAGATCGGGTTGGGTGAAAGAATTGGTAAATGTGAAGGAACTGTGGAGTGTTGAGTCATCTGCATAGGAATGTATTGGATTATGAGTGGTAGATATGAGATAATTGATATGAATGAGGAACAGAGTTGGGGCCAAAACTGATCCCTGGGGAACACCAGCATTTATTGAGTGAAATTGAGAATAAAGGCCATCTACCATTACACATATTTTTCTGTTATGAAGATAAGAAGAAATTAGTGGAAGTAATGATGCAAGGCCGTAGTGTGACATCTTCGACAATAAGGATTGATGCCAGACTCTATCAAATGCCTTTGATATATCCAGTGCTATTGTATGTGTTTCTCCATGTTGGTCTGTAGCTTGGTTGATTTGATGCGTAAGAAGGCAAAGAATGTCTGCAGTTGATCGACATCGTCTAAAACCATATTGCCTATCACTGATTAATTTATTATTCTCAAAATGCTTAATTATGTGATTATTTAATATAATTTCAAAGACTTTACCAAGAGTGGAAGTTATAGCTATTGGTCTGTAGTTTGATGGATCTGAAGAGGCACCTTTTTTAGGAACTGGATGGATGTTTGCTTCTTTCCAGGGTACTGGGAAGCATGAGGTATGAGTACACAGACAGACATTTTTTGCCAATACAGGAGCGAGCACCAAGGAGCAATTCTTAAGTACTATTGGAGGAATTTCATCTGGACCAGGAGCCTTATCTACTGAGAGATTCTGCAAAATAGTTTTGACATGTCTGGTGTGGATCTTAAGTGAGGGAATTTCAGGCGAATTAAAATCAAGTACAGGGACATCTTGATTTATTTCATCTAAGGTTGAGTTGGTGGAGAAAATATCCGCAAGAAGGTTAGCTTTACCTCTCTTACAAGATTGCCAGTCGGAGATTTTAATGGTGGAATGGATGAAGCAGTAGTGAAGTTGGATTTGAATGAGTTAAGAGTAGACACAATATTTTGTTATCATTTGGATTATTTAGAAGTTTATTTGCCTGTTTGTGGAGAAAGTTTGATTTAGTTAGGTTTAATACAGTTTTGGCATGATTTCTGATGTTTCTAAAGTAATTAAAGGCTTCATGTGTTTTTGATCTTGTGTATGCATTGTAGGCTATTGCTTTTTGTTCAGTTACTCTAGCATAATTATGGTCAAACCATTTAGGTGAATTAGATCTTTTACTGTACTTTTGATGAGGAATAAATAGTTATCTTCCATACTTCATTGATACTATTTTGCAATTGCATATTATTTATTCCTGCCAGTATGTTTAAGCAGGAACATTCATACTTATTGTATTATTCTCATATGATTATATTGGGCTCATTTGATATAGATGAGACTCAATCCTATTGTCTTACCTTGTACCCTAGCTAATAAAGAAATCAAACTTGTGTACGGAAACTGTGTATTCTGTGACATTGGTGGTGATTGATTGATATAAGGTTTATGTATTAAAGTCAGCTGTGTTCCCATTGAGTGTTTATAGTTCTTAGCTGTCCTATGTTGGAAACAAAGAACTAATATAGAGCGTGCTAAATCATAGCGTCGCATAACAAATATATACCTGCCCCTACCATTCTGCACCGATGGCCCTTTTGTATTGCAACATGAACTGCAAGACACCTCCTCAATTTGTTAATGAGTCAAGTAGCAACAATTACTGTGGTTCTTTTAAATCTAGGACTGGTCTGTTATCGGCCAATAACAATGATCTTTTTTGCATGTATACTATATAACAATATTTTTGCATGTATACTATATAACAATATTTTTGCATGTATACTATATAACAATATTTTTGCATGTATACTATATAACAATATTTTTGCATGTATACTATAACAATATTTTAGCATGTATACTATATAACAATATTTTTGCATGTATACTATATAACAATATTTTTGCATGTATACTATATAACAATAGTTTTGCATGTATACTATATAACAATATTTTTGCATGTATACTATATGACAATATTTTTGCATGTATACTATATAACAATATTTTTTCCAGCTGACTGTTAATTGGCATTTGCTTGATTGCTCAGCTATTACAATGATTTTGTAACAAAATATATGATTACTATAAAAACTTAATATGACGCAGCCATAGTACTGGTAGTTTCATATATTTCCATTAAGTGTCGAACAATCAGTTGCGGAGGGATTCAATTTACTTTCAGATAAAACAAAGCCGACTATAGAAACACTCTGTTACCAAACCAGTGCAATCCATGCCTATATCTATAACTATATCCCTCTCTCTCTCTCTCTGTCCAAATCTACAGCATGTCTGTTTTTTTGTTTTTTGTTTTTCTATGTGATTGAGGGAGGCAAAAGGCAGAACTGCCTATAGCGAGTGCCTCGCTCATAGCTGAAAGAGTGACAGGGCCAAAATCAAGGGATGCTCAAGCCAAAATGCCTGGACACACGGAGCTTGAAGCAATCCAAGTCATAGGAGGAGGGAAAGACTGATTCTGGGAGAGAGTTCCAGAGCTCAGCTGTTGAGTAGAAGAAAGTTTGCGAGTAACGTTTCACTCTTGGGTTGCAGAGTTGCAAAGAGTAGGGGTGGGATTGAGTTGAAAGACGGGTACCACGTGCCCTACGTAAAGGAGGTGGTATACACTGGGAAAGCTCTGAGGAACACTGATTATTATAGTAGCGATAGAATAGCGAGAGAGATGCACATTGCGGCGGAGAGAGAGAGATTGCAGAGAGTTGGTGAGTGGGCGAGAGTTAATGATACGAAAGGCCTTCCTTTCAACTTTGTCTAGGAGAGCGGTGTGAGAGGATCCTCCCCACACATATGAACAATACTCAATACAAGGACGCACTATGCCCCTGTACAGAGCAAGAAGCTGTGCAGGGGAAAAGAACCCCCTAAGGTGGTTGAGCACACCCAGCATCTGGGAGGCTGCCTTAGCAAGGCTGGTAATATGGTCCTTTCAACTGAGAGCAGAAGAAAAAGAGACACCAACGATATTGAGAGAAGATGAAGGATTGATTTTTGTATTGTTGAAGAATAAGGGATAGTCCGCTGGGAATTCCTTACGGGTAGATAGATGGAGAAATTGGGTTTTGGAAGCATTAAAGGTAACAAGGTTTTCTCTGCCCCAATTGGAGATAGTATTTAGATCAGAATTTAAGAGTTCTATGGCTTCATTACGTGTGTCGTTGAGGGATTGCTGGCTGGGGCGTTCTGAAAAACTAATGGAGTAGTGTATGGTTGAGTCATCTTCGTATGAATGGATGGGAATTGAGGTACAGTTGATGAGATCATTTATTGTTACGACTGGGGTTCAAATATATCAGGGTTCTTATTCATTGGACTAGTAATGGCATAAATGTTACAACGGAAAGCGCTAGCTCCAACCTCTGATGTATATTCCCAGTGAACAAAGAACACAAATACTCTACAGAGTTCTATATGCAATAATAGGCTATCAAACTCTCAATAAATGTGCGTCTACTCTAGGCTTAATGTATGTATGTATGTATATACTCAGGCACATGCCCCATTGCTGGGGGTGGCCGACACGAGACAGAGCCCGAACAGAAATAACATTTAAAATTTCTATTCTCCGCATGCGGGGCCACTTTCGCGTTCCCTTGCCCCTTTCTCTATCTCGTCGAGTAGGAGAATTATACAAGGGGAGGAGGATTCCTAGCCCCCTGCCCCAGCCCTGGCTTAATGTTATGTGAAAACAGCCTATTACTACCTATAACCGAAGGTGCTTGGTTATGGTATGCAAAGTAAGGTGGTAAGAGAAGTTACAGCTTACGTTACTTTAATCAATAAATGTCAGGGACTCCTGCATGAAAGAAAGTGCACTAAAGTCCTTCAACACCAACAAGGAATCTTCTTTAAATGTTAGATGCTATAATGATGCTCGTATCGGAAATGGAACCCAAAAAGGCAGGCAGCGGAACAATGCTCGTGCAGGCTATGCACACTAAAAGGCAGAATATATAATGCCGTCGGAGCCAAGAATATCCTAAACACTACAACAATAATAATCGCCACGACAATGCAGTATTCCTATCAACAAAAAGAGCCTACGTCGTTTGTGTCTCCATACATCAAACTAGGCTGCGAAATGCTTGTGTAATAATAAATGGGTATGCATATAAAGAGTAATTAGGTTAATATACTTAATGTCTACTGTGACTGATAAAGTCTAGCTAGAGTCAATGATACGAGATACTGGTGCGCATGGCATGCCGCATAGCCTAGTGCAAATCTCAAGTCTGTGCGTCAAATATTACGTTATAGGGAAGGGTAGCTCTCTTGAGAAACCTTAATACCGAAGTATTAAGCGTTCTCCTGGCGTACCTCAAAGACAAACAACGAGCTTAGAACAGTGCAGAATGGTATAGGCAAAAAGCCCTCATTCGTGCATGCTCTACTCTCAATGGCACACAGACTAGAATGTACTCAATCAACTCCAGTTCTCAGGTATGTCGTGCAGCTTTTTACCTACAGCCAGCACTCATAGGAAACAATACCTTATAATATCAGACCCCTAGTCTAGCATTATCTAATCCAGCAGAACACTAATTATTATAGGAAGCGGTACTAAACAATATGGATGCTAACCAATGCTTCGTGATCAACTTATCTTAACAACTAAACATACATAGGTTATATCAGACCTTAACGCACAATACAACTGGCCAGCATGAAGCTGATTTTGCAGAGTTAACCAGAGGGGGTATAATATTAATAATAGGTGGTGAAAGATATGGAAAATGAGAGAGATAGGCAGAGGAAAAGATTCTCAGGTGCAGATAAGGGGACAGGTAGCAAGGGATGAGATAGATGCGTTCTAGAAACCAGATCTGAGGGAGAGAGTGGCGAGGAACTGTATATATACTCGCACTAGCTCGAGGCGCGTGGGAAAAAAGTGGTTACAAGTCCTCCAGCCACTAGCAAGGGAGCTAGCAGCATGGTAAGGACCTCTCTCCACCAACCCCCACGAGGCAGCCAGCCGTGATGTCATCGAGCGGGACAAAAACACTGCGCGCTCCCTCTCACTCTGTTCTACTCTCTCTCTCTCTCCCAGATACCATCATTACTAGTTAATGATAAAACATATACTTTACAATTAAATATATAAAGCCTTGACATGGGTGAAAACAAAGAGCCTTTCTGGACTGCCCATGACACGAGCTTTCATATGAAATAAAGCACACTCTAATACATAAACTGTAGCCCCATCCACTGCCCTGGCGATCCTAGTGAGTCACTGTAGGACAAGCCATGCGGTTCTAACGGAGTGGTTAACGTCACACCCCCCCCCAAGATTTTTCTCAGAGGCCCCAAGGCTCACAAAAATCAGATGGTTAGAACCCATGCTATATCTCCACTTCCCATCACCCAGCGGCAGTAAAATATCTGGCACAGTTCTTCAACAAAACATTTTTCAAAATTATAACCCTCCCCAACACCATAGATTAAATTATATGTAGTTATGCTCCTCAAGAGCGAGCTTCTCTAGCCCAACATTCTGAGAGTAGTGCAACTCAGAATTACTGCTATAACATACTAAACAAATTCAACTATCAAAGAAAGAGTTTTTTATTTGATTTTTATGTTTATAATTTGTTTATTTCGGCTGCACTATAGGGGCAAACCTAGTGTTTTCTTCTATACCAAACGCTCAACTCCTGCTTTACGACCCAATACGCTGGGCTACAACCGCGAGCCAACAAGCACCAAGCGCAAAATACTATCCAAACTAAAGCAGGAGGCTACCCGTGTGTCAATCTACCCAGGATCATATACCCTTGAACGACCATCTGCAACCACGTTGTCACAACCGGCAATATGGCGTATGTCCAGGTTATATGCCAGTAACGTGACCACCTGGTCAGCCTCATATTCTGATTGTGAAACTGGTCCAAGAACTTGAGAGGGTGATGATCTGGGTAAACTACAACGACCGGACCATAGGCTGGAACATAGACCTCGAAATGCCCCAGCGCAAGCACAACGTCAATGGTGTGGATGACGTAGTTGCAGCAGTTGACGAAGTATCAAAGTTGGCCCCTGCTAATACAATGTACGTATCCACGTTGGATCCAACGATGTACAGCGAACCCGGTCGGAAGATTTGCTTTTAAAGTACCAGCAGCTGATCAAGTCGTTTAAGGAGAAGTCATCAAGGATCATCGTCTCAGGAATCGTCCCCCGGCTCGGTGTAGAGAGCCGATTTTACAACATAGCCACCAGCACAAATCGTTGTCTAGCAAACCTCTGCAGGAAGGAGAACGTGGGATTCGTCGACACCTGGGACAATTTCTACTACGATGACTATTTGTTTTCGGACGATGGAGTTCATCTGAACCAGGTGGGAGCAGCGCGCTTTGGGCGTCTTCTCAACGATGCGGTGAAGGATTTTCGGAGAAGAAATCGACTCCGCACAGGACAACCAGGAAGGAGGACCGAAGACAGCGAGGACGGCAATCTTCAAAGGAATTAAATACTAATCCGTTAAGAACCGCGAATTTGGATAAAGCTCCACCAACACGACCCAAATTCAAAACCGTCAGGGATAACGACCGAGGACCGAGGACAGCTATGAATGTAAATGTAGATCCGACCAGAACCAAAAATTCGATGAAAGAACGATCTGCGAGTTCTAAAACCGCAACTTTAAAGGTTTTCTATGCAAACGCTCGTAGCATACGCAATAAATTTTCAGATTTAGAGGAACTAGTGTTTACAGAAAATTATGATGTGATTGGCATAACAGAATCTTGGCTCAATACACAAGATAGAGACTTTAGCAGAGTATTCACTTCCCGGTTATGTAATGTTTGAGAACAGCCGAATAAATAAAAATGGAGGTGGCGTTTTATTTTATATCAAAGAAAGTCTTAACCCGACCCTCGTGTCAAAACCTCAAATTGTGAACGTCGACACATCTTTTGTGCTAATAAAGAATAATAAAGGTACAAAAATAATACTTGCGTTAATATACAGACCTCCAGCTCAATCAGTGCAAACTGACCGAGAAATTTACGAACAAATTGCAGATGTAAGTAACGCACAAGATACCGTAATTTTTGGCGACATTAATTTACCTGTGACCAAGTGGGGCGATACTCTTACTTCACACTCCGGACATGACTTGTATACGAACTTGCAAGAGAGTTCGCTTTATCAATTTGTTCGAATGCCGACCCGTGGTAATAACGTTCTTGACATTGTACTTGCAACAAAAGAAGAATTGATAGAGAATTTGAATGTTGGTGATGAATTCAGTAACAGCGACCATCGTACGATAACTTTCACTTTAAAGTTTACTAGTAACGAACCAAATAGTAGCATCGAAAAAGTCCCTAATTTCAAGAAAGCAAACTTCCATAAACTTAGAGCTATGTTTAAAGAAACTGACTGGAGCTTTTTAATTAACAATAACGACATAAATACATCTTGGAAGTTATTCGAAACCACTTACCTAAAAGCAGTGCAAGACTGCATACCATCGAAAATACGGCGTCCAGGCCATAATAATAAGCCCAAATGGTGGAATAAAGATATTTCAAACTGCCTGCTTGCTAAAAAATGTGCTAATGATAGATTAAAATCCTCACAAAATGACGAAGAACGGGTGTGAAATTTGTAGAGCTACGACGCAAAGCCAAAAAGTTAATTAAGCAAAGTAAAAAGACCTTAGAGTTACATATTGCGAATCAAAGTAAAACAAACCCGAAAGAATTCTATAGTTATATCAGAAAGAAAAAAGTAGTTACTTCAACTGTTGGACCGTTAGTCGATGAAAAAGGAGAATACACCAAAGACGAAGTACAAATGAGTAATGCCCTCAATACCTTCTTTGCATCAGTTTTTGCAACAGAAGACCTCAGTGATATCCCTACACCATCGCCGATTCAGATTGATAATTCAGATGTTCTAAGCAATATCACCGTTACAGAGAGAGAAGTATTGAATTGTTTAGATAAACTCAAGGTAAATAAAACGCCAGGACCTGATACAATCTCGCCTAGAGTTCTAAAGGAAGCTAAGAATGAGCTCTCCAAACCACTGACATTACTATTCAATAAATCCTTGCAGTCTGGAACTATGCCTGATCAGTGGAAGCTAGCCAACGTAACACCGATATTCAAAAAAGGCAGCAAATCCCTACCCAGTAACTATCGTCCAATTAGCTTAACCTCAGTTGTATGTAAAATGCTAGAAACGGTCATACGAGACAGACTCGTAAATCACTTAGAGGAAAATAACATACTTAAAGATACTCAACACGGCTTTCGTAAAAAACGTTCCTGTTTAACAAACCTCTTAGACTTCTTCCACGATATCCTCAACCTCTACGATGAGAGTAAAGCTGTAGATATTATATACCTTGATTTTCAAAAGGCCTTTGACAAAGTTCCCCACAAACGTTTACTGCTAAAACTAAAAGCGCATGGAATACAAGACGGTGTGTTGAAATGGATAGAAAATTGGCTCAGCAACAGAAAGCAAAGGGTAGTCATAAACGGTAAGGCATCTAAATGGACCAATGTAAGTAGCGGGGTACCCCAGGGATCGGTACTAGGACCAATTCTCTTTCTAATTTACATCAACGACATAGATGAGGGTCTCACCTGCACAATCTCAAAATTTGCTGACGATACAAAAATTGCAAATAGCGTACTCTCAAAAGAACAAGTTGACGATATGCAACACAATCTAGATAAATTGTCATGTTGGGCCCAAATTTGGCAAATGAGTTTCAATGCGGATAAATGTAAAGTACTACATGTCGGATACCTAAATGAGAAAGCAAACTATTCGATGAATGGCACTCAGCTTAAGAATGTAAACAGAGAAACTGATCTGGGAGTAACAATATCGAGTAACCTAAAACCGAGTCAACAATGTTCAGAAGTTGTTAAGAAGGCAAACAAAATAATTGGCTTTATAGGCAGGTCATTTGAGCATAAATCCAAAGAAGTTATCCTAACCCTTTACAATTCCTTAGTCCGCCCTCTTCTGGAATACTGCGTTCAATCCTGGTGCCCTTATTACCAAAAAGATATAAACAAGCTAGAACGAGTTCAACGTAGAGTTACCAAAATGATACCTAGCCTAAAGAACAAACCATACGAAGAGCGTCTTAGAGAATTAAATCTATTTCCTTTAACCCAGCGCAGATTAAGAGGCGACTTAATTCAAGTGTTCAAAATCATCAAAGGCATCGACAATATGAACTGTAGTAAGTACTTCACTATCGACCAATCTAATTACACGCGGGGAAACGGTTGCAAAATTATTGGTAAATCTTTTAACTCGCACGAATCTAAGAATTTCTTCTTCAATCGAGTTGTCAACTTGTGGAATGGGCTTCCCCGAGCCGTTATAGACTGCAGCACCGTTGATTCATTTAAATTCCGCCTAGACAAATATCTCGCATCAAACCCGCGACTGACTGCGTTTGTAAATGAATAACTTTATCCTCCCCTCAGTTACTAACCCATATGTCCCCTTGCAGTAGTTCCCTTTCCAATGTTCCCTTACCCACTCTAAACCACTGTTTGGACACTTGATCCTCAGTGTTTTGGAGGACAAGCAACCTAGAAGGGTCACTAGACCTGTTGTTGCTTGATTTCCTTTGTACTCCTTTGTACAACCGCCAGCAGCTCCTCCTCGACAACAGAGCAGCTCCCCTGGGCCGAATTGTACTTCTCCGAGCAGAAACTAACAGGATGCTCCAGCCCATCATCGTCCTTTTCCACAAGGATGGGACCAGCCCCCACACCACTAGCCTCCGTTGCTAGTTGGAAAGGTAGGCTAAAGTCAGGGGCCCTGAGGATCGGGTGAGTGCACAACAGGTGTTTTACTTCCCTAAACACCTTCTCAAACTCAGGCGCCCATTTGAACTTCTTATCCTTCCAGTTATCCTCCACCTGAGCTTGACTGTCCCGTTCTCCTTCTCCACCTTGACTGCTAAACGTCATCACAGGCACAGTGAGAGGCTCAGGGGGGTGCCTCCCATACTCCTTCATGGGATTAACATGACATAACTGATTGCGCTTCCGTCTGTCTGGAGTGGCTACCAAGTAATCCAGGTCTGATAGCTCCTCCACCACCCTATAAGGACCAGCGTACTTCGCGGATAAGGGGTGACCTACAAGGGGCAGTAGAATCAACACCTCCTGACCCACGTGAAACTCCCTGAGTTCAACCTTGAGGTCGTACCTGTCCTTCCTGAGGGCCTGAGAGCTAGTCAAATTACGGCCAGCCAACTCCAGACTGCGCAACATCCGTTCTCGACTGTTGAGGACACACTTGAGCATAGAACAAGGTTTTTCTGCGCCCTCCCATACTTCTTCAACCATATGGAGAGGCCCTCTGACACGGTGTCCAAAGACGAGCTCATTAGGGCTGAATGCCAAACTCTCCCCAGGTACCTCCCACACAGCAAACGAAACACATGGCAGGCCAAGATCCCAATCCCTCCCACTCTCAAAGCAACAACAACGAAGCACAGATTTCAAGGCTGAGTGCCATCGCTCTAACACACCCTGGCTCTCCGGATGATACGCAGATGACACAACCCCAACAATCTCATGCTGCGGCATTGCTTGGACAAAGAGGCTAGAAGTGAAGTTGGGTCCCTGGACTGACTGAAGCCCCTGCGGGTAACCATACCGGGAAAAATACACTAGCAAGCTTCGGACCACCGTCTTCGCCGACCCATTTCTCATAGGGTACACGTCAGGGTACCTTGTTGCTACATCTCCCGACTGTGCCTCACTGTCCTCCTTCAACTCTTTCGTCTTTTTAAGCCCATCCTCTGCCCCTTCAGGAACAGTTACTGGGTCTTCTCCAGACTCGAAATGGGGTCCTAATAATGAGTCCCCGAGAAGGTCCGTTGACACTAAACTCTCAACCGCATCAACTTCCAACCCCTTGTCGGTACCCTTCCTCCGCTGATCTAAAGATTGTTGACCAGAATGTGACTCCCTGGATGCAGAATCTCCGGTGACAACACACGCCATAGGCTGCCCCGGACACTTCTCAACCCACTCCTGCTCCTCCCTACTCACGTCGGCCGGCTTCTCGGCAACGACCAAGGGTGGAGCCTCAGAAGTAGGTCCCGCAAAATCGTTGCCGAGAAGGAGGTCGACGCCCCCAACAGGTAACTTCCCCACAATTCCTACATCCAGGTCCAGAGTCACACCATCAACTTCCACCTTCATTCTTACAAGCGGGTATGACCTTATCGCATTAACTCCATG
Source organism: Paralithodes platypus (assembly GCA_032716605.1). Classification (NCBI taxonomy): domain Eukaryota; kingdom Metazoa; phylum Arthropoda; class Malacostraca; order Decapoda; family Lithodidae; genus Paralithodes; species Paralithodes platypus. Next base: position 13,902,906 of record CM064508.1, read on the forward strand.
AACCACAACCACCCGCGCCGTATTGACATGTTTACCAGTGAAATTTCTCAACAGTGTTTGCGATGCCCCAGTGTCACGCAAAATTCTCACCTCATGTCTTCTACCCCCCCACTCCACACAACCGAGTCCCCTGTGGTCACTAAAGGCATCACGGACAGGGAATAAGCCTTCCGGATCCTTCTGCACTGGCAGTGTATTTACCTCGGAAGAAATGCCTCTAACAAACTCTGATGTCCTCTTGAACACTCCAATGCTGTGAGCAAAAGACACGGCTGCCGGAGGAGGTCGACTAGGGCACTCATTTGCCTTATGACCCTCCTGGTGGCAACTAAAACACATAAATTTCGGTTTCGGCTTATACTGTGATGTAAAAGGCCCCTGACTTTTCACATACGGTGTGGTGTAAGGTTTGGATTCAGTTTTAGTTTCATGGCTCTTCTGTTTAAATGTGTCATTGTTACGGGGAAGGGGAGGATAACGGTCCTTAGCACTTACATCGTACTTCTGTGAGGACCCGCAACCCCGAATCAACGACAGCCGTCGATCAGCCATTTCTGCTGCTTCGATTAGAGTTCTTGGGTTTTTCTCCTTTAAGTTCAAAGTTAGATCACCGCCCGTGCTCTTAAAGAACTGCTCCAACATCATTAACTGCTTAATTTCATCAAATGTTGTGACCTTCTCAGATCGGAGCCAGTTCCCCATAGCATCGGACAAGTCCCGGGCGTGTTCCAAAAAGGTGCTATCTCTTCCCTTAGTTACACCCCGGAACTTCAAACGGTACGTTTCTGGTTGCAGTTCGTAATCCCTCAGGACAGCCTCCTTGAGATCCTCGTACACAATACATAACTCCAAAGGTAACGCATCGTAGGCTTTAAGACCCTTTCCTATTAATCTAGAGGATACAAGTGCTGCCCATTTATTCTCTGGCCACTGGTGTTCCTGGCACTTCTTCTCAAAGCGTGTGAAAAATTCTGTTACACCACTCTCATCAAACACCGGAACCAGTTTCAATAAGTGCGAGAGAGACTGCTCATGAACACGGTTACCAGCCCCAAGTCGCTGTCCCGTTGTCTCTACTCGCGACTTCTCTACATCCATGTCGGCACAGTACCTAGTCGACTCAGCTTGGATTTTTGCTAGCTCTATTTGCTGCTCACCTGCCCTTTGTTGCTGCTGAAGCTCACATGCCCTTTGTTGCTCCTCAGATACCCTGATAGCCTTTCTCTCTTCGACCTTAGCTAATTGGAGCTGAAACAATAATTCTGGAGTTAACCCTTGAGGAGGTGAAGGTGCTACAATGTTTGAAATTACCGGTGGTCCCCCCAGGGGCAACCCACCCTGCCAGTCACCACCCACCTGTGGAAGCGTACCTGGGGTCGGCAAACTACTGGGATGGCTGGGAGTCGAGTGTAGGGGAAGCATGGCCGAAGGGCTCTGAGCACTCAACCCATCTCGCTCACCAGTCACCCTGCCCAGTACACACGTTATCAAGTTATCCTTGGTCATGCTGCTAGTAACCGCATGACCAATAGCTGTGGCCAGGCATTGAAGACCGTACCGATCCATACCCTCCAACCGCTCGGCAGTAACAGGCCATTGCAAAAATATCCTAGCATCCTCCTCACAGTTCACCTGATTAATCATATCATCATACTGCTGTTCCTCAGTTTCGACATTACGTACTGTGTCTCCATTCTCCACTGATCCGGTATAAGACACGATGCTCACAAAAATTTCCCACCTCAATATTCAGAAAAGAAGTACCCTAAACTCTTATACCTCAATATACACACAAAAATTCTCGGAAATACTCAAGGGCTATACTATGTTGCGAAAAAAAAAATATTCTTGCTGATCCCCGCAAAATATTCTCCAAAACAACAAATGTTCCCTGCTAATAAATGTAGGTTCACCAAATCCTAGGTAAGGTCGCCATTTGTTACGACTGGGGTTCAAATATATCAGGGCTCTTATTCATTGGACTAGTAATGGCATAAATGTTACAACGGAAAGCGCTAGCTCCAACCTCTGATGTATATTCCCAGTGAACAAAGAACACAAATACTCTACAGAGTTCTATATGCAATAATAGGCAATAATAGACTCTCAATAAATGTGCGTCTACTCTAGGCTTAATGTTATGTGAAAACAGCCTATTACTACCTATAACCGAAGGTGCTTGGTTATGGTATGCAAAGTAAGGTGGTAAGAGAAGTTACAGCTTACGTTACTTTAATCAATAAATGTCAGGCACTCCTGCATGAAAGAAAGTGCACTAAAGTCCTTCAACACCAACAAGGAATCTTCTTTAAATGTTAGATGCTATAAAGATGCTCGTATCGGAAATGGAACCCAAAAAGGCAGGCAGCGGAACAATGCTCGTGCAGGCTATGCACACAAAAAGGCAGAATATATAATGCCGTCGGAGCCAAGAATATCCTAAACACTACAACAATAATAATCGCCACGACAATGCAGTATTCCTATCAACAAAAAGAGCCTAAGTCGTTTGTGTCTCCATACATCAAACTAGGCTGCGAAATGCTTGTGTAATAATAAATGGGTATGCATAAAAAGAGTAATTAGGTTAATATACTTAATGTCTACTGTGACTGATAAAGTCTAGCTAGAGTCAATGATACGAGATACTGGTGCGCATGGCATGCCGCATAGCCTAGTGCAAATCTCAAGTCTGTGCGTCAAATATTATGTTATAGGGAAGGGTAGCTCTCTTGAGAAACCTTAATACCGAAGTATTAAGCGTTCTCCTGGCGTACCTCAAAGACAAACAACGAGCTTAGAACAGTGCAGAATGGTATAGGCAAAAAGCCCTCATTCGTGCATGCTCTACTCTCAATGGCACACAGACTAGAATTTACTCAATCAACTCCAGTTCTCAGGTATGTCGTGCAGCTTTTTACCTACAGCCAGCACTCATAGGAAACAATACCTTATAATATCAGACCCCTAGTCTAGCATTATCTAATCCAGCAGAACACTAATTATTATAGGAAGCGGTACAAAACAATATGGATGCTAACCAATGCTTCGTGATCAACTTATCTTAACAACTAAACATACATAGGTTATATCAGACCTTAACGCACAATACAACTGGCCAGCATGAAGCTGATTTTGCAGAGTTAACCAGAGGGGGTATAATATTAATAAAAGGTGGTGAAAGATATGGAAAATGAGAGAGATAGGCAGAGGAAAAGATTCTCAGGTGGAGAGCAGGGGACAGGTAGCAAGGGATGAGATAGATGCGTTCTAGAAACCAGATCTGAGGGAGAGAGTGGCGAGGAACTGTATATATACTCGCACTAGCTCGAGGCACGTGGGAAAAAAGCGGTTACAAGTCCTCCAGCCACTAGCAAGGGAGCTAGCAGCATGGCAAGGACCTCTCTCCACCAACCCCCATGAGGCAGCCAGCCGTGACGTCATCGAGCGGGACAAAAACACTGCGCGCTCCCTCTCACTCTGTTCTACTCTCTCTCTCTCTCTCCCAGATCCCATCATTACTAGTTAACCCTTAATTAGCGGCGAGCAACATAAGTCGAGTTAAATAAAGCTTGACTATTTGGCGGTGCTCGACATAGGTCGAGTGGCAATTTCAGCACGTAATGTTGCTGAGAGAGAGAGACAAGTGGTGGCAGGAGAGTAGCGAGCGTATGACTGCTCCAGACCACCGCGGCGAACATACTGACTCGAATCCAAGCTCCCTCCTCCCTCTTTCACTCGCTATATAAGGAATTGTATCGGGAAAGTGGCTAATTACATGCTTTTTGCACTCGCGTTGCACGGTTATTGCAAGAAAACTAGCCATCATAAAAGGATCGTTATGGTGTCATTCGAAAGCTCTGTTTATGCCCTTTCAGGGATAGATACTTGTTTTACGTTCTGGGTCTATTAGGCATGAAAATGATCACGTAAACAGCCCTATTTTGGCTAAAAACACCCCGCTGGGCGGTACATATAAATAAACCGCATAGGCCGCTCTTAAGGTGTTAATGATAAAACATATACTTTACAATTAAATATATAAAGCCTTGACATGGGTGAAAACAAAGAGCCTTTCTGGACTGCCCATGACACAAGCTTTCATATGAAATAAAGCACACTCTAATACATAAACTGTAGCCCCATCCACTGCCCTGGCGATCCTAGTGAGTCACTGTAGGACAAGCCATGCGGTTCTAACGGAGTGGTTAACGTCACATTATAAAAATTAGAAAGATAATAGGAGATAGGACAGAGCCCCGAGGAACACCAGAGTTTATAGGGAGAGGAAGCGAAAAATGGCCGTCCACAACCGCGGGTATGGAACGGTTGGAAAGGAAATTAGGGACAAATGCACAGATGGAGGGATAGAAACTGAAGGAGGGTAGTTTAGAAATTAAAGATTTGTGCCAGACTCTATCGAAGGCTTTCGATATGTCTAGTGCAATACAAAAAAGTCTCACCGAATTCCCGAAAGGAGGATGACCAAGAGTTAGTAAGATATGAAAGAAGATCACCAGTACAGAGACCCTTAAGGAAGCCATACTGGCGATCTGAGAGCAGATTATGAGAAGAGAAATGCTTAAGAAATTTGGAAGCAAGAATAGTTTCAAAAACTTTAGAAAGACAAGAGATGAGAGCAATTGGACGATAGTTGGAGGGTTGAGAGCGGTCACCCATCTTTTGGACAGGTTGAATGTGAGCAAATTTCCAGCATGAAGGGAAGACGTTAGAGGATAGACAGAGACAAAAGAGTTTGCCTAGGCAGGGAGTCAGCACGGAAGCACAGTATTTGAGAACAACAGGAGGAACACCGTCCGGACCGTACGCCTTATTAGTATTAAGCCCAGAGAGGGTAGAAAGTACATCTTTAGAAGAGATTAAGATATTAGGCATAAGTACAAAGGAGTACAAAGGAGAAGAGAGTACAGAGAGGAGTACAAAAGTACAAACAAAAAAGATGAGTACAAAAGGAGTTCAGAGAGAGAAGTATTGAATTGTTTAGATAAACTCAAGGTAAATAAAACGCCTGGACCTGATACAATCTCGCCTAGAGTTCTAAAGGAAGCTAAGGATGAGCTCTCCAAACCACTGACATTACTATTCAATAAATCCTTGCAGTCTGGAACTATGCCTGATCAGTGGAAGTTAGCCAACGTAACACCGATATTAAAACAAGGGAGCAAATCCCTACCCGGTAACTATCATCCAATTAGCTTAACCTCAGTTGTATGTAAAATGCTAGAAACGGTTATACGAGACAGACTCGTAAATCACTTAGAGGAAAATAACATACTTAACACCATATTAGCGGCCTAGGCGGTTTATTTATATGTACCGCCCAGCGGGGTGTTTTTAGCCAAAATAGGGCTGTTTACGTGATCATTTTCATGCCTAAATAAGACCCAGAGTGTAAAACAAGTATCTATCCCTGAAAGGGCATAAACAGAGCTTTCGAATGACACCATAACGATCCTTTTATGATGGCTAGTTTTCTTGCAACAACCGTGCAACGCGAGTGCAAAAAGCATGTACTTAGGCACTTTCCCCATACAATTCCGTATATAGCGAGTGAGAGAGGGAGGGAGGAGGTGGGATTCGTGTCAGTAGGTTCGCCGCGGTGGTCTGGAGCAGTCATACGCTCGCTACTCTCCTGCCACCACTTGTCTCTCTCTCTCAGCAACATTACGTGCTGAAATTGCCACACGACCTATGTCGAGCGCCGCCACATAGTCCAGATTTATTTAACTCGACTTATGTTGCGCGCCGACAGTTAAGGGTTAAAGATACTCAACACGGCTTTCGTAAAAAACGTTCCTGTTTAACAAACCTCTTAGACTTCTTCCACGATATCCTCAACCTCTTCGATGAGAGTAAAGCTGTAGATATTATATACCTTGATTTTCAAAAGGCCTTTGACAAAGATCCCCACAAACGTTTACTGCTAAAACTAAAAGCGCATGGAATACAAGACGGTGTGTTGAAATGGATAGAAAATTGGCTCAGCAACAGAAAGCAAAGAGTAGTCATAAACGGTAAGGCATCTAAATGGACCAATGTAAGTAGCGGGGTACCCCAGGGATCGGTACTAGGACCAATTCTCTTTCTAATTTACATCAACGACATAGATGAGGGTCTCACCTGTACAATCTCAAAATTTGCCGACGATACATAAATTGCAAATAGCGTACTCTCAAAAGAACAAGGTGACGATATGCAACACAATCTAGAAAAATTGTCATGTTGGGCCCAAATTTGGCAAATGAGTTTCAATGTGGATAAATGTAAAGTACTACATATCGGATACCTAATTGAGAAAGCAAACTATTCGATGAATGGCACTCAGCTTAAGAATGTAAACAGAGAAACCGATCTGGGAGTAACAATATCGAGTAACCTAAAACCGGGTCAACAATGTTCAGAAGTTGTTAAGAAGGCAAACAAAATAATTGGCTTTATAGGCAGGTCATTTGAGCATAAATCCAAAGAAGTTATCCTAACCCTTTACAATTCCTTAGTCCGCCCTCTTCTGGAATACTGCGTTCAATCCTGGTGCTCTTATTACCAAAAAGATATAAACAAGCTAGAATGAGTTCAACGTAGAGTTACCAAAATGATACCTAGCCTAAAGAACAAACCATACGAAGAGTGTCTTAGAGAATTAAATCTAATTCCTTTAACCCAGCGCAGATTAAGAGGTGACTTAATTCAAGTGTTCAAAATCATCAAAGGCATCGACAATATGAACTGTAGTAAGTACTTCACTATCGACCAATCTAATTACACACGGGGAAATGGTTGTAAAATTATTGGTAAATCTTTTAACTCGCACGAATCTAAGAATTTCTTCTTCAATCGAGTTGTCAACTTGTGGAATGGGCTTCCCCGAAACGTTATAGACTGCAGCACCGTTGATTCATTTAAACTCCGCCTAGACAAATATCTCGCATCAAACCCGCGACTGACTGCGTTTGTAAATGAATAACTTTATTTTATCCCCCCCTCAGTTACTAACCCATTTGTCCTCTACTAACTTCCTAATCCTGCCACGGATATAAGTTCCAGGGTAGTAATTCCCTTTCCAATGTTCACTTACCCACTCTAAACCATTGTTTGGACACTTGATCCTCAGTGTTTTGGAGGACAAGCAACCTAGAAGGGTCACTAGATCTGTTGTTGCTTGATTTCCTTTGTACTAAGTAAGAGAGAGGAGGGTGGAGAGGGAGGAATAGCACCGGAATCATCCAAGGTGGAGTTTCTAGCAAAAGTTTGAGCGAAGAGTTTAGCTTTGTCAGAGGAAGAAGTGATTATTGTGCCATCAGAGTGGAAAAGGGGAGGGAAAGACGAGGAAGAGAAATTGTTGGAGAGGTTTTTGGCTAGATGCCAGAAAGCTTTGGAAGAGCTAGATTTGGAAATTCAGTGCATTTATTATTGATGAAAGAGTGTTTGGCAAGTCAAAGAACAGATTTGGCTTGATTCCGGGCAGAAACATAGGAAGAATGAGAGTCTTGAGTTTTAAGGCGTCGGTACCGTTTGAATGCTTCCTCCTTATTGCGGACAGCAGTAGAACAGGCGTGAGTAAACCAAGAATTTTTAGCATTAGTCTGAGAGATAGAGAATGGATTGTATGCTTCCATGCCCGATAGGATTACCTCGGTAATGCGTTCAGCACTCTCCGAGGGTCCCCGGCCACGGAAGCAGAAATTATTCCATGGGAAATAAAAAAAGTACTGCCGGAGAGCCTCACAGTCGGCAGCACCGAAGTGCCACAAGCGCCACCGGATAGGAGGATCGGGGGGGGGCCGTACTGGAGAGATAGGACAGGTGACAGAGATAAGTTTATGGTCGGAGGAGCCCAAAGGAGAGAAAAGATTGACAGTATAAGAAGAAGGGTTAGAAGTTAGAAACAAGTCAAGAATGTTGGGCCGTTCTCCGTTGCGATCCAGGATACGGGTGGGTTGCTGTACTAACTGCTCTAGGTCATTTAGGATAAAAAAGACGTAGGCTTGTTCACCAGCTGGGTCAGTAGTGTGAGAGGAGAGCCATTGGCGGTGGTGAACGTTGAAATCTCCTAAGATGGAGATTTCTGAGAAAGGAGAAATGGATAGAATGTGTTCCACTGTAGAGTTTAAATAGTCAAAGAATTTGAGAACGTTGGTAGAGTTAGAGGAAAGATAGACAGCACAGAAATATTTAGTAAGAGAATGACAGGAAAGTTTGATCCATAAAGTTGAGAATTCAGAGGAGTCGAAATCGGGAACACGAGAGCAAGTGAGTTTTTTGTGCACGTATGCACACCATCCGCCTCTGGCTTTGAAACTAGGATAGAGAAAGTAGGAGGATACAGAGACGGGGCTGCTGGATGTTGCTACAGACATCTGAGTTTCGGTGAGGAAGAGACGATCAGGTTTGTAGGAGGAGAGATGGTGTTCAACAGAGTGAAAGTTAGAGGAAAGTCCGCAAATGTTGCAGAAATCAATAGAAAGGGTAACAGGCCAAGGTCCAGGTTATTTTGTGGGGTCGTCAGGGGATGGTCGGTTGGGTGTGGGGTCATTTAAGGTTCCCCCCCCCCCCACCTGGGGACTCCGAGGCTGGGCTAAAATGAATATTTTTTAAAAAATTTGGTGTGGAGGAATGAAGTGTGGTGTGCATGTTTAGTGTGGTGAAGTGGATAGGAAGAGAAGGTGTTTGTGAGAGCTAGCTGGATTGCTCTCAGTGTAAATGAGGCACAAAGAAAATCAGAAAGAGTGGCCAAGCAAATGAAACAGGAGTTCCAGCGACTCTTTATCACATGCTTATAACCTCACCTGGGTCTAGCCCTGATCGAATGGTGTCTACAATCTCCCCACGTATATCTGTCTCTAAATCTAACTCTGTAAATACCTCGGTCTATATCTATTTATGTGCCTCAGTATCATCCACTGTACCCATTTACTGTATCTATCTATCTCAGTGTCTAGCTAACAATCCATACCTATCTATCTATCTCTATCTACATATATCTATCTACTTCTTCTCTTATCTCGGACCTGTTTTGACCTTTTCGACTGTCATTTTCTCACTCAATAATGAACAGACAAGCTCTCACTCACTTTTATTTTTCCCGTTGTTCCTTCCTTCGACAACATTCAATACAGGAAGAAAATATATATATAGGATGACAATTTATACAGTATACACAAAATAAAAGTATAGAGGCAGAAAAAGAGACGAGAATGGAGTATTGGATTATAGAGAGCATAGGTACATACATACACATACAAAACACATACACAGTCGCATACACACACACACACACACACTCAATAATAGCATAAGTTCACATATGCAGATCATCAGCCCAGATCATCAGGGTTGGGAAAAAATATATATAGAAAATAAAATATAACAGAGGAGAAAGGCGAGAGCATTCATTAGGTTAATATGAAGGAAAATAGACCTAATTTACATATGAGAAACCATATATAAGTGGAGAGAGAGAGAGAGAGAGAGAGAGAGAGAGAGAGAGAGAGAGAGAGAGGGAGAGAGCGAGCGAGAGCAAGTAAGAGTGAGAGAGAGGGAGGGTGAGAGAGAGTTTCTCCCTTTCTTTGCATTATTCATCTACATCATTATAAAAATTTTAGTATATCTTCTTTTCATATCCTCTTCTTTTTCCTCCTTCTCATACTTCTTCTTCTTCCGTAACTACAGCAGCAGCGGCCCCAACCTTTTCTGCCGTTAAGGGTGAATAAGGACCAAGCCCCTACTAAAGGATCTTATGGTAATTATAACTTAAGAAGATTTTCTGGCCCTCTCGCTGACTCTCTCTATATTCTCTCTCTCTCTCTCTCTATATATATATATATATATATATATATATATATATATATATATATATATATATGTATAATATTTTGTTTATTTCCTGTTATTACTGCCTATCTTGCTTCTTATTCCCCCCTTAATCAGATGTATAAATCGTCATCTGACCTACAGGGTTAGAAAGGACTATAGGTGGAGTTGATACGTTACCATAGAAACGCCGAATATACAGAAGTTATAGTTGGGGGAGGGGAGGGGGAGGGGTAGGTAGGTTGGGGAGATGAGCGGTCTCTATGGGTTAGAGAGAAGCAAAGATGGAATTGAAGAGCAAACTCGAAGAGTAAAAGCTGGAGGGCTGTCCTCCTTGCTATTTTTCATGGGTTTTTGTTGACTCACTGGTATGGCAGGATCATCTCTGGAGCAGCAGTACCACGTTGTGTTGGTGGTGTGGAGTGGCAGCTGTTGTTGGTGATGGAAGGCCACTGATGTTGATGGAGTTGTAGTTATGTGGTGTTTTTCTTCATAAGCTGTTCAAGTTTTGTCCATTTTTCTTCAACGTGTTTAGGAAAATTTACCAGACCTGATGCCTCAGCATGTCTGAGTTTTTGTAGTATATCTTTTCCGGGTAGCTGTGATGGTTCTGAGCTTGCAGACTGAGGTGCTTTAAAAGTGGTATTGTCATCTTCTTCAGGGTCTTCAACATTAAGGGGAGGTGTGGTGGAGTGGTCTTGCCACTGGCCTGGTAATCCAAAGGTCCCGGGTTCAAATCCCGATGTATCAATGGGAAGATATTATTGGGATGGAATTTGTGCTGTACCTGGTATCAGTGCATTAACACAAGCCCACCGAAACGTCAATAAAATACCCTCATTGTTCCCTGATTAAATAGCACTGTATGAATATTCCCATATTCAAAATATGCTATAGGGGTGCAATGCCTGGTGAGTTATCTGCTCAACAGGTGGCGTTGTGTGTGTGTAAGTGTGAGAGTCCGAGTGTAGGGGTAAGACAGTGAAGCACGGGAACGAGGTGGCTTCAGAGAGGGGGTCGTTTCGGGCCATGAGTGAGCACCGTGCCTCATGTGAAGGCAAGATGGCAGGTGCTCGTTGTACTCTACGTGCTTCACATGTCTCACTCCCTAGACTGGAACAAGACCTCACGGGCTTCACTGTTCATTGTAAAGCGGTGAATGTTAAGGCTCTCAGCCTATGCCCGAGAGGAAGTAAGTTGGAATATAGAAAAAAAAAAAAAAAAAATAGTTCCACATACACATCTTCTTCCTCGGAATCTTCCTCTCCTTCACCTTCAATGGTTTCATCTTGATGAGTGTCGAGGTCCATGGAGTCTTCTTCTTGAGGAATGATGATAGGAGGTGCTGGAGATGTGGTTCCCTGTGTTGCCTGCGGAGTTGGATTTTCAGGATGTTCAGCTTGTTGGGAATGTGGTGCTGATGTGTTGATCCAGTTAATGACTCTAGGTACAAGGGAGATCTTCTTCTTTGGCGTCTTTCTGGGTTTTTTCTTGGTCTTGGCGACTTCTGGTGGTTGCTGGAGAAGAGTAGAAGGGATCACAATCGTTGGTAGGTTATTGGCTGTGAGTAAAGCAGGTAGGATGATTGAAAGTCGGCTTAGGTCATCTCCAGCAAGAGCAATGGCTGTCTGGATGATCAGTTGTCTGTCTTCAGGCCGGCCTTCTCCCGCTTATTCTCCTCCTTTTTCTTCCCCCAAGCGTGTATGGATCCATTTACAGTAGCCCCATTTGATCCTCTGATGTTATTTGCCTCCTCTCTCTTCCTCCCCTTCATGATGGTAAAGGTTACCCTCTCATCGTCACCGAGAGAGGGTATCGAGTGGTGTTGATTTGGTCAGGAGATTCAGCTTCTATGAGCGAAAACATCGGCTCCTGTATCCTCTCTGTTAACCCACCGAGCCCCAGCTAGTTATAAATAAATGTACTACCAGGGACCAGCAGAATTTGATTTTTTGTTTTCCAGAAACAATAGCAAATGGGTTAGGAATGAAGGAAAAACCACAAAAAACTATCAAAAAGGTAAAAAATTGGTCCTACGGAGCCCCGAAAACAGAATTAGAAGATTCAAAAATTGAAGGCAAAAACACCCAAAAACCATGCTTTTGCGCACTTACGCGCACGCGGTTCGACTTTGAGAGTTTTCAACCATTGCCAAGGTTGCGTGGGATACTTACACAGTTCCCATACAAATCTGAGCCCTCTAGGTGCCATAGGACCGGAGTACCTGTGACGACACGTTGTCGTCGCTGGGGTTTAGCGCTACATACATTGGTGACGACACATTGTCGTCGCTGGGGTTCAGTGGGTTAATAAAGCCATATCCCTGTTTCACATTGAATCATTTAACTGTTCCAGCAATAATGGTAGAGGTTGCTGAAGCCATGGTGTTGATGGTGGTGAAGCGAGGGCTGCAGGGAGTGGTGCAGGGATTCGTAACGTAAATATAATTATATGGGTCTGCGTTGGTGAGGGTTTAAAGAAAAGCAGTCAGTAGTCTCCAAAACGGGAATGTGTTTTTTGTTATTATGTGTATGTGTGAGAGAGAGTGAGAGTGTGTATGTGTGTGTGCGTTGTATGCTATATATATGAAGTGTATGTTTGTGTGTACTACTATTACTATTAACTGTTAGTACTACCCCCACTACTAGCACTACGCTAATAATTCAATGCACAATTATTTTATTAAGAAGTCACTAGAGATCGATATTACTTCTTGACAGTGAACAGTTAAGCTGAAAGTAAAACGCATGATGTTAGGTTGGGAACAAAAAACAAATACACTATGATAATAATTGGGTTAAAAATCATGGTGCCACAGTTCGTTATTTTACATTCATGACAGCGTGGTAATCCCGACACTGACTTACGGAAACGAAGCATGGACGTTGGCGGAGAAACTCGGGCCAACAGTGGGAGGGGTGGAAATGAGTTACTTGAGAAGTGTGTGCAGAGTTATATAAAGGGATAAACAGATGAATGAGGAAGTAAGAAGGAGGTGTGATGTGGAGGTAGATGTGCTGGAAAGTGTGAAAAGGAACACCTTGAGATGGTTCAGCCATATAGAACGTATGAGAAGCGAGAGAATTACTAAAGGGGGTATCCCGCTGTGCGACTTTTCAATGGCGAACGCCCAGCGACAGGCGGCGACAGGATTTTTTTGTCTATGTCCCAAGTTTCGCCATATTCGCTCAAATATTCTTCAATTTTGCGCACAGCGTTCGCCCTAGCATCGTCCATGTTCGCCCAGATTCACCCAGATTCGCCGTTAAATTTTGAGCATACCCAAAAAATGGCGGCGAACTGAATATTATGGTGTATTTGGCGAATTTGTCTCAGGGCATTCGTCTTGGCTCGCACAATTCGCACTTGAGTCGCACAATTCACCATGATTCGCCAATTTGCAAATTCCAATTTTTGGCAACGCTGCTTTTTGAGCGAATAAGGTCGACAGTAGCGCGAATGCAGCGAAGGTGTCGACGAATTATTGCCAATGCCATATGAATGACATGCGATATGTGGCGAACTGAGGTGATAGGTGGGTTTTTATGTGACTGTTGATGTGTCCCTCACTATACCCTGTTTCTTTTCAACTGACGGTAAAAAAATGCAAAGTTCCCATCAGGATTTCTCAGTTATTTTGAAGATTTTGTAGTGAAATGTGGTGGTAATTATATAAACTTAGACTTAATATGATGCAGAGACATGGGTTCATATTTTCCATTAAGTATCGAGGAATTAGGGATTCAATACCGTTAGATGAAATTAAACTGAGTATACCGTATATACCGGCATATACAGAAACATTTCTAAGCCTTAAATAAACCCTCCAAAACCATGGATGGTCTTGTACAAAGAAAATAATTTCAATGCAAGTGAATTTGGAGCGCCGAGATTCATCAGCTGATTTTCCGAGTGACCAAAATCGCCGAAATACGATCATTTAATCATAAGTACTATATATACATAACAATAGGCTATGTATACTTACCTAATTAATTCTTCATAATAATTCATAATAAACTTATATAACACGAGTTATAAGTTCAAACTATGGTTCAAATTAATAGTCAGTGTACCGGAACCATTACCGAAACACGTGTTGTGTGTGTTATTGTTGTGTGGCTATGTCGAGTGTGTATGTGAGGCATTTTTTTTTCAAAAGGCCCTGTCTAATCTGTATTTAAGGGAACGTTCGAATGGGGCGAACGTCTTAACATTTCAAAAGGAATGGTGCTAAGCATGACGGAGAAAGGGGTTTAGAATAAAATCCTTCAAGTGGAAAAATTTCACCTTAAATCGACAAATGATAACTCGAATTAGAGGAAACAAACTATCATAATAGTGACAGTGTTAATTTAATAGTTACTTCTACTTAACCCTTTGCAGATTAGGATGCATTTAGACAGTATATTCTGACTACCTTTAGACTATGTTATCCAGATTAGGAATGATCTGTGGTAACAAGAAGGGTGAAGAGTATCTCAATTAAACCTCTGACCTCCATATGCACTTCCGAATCTGAATACAATAGTCTTATAATTGCAAGGAAACAACAAATAAATCATAATTGTATCTTGAGTGGGAATACACCTATTCCATAGATGCACAGACACTCAGACATACCCATACAATTATATTTACATTTTGATTCGAGGGCATATGTTTTTGTAATAGACCTTAATATGTAAACGAGATTGTGAACTTCGAATGAAAATAAAAAAAACAGTTAATGTTCTCTATGGGACTGTTAATTGTTCAGAATAATTCGTCAGTGTATTATTGTTGTTCGTCCAAGTATTGTTCAGATATTCCGGGATAAGGCTTGTACACATTGATCCATAGATACACACACACACACACACACAGAATGTCCAGCTTTTCCACATTTTGCCTCTTCACACACACACACACACAGGATCATCCTGGGTGACACATACCCAGGGTACGAGGAAGCTCTCACCACCCTTAGCATACCTTCACTTTCAACCCACCACTACAACACACTCAAGCAGTTTGCATCTAAGCTACTTGTTCACCCACGACACAGAAACTTACTTCCACCAGACGCCCCTAGACCAACACGTGCAGCTCGACACTTCAACACACTCCAACCAATAAGGGCAAGAACTGACAGATACAAAATAGTCCTATCCCAACCATTGTAAATATTATTAATAATGTGTAATGACGGCCTGTCACACCATATATACGCACCCTCCTTTAATAATGTATGCATAAGTGTGTGTGTGTGTGTATTAGAATATATGTATGTATTTGCTTGAGTTTGTTTATGTGTGTGTGTGTATATGTATATGTGCATTTATGTATGTACAGTATATGTGTATGTATGTGTGCGTATATGTGTATGTATGTATGCGTTAATTATCTATATATGTGTGTGTCTATAGTGTATACTGCTTGTGGTTCGAGGCTCGAGCCCGGCAAAGATTATTCTATCACACACACACACACACACACACACACACACACAAGCAAACAAACACACACACAAACACACACACACACACACACACACACCTACACTGAAGAATGTCCCATATACTATAATTCCCCCAGCTGTCTCTCCTTATTTTATATTCTTCTTTTGTTCTCTACCGAGGATTACCTCCCATTGTAGTAGGCTTTACCTGATCCTACCTGTACGGACCCGTAGGCCATTTCGCCTTAACCCTTTTCAAACTCCTCATTTGATCTCTTCCGACGTTTTGACATTCCATTCTAATTGGCTTTACCTGACCTACAGTCCGTTGCCCCATTAACCCTTTTCCAATTCCCTCATTTAATCTCTCCCAAGGATTTAACTCCCATTATTAGCCTCACCTGACCCTACCAGAACAGTTTTTGTATGTATGTATGTTTGTTTGCATACGTGAGCGTTTATGTATACGGGCATGTGCACACTTACTGCATGTTCTTATGTTCTTATATATGTATGTATATACTGTATATATGCCTATTTATGTGTGTACGTATGCGTATATATGTATGTTCTGTATATATATGAGTAAAATAAATGTGTACTGAATATGCACTGTAAATCACGTACTCTCATGGTTAATTTATGATAATTTGTATTTTGCACTAGCATAATTATTGTATTAATTTCTTGTTTTAATGTAAAGTATATTATACTCACCCATTATAAACTGAGCTTACCATTTTCATATCTGTACATCTCATGTTCATCCACTAATTGTAAAATGTGTATTTTCAGCTCATGAGGCTGCCATTCTTTAATAAACCGTTTATTATTATTATTATTATTATTATTACACTGTCAAGCTTTTCCACATTTCGCCTTTTCACACACACTCACTACAGCACGCATACATGCACACACACTCTACAACACACACACACACACAGAGTGTCCAGCTTTTCCACATTTCGCCTTTTCACACACACAAACACACACACACACTACAACACACACACACACACACACACACACGGCATTCGCCATATTCGCACAACCTTCGCGGTGTTTCGCGTCACATCGTCCAACATTCGCCCTGCAATCGCTACTATCGCCATCATCGATTGTCTCATTCACCCTGATTTGCCCTCCATTGTCGCACACCATTCGTCATTTTCGCCAAAATATTCGCCACATTCGCACTGTGGTCGTACTTCTGTCGCACTGCAATCGAGGAAATTCGCCTTTTTCGCCTTCATTCGCTTTCATTCGCTTCTGAAAAACCCCTATTCGCCGCGAATATACGGACATAGACAAAAAAAACACTGTCGCAGGGCATTCGCCATCGAAAAGTCGCACAGTGGGATACCCCCTTAAGAAGGTGTACGAGAGCGAGGTGGAAGGACAGAGAGGGATAGGTAAACCGAAAGAGAGGTGGAAGGATGGAGTGAAGAAGTATATGAATGAAGGCGGTGCTGGTTGGGAGGCGGGGCGTTGACTGACTGGGGTGAGGGGTGCATGAGGGCATTTCGTTCATGGCCACACCTTCGGGGATCAGGGATTCAGGCAATATATAGATAGATTAAAAACTAAAATTGCAACGTCTCCCCCCCTCCCTCACCTCCTCTACCCTCCAGCAACCCCCCACATGAACCCGCACCACCAGCCTAATTTATCAGTAATGACAGCCTGGGCCACCCATGAAGAATTATAATGTCAAGGTGAAATATGAAATATTTCAACATTTTCTGGCATTTTGAGGGTCACCATAATGTCTGGGGGAGGTGTCAAACTTATAATATGTATATATATATATATACTGTAAATATATATATATATATATATATATATATATATATATATATATATATATATATATATATATATATATATATATATATATATATATATATAGATATATATATATATATATATATATATATATACTTTTATATATATATATATATATATATATATATATATATATATATATATATATATATATATATATATATATATATATATATATATATATATATATACTGTATGTATATATACTTGCTGCTCTTATTCATATTTTTACCACGCTATTTCTATCTTTATGATTCATAATGGTCCCTCCTTTTTAAACGTATTGAATGTCTTACCTTTACTCACAGGCGTTTTTAGTCTCTTATTTTATTATTGTAGGATGTTGTTTAACCTTTCATTTGTTAACTTCGAGTAAATATATATTAAAATAATTCGTTGTATTCACACAACTATACGTTGCTTTATCTCGGTTGTTCTAGGCTCTGATGATGACATTTGTATTAATTCCGAAACGTAAGCAAATAAACAACTTACTTCTTCAAGTTGTTTGTGTTCTACCTGGTGATCGTTTTCATCATAAGACTACGTTTTCCACGTTCGAAGTCCATTGCAGAATATATATATATATATTCAATAATTATACTAAATCTAATTATCATCATCCTAAATAATAACACTATCACTAAATAAATATTATAATAGTGCTACTGTTGGCATTACAAAGTTCCTCATGATCATGTTCGTCATCATATTTCATACCATCATCATCACCATACTCATCATATCCATTTGACAATAAACCTAAATCACTATCACCATATCATAATAATCAGCATACTCATCAAAATAATATCACTATTACCATATCATAATAATTAGCATACTCATCAAGATCATATCACTATCACCATAGCTTAATAATCACCATACGAATCAAAATCATATCACAATCACCATATTATAATAATTACCATACTCATCAAAGTCAGCCTAAATAATTACCTTCATTAAAACCACCGATATAAATAAACTTATATCAAAACATAGAATGCTTCCCCTCACCTTACATAACCTTGGCAAAGTAAAATTATTCCCTTCAGATTACATCACCCTGGCAAAATATTGTTATTCCCCTCAGCTTACATCACCCTGGCAAAATAAAGTTAATTCCCTCAGCTTACATCACCCTGGCAGAATAAATTTAATCCCCTCAGCTTACATGACCCTGGCAAAATAAAGATAATCCCCTCATCTTACATCACCCTGGCAAAATATTGTTATTCCCCTCAACTTACATCACCCTGGCACAATAAAGTTAATTCCCTTAGCTTACATCACCCTGGCATATTTAAGTTAATCCCCTCAGCTTAAATCACCCTGGCAAAATAATATGCTTCCCCTCAGTTTTTGTTGTTTCGTTTTGTTTTATATGTGTATGAAAGAGACAAAACGCAGATTGTCTGTAACGAGTGTCTCCCCCAAAGCCGAAAGAGTGACAGGGCCGAATTCAAGGGACGTTGGGGTCCAAATGCCTAGACACACGAAATTGAAATCAGTTTCAGTCATAAGATGTGGGACAGATTGATTGAGAGAGAGTTCCAGAGTTCATCTGTTGCGTAGAAGAAAGACTGAGAAAGTTTGCCACTCTTAGGGTTGGAGAGCTGGACAGAATAAGAGTGGGACTGTGTTGAAAGGTGGGTGCCTCACATTCGCTGCAAGGTAGTGGTTATGCACTGAGAGAGCTCCGAATAACACTGATTGTTGTAATAGCGATTGTAGAGTGAAAGAGATGCAACATTGTGGCATGTAGAAACAAATTATAGGGAACTAATAAGAGGAAGTTAGTTGATGGGTCGAAATGCTTTGGATACTTTTTTGAAAAGTGTGGTATATGTGGAGCCTCCCCACACATGTGAACAATACTTAATACAGGGGCACACTGTGCCCCAATACAGAGCAAGAAGCTGTGCAGGGGTGAAGAACCCACATAGACGATTGAGCACACCTACAGTAGAACAGATGAAATAGATACACCTAGCACATTGAGAGAAGATGAAGGATTAATTTGTGTATTGTTGAAGAATAGTTGATAGTCTTGTGGAAGATTGTGATGGAGAGATAGAGGCAGAAACTGATTCTTGGAGGCATTGAATGTAAACAGATTTTCACTGCCCCAATCACAAACAATTGATAGATCTACAGTATGGCCTTGTCATGTTTGTTATAGAGCGCTTGTGTGCTGGGTTGATGTGGAAAACTAGTTGAATAGTGTAATCTAAAGTCGTCAGCATATGAGTGGATAAGACTAGAGGTACAGTTGAGTAGATCATTAATGAATATTAGAAAGAAAATTGGAGACAGGGCAGTTAATAGGTTGAGGTAGTTTTTAAGGGCCGCCCACAACTGCAGCTATGGAGTGGTATTACATCTTAGATTCAATCAAAATTATTAGGATTCATTATATCCAACTCTCATATAATTTTAAGGTGATTTACTTACAGTGAATGATACTTATACAGGTAACTGTACACCTTGGAGGTTATTCCTCCCTTCGAATTCATTAGTCAGATTCCCTTCCCACGCTATGTAAGCTCACCTGAACACTCCTGATTCCTCACCACACTTTGAACATGTGATAGGAGGGGCCTTGGTAAATTTCCATAATTCTAAGGCGTGTGGAAGAGCAGCAGAGGTAAGAGGTAGGGTGGAGATTTGACGACAGATAGACATGAGCATTGGGCACGTTAACAGCCCCAGAGATTCCCTCTCAACATAGGGAATTCTGTTTCATATATTTTATTAGTACATCTGTATAATCTTTCAGTTGTTACTTAAATAAATCAAAGTTGGTTTTAGATACAACAGAGCTTTAATTTTCCTTTTACCTATAATTATCAATAGTATATGTATAAGGTTTACGAGGAATGGAGGCGGCGATTATTATCTCTATCTAGCTATCAATCTACGAGATTGCAGGACGGAGAGCTGAGATTTCAACTATACTTCAATCAACCTTAAATCTACAATAAACCATTATATACTTGGAGTTAACCCTTTGAATACATTGACTACCAGAAGTCATTTGTAACATGGTGTGCTTACGGTGGTCCTCATTGAATTGTTAATTGAGGAGAAAACACCACGTTCTTCGAAGAATTATCCAGTCTACACTACCATTATCTACCATTCTCCAGTTTATCCAGTTCCGGTGTTCCAGTTCCGGTTCCCATTTCTGTTTCCTGAATGTTCCAGTGATCAAGTGTTCTTGATTTATCTCTGTTAATATATCCAACCACAAATACAACAACTGTAAAGGCAAAACCACTTCAACACACCATTTTCTACCAGTCTACTAGTCTACCAGTCATCTAACAGTTCATCTACGGCGATTCCGGTATGGGCATCCCACGAGTGGACAAGTCAGCTGCAGCGAGACGACGTTCGTGGGAGAGGAGACTGCGTCAGCTGTGCCCAGACAGCGTGAGTGTTTATCAACAATGTTGCTCACCCCTCAACCCTGACCTACCTCTACCTCCACTTTCTCCTCACTGGCTGCCCTGAGAAAATCGTCTATTTCTCAACAATCATTTCATGTGTATTTAAAGGTGTGTAATTCATTATAGTATAGTGAAATTCAAACATCTATAATATTGTTTCATGGTCGTAATCATATATATGTTTTCGTTTTTGTGACTCTAAGTTGGACGGTCCTATCACTTCTAATTCATTTCTGACTCATATCTTTTTACGTTTCTTATGCATGTCTAGTGAGGGAAATTCAATTTGTTAGTTATGTCTAATAAGGTGAGCTCTTCTAGCCATTGTGTGTTGTCTAACTCATGTTAAATCGTCAGTGACATGGCGGTCAATTCATCATGTAGTTCAGTGAAAACTCCAACTTTTCAACATGTCACTTCATGTCATAAAAGGAATGAGCCGGGCTTGTTATATCAGCCTCATATCATGCAGCGACCTCCTGACCCGTCACGTGATCGGGTGGCCAGGCTTACTCAGTCAGTCTCTGTCTCACCCTTGCAGTGTGTATAGCGTATGTGGTATTCAGCAATTTCCAGATGCTATCTCTAAATTTGTATTCACAAGTATTAAAATTGTTTTAATACTATAGGGAATTGATTTTCCAAGTCAGTAAGCATTTTTTTTTCTCTCTTAAATTCTTTCTCCCGAACGTTGAACTATGCGGTTGAGTTAATTCTCATTTGAGAACATCTGTGGTTTTAACGCCTTACGGACGGGGATGTTTGTAACTTCTACTACCTGCCAGGCGGGCATATTTACCCTAAACGAGCTTCATTCCATGCTCTTTTTCATGCATAAACAAGAGCCAGAGCATAATACAATTATGTATCCGTGAATGGGCGATATTAGAGCTTTCCAATGACCCCTGAATCATCCTTTTATGACTACGGGTTATCCTGTAGCGATCGCGCAACGAGAGGTGAAAAACCCTAAATTTCGGTAGTCTCCCCCATTTTTTCCTGTTCTCGCTAGGCCGTGGGTGTGGAAGGTTGCAGAGGTGGTGTCAGTCGCGGCACTAGGGCCGTGCCGAACGGTCAGAGCCCGCCTATCATCCTCCCAATGCGTGGACTCTCTCTTAGAGCCGATAATGTGCTCAAAATCCCTTCCGACTATTGTCGGACACCGCAGGGGTGGCCATTATTCTCTTGGCCGACATATGTCGGGCGCCGTGGCTCAAGTGTTAAAGTGATTCTAATGTTCATTAATTAAAACAAATTCTTACTTTTTTTACGAATGCTCGTGTGGTTAGGCCTAATATCGAATTCGTCTCGCTAGCGGCAGCCAATGTATTTGAGTATCTTTGTATTATTTCTAATGCGTTATTTCAACATTCTTATGTACATATATTGTAATTTTGTTTTTCTTAACTTCAGTTTGGATTTCTAACGAGTTTTGATATTCCATCTTAATTTATTATTATTTTTTCTTTTACTCGCTGGCATTTATATACGAAATAGAGTTCTCTCACTCTTATAATTACCTCTCCAAAATTAGTTTTCTGCCCATAGCTAACTCAAAGACAACTGCAGAGGTTGAAGTAACTAAACTAAAGGTTTCTAAATACCCCTGATGGTAACAAAGGCTTTAAAGTATCCCAAATAGGCTCAAAATCGCATCATATGTCGGAGAGGGTTAACACGATGGTCGATACTATTTGCTTTCATGTGTGCGAGTTTTGTAAAGATTAAGTTATGGTTATTTTACAACATCTTTCCGTTTTAATTTAAGTCCAATTTGTGGACTCTGTTATAATTCGAACCACTGTAAAAAAAAAAAAAATCCCGAGTTTTGTTTGAATTGAATTTTGGAAGTTTTAATTTATTGACAGTGATTGAAGTATTCTATTTTGGAATGATTCAGTTAACTTTTATTTTGTTCAGTATTTTCTGACGAATTTTGGGAGCATCAATTAATTTAATTTCTGACATTTTGGTTTGCCCATTTAAGTGTGTCGTTTTCTGCCTTTTGGCTACAGTTATGCCCCTTTCCTACTGCTGCGAATTTAAATGATTTTCCTCGCTGAGGACGTATTTTGGCATTTCGCAACAAATTTCTGCGACGAATACGGTTTTGACCATTACCAGTCGACGGCAAATTACACTCGGCGACGGTGTGGCTGATGAATGCGACGTCATCGGCGACATTCTGTGACGTCATCGGCAAATTGAGCGATCGTTCGGCAATAATTTGGCGATAACTGTCACATTTTCAACAAAATATTGCGAAATACTGCGAGGGATGAACGAATACTCGTCGTATGTTCTGCGACGTCTTCGGCGAATTAAGCTATGGTTCGTCGGTGACCTCGGCGAGATTATCCTATTTTTATTCATGTCACAAATTCATGCGATGAATGAACGATTACTCGCCGTTATGGGTGACACCGTCGCAGATACGCCGCCAAGGTGTCCGAACATGATCTCCGAAGTTTGCGAACATGAGCGAATGTAACGCGAGTGTGCTAATTGCACTCAGGTAATGCCCCCCCCCTCCCCAACTCCCAAACCTTGGGTGGTACTATATAAACAACTTGAGACACTACCAGACACCATTCTAAGCTCAACCCTTCACAGTGTTTGTGATTAAGCAAGCATGAGGTATACGCGGAGACACCTCAAATTTGATCTAGTACGTCTTCAAATGGACCTTATCGGTCAGCGGATGCGTCTTTATTATGTGCAATACCAACAGGCACTTAGAAGAAAGGAGCAGGAAGCAGAGAGGAAAAGGAACAAAGAGGAGGAGGAGAGGAAAAAGAAGAGGAAGAATCGTTCTGCGTGGACGAGAGCGTGGCTGTTAAGGCGACATAAATTTGGGTGTTACGAAAATTTGTTGAAAGAAGTGGAAGCAGAGGACCCACCGGATTTCAAGAACTTTATGAGAGTGGGCACAGCACTCTTCAAAGAAATACTTGATAAAATTGAACACAAACATGAGGAAAGAACCTGGTTTGCATTTGGCAGTGACGTTGCGTTACTTACCTACAGGTGACAGTTACAAGAGTCTGCTATACTTCTTCAGGATAGCGCACAACACCATCTCAAAAATAGTGCCAGAGGTATGTGAGGCTATTGTGAGTGCCTACATGGATGATCTCATTGTTTGTCCAACAACACCTGAAGAGTGGAAGGAGGTTGCAAATCAATTTGCTAGAATGTGGCAATTTTAGCATGCTCTGGGTGCGTTGGATGGAAAACATGTGGCAATCAGAAAGCCACCCAAAGGTTCCTCTGTGTTTTACAACTACAAAGGATATCATTCAATTGTTCTGCTTGCCCTGGTTGACGTACACTACAAATTCCTCTACATCGATGTTGGTGCAGAGGGATCAGCGTCAGATGGAGGCTTGTTCCTACGAACCCCTATTTGTGTGCTATTGGAGAGGAATGAAGTTGGTGTTCCTGAACCTGAGCCCTTGCCAAATGACGACGAGCAAACTCTTTTCTTCTTGATTGGTGATGACGCGTTTCCACTAAAGAAGTGGTGTATGAAGCTATACCCAGCGAGAGGCTTATCTGACGAGCAGCGCATATTCAAATACCGCCTATGGAGAGCCAGGAGAGTTGTTGAAAATGCATTTGGAATCATGTCTGCCAGGTAAGGAAATCAGTTATTGAAACAAAATATTTTAATGTGTATATATATATATATATATATATATATATATATATATATATATATATATATATATATATTATATTGTAAGGTATACTGGCCCTTGCCCAGCGCCAGGACGTCAGGACATCGCTTGTGTGAGCAGTATATCATCTATGTGCTTTTAAATGTTGAAAAACAGTTAATTATTTATATAGTGACACTACTACTGTAACAGACAAGGAGTGTGGAATGTCTCCCTATAGAGGACCCAACTAACGGTTCTAAGAGTGATGGGTTCTTGCCTAATATTGCATCATCTTATTTATATCAGCCCATAGACTATTAATGTGTCCAGGGTTACAATCAGTGTAATTTTACAAGTGGCGTGATGTATTTAAGACACTTTATGATGGGCAAATGAGATTATATGATGTTAGAACTTTATAATCAAGTCGAGGGTTTGCAAGACTTGATAAGTGATATTATCTGTGCTTATATAAATAACTCGCATTGTCCGAGGATGCCTTGTGAAATTGATTGTGTGGGCGGCGTCTATCTATCGAGTGAGGGTCTTGTGATTGGGATATTCACCCTCTAATGTATATATGGGACCAATAACTGTGTTTTGTCATCTTGGACATTTTGAATGTGAGGAGTGCCCCTCAGTGAGCATAAGGCCCCTCCCGTATATATACTGCCTCGCCGGCACCCACAGGGGGGAAGACGAGGGCTAGGTGTGGCAGGTTGAGGAAGACTGCTGGTGTTGCAGGCGTGTGTGTGTGCGTGTGTACGCGGTCCCTCAGACAGAGACGAGTGGTGACAGCTGATGGCAGAGGAGGGCTACTCCTGGCATCTTGAACTACAGACACGATTCTGTGTGTGAGTATTTGTGTGTTGATACGGAGCCTTGCTATTCTCAATATTATAGGTTTGACTCCTGTAAGGAGATAAAGAAAACTTAATATTTAGTAGTGGCCCCGTAATCATTGACGAACATGCCTATTACATAAGGCATCCTCTTCAAACACTAATCCGCCGTAGTTTGAATCTACCGCGCAGAGCATTTAAAATCTGAGGAGCCTTCATCATGAGCGCACGCGACCTCACTCATGGCTTCAGTCATAATGAATTGGGTTCTCACTACGAAAAAACTTCGTAAAAAATAAAAACAAAAAGAAAATAAGAATAACTATCCAATAAGCTTTCCATCATATCGTGGATGTACTTGTGTGGATCTTTTACCAGACGCTGATTCAGGCGTCATTCTTCCTTCACTGACATATCAAGTAAACCAAAATCCTTAATACATCAACGAATGGGAAGGGGATAGTCGGGAGGGCCCCAGTCGTCAATGATTACGGGGCCACTACTAAATATTAGGTTTTCTTTATCTCCTTACAGGAGTCAAACCTATAATTTATTAGTGGCCCCTCCATCATTGACGAACATGCCTGATTTCTAAGACTGGAGGGGGACATTCGTAATCATATCATAACTCTAGAAAAGCAGATAATCAAACAACCACATAGTATTCTTACTTTGAAAATATATTTAAATACCGCGCAGCCCATATATATACAAGAAAGGGGTTCAGGCAGGTGCGTGCTTCAAAGAAGCCTGCTTGAATAAAAAGGGTAACTCTGAAGATTCTGTGAACAGATCTGTAGTTACAAAGGCACCCCACTCAACGAGTGGTGACAAAAAATAACAAGTTATAATTTACATGTGCACATAATAAACCCCAATATAATCGTGGAGATAATTTGCAAAAGATCTCCACTGTTTAATACTAAATTGCTTTCACAGCTAAAAGTACTATAACAACCCCGTTGTTTTGTACTAACATTGTACTAGCACAATTTCTCGCAGAGAAATTTTCATATCACATTTACCATAAATTGTATAACATAAGAACATAAGAAAATAGGAGTCTGCAAAAAGCCGATCGGCCCATACAAGGCAGATCCCTGTGGGGCCCCAGCTCTTACACTCCGGCGGGGTCTAGGGTGTCCTATGTTACACTGACTGCACCCCTCCCCCCTTTTCCTTGAAAGTAAACAAAGGTGACTGAAGGGCCACCTAGACCCTCTGCCTTAAAGTTATACATGGTAAGGAAGGTTTGTCTAGAGCAACTGACAAGTATCTAGTCAAAAACGTATGATTAGACGCCCACAACTGTGTGGACGAAATATCTTCTACTGAAAATTTCTTCAGGAAACGTAAAGAGGCTGCCCATTTGCGTAAATCGTGGGCCCTACCCACAACGCCGGGATTACTCTCTTTAATGACTTCGACCAGAAGAGAAGCTAATCTCCGTTTCAGTAAGCGTTTACCCGTACTCGCTACCCATAAAGCACCTTGGGGGTTTAGAGGAGCCACTCTCAAATATTTGGTTAGAGCTTGCACTGGACATAGATTATGATGCACCTTTCCCCTTTTTAATGCCGGCACCGTGAACTCAGAAAACACGTGTGCACTGTGCTCATTCTTGGCTACAAATCCCGGGGAAGGTGCAATGTGAATACATTCATTAAGTCTACCAAACCTAAGGCAATTAGGTGTGTTGCTCATCGCCGCCAGCTCAGACACTCTGTTCCGGTGGCCAAAGCCAAAAGGAATACAGCCTTTTTTAAGAGTAATGCAAAATCTGCAGTATTTTGGTACAGACGAGAGTGAAGTAAAGACAATGCCTTGTCCAGAGACCAAGTAGGCATGAGCTGACGGGGAGGTGGGCGGAGTTTAAAACATGCCCTCATAAAACCTGTTTCCTCCGCCACCGGTATGGAGAGACCTGTAAGGTCTAAAAAGGGCACTCTAATTGCAGTTAAGTGATTTTTTAACGTTACCACAGATGAATGTTTCTGCTCAAACAGATAATTTAGATAATTGCAAACTAAAGCTACTGAGGGCACAGTCTGTTCTGTTCTAATGATCCAAGAAGTAAAGGCTTGCCAATGTGATTGATACTGTCGTTTCGTAGACTGAGTATATTGATTTAAGAATTTATTGTCACATCTCTACCGTATGGTGCTAGCCACTTGGCCTCCTGAATATCCATAATGTAAAAGTCAGCGAGGTCGCTAGGTTGCCAATCGTGTCTAAGTGGAAATACCCGACCGGGAGCGACACCGGGTGCGGGCACCACATCTTTAATTGCTGGTACCACAACTGCGCCGGCCACAGGGGCGCGACTAGCGAGACTAAGCCTCGATAATCTCGTAGTTTGTTCACTACGTGGCACATTAGTGACGCGTCTGGCGGCGGAAACAGATAGATGGAGCTCCATCTGTTCCAGCCTGTCACTAGGGCGTCTGGCCCCCCTGCCGGCATTTTCGTCCGGCGGGTGAGGTATAGAGGGAGTTTGTGAGTCTCCTCGAATGCAAACAGATCCACTTGTGGATGGGAGAGCTCTGCAATCATTTGGTTGAAAATGGGTTGCTTGAGCTCCCATTCTACTGTCGTGCTCTGTCTCCGGAACAGAGCGTCTGCCCAGACGTTTGCTACGCCTGGGAGATAAGATGCGTGAAGATAAATGTCTAGTCTGTTGGCTAGAGTAAAAATCTCTTCCGACACGTTTAGCAACTTCCTTGACCTCGTTGACCCCTGTTTCTGAATACAGTGAACTGCGTTCAGATTGTCCATTCTGAAGGCCACCGACTTGCCCCGTAAAGCAGGGCCGTGAGCCTGAAGGAAATACAAGGGGACTAGTAATTCTTTGACATTGATGTGGGAGATTTCTAAGTGGGACCAAAGCCCCTGACCCTGGTGCCCCTGATTTGACTGAAATCCCCAACCTATTGTGCCTGACGCATCTGTGTCTGTCCATACCGTTGGCGGAGGAGAGGTCCATGACATTATTGAGTGCAACGTTTCCCTCTTCGCCCAGACCGCTAGTAAGGTGTGGATTAATTTCGGGATGGGCCATAACTTTCCCGCCGGTAAGAGTGGGAAATATTTGTTGCCTTCCAATATTAAACGTTTTACTTTCAACCAGCCCAACATAACAGTTAGTTGAATCCAGTTGAGAGAGCCGACCAGAGACTCCCAGACCCTCCGCGTCGTAGTCAGACTGTGAAGAAACATGAACAGTTTCCTGCGAAACCTGTTGCAATTGTTCACACTCTGACTCAGAGTGAGAGCAGCCGTGTCCCAGACCAGCCCTATCCACTGAATTACTCGTGAGGGAACAAGGTTTGATTTTACCAGATTTACCTTGAACCCTAGAGTTTTGACATGATTTAAAATTATGTTGATATATTTGATGCATAATTGCTCTGTCTCTGCCACCACCAGCCAATCGTCTAGGTACCACAACACTCTGATTCCTTGCTTTAACAATGGCATCAGGGCTTGCCGGACTAATTTCGTGAATAATCGAGGTGCCAGGTTCAAACCGAACGGCATCCTTTGAAAAACAAAATTTTGGTGCCTGATCCGTAAGGCCAGAAACCTTTGAAATCTTTTGTTGACCGATACGTGCCAATAGGCGTCTGTCAGGTCTAGGGAACACATCCAACCTCCCGGCGGAAGTGTTAGCCTGATTTGGTGTACTGTTAACATTCGGAATGACTCGTTGTGAATGTGAAGGTTCAGATAAGACAGGAATACGACCGGTCTCATCTGAACACTGTCCCTTTTGGGAACCAAAAATAGCTTGGACGTGAATACAGGGTAATTTGGGGGGACCGGGATGATGACATTCTTGGCAATCATTTCCTGGACCAGTGACTCCACCTCTAAAGAAAAAAAAATCGCCGTTGTCGGCTGACGTAAGCGAGGTCGCCGGAGCCACTGCCAAGTGATGCCTTTGCGTGCCACCATCCGTGCCCAAGTGTTTAACGGCCATGCTTGGTGACACGTTCGGAATGACCCAGTTAGCAGACAAGGGTTCGCCGGCTGTACTACCCTCGGATCCGCCGGCCTTAAGACTGGCACCGGGAGTGAGAGAGACTTTAGTTTTTTGATGGTGGTGGAGTTGGTGGTGGTGGACGCTTCGCCGGCTGGCTGGCGTTGGCCGAAGACGGGCCCTGACCTGGCTTATTATGGCCGCGTCCTCTCTGACCTGAAAACCTACTCTGTCTATGCCTGTACTGACCTTGAGGGGAGGAGGAGGACTTAGGTGGAAGAAAGGGCTTCGATCCCCCCGGCTGAGCCTTAGCGACTGGCCTGGGTTTGGGGAAGTTAAAGGCAGGTTTCTTAGAAGGGGTGGGACTGTGTTTAAAGGCCTGCGCTATATTGAACACCGTTCGCCAAACATCAGGGGACATTAAAGAGGGAGTGAGCACTGGTGACATGACCACCTGATTCGCAATGCGATCAGGCAGTTTTCGGACTAAGGACATTCTGAGGTCTTGTCTCGCTCGTACCGCCTCAAGCAAGGCGGTGCGGATGTCACCCAAAGATTGGATCGACGACTGAAGAAGCAGTCGCCGGGATAATTCAACCGATCATCTGGCATCCGCGTCTGCGATTGCCTGAGTGGACCGGAGCAAAGACTTTGCTACCTGTTGAGACACTATGTATTGAGAGAACAGGCGAAAAGCTTTCCCCCTTAGCCTAAATTCTCGGTCTAGGTGAGTTGGGGTAGGGGTAGTGAAAGGGTCTTTTAGCTCACAAAGATTAATTTTAGGGGCAGCTAAGAAAGCAAACAAAGCTGAAGGGACTCCGCCGGCAGAACACACTGGCATGGAGAACCAAGAATGAGTATCTTGAGGGATCTGGTGGGAAGTTTTGGAAGTAAATGTGGTCGCAAAGTTTTGAGCCTCTGTCTCCCATTCCACCCAAGGTCCTGGACCCAACTGCCCCACCTTCAAGACTGGATTAGCGGCTGCGTCTGTGACGGTTTGCAAATCAAGTTCTGGAGTGAGAGCTGACAGAGTCTTAATGTCATTAAACCCATCAAGCTTAGACCAGTCTGAAAACAATTTTGAAGCTGAGGCAGGGGGTAAAGCTGGCTTAGAAGCATAAACAAAATAGTCCTGGTGATAATAACTAGGTATAGCCTTTATATTGACATCTAGTACATTTCCCAAAGTATCCAAGGCCCTTAATTACTTAGATTTATTGCCCTGGATGACCCACTCACGCGGTACCGGGAGTTCCCCTGACAAGGTAGGTTGGGCGATCTCTGGTTTAGTGGGGGTCAAAAGGACCCATGACTCGTCTGGTCCGTAAAGCAAGGGCATAGCTACCTTTCTGAGAGGCGCTTTGTCGAGATGGGGTGGATTGACATCCGTTATAACCCTTACATGTGAAGTGGTCAATGCCGCCGTAGCAGGCCTAGTAACCACTGATGGTGACAGAGGTGGAGGGTGAGGGATCTGAGTCAAAGCAATAGAAGTCATCAGAGGCCGTACCGTAGAGCTTGTCGTGGGAGCTCCCAAGTCCACTGTGGGAGTTTCCTGTTGTTGGCCAAAAAATTTAGATAAAGCATTACTCAGTAGCCCATCAATTTCCTGTGCAGTGACAAATTGACTTGATGATGTACTCACTGGTGAATCATTAATATCCTGCGCGGCGTCTAAGCCTGAACCTGACTCTTGCCCTTCCATATCCGATATCATTGAAACTTCGTCTTTATCATCCTGTTCCTCCTGAGAAGATCCCGCCGAAGCTGGGGTACCTTATTGCCAAGATAAGTCAGGAATAGAGGATGGGATCGCCGCGTCCCGGTGGACGTCAGCCACTGTGTGAATAGTTTGAGTCGGAAGTGGGTGGTCAGATCCTAGCCGAGAATATCGCCAAACACCGAGGCCTTGGCCTACACTCCCTTGGGAGTCTGAAACACTCTCAATCACTGAGCCCCCTGAACTCTCCAATTCCATGGTTAAAATGTTAATGGGTAAATCATCTTTAGGTACAGGCACTATACTGGACCCTTGAGACCGAACACAAACTCTGTCTGGGGTAGAGGTACGATGAGAAGCACTAGAAACTGGTGAATGTCGGGAGGCCTTTCTATCATGGGAATCCTTTTTGGAAGATTTATGGCTGCGGTGTGACCGTGAACTACTCTTCGATTTGGAGGATTTATCGCCGTGACCACTGGTGGAACTTTCCGTCTTACTCTTCTTACTCGATGGTGAAGAGGCAAGACTAGGTGGCTGGTGTCTGAGAGGTGACCTAGACCGAGATCTCTCCCGAGACGAGGAAGCTGCCGCCGGGGGCGTAGGCTCTCTTTGACGTTTCGTAGTGGTAGCAGAAGACACAGAACCCTGACCAGTCTCCGCCGGCTTACGACTAGTTACTCGAGAGGAACGTTTAGGGGGAGGGTGCTCGAAAAGAAGCCTATCCCAAAGAGGGACGTTGTCACATTGAAGTGACTTATGAGCTACAATCGTAGTATACGATGACATCTGTTGCCTAATCTCTCGTAAGGCGACCGCTGCGGTCTTATCATTGTCGCGGAGGACCTTGACACTCAATTGGGAGCAAAAGGAACAGTTACGCATCACCCACAGACCCCTTGAACGGTCTAGACATTTAACACACTTGATGCAAAGAGTGTGCGCAAAAATAGGGATACCGGCACAGGTAGGGGTAATGCATAAAGCAAAAACTGGGGCAAAGGTAGCCATGACAGAGACTAGTGGGGAAAACTACTGCAGGGTCTGTATTGGTCCGCCGGAGCCCAGCTCTGGAAAAAAAAAAAAAAATTCCAGGAATTAATGCTCATAAGGTTAACCCAACATGTTCGCACACACGTGTTAATAACCCGCCGGGAAACGAGACGTAATATCACAACGATCACAGCTCGCTACGCGGCGGGACCCTATAAAGATTTCAGAATATCTAAACATGTCTTAAGAAAGTTAAGAACAACCTCTGACATAATATAAAGGACCAGACTGGCGTTTATAGTCTTTCCGGTGGTGACTGTTTCAAGATTCAATTTTGGAAAACAACCCCCCACAAAGACGCCGGCACCTGAATTAAGTAGCAGAATAACACAGGGCAGGCTGATACGAGATCTGATTTCTAACGAATTGTCACAAAAGATCGCCGTAAGTTTGAAGGCGGCGATACAATAACGTATCTCTCAATTAACTGGTTAACGAAATTGAATTGTAATGTGAAAAAGATGTTAACCTTAATTGAACCTTCGATCGCCGTAAGTGTGAAGGCGGCGATACATATAGTATCACTAAAATGGATCGGTTAACTAACTGAATGACCAAGTCGTTCATCCCACCCTACCAAGGTGCACCCGCCGGGTGAGATGTAAAAACGTTAACACCATAAGTTCTTGTTCCCACTTCTTTGTAAAAGATCGCCGGGGAGGAAAGCCCTCAACAACAGCTAGGTTTTTCCTATGGTTTGTAAAACCGGGTAGAAAAACTTCATAACATATGTCCGCATGAACAATGTTAGATGGGTACAGCCAATCCGCCGGGAATCTTAGGGAGCCTGAAACAGGCACCAACACAGAGACGCAGTCCTGGAGAGCCACAGACACCTCATCGCCGGTGACACAAGCCTGTGTTGAAACCACGCGTGGCCCAACACGGCTCTCGGCCGGGATTTTTCATGGTGTAACCGAGAAAAACCCGCCGGAAAGTAACCCACCCCGTTCAGAAACCATCTGAACGCACAGAGGACCCGAGAGAAAGCCAAGCACGACTAGCCTAGGGACCACACAAAAATCTGTGGAATTAGCCAATACACAACTAAACCAGGAAACATTCGTAGTCCGAGGAATTAGCCAATACACAACTAAACCCGGATACACATGACACAGGAGTACATATTTATAAATTAAACAATAACACTTGTACATGTGGCAAAGCTACGAGCGGCTGGCTAGGGCTAAGTAGACGGCATAAGAAATGTTGAAATATAAACAAAAACACTGGAAATATAACAACAGGAACCACCGCCAACACACCACTGTAGCAAATACTTCCGACAAAGGGAAGACCGACTCGGGACCCAGAAAAAAATTCACTAAGTGAAGAAAAATACGCTGGGAACGTCAGAAAGCAACGCTTACCTCATCAGAAAGATAAAAGGCAGCATAAAAAACGCGTAATGAAAGCCGCCTGCATCACAAGCTAACTCAACTGTGAAAAGTTCACATGTCCACAACAGGACCACGAGGGTACATCCGAAATAGATGCCCCAAAATACACTGCACTGCGGGCAACCAGCCCAGGACACTCCTGCTACGCATATCCAAACCTTACTCGATACATCCCGGAGTAAACAAATGAGAAAAAACTCACTAAGGACGCAGCAAATGCGGAACCAGCGGAGCGTGGGGAGACACGTCCGGGCAGGCTGAGCGCAGAGCAGAGAAGGAAGAATGACACCTGAATCAGCGTCTGGTCAAAGATCCACACAACTACATCCACGATATGATGGAAAGCTTATTGGATAGTTATTCTTATTTTGTTTTTGTTTTTATTTTTTACGAAGTTTTTTCGTAGTGAGAACCCAATTCATTATGACTGAAGCCTTGAGTGAGATTGCGTGCGCTCATGATGAAGGCTCCTCAGATTTTAAATGCTCTGCGCGGTAGATTCAAACTACGGCGGATTAGTGTTTGAAGAGGATGCCTTATGTAATAGGCATGTTCGTCAATGATGGAGGGGCCACTAATAAATATACATTTTTGCAGTGATCTCTTGTATTGATTTATATTTATGTGTGTTGATTGACCTTTTGATCAAAGATATAATTATATATTGTATCTCTGATGAACTGGGTTATATATTTTAGATGTGCGCATTAGTTAGGATGTTCATGCGGGGTATTTGTGTGATAAATGCCACCCCTGCAGATTTAACATTCCAGTGAAATAGCTTACTTAAAGAATGCATGATTAATGATTTTCGGTAGCCTATTATTTGCACATTAAGAACCACCTGGGCTGACATTGTCATACAGATATCCCATATTGTTTTTGATGATGTCCCAATTCTCAATCAAATTCACTGTATTTATTATTGCCTGCTTAAGTGAGGAGTCTTGATACTTTATAGGAGTAATTTATCAACGTGTTTCTTTGATAGTTAATCAATTTCACTTCTTATATTTTTGAGAAGTCTGCTTAGCCTAATTCATTTCGTCTTAAAGAGTGCCTATATAATTGACTTCACAGTAGGCAGTACAGTGACAGAAGTGAATTATAATATGATATGAATCCATTGACAGTGTATCAATATGATTTCCTTCCATGTGATAGCAGTGTAGATATACATGAATTGGGATATTAACCCTACCTGTCTTCTGAAGTAGTTAGATTCGCGTTGTTGTGTCCGAGGCCTATTTAGACTTTGTATGAGTTCTGAAGAGCATTCGTAACAATATATATATATATATACATATATATATATATATATATATATATATATATATATATATATATACTTTATATATATATATATATATATATATATATATATATATATATATATATATATATATCGGGTATTTATATATATATATACTGTATAAATATATATATATATATATACTGTATACTGTATATATATACATATATAAATATAATATGTATATACACGTTTATATATACCGTATATATATATATATAAAGGTATATATTATTTTTGTATATATATATATATATATATATATATATATATATATATATATATATATATATATATATATATACTTGTATATATATATATATAAAACATACTGACATTAAGATATATGCGTATGGCTGGGCAGTGTCCCGTTACCTTAAACATGTTAATCCCTATTTAAAGGATTACAGTAAGCTCCTTTTACACTGTACGGCTTGGTAGGATTTCGTCTGTCTATACATATCGGTTATATTTTTTGTTTTGTTAATAACACAGCCAAACCTTGGCCATCTATTTTCATATTGTGTTCCTCTCTCATAGTTTTTTGTCCCCGTCGCAACTATTTGTCAATTACTATTAATTTGTTACCTTTCTCATTACAGGTTCCGGTGTCTGCTGACGACAAAACCTCTCCATACTCATCGGGTTGAATCGGTCGTTATGGGCTTTTGCTGCCTCCACAACATCCTACGTATCAGGAATCCATCTGATAGGAAAGGTGTTCTTGTGGAGGAGGACATTGAAGCCGGAAGAATAATTCAGCTTCTGCGTCCGACCGAGATCCTAGACCGTGCCCGGCCCAGGCCTGGCAACACCGCAACAAAAGATGGGAAGTCTGTCACCTGTGCAGTTATTACAATTCACTACGTGGCAGTGTCTTTTGGCAGGACAGGATGATCGGATGTAACCCTTCAGAAAATTGAGAGACTCTAATAAAATATGTAATCTTTGTCATGATCATTTTCATTGCATTCTATCCTATGCTTTAGTTATTTATTTACAGTTATAAGAAAACAAAAATAGTATGGTAATATTTTTATTTGTTAAACATATGTCAAACAGTGACAATGTTTGAAGAGAAAAACGAACGAAACCTATTGAAACATGCAACACTCTACATTTTGACAATGTGAGACAAGGAGATATTAATCAGGCTTTAGACACACCTCCCCTCGGGACATTAAATCATCTGGGAATAAGTGCCAGTAAAAATTCGGAAACTAGTTACAGGTGGCTAATCCCATGAATGGACTTCCTTTTTACTAAAGTACCTTTCACCTTTTAAATTAATTTGTTTTGCCTACAACTCACTACATGACCAAATATCATTGCTTAACTAACTCATATAATGAATGTGTCAATATGTACCTCAACGAGAATTTACGTAAGCCATGTAATTAATGGTACTTCTATCTATCTATCTATTGCCTGATGCCGTGATCCCCGAAGGGGTGGCCACGAACGAACCGCCCCCATGCACCTCTGTCCCCAGTCAGTCGACGCCCCTCCCCCAACCATCACCACCTTCGTTCATGTACTTCCTCACTCCATCCTTTCACCTCTCCCTCTCTGTCCCTCCACCTCGCTCTCGTACACCGTCTTAGTCATTCACTCGCTTTCCATACGCTCCATATGGCCGAACCATCTCAAGTTGTTCCTTTTCACACTTTCCAGCACATCTACCTCCACACCACACCTCCTTCTTTCTTCCTCATTAGTCTGTCTATCCCTCATTGTAACTCTGCACGCATTCCTTAAGTAATTCATTTCCACTGCTCTCACTCTTGGTCTGAGTCTCTCAACCAACGTTCATGCTTCGCTTCCGTAAGTCAGTGTCGGGATTACTACACTGTCATGCAAGGACTTCTTCACTTCCATACTGATCACCCTATTTCTTGTTACTGCTTTTAGCGTTCCTACAACCCTCTTCCCCTGTTGTACCCTCTCCCGCACTTTTTCTTGCTTTGTTTGGTATTTGCAAAGTATTTGGTATTTGGTATTTGGTACTTGCTTTGTTTAATATTGCTTACTGGTTGATATTGTTGTGTTGTTCAATAAGCGTATTCAGCCGGTGCTATTATTTGGCCGGGCATTTCATTAAAAAAGCATATTACTGGCTAATTATGATTACGAAAATAAAAGAATAACGATATCGAAACATATTGAAAAGTGAGCCACACTATATAGTTCGAATGGGAGACAAGTAAATCTTAATCCGGCTTTAACCCTTAATTAGCGGCGAGCAACATAAGTCGAGTTAAAAAAAGCTGGACTATGTGGCGGCGCTCGACATAGGTCGAGTGGCAATTTCAGCACGTAATGTGGCTGAGAGAGAGAGACAAGTGGTGGCAGGAGACTAGCGAGCGTATGACTGCTCCAGACCACCGCGGCGAACCTACTGACACAAATCTCAGCTCCCTCCTCCCTCTCTCACTCGCTACATACTCAATTATGTACCGAAAGTACCGAATTACCTGCTTTTTGCACTCGCGTTGCACGGTTATTGCAAGAAAACTATCCATCATACAAGGATCGTTATGGTGTCATTCGAAAGCTCTGTTTATGCCCTTTCAGGGATAGGTACTTGTTTTACGTTCTGGGTCTTATTTAGGCATGAAAATGATCACGTAAACAGCCCTATTTTGGCTAAAAACACCCCGCTGTGCGGTACATATAATAAACCGCATAGGCCGCTCGTAAGGTGTTAAACAAGCATTTGACCTTTAACCCTCCTGGCCCAGGCAGGCTCTCAAAATGACAGTGTGGGCTACCCGGGCAATCTGGCCGAAAAATGTCTAGGCCTAGGCTACCGTATTTTTGTTTAGTTTAACTGCTAGAAATTTCCCACGCATCTATAAATGTAGTGTGGTTTCCAATCTGTAGACTGGCATTGAGTAGAGCTCTCTATGTCAACTGGTTCAGTTGTGATGACGATTTCAGTGGAGAGCACTTGCAGGCGATGTTAGCAATATGACGATCTTTTCACTACTGAAACAACGACATACAGACATACAATAACAAACGAGTCTTCTCTTTCTTGTTTTCGGAGATGCAGTGACGTAACGATCGGCTTTGTTTACATGCGTCGGACGCACGGCGTTCAGACCAAGCTGAATAGGCTTTCAAGCTTACAGATTTTAAAATGACACCCGGGCTCCTGCCCTTAATTCGTGGTGTCATTTTAAAATGACAACCGGGCCAGGAGGGTTAATCTTCAGTGCATCTCTACCAGTGACATTTCAGTAACGAGTTCCAGGTGGCTCATCCTAGTCTTAGGCTATCTTTTTACTACAGTGACTGTGACCTTCTCAGTTTCCACTACCCAACACATGCCCATATGCCAGTTATTACTTCATATAATTATTTATCATATACATTGGTCACTGTGTGAGTATTTATGTATATATTCCAGTGAAAGGTTTAGACATTTCTTAGTAATAACTTATAATAATTAAGTTTGGAAATAGTATATGCATATGCTATAATTTTGGTCTTTCATTAATATTGTTTCCGAGATAGATAACATTTAAAAACCTTGACTTTATCATATGGGTTTTTTGTGTCTAATGTTTCATATACTTATGACATACAATCTTAATTTTTCATTTTTAAATAGGAATATTACAATTTTAATTATTTATTTATTAAGCTTATTCTTGGGGTATATTTAAAAAAAAATCATACAATGATTTTGTTGGTTCACATTTATTAAACATTGTCCTTACAAAATTAAGTGATTGACTTAAAATCAAATTTCTTTTTTACATTAATAATAAACATCAGACAACACAATACAAATATTTATAGTTTATTTACAAACATAGTTTTTAGCAGATTTTTTATAAGTTTAACATCTAGGTGATGTGGGCGGTCGAGGTGGAGGGCGGGCAAGGTGTCTGTAGGAGGGAGTCCATGGTTGTGGAGGGTGTTGTAGTTGTGGGAACCCCTGGTCACATGAGAGATGGGAATCCTATGTGTGTCGCGGATGGTGTAATAGACCTTGGAGGTGGTGCCACTTGAATAACCTGCTACTGCTGCGCCGGCTGCCCTTGTGGGTATTGCAGTGGGTATATGTATATATTGTTGATGCGACGGCCCCGGCAGCTGGTGATGAAGATGCGGTCCCGGCAGGTGGTGTGGAATGGTTTGAGGCGGCATAGGTGTTGGTGGCCTAGTCTGGTCATGTTGCCACCCAACTGGCATTGAATATGCGACAGGCGGGTAATTTATTGGGGGGGGAGGTTGGTGTTCGTCATCAAGACGTAAGCTGGTAGTAATGGTTGTTGACTTGGAGCAACCCACGTCACGGCTGTGGTTGTGGCGGGAGCTGCTTCCTGAACAATCACGGAGTGCGCCTTTGTGCAGATGAATGCCAATTGGGTGACTGTTTTCATAAAGTCCTCGACCACGGCCTCCTCCATCCTGAGCATCTTGAATTCGGTGAACTCAGAAAAGCTCTTGATTTGTGATTGGAGGAATGTTTTGGGCACCAATGTCTGGATGTTCGTTTGGACATCCTGAATCATTTTTTCAAACCTGTTGTGCTGCTCATAAATCTGTTTGGCAATGAAAAAAATACATAAATGTGACATAAATAATTTGTTGAAATGTTGTTTTTCCATGATAAAGAAAGATGAGGGAAGTGTGAAAACAAAAATGTTGATATGTTATATATGTCAAGAAATATATATATATATATATATATATATATATATATATATATATATATATATATATATATATATATATATATATATCCTTCAATCAATCCTTCATTTTCTCTCAATATTCTTGGTGCCTCTTTTTCTTCTGCTCTCAGTTGGAAGGACCATATTACCAGTCATGCTAAGGCAGCCTCCCAGAAGCTGGGTGTGCTCAACCGCCTTAGGGGGTTCTTTACCCCTGCACAGCTTCTTGCTCTGTACAGGAGCATAGTGCGTCCTCGTATTGAGTATTGTTCACATGTGTGGGTAGGTTACTCTCACACCACTCTCCTAGACAAAAGTGAAAGGAAGGCCTTTCGTATCATTAACTCCCGTCCAATCACCAACTCTCTGTAATCTCTCTCTCTTCGCTGCAATGTTGCATCTCTCTCGCTATTCTATCGCTACTATAATAATCAGTGTTCCTCAGAGCTTTCCCAGTGTACACCACCTCCTTTACGTAGGGCACGTGGTACCCGTCTTGCAACTCAATCCCACCCCTACTCTGTGCAACTCTCCAACCCAAGAGTGAAATATTACTCGCAGTCCTTCTTCTATTCAACAGCTGAGCTCTGGAACTCACTCCCAGAATCAGTGTTTCCCTCTTCCTATGACTTAAATTGCTTCAAACTTCGTGTGTCCAGCATTTTGGCTCGAACGTCCCTTGATTTTGGCCCTGTCACTCTTTCAACTTTGGGGGAGGCACTCGCTATAGGCAGTTCTGCCTTTTGCCTCCCTCTATCACATAGGAAAAACAAAATATATACTGTAAATATACCGGAATATAGATATATATATATATATATATATATATATATATATATATATATATATATATATATATGTATACCGGTATATATATATACTGTATATAATTATATACATATATAAAATATATATTTATATATAGTATATATAATTATGATATGTATATGTAGATATATATACATATATATGGAAACTGTATAAACGACATAATTTATAGGAGTTGACTTGCGATAAACATTAAGAAGAAACGCTTACCTTGGACTAGGGTATGGCCTCTTCACGGGTCCTCCGTCCACGCTTTGCTCCCCTACCCCGCATGTGGGTCGAAGGGATCACTGGAGAGTTGGCCAGGTCCTCGTCCTCCATGGGCTGCCCCATTGCCTCCTGGATCAGGTCTTCCTCGTCCACCAACACCAAGTCCTCCTCCATCACCAACTCGTCCTGTGGCTGCGTCAATTTCTCTATCTGAATATCAAATACATAAATAGTATGTCACACTTCTAACATCAGTTCTAAGTAACAGATATTTATACTTTGAAGCACAATACAAGTAAACAATATAAGAATTCCAATATACCAAATTATACACAGCAAATAGTTTTATATATGCTTCTACATAATAAATTATATTCTGGCTGCTGGTCCATGGAACCTTTTGGGAGACATTT
This sequence comes from Paralithodes platypus, assembly GCA_032716605.1. Lineage (NCBI taxonomy): Eukaryota > Metazoa > Arthropoda > Malacostraca > Decapoda > Lithodidae > Paralithodes > Paralithodes platypus. The sequence continues at coordinate 13,943,590 of CM064508.1, forward strand.
TCCTTCAGGAAAGAAAATGTCTCCCAAATCCACTGATCACGGCTCGTCCTACGTTTGGTGCCGGCCTCGCTGGGCTGGTTCAGGAGCTTGCCGAACCGGGTCCTCATGTATGTGTAGAATTTCGATGCTATCTCGGCTGAAAAGGGAACGAGATAGTGTCTTCAATAATATAAAAACAAAAATTATGTCAACATATATTTATATCGATGGAAGAGCATTTAACACACACTACAAAGGGCAAGCAAATATATGTACACCAAAATAAAACATAATTCAATTTGCATGTTATTAGATTATTGCATAAAAATATTCGTAGAACCACGTTCGTCACACAATCCATAATTTCTGCATACGAATATTCATAGCACCACGTTGATCAGACAACCCATGAAGATGATTTGTATTTCAAATAAACTAATAGACACTTACCTGGCAAACGCATTTCCCTTGCTTTTTTGTCCCAGAGCCGCCCCTTGAAGTGTTTGTCGTGATGCCGTGGGTGTGCCTTGCTCAATAAGGCTGAGTTATCTCCATTTTGGCCGTGTTGATGCCGGCAGAGTCATCCTCCGAATCAGACGAGGTTTTCGCGCAGGTGATTTATTACGGCTGCTGCTGCCTTTAGGGGCCTGGTGGACATCCGCCACCACGTCCTGAGTGGTAAAAAGTTGTTCACTTTCGTAGCGGTTCTCCCTCCCCGTCTCTGATGCAACTTCCTTGAACTCAACATCCTCGATTTCGTCCAAATCGACCGTTCCGGGTGCTTGTATGACTGGCACCTCCTCCTCATTACTTGGCCTGGCCGGCCTCTTCTTCGACCCCTTCTTCGTCATGGTTTTTTTCTTGGGAGGCATGGTTGTAGTTATGGAGAGTATGTTCACTAGGTCACTGGAGACTGTAGAATGATCTTTCTGACCTGTCCCGCGGTATATATAACCCACTGACCTGACATGACCCATGCCAGACGTACATCGGGTACCTGATGAGTTGCTGTCACACAAGCGTTGTGTCCGTCAATTTTCCATGACCAAGTTATTTCTTGATATACTTCGGGACTTTTTTGCGCTGACATAGGTAAATATACTTAAACATAGATTATGTGGGCAGTTAAAATCTTATAAAGTTTAATTTGTGTACCTTCCAGACCATTATTGTCCGTAAAACTTGATCGGAAAATGGGTTAGTGTGAATCCGACAGCGGTTGGTGCAAAGAAAAAAGGGTTGACAGATGGAGTAATCTATGTTTTTTACCGAAAGTGCTCTTTGCCCTCGGCGAGGTGTTCTCTTAACATTCGGCGACGTCGCTAAGCCCTTCACATACATCGTGCATAGTATACCCCTGGCGGGTATACTATGAGTATATATTCGGTCGCACATCGACGAGCAATCAACGAGGCAATTGCCGATGATTATTTTGCATCGGCGATGTTCGGCGAGCCATCGTGCAATGCTTCACAACATTGCAACGTTCTTTTTCGTGCGACACCCTAGCCGATGTCAAAGAGGATCCCCGAGGACCTCGCCGTTGCATCGGAGAATATTTGCCGATGCTTGCGAGGGTTCGCACAGCTTGCCCCTTCTCGTGCCAAATGTTGAACAATACGCAAACTTGCGAGGCCCTTACGAGGCACGCGATCATCATGCGAGGAGTCAAGATTTTGTTGCGACATGTTTCGAATGTGCCCATTCGTTGGTATCGGCGATGAAAATCGCTTAAATTCGCAGCAGTGGGAAAAGGGCATAAAGGACTGTATATTTCGGTACATTTTGTTCGCTAATTTGTGTGCTAATTTTGTTTATGATTGAATCTTAATTTTTGTTTTCACTCACATTTATTTTGAGTTAACATTTTTGTTGGATCACAGTGTATTTTAGTCTCGTGTTTCCGTGGTTTTAAATCGAGTGGGCTTTCTGTGTAGGCTAATTGAATTTGGTAAAGTTTACTGACTTAAACATTTTGTGCATAACCAAGGTTATGCATTGTAGATTGAGACGAGGCAATGTGGAAAAGAGCGGTGCATACCCATGTGCAGTGTGTGGAAAGGGAGTGGGCGTTAACTCAATTCAATGTAGCATCTGTCGATGTTGGGTACACCATGGGAGTAAGCGCTGTAGTAGAATAAAGGGGACCCTGCCGAAGGATAAGTCAGAAATAGAGAAATTTGAGTGCGTAGTGTGCAAAGGCGAGCTTGCGTTAAGTGATGATCCTGTGGCTGTGAATTTTGGATATGAGTCTTTGGAGCTGGTGAACAAGTTTTGTTACCTAGGAGATACCATCTCTGCCGGTGGTGGGGCCGAGTCTGCCACTGTTGCTAGACTTAGATGTGGCTGGGGGAAGTTCAGAGAATTGATGCCAATCCTGATCATGAAAAGAATGCCTCTCCCCCTGAAGGGAAAGGTGTATGCCTCATGTGTTAGAAGTGCAATGACGTATGCCTCATAAACATGGGCCGTTAAAGTAGAGGATGTCAACAGAATGGAGCGTAATGAGATGAGAATGGTGAGATGGATGTGTGGGGCCAGGCTACAGGATAGAATAACAAATGTTGAGCTGAGGAGATGTTTAGGTATAAAGAGTATTAGCGAGGTGATGCGTACAAGTAGACTGGGATGTATGGACATGTGGAGAGAATGGATAAACAAAATTGGGTGAAAAAATGCAGGTCTGTGATTGTGGAGGGAGCTGTACCAAGGGGTGGACCGAGGAAGACCTGGGATCGGACTATACGCGCCGATCTCAAATCCAAGAACTTGACAAGTGAAGCAGCCCTTAACAGGGTTGCCTGGAATGCTGCCATTAGGACAAGAGACTGAAACTGCACTTATGTGTGGAAGACTCAGTCTTAAAATGTTATGTATGTATTAGAGATGGACCGAATATTCGTTTCGTATTCGTATGTCCGAATATTCGTATGTCCGAATATTCGTATGTCCGAATATTCGTTATGTTTTTCAATATTCGTATTCGTATTCGTATTCGCATTTCCATTCATAGCTATTCGCAAATATTCGAATATGTTCACAAAACCAATAGAATAGAATATTATACAAAAATGTTAAATATTAAATTTTAAAGTTAACACAAACGAATAAATAACAGTGTACTGTAGATGTGCATTGGGGCCGCTAAAGTAGAATGAAGGAGGACTGAGCAGTGTTGCTACTTGACTATATTTAATAGTACCAGATCAAACTAGTGAAAAGTACCAAATTATTTGAAAGTGGAATCACTGCCCGGTAAACGAACGTGTGCTGGACGCCTGGACCTGGACATTTGAACCGTCGCAATATTGCCATTTCAGACATATCCAATGTAATAACGTGTCACTAAAATATATTGCATCATATTCCCTCACTGATTTCGTATTTAGTACCAGATATTGACTATTTTATTGGAAAATGTATAAAATGTACTTGAGAGAATCAAATGTACCAAATCTGGTACATTAGTACCAACAAAGCGGCAACACTGGGACTGAGGACTGGATACATAGACAATTGAATGGATTTAATTTCAATTATTCAATTTTCTATGGTTGAACTCTTACAATATATTAAACAATAATTCATACAGTTAATTTATGATATTTAAGAAATTATACATTCACATCGCCATTAACTTCTGGTAGTTCATAGTAATTTAAGTTCATAGTAATTTAATTAACGTTTGTTGGTGACATAAAAATAATTACCAGTTCTTGAAGGATGAAATAAGGATTGAAATATTTGCTATTCGTATTCGTATTCGCGAATTTGACAACAAAATATTCGTATTCGTATTCGTATTCGCAAATAGTGAAAATTGATATTCGTTCCATCTCTAGTATTTAGGCCTATTATGTATGTTTCTCGAGTTGAAATCAGATGTTTAATTTCCGTAGAACTTCTCATTGAGGTTCATGCTTCTATAGAAAACGTGAGATTTTATTTTATTTTTGGCCCGGAGTGTTCTTAATCTAATATTTATTAATGTCTGGAATGGGGGCATATTTTGTGGAAAATAGATGTTTGAATTACTCTGTTTGGCATATTTCGTTGAAAAGAAATATCTTAGGAAACTATTTTACATTGTTTGTTCTCTGAAAATGTTGTGTGTTTTGATACTGAATGTTTTTCCCAAGTCTACGGATGCATTATTTTTTAGTAGTGTTCATACTGAAAGATCGTGAACTATCTCCAACTTTATCTTTGAAAATGGATTATTTTTCTTCAACATTTATAGAATGTTGTGAGAGATTTTATGATAAAATAAAATGTAGGAATTGGTTTATTAAAATCTGTATGTCGGGTACTTAACATAACTTCTATGTAATTTTTGTCTTGGTGTTTTCAGTATTACCCGTGTGGTATATTTTCTTTGTTGGTTTTTGCCTGCCATTAATTTTGGTGTGCAGGTTATTGTGAATCCTTAGTATTGGGATTGTGTGGGTTTTAGGATTTTATTTTAGAATTGTTTTGCACTAGGTTGTAATATTTTGGTATTAGCAACGTGTGTGTGATATATATTCTATAGGATTGGCCATAGGATTTGCCATAGAAATACCAGTACCGGCTAGCTACCGGCTGAACAGATTAATATATATATATTTTTTTTTCAGGTTTTCTGAGTGTTTTTTTTGCGTGTTTTATTTCTTCAGAATAGGTAGGGTATCGTATGCACACCACGGGGATGTGGCAGTCTATGTGTATTATTGATATACTTTTCCTATAGGTAGGATGTTATATCCTTTTATTTTTACATCTGGTTTTAATGATGTTTTTTTGTTTTGCCAAATGTATTTAATGTTTTTTTTTGTTTACAAACTTGGGAGGTATTATATTACGCACCTCGGGTATAGCCTATGTTGACTTCTGCGTTTAGTACTGATATTCCTGTTATCCTATGGGTAGGATTTTAATTATTTTTTCATTGCAGCTGTTTGTTTTAGTTTTTACCTAGGATTTTATATTTGCATGTGTATTACTTTGCTTTGTTAATTGAATTAAAACAGACTTCATTGAATAATGAGTCTGTATGTTTGTTTTTGTTTTCTTTATTGGGAATTTTCTTGAGAGATACTACCTTTAGTATTCTCGTTGCAATTTTGTTTTTGTACCTTGTCTTGGCGATTGTGTTTGCTTTGTTCAATTGTATCCGTTCTTTATCATTTTATTTTGTGCCAATTTATTTGTGTATTTCTATCATTTTATTTGTATTATCAAAATACTTTAAAACATTTCCATTCCAATTTTTTTTTTTTTTTACTCTCACATACTTTTAAGCGTCGGCATTGCGGTGGAACGCAAGTATTTAAGTATTTAAGTATTACATCTTAGATTCAAACACAATTATTAAGATTCATTATATCCAACACTCATATAATTTTAAGGTGATATACTTACAGTGAATGATACTTATGTAGGTAACTGTACACCTTGGAGGTTATTCTTCCCTTCGAATTCATGAGTCCGATTCCCTTCCCACTCTATGTAAACTCACCTCAACACTCCTGGTTCCTCACCACACTCTGAACATGTGATAGGAGGGGTCTTGGTAAATTTCCATCAATCTAAGGTGTGTGGAAGAGCAGCAGAGGTAAGAGGTAGGGAGAAGATTTGACGCCAGATAGACATGAGCATTGGGCACGTTAACAGCCCCAGAGATTCCCTCTCAACATAGGGAATTATCTTTCATATATTTTATTAGTACATCTGTATAATCTTTCAGTTGTTACTTAAATAAATCAAAGTTGGTTTTGGATGCAACAGAGCTTTAATTATATCAATATTATATATATAAGGTTTAAGAGGAATGGTGGCGGCGATTATATATCTATCTACGAGAGTGCAGGACGGAGAGCTGAGATTTCAGCTATACTTTAATCAACCTTAAATCTATAATAAACTATTATAACTCATAAGGATAGACACCTTCAGTCTTCCTTACTTGGAGTCAACCCCTTGAATACATTGACTACCGTAAGTCATTTGCAACAGTGGTTTGCAAAGAAATTCGAGACAAAGGTACAGATAGAGGGAGAGACACCGAAGGAGGGTGGTTTGGAAATTAGAGATTTGTGCCACACTCTATCGAAGGCTTTGGATATGTTTAGCGCAATAGAAAAAGTCTCACCAACGTCCTGAATGGAGGATGACCAAGAGTTAGTAAGATAAGCAAGAAGATCACCAGTAGAGAGCCCTTAAGGAAACCTTATTGGCGATCTGAGAGTAGATTTGGGAAGATAAATGCTTAAGAAATTACTAAAATGAAGTTGGGAATAGTTATAAAAACTTTAGAAGTGCAATAAGTCAGAGAAATTGACCGATAGTTGGAGGGGCGGGAGCGATCCCCCTTCTTTGGGACAAGTTTAATAAGAGCAAACTTTCAGAAAGAAGGATAGACGTTAGAGGAAAGACAGAGACGAAAGAGTTCGCTTAAGGCAGGGAGTCAGCACGGAAACAAAGTTGTTGAGGTCAACAGCAGGAACACCATTCGGTCCGTACACCTTCTTAGCATTAACCCCAGAGAGGGCAGAAAGTACATCCTTAGAGGAGATTATGATATTAGGCATAAGTAAGAGAGAGAGGGGTGGAGACGGATGAATAGCACCGGAATATTCCAAGATGGAGTTTTTAAGGAAATTTTGAGAAAAGAGTTCAGCTTTGACAGCTTTGTCGGTAGTGCCGTCAGACTGGAAAAGAGGAGGGAAAGATGATGAAGTAAAATTGTTGGAGAGGTTCTTGGCTAGATGCTAGAAAGCTTAGGAAGAGCTAGAGTTGGAAAGTTCAGAACATTTTATAGAGATGAACGAGTTTTTGGCTAGTCGAAGAACAGATTTGGCTTGATTCTGGGCAGAAACATATAAAAGCACGAGATTCTTGAGTTTGAAGGCTACTGTACCGTTTGAATGCTTCCTTCTTATTACGGACAGCAGTTGAACAAGTTAGAGTAAACGAAGATTTGTTTTTGCATTAGTGAGAGAAAACAAAATGAATTTAAGCCTCCATGCCCTAGAGAGTTACATCAGTTATAAGCTCGGCAAAGTCCACGGAAGCATAAATCATACCATGGGAAATCAAAGAAGTACTGCCGAAGAGCCTTCAAGCGCCGCCGGCTGGGAGGATTGGATGGCCCTACTGGAGATATAGGACAGGTAATAGAGATAAGGTTGTAATTGGAAGAGCCCAATGAAGAAAAAAGGTTTACAGCGTAAATAGAAGGATTAAAAGTAAGAAATAAGTCAAGAATGTTGGATCGATCTCCAAGGCGGTCAGGCATTTGAGTAGGGTGCTGGACTAACTGATCTAGGTCATTAAGGATAGAAAAGATGTAGGGTTGTTCACCAGGTTGGACAGTACAAAGGAGTACAAGGAAATCAAGCAACAACAGGTCTAGTGACCCTTCTAGGCTGCTTGTCCTCCAAAACACTGAAGATCAAGTGTTCAAACAGTGGTTTAGAGTGGGTAAGGGAACATTGGAAAGGGAACTACTGCCCTGGAACTAATGTCCGTGGCAGGATTAGGAAGTTAGTAGGGGACAGATGGGTTAGTAACTGAGGGGGGGATAAAATAAAGTTATTAATTTACAAACGCAGTCAGTCGCGGGTTTGATGCGAGATATTTGTCTAAGCGGAGTTTAAATGAATCAACGGTGCTGCAGTATATAACGTCTCGGGGAAGCCCATTCCACAAGTTGACATCTCAATTGAAGAAGAAATTCTTAGATTCATGTGAGTTAAAAGATTTACCAATAATTTTGCAACGGTTTCCCCGCGTGTAATTAGATTGGTCGATAGTGAAGTACTTACTACAGGTCATATTGTCGATGCCTTTGATGATTTTCAACACTTGAATTAAGTCTCCTCTTAATCTGCGCTGGGTTAAAGGAAATAGATTTAATTCTCTAAGACGCTCTTTGTATGGTTTGTTCTTTAGCCTAGGTATCATTTTGGTAACTCTACGTTGAACTCGTTCTAGCTTGTTTATATCTTTTTGGTAATAAAGGCACCAGGATTGAACGCAGTATTCCAGAAGAGGGCGGACTAAGGAATTGTAAAGGGTTAGGATAACTTCTTTGGATTTATGCTCAAATGACCTGCCTATAAAGCCAATTATTTTGTTTGCCTTCTTAACAACTTCTGAACATTGTTGACTCGGTTTTAGGTTACTCAATATTGTTACTCCCAGATCGGTTTCTCTGTTTATATTCTTAAGCTGAGTGCCATTCATCGAATAGTTTGCTTTCTCATTTAGGTATCCGATATGTAGTACTTTACATTTATCCACATTGAAACTTATTTGCGCCCAACATGACAATTTATCTAGATTGTGTTGCATATCGTCAACTTGATCTTTTGAGAGTACGCTATTTGCAATTTTTGTATTGTCAGCAAATTTTGAGATTGTACAGGTGAGATCCTCATCTATGTCGTTGATGTAAATTATAAAGATAATTGGTCCTAGTACCGATCCCTGGGGTACCCCGCTACTTACATTGGTCCATTTAGATGCCTTACCGTTTATGACTACTCCTTGCTTTCTGTCGCTGAGCCAATGTTCTATCCATTTCAACACACCGTCTTGTATTCCATGCGCTTTTAGTTTTAGCAGTAAACGTTTGTGGGTAACTTTGTCAAAGGCCTTTTGAAAATCAAAGTATATAATATCTACAGCTTTACTCTCATCGTAGAGGTTGAGGATATGGTGGAAGAAGTCTAAGAGGTTTGTTAAACAGGAACGTTTTTTACGAAAGCCGTGTTGAGTATCTTTAAGTAAGTTATTTGCCTCTAAGTGATTTACGAGTCTGTCTCTTATGACCGTATCTAGCATTTTACATACAATTGAGGTTAAGCTAATTGGACGATAGTTACGGGGTAGGGATTTGCTGCCTTTTTTGAATATCGGTGATAGGTTGGCTAGCTTCCACTGATCAGGCATAGTCCCAGACTGCAAGGATTCATTGAATAGCAATGTCAGTGGTTTGGAGAGCTCATCCTTAGCTTCCTTTAGAACTCTAGGCGAGATTGTATCAGGTCCAGGCGTTTTATTTACCTTGAGTTTATCTAAACAATTCAATACTTCTCTCTCTGTAACGGTGATATTGCTTAGAACATCTGAATTATCAATCTGAATCGGCGATGGTGTAGGGATATCACTGAGGTCTTCGGTTGTAAAAACTGATGCAAAGAAGGTATTGAGGGCATTACTCATTTGTACTTCGTCTTTGGTGTATTCTCCATTTTCATCGACTAATGCTCCAACAGTTGAAGTAACTACTTTTTTCTTTCTGATATAAATATAGAATTATTTCGGGTTTGTTTTACTTTGATTCGCAACATGTAACTCCAGGGTCTTTTTACTTTGCTTAATTAACTTTTTGGCTTTGCGTCGTAGCTCTACAAATTTCACCCGTTCTTCGTCATTTTGTGAGGATTTTAATCTATCAATAGCAAAATTTTTAGCAAGCAGACAGTCTGAAATATCTTTATTCCACCATTTGGGCCTATCATAATAGCCTGGATGCCATATTTTCGATGGTATGCAGTCTTGTACTGCCTTAAGGTAAGTGGTTGTGAAACACTCCCAAGATGTATTTATGTCGTTATTGTTAGTCAGAAAGCTCCAGTCAGTTTCTTTAAGCTTTGATTTAAGCTTATGAAAATTTGCTTTCTTGAAATTAGGAACTTTCTCAATGCTGCTATTTGATTTGTTACTAGTAAACTTTAAAGTGAAAATTATCGTACGATGGTCGCTGTTACTGAATTCATCACCAACATTCAAATTCTCTATTAATTCTTCTTTGGTTGCGAGTACAAGGTCAAGCACATTATTACTACGGGTCGGAGATTGTACAAATTGAAAAAGTGAACTCTCTTGCAAGTTAGCATAGAGGTCGTGTCCAGAGTGTGAAGTAAGAATATCGCCCCATTTAGTCACGGGTAAGTTGAAATCGCCAAGAATTACGGTATCTTGTATGTTAGTTATTTCTGCAATTTGTTCATAAATTTCACTGTCAGTTTGCACTGATTGAGCTGGGGGTCTGTATAATAAAGCTAGTGTTATTTTAGTTCCTCGTTTATTACTTAATAGTACGTAAGATATGTCTATATTCGCAATTTGAGGTTTTGACGTTAAGACGGGATTAAGACTTTCCTTTATAAAAAACAGAACTCCTCCTCCATCTATTGATACGACTTTTCTCAAACATTGTATAACCAGGAAGCGTATATTCGGATAAAAAGTCTCTGTCTTCCGTATTTAACCAAGATTCTGTAATGCCGATTATGTCATAATGTTCTGTAAACACGATTTCCTCTAGATCTGAAAATTTATTGCGTATGCTACGAGCATTTACATAAAACACCTTAAGAGTATTAGAGTTGGATGTTACTGATTGTGCATTGTCTGAATTTTCAGTTCGTATTTGACTTACAATACCCTGTCTGGATACCCCCGGTTGACCCCGTTTTTTGAACGGAAATCCTTGACTGCATCGTTCAGCAGACGACCAAGACGTGCAGCTCCTACTTCATTGAGATGTACACCATCTCCTGAAAACAAAGATTTATCATAGTAAAAATGATCCCACGTGTCGACAAAGCCGATGTCCTCCTCCCTGCAGAGTTTGGCTAGTTGGCGATTTGTACTGGTAGCTATGTTGTAGAATCAGTTTTCTACATCAATCCGGGGAACAATTCCTGAAATTAAGATTCTATTAGATTTTCCCTTGAAGGACCTGATCAGCCGCCGGTACTTGCAAAGTAGTTCCTTTGACAGCGTCCGTTGGCTATCGTTAGATCCAACGTGAAATGGGAGGAGAGCTATTGGTGTTGGTGAATGTTGAAATCTCCTAAGATGGAGATTTCTTGGAAAGGAGAGATGGATAGAATGTGTTCCACTTCAGAAGTTAGATAGTCAAATAATTTTGGATAGTCAGTAGAATTAGGGGAGAGATAAACAGCGCAGGCATATTTAGTTTGAGTGTGACAAGAAAGATTTAGCCAGAGAGTTGAGAATTCAGAAAAATCAAAATTGGGACACGTCTGAAAGCAAGATTGTTGCACACATATATGCAACATCCAACTTTGGCTTGAAACTGAGAATAGAAATAGTAAGAGGATACAAAGAAGGGTTTACTGTCAGTTTACTGTACATACCTCTGGTAAATTATAACGATTCCCCTCGGCTTAAATCACCCTGGCAAAGCAAAATTATTCCCTTCAGCTTACAGCACTCTGGCAACTTAATATGATTCCCTTTAGCATACAATTGCTCATATAAGTTATATTCCTCGGCGTCATCTTATCTATACAATTAAAATGAGAATGAATTAATTAGTATTGATTCATTAAATTGTCAATTGACTAATCAGATGAGTTAACCATCGCATAAGAAACTGCACTCGTAATTCAATCATGCACATAATATTTGTATGTATTATATCACTGAGAGGAACAGCACTTATTTGGGCAACTGTACATCACCTTGGCAAAATATAATTATTCATCTCAGTTTGCATCACCCTGGCAATAAAATCAACATAGACTGGTGTGGTTTATTGGGAAATTATTGCATGTGCAATTCGGCGAGGGTACAATTTGGCGAGGTATTATAATATTATATATCGTTAAATAATTTTTAAACTCCTAAAGCTGATAGCACTGGAACAATATTTCTCTCAACTTGAAAATTGTAAAGAATAATATCACCTTTTTATTATATGTGGCAAACACTTTAAATAATTATGTATTTGATTTATTTTGTGTGTGTATGAAGGAGACAAAAGGAAAAACTGCCCCAAGTTTAAAGAGTGGTAGGGAGCCAAATTCAAGGTACAACTACTGACAAACGTTCGTGAGTTCCAGTAATGTCCTTTATGCAAATGTCTCCACTTAGAATAATGTTCAGATTAAATCAGCTATATTCAAAGCCCTTTTTTTTTTTTTAAGGTGAGGTTTTTAGTTTGCTCCCTGGACCACCATCAAGCTTAACAAAAATACCTCCAAGACCCACTTTCAAGAAATTTGTAAATTGTTTTCTAAAAGGTTCTTCCTAAATTATAGGCTCAATATCGCTCACCAGGAAAAAAATCTACACCTTATATGGCACGAGAGGTCTAAACATTGACATAAATGGGGCGAAAGATCTTAAAATCGTCATACTAATGGGGCGAACGTCTTAAAATCTCGAAACAAATGGGCTAAACAAGAGGCAGAAGGGGGCCCAGAAAAATACCCTCTTAAATATAAATCTCCCCTTAACTTGGCAATCTGTAACAGAGGTATACGAGACAAAAGGATTGCACAAATCACGTCGGAACAAAATCTGTTTATTTAGATGCTAGAGAGAGAGAGACTGCAGAGAAGAATATAAAGAAGCCGAAATGGAACATGGAATATACTAAAACAAAGAGGGTCAGAGAGGAAATATGAACACGTGTTAGAAAGGGAGTGGAAACAAAAGAAAGTGAGAAAACAAGAGCGAAAAGCAAAGATCTAACAACCTAGAAAGAGAGAGGACATAAGATAAAATGGAAAGTGTAAACGAAAGCGAAAAGAAAAAAGAAAAAGAGAAATATAACAAACAGAACAAAAGAAAGAGGGCGGAAATGCGAGAAAATGCGAGAAAGTCACAGAGATAACGAAACAGACAAACCATGCGAGAGAAAACAAAAGAACAAAAACTGGGGGAAAATATACCCACTTCCACAGTATATTTCCCTTGGCTTACAATTTAGGCCTAACATATTTTAGACCAAGAATAAGGTTTACAGGATAAAGCCGGTGACACACGACAACTTTTTCTGGCAATTTGTATGGGCATTTTATAGACTAGAATCATCAAACTTCAAGTTCCGTAAGAATAAAACTACCTATCATAATCTACCTTCAATCTAGTTTCCGATTCCGATGCGAAAGGGCCTCACAAATATTACGAGAAAAACTTGCTCACCGAAAATTGCCGGTAAATGCGTTCATGTGACACTACCGTTAATCCAGTGTCACACAAAACCGGCAATTTTTGATGAACAAGTTTTTTCTCGTGAAATGTTAGGTTCTTTTGCATCGATGTCGCAAAGTAAGTTGAAGGTTAGATGATATTCAACAGTTATATTCTCATACAACTTTGACTTCAATTTACCAGACCAGAATTCCTCTAAAAATGGACGGAAAAGGCGCTCGCTCGTTTCACATCACCTTTAAAGTAAGGTTGTTTCACACCAGGTGTGCAGCCACAGAGTGTGATTTGAGGTTGAATGGTCAGGCTATGGAGAATGTCGGCTCATTTAAGTATTTGGGCAGTGTGTTGAGTAAAGATGGGAGTATGGATGAAGAAGTGCGGGAGAGGGTGCAACAGGGGAAGAGGTGTGTAGGAACGCTGAAAGCAGTAACAAGAAATAGGGTGGTCAGCGTGGAAGTAAAGAAGTCCTTGCATGACATTGTGGTAATCCCGACATCGACTTACGGGAGCGAAGCGTGGAAGTTGGTGAAGAGACTCGAACCAAGAGTGAAAGGGGTGGAAATGAGTTACTTGGGAAGTGTGTGCGGAGTTGCATGGAGTGCTAGACAGACGAATGAGGAAGTACGAAAGAGGTGTGGTGTGGATGTAGATGTGCTGGAAAGTTTGAAAAGGAACACCTTGAGATGATTCGGCCATGTGGAACGTATGGGAAGCGAGAGAATGGCTAAGAGAGTGTACGAGAGTGAGGTGAGAGAGGGAGAGTAGACCAAGAGAAAGGTGGAAGGATGGAGTTGAAAAGTATATGAGTGAAGACGGTGCTGGATGGGAGGAGGGGCGACGCCTGACTGGGGACAGAGGTGCATGGGGCCGTTTCGTTCATGGCCAGCCGTTCGTGGATCACGGCGTCCGGCAATAGATAGATAGATAGAGAGGTTTCACACCAGCGATTATTCCGGTAATATTTTGGGGCAATTTGGATACGGCGAAATTTTAATGTAAGTGTTATGCGCATTTAGCCTCCAATCATAATATACCTTCAGCTTAGCTATCAAAATCAATGTGAAGAAAGAAGACGAGATAAAACGAGATAAATTATACTTGCCCGTCGAAAATTATGGTCTTTTGATTATGGGTAAGAAAAGGGTAAGTCACATGGCCGTAATAATATACTCTTATATACAGTATATTGTTTTATTAAAGGATATTTGAAGCATAAATAAATAACCCTTCCCATAGTATAAAACTTTGAATGAAACAGGTATGATGATAATAGATAAGTAAGAAATAATTACACACACACTCACATTCGAACAGATTCTATCTCTCTCTCTCTCACACACGCATATACAAACACAAACACTCTCTCAAACATCCAAAGACACACACACTCTCTCTCTCACACACACAATCACAGCCTCTCTCTCTCTCTATCCCCCACACACACATATAACCGTGGTGGTGTAGGAGTTAACCTACCAGGGAGTGAAACAGTTTTGTTTTGTTCTATGTGAGTGAGGGAGACAAAAGGCAGAACTGCCTGTAGCGAGTGTCTCCCCCAGAATTGAAATAGTAACAGAGTCAAGATCAAGGGACGTTCAAGCCAAAATGCCTGGACACACGGGAGAGAGAGAGACAGTTGGGGGAGAGGTATCCTGACCAGGATTCGAAACCACTCACCCCAGGTATATTTGGGAGAGCTGGGCACCGTAACCACTCTGCTCATGGCCGAGTGGTTACGGTGCACTGCTCTCAAAAATATACCTAGGGTGAGAGGGTTCGCATCCTAGTCAGGATACCTTTCTTCCAACCTGACCGACATATCATTAGAAAATCAGTTAATGGCTAGTTTGATCTACGTCAGTGATGGATGGAACAAATTAATTAACCTTTTGTTATTTGGTCTGCCGTTATATTCGTCTTAAGCCTTTTAATACCAGTGCCGTCCTTTTAATTTAATTCTGGCTAGTATTAGACGATTTTATTCATTTTAAAAAGGGCCCCCAGTAATAAACAGGCTCTGAACTATCTCACTTAGCCCTTTTTACTACCACAGATTTTCTTAAACTGCCGAAATTCGTCTACATATACCTAGAAAAATATAATGACGTCGCTGGTGCAGAAGTGGTTAAGCCAGTTTAGTCTTTAGCCAGTTTTGTATATTCTATATATATATATATATTGTTATACCAGGTTTTTTACTGGGGTTGATTGGACAAGTGTAGGTTCTTACTTGACTGGAAAAACAAAAGTCAGACTACACATGCACATAAGTCGTAAAGGATAAATATAACGCTGCATACACACGTGAGTTTTCTTATTAATGATCACTTGATACGACGAGAGAAATACATCACTTGAGATACATAATACACTGTTTACATGGAATATAACACAATAATATAACGCTGAACACGGACGAGGATCCACGACGAACTTAGAGAATCCACCAGGACTTCTATTCTAGCACTGGGTAGAGTCTTGAAGTAACACTGAACACTGATGATCTAGGTGTTTGTTGCTGAGTTCTTTCTTCTGGTTACGTCGAGCCGCTTAGGTCATCCTGCCGTGTGGTCAATGGGGTGGGGGTTACAGATGATCTATTTGGTTTGGGGCCTTTAATAGTAGTTACTTATGTCATGACACAGGGGGCGTACTATCGGACTAACACGAGCATGAGTGAGGACATGTCCCGCACTATGGCTGCTCGACTATCGTGACCGTTATAATAATCGGTGATGAAATTCTGTTCCGGTACTCTTGGGTGTGAGGTCTTTAATGAAAAGTCGCTCAAGTCATGATAAATAACTATTCATCAGACTAACGTGAGAAAGAAGTGTGACTATGGCCATACTATCTTTCCCAACTGTCTTGGACCTTTCCAACAGTGTTCAAAGAACCCTGATGATTGGATTTTTAGGCCTTTTTACAAGCATATGCCCTCGACCATGGTTCTGGCGCATGTGGTGTAGGGCCTTTATATGCAGAGTGCCGTTTAGGTGACGGTGTCTCGCAAAGCCATGACTATTGTGGAGATCTTGCCATAGCAAAGACTTCTCTAAGAGTGTTGAATTGATATTAAGAGAGTTTTGGGGACATGTCGTTATTTCCACTTTTAATGTAAAAAACTGCAAGCCTAAAAAAGATCCTAATTTATCTCTCCTTACATAGGCGGAGATGGAGGATAGAAGATAACGGCGGGGGCATTCACTATCGCCGTTGAGGCATTGTCCTGTGTTAGTTGGTTTAGTGTAGACGGTGGTTTTGAACCCATGGTCGTTCAGAGCTACGAGGATGTCGAGGAAGGGGAGCTGTCCATTTTTTGATTTTTCAAAGGTGAAGTTAAGTCCGGAGGAGGTCACGAAGCGACGCTGGAGTTCCTGTAGTTCGTGGAGGTCCTTGATTTGCACAAAGATGTCATCCACG